>JAOWCC010001634.1:79925124-81125124 GCA_030867875.1 Actinernus sp. WN-2022 | reverse complement strand
TATTACTAAGAGGATTTCAAATGAAAGTGTATTTCATCTTCAATCTCATGTGGGCCGAGTGTAAGCCCAGATGGGCTCTTGTTGTGTTGACGCATGCAGTCTAAGTAGTTCTGGAACTTCCAATCTGAACAAGGATTGTGTGACAAAGTTATTATTTAGTGTAGCTAAATCGAATTGATCTTTAAATCAAAATGCCCCGCTGAACTTTGAAATATCGAAGAGGTTAAAACGAGTTTTTATCCAGTCCACAACGGCGCAGAATTGAGTTTTGGGAATCTAACGCTAGCCAAATGTAACTTGCAAACGTTTTATCAAACATAAACAGTGCATGACCCGGAGATCAACTGGCTGGAAGATCAAAGAAAACACAAGTTTTTTTAGGATGGAACCTATGTGAATATATTACGTTATTCCAGTTCATTTCGATAAAGTGAAATAATTAATGTCAAAATTTCGGTAAATACTAAGTCACATTTGGATATATTAAACTCCATTCTGTCTTGTTCTGAAAAAAAAATGAAAACTTATTTAAAATGACTGTGAATGTAAGACCATTCATGCCAGAGGTTTCGCTGTTCTTTGAGCATAATAAAAATATATTGAACAGATGAAGAAATATTCTTCCCTTCAACTATATTTGATGATGAAATTCGCAGCCTAGAGGAAAATCATGCTACTCAAAGCGATGAAGAGTTTTTAAATGATGTAGAAGGGATTGAAGCTGAGGAGGATGAACATCGTGATGTAGACAACGCGCGCATTTATGTTCATGAAAAGTCTTGGCATTGGCTTCCACACGAGTGGCATATGAAGATAACTCTCTCTGCAAATCAAAAAGCAAATTATTTTGTTTTATAATATAGATACGATAGTACGCGCGCTCTGATTGGCTAAGAAGCCATGTTTTATCAGAGTATATAACATGGTTAGCCGTGTTATATAGTTTTCAACTGGCGGTTTCCTTTCATCGCGCGCGTAAATCTATATTATAAAACAGATAAAGAAGCCTTAAATGCATGTTTTATACTATCATAAAACACTCTGGTCATTTGAGAACACTCTAGAAATGTTGAAAGCACGCGCCTTCGGCTTGTGCTTTAACATTTCTCTCATGTTCTCAAATGCCCATCGTGTTTTATGATAGTATAAAACATGGCTAAGGCTTCTGTATTTGTTAAATACTAAAAATCACGTGGCCGATGACGTCATGGTTACGTCATCAGTGTGAATCGCGAATCGTGGGGAAACAATATATTTAAACTGTCTGGCAATAGAAATGAGGGAGATATGGGCATGTAGTTAACATCACGTAACCGATGACGTCATCGTTACGTCATCACCACTAGGTGATTGATAGCAACCCACTACCATGTCTGTCCAGGTTATAGTTGGCTGGCATTAGATATGAGCGAGATATGGGCATGTACTTAACATCACGTGACCGATGACGTCATCGTTACGTCATTACCACTAGGTACTTGATAGGGACCCACTAACATATCTGCCCAGGTTTGAGCCGGCTGGCATTAGAAATGAGGGAGATAACTACATGTACTTAATATCACGTGACCGATGACGTCATCAGCTCTAAGTGATTGATAGGGACCCATAACCATGTCTGTCAGGTTTGAGCGTGCTGGCATTAGAAATGAGGGAGATATGGGCATGTACACGTCTGGCATTAGAAATGAGGGAGATATATTTAAAAGATTTATTTAAAATCACGTCATCACCACTAAGTGATTGATAGGGATCCACTGCCATGTCTGTCCAGGTTTGGAGTGTCTGGCATTAAGAAGGCACCGTCAATACATCTTCTCCTGCATGACCAAATCTTTCAATTCTTGGACGCGTACCATAAACATCCGTAAATATATCTTCGTAATATCGAACACTATTCGGACAGCCAACGGAGAGTTCCCGATGTACACAGAAAAAAACGATCTCCACACCATAAAACGATGAATCAATTAGCTACTGACCCACTCCAATAACTCGTGTTCTGCGGTTGCGCGCATCCACGAGTTAAAACATGAATTTAAGGCAGAAGTCATGATTATGTTGTAATATGTAATATGCTGCCGTCTACCAGTACTAGATTTAGCCTGCATCAATTTAACAAATCGCACACATTTTTCCATTGTCCGTACTCGTATTGATCATAGAAATGACGTCATAAAATGTTCAAAACTCAAGTGAAACAACGAGCGCAGCGAGACAGCAGCGGACAATGGAAAAAATGTGTGCGATTTTTTTTTTTTTAACTGCTTTCGAGTCGAAAAAGGCAATTGAAAGTCAAAACGTAAACACTTCTAATTACCGGCTTTCTTTGACAAATGGCAGCATACAAGGAAATTTGGTTCATCGATTAACTCCTCTCATTGATGGAATGCTTGTGAAATCCTTTCTTGTTTTTTTTCTGGATCAGAAAAGTTCTTGTTGTAATTCTAGACTTCAGAGCTCTGAAAGAACTAGTATAGTCCCAAAGTCTGAACCACAAATTCGCCGACACGTTCTCCACTCAAGAGAAAACTCACATTTTGTCAAATGCCGAAATGACACACTACAAAGAAGTTTGACTCACCGATTAACTTCTCCTAGTGGTGAAATGCTTGTAAAATCCTCATTTTCTTGTTTTTGGAAGATAGGTTAAAAGCATTTGAATTCACAAATCTCGCCGTGAAAGCACTTTGCAAAGCTACCGCTTGCGAGTGACATCATTTTCATTGTCCGTACTTATATTGCATATAGAGGAGAGCCAATCAGAATGCGAGAAAATTGGATGTTGTTGTAAAATTGGGGACACACACACTCAAATAAATAATAGACTGAACTGATCCCAAATGATGTCACGTATTTCAGAAATAAACATGCAATTTCCATGCGAGTTTTTGGATTATTGCCTGGGGTCATCTGTCTTCACACAAATTTCATCAGTGTCAGTGGTAGATCTGCCCGAAAGGCCGAATGGCGAATGTTTAAAAGTATACTCCTGACCGAAAGAAATTGCTGAAGCTGGCATACTGTAAGATTCAAGAACTAAGAAATCGGGCCAACTTCTACTCTATTTGAAGCCAATTTTCCTTTTAAGAGGAAGGAATCAATGACAACACTGCAAGCTTGTATTAAAAGTTTGTGTTCGTTTACTTACGCTGTCAGATATAGTTTGATTTGACCAAGATCGACCTTTCGTACAGGTGAGAAATTTCCATCCAAAAGCCCGTAAAACTCCTGTCAGCCCTAGAATAACTGAGCATCTCGGTATTTCAGTCACGTCGAAGAAACCTTTGGTTTCAGTAAAATAATGGTTAAGAAAGGCCCATATTTTCCCTCCCGTTTAATACGGTCGATCTCAAAAATGAATTTCCCAGCACAGATCCAAGATCCCGAGCGCTGTCGAATCTGACTGGTTGACCCTGTCACGTGTTGTGCCAACTCGCGATGACAAAAAATACTAACATGGAGAAACACTTGCGATTCTTGACTCGGACGGCCAAAGACCTGGCCCGAGTAACTATAGTTTTGATTTCGCACGAACAACCACGGGTCGGGAAGTTATATTGTATCATAAGAAACGGCAAAAACTAATTTAGTCCTTTTATAAAGTTAGTGCATAACAACTAAGTTAGGATTTGATATTTCAACCAAATAATGTTAAAGAATTATTCACAACCTCTGAATCGTAGTAGCTTTCTTGTCCACCCCATAAAGTGAACCCGTGCCCACTCCCCTAAAGTGAATTGTGATTCTACCGAGAGGATCTGGGAACTGATTCACCGTAAACAGTTCTTCGCTATCCAGCAATAGGCTACATTGCGCATGTGACCATTGCGCATGCGACCATTGCGCATGCGCAATGGTCGCAATGGTCGCCTAAAATTGTTTTCTACTTTCTTTACATTCCATTCTAGGGCATGGCTACACGTATTATGTATTAAGAGTGGGGTAGGGAGTTATCAGTCGCGGTGACTTTCACTCTCAGCTCCCCTAATACATATATGGTCATATATGTAATTTAAAGTGCCTATGAAGCTTATTTTTTTATTTTAGATATCAATTCTACATCAAGTGAATAGTAGAATGGTACAATATATCTTGCTTTGAATGCTGGGAAAACAATTTTCTAATATCATTTTATTTCAACCATGGGTATAACACTGATAATTTTAAAAATTTGTTTAATTGTAACAAAACATTTTGTATAATAATTGATGCCTCCCCTGACGTCATGTAATTAGCATTTTGGATATTAAAACCTCCTTAACTCAGCGGCACAGCATTCAAAGCAAGATATATTGTACCATTCTACTACTCACTTGATGTAGAATTGATATCTAAAATAAAAAAATAAGCTTCATAGGCACTTTAATATTTTTGTTTTCCATCATATGTAAATTTTCTCGTACGTAAATTTATAAAGAAGTTGACCTTTTACTATAAACACTACTTATTTATGTAACACACGTTTACAATTTACAGTCTGCTGTTCTGTTGTACCGGGCAGGTTCCGAGTACTAATAGATGATTGTCTCAATGTGTATATTTATCCCATATTATAAGTTGTATCCTGTCCATTCTGTGATGGAGCTGTCACTATATTTTACTACTGTTCTTTCTTCAGTCATGTTAATTGTATAATTTCGTGGATAAGGCATTTGACACCATGGACCATAAAATTGATCTTATTAGGGAAATTGAAACTATATGGTGTCTGCCAAGCAAGTCTAAATGTCGCAGAATTCTCACTTATTCTGCGACATTTAGACTTGCTTGCAGACACCATATAGTTTCAATTTCCCTAATAAGATTTTACGGTCCATGGTGTCAAATGCCTTTCTTTGGTCCAAAAAGATAACTCATTTAAGAGGCCCTTACTACTCGGGCCGCCCGAGTCAAGAAGTGTTTTTTTTATCTTCCGTGTCGACTTCCGGCGGTCCCATCAACCAATCAGCTCACACTATGCAAGGTTTTGGTTCGAGAAAGGCCGCTTCCAACAGTTACCCTTTATAGTTCTGTAATATAATGAGCAGGCTGAAGTTTTGGGAATGAAAGTAAAGCTTCAATTAGAGATAACCAACAGGCATTTCAGTTACGAAAAACAGCAAGTAAAGTTACACAGATCACACATTCCGAATTGCGGAAATACATACTTTAGTACGGATATAGCTACAATGACATCCTTATTATTCCGAGAACTGCGGAAATACATACTTTAGTACTAATGCTAGCGATTCTTATTTAGTACATGGCTAAACAAATGTCTTATTTGCCTTTCTAGATTTACCGCGATTACTATTGAGGATTACTGATTTCCTGTTTCGTGGTAGCCTGCGTAGCAAGCGTTTCTGTTTCCGCGCGACCAAAAAAAGCGAAAAAACCACAGAAACGCTTGCTACGCAGGCTAGTTTCCAGAGTTTCGTGGCGTCTCAGCGACTGCATCCGGTGTTTACCATCCGCGGTGTATTACCACTCGCGAATAAGGAAAAACCGTGGAAGAATATCCTGCTTGTTGAACTTTGGATCTGTATGAAGATCTAAACAGCCAAATAATAATATATAGAAGCGAGAAGTCCAAGGGCTATAGCAAAGCTAAAACAACGTGTATAGTTTAATTATAGTGTTTAATTAACCACGCACGCAATCAGCTATCTTATACGTCACATGAAGTTCCAGTTATGCCTCGACAGAACTACGATAGCTCGCTTTTCTTATTGCGGTCCTATCTATCGGGAAGAATGCAGTCGTGCAGAGTACAAAATGCAAGATCTAGTGAGAAGATAATTAGATGCGGTGTACCTCAAGAACAATCCTCGGGCCTTTATTATTTCTCACCTATATAAACGATCTGCCAAATTGCCTCGATACCATGCTTATTTGCAGACGACACAAATGTGACAATTTGTGGCGCAGATATAGCCGATGTTGAATTAAGAGCAAATCGTGAATTAATTAATATTAATAACTGGCTACGAGCAAACAAATTGCATCTTAATGTTGCCAAAACTGAATTTATGATGATTGGTTCGAGACAACGCCTATCGGCTCTGACTGATGAAGAAATGCCTTATTTAAAAATCGGAGACAAACTAATAAAAAAGGTATCACAAAGCAAAACAGTTGGTGTCGTGGTAGACGAGCACTTAAGATGGGAGGATCACCGATAAATCATATATCAAAAAAGATCGTCTCAGGTCTAGGAGCTCTAAAGAGAATCAGAGCATTCGTGTCCCAAGATACACTAATCAAGGTATACGACTCTTTAATTCAAACGCACATGGATTATTGTTGCGGGGTATGGGATACCTGCGGCAAAGTTCTCGCAGATAAACTTCAAACATTTCAAAATAGAGCCGCTCGGCTTATTCTCAGGGCAGATTATGATACAAGTACAAACGCACTTTTAAGTGTCTTGGAATGGGACAAATTAGATGAACGCAGAGCAAAACATAAAGCCATCGTAATGTTTAAGACCCAAAATAGCCTGGCGCCAGCAAGCCTATGTGATATATTCACTACTGTTGGAAGCTCTACCCACTATAATCTAAGGGGCCGTGATACGAGACTTTGTCTTCCGCAACCAAAAACAGAATTTATGAAGAAAAGTTTCTCGTATCACGGCGCCAAGACATGGAATGACCTGCCAACAGAATTACGTGAAATTAAATCACTAGGCTCTTTTAAAAACAAAATCAAAACAGTCGCCGTCCTAAATGACCAATGATGTTTTGAAAATTGATAATAGTATGTAGTAGTTTTCATAATTTTAGGATATCATATTATTAGTATAGTATATATATTTTTATATTATTATTATTATTACATTGACAATTCTGTATTTTTATATATATTTAATAGTAGTTAACACGGCTTCTATGTAAATCAGTTTTTCTTATCTGTTAGAATTCCGTGTATAAATATTAATAAAGTTGAAGTTGAAGTTGAAGTTGAAGTTGAAGTACTTCAGTTTACAACATGAATATAACAGAACGTCTATATTGTATTAACTAGATTTATGATTATTAATAAACTAGAATTATGTCAACTAGTTTTCTCAACACTATACTGGTTCGCTTCTATCTTACAGAACGAAAACAAAAAATGTTTGTGGATGCATATGGTGTACTGTCAGATAGCTGTAAAATTAGATGCGGAATACCATAGATCTATCCTTGGACAGCTACATTTTATAATCTATATAAATGATCTTCCATCTTGTGATCTTTACTCTAAAGTACGGATGTATGCAGATGATACTAGTCTAACTATTGCAAATACTGATGAGAAAATCTTAGGGCAACAATTGTGAAATACATACATGGTTAAAAGCTAATAAACTTAGTCTAAACCACAGGCAACCCAAGCTCTAATCGTGTGTATTTGTCAGTGTATATATATATAGGGGAACTACTGGGGAAAATCGCGAATTTTACCACTATTCATAGGTTAAAATCAACCGAAATAAACATACTTTTGCTCTATCTGTTGCCCTTTGTCGTTTATTAGCGATTTGGGCTTCTTTTCCTTTTCGGATCTCCTCTCCCAATGAAAGAGACAAGACAGCACACTCGGATGTCGACATCCCTGCACCCAAGGCCGTTTTTTTTCTGGGGGGAGGGGGGTTACTCAGAAGATTTTTGGGTAGGGGTCTGCCGTGGAGACCTCAAAACCCTGACCCTATCCCAGTCCTAAAAATGCCGTTTACCATACCCTATCCCAGATTTGAAGCAAAAAAATATATACCCTATCCCAGACCCAAACCATCGATTCATACTCAATTACACTACGAAAGCCGTTGTGTTGTTTTAATGTGGTATTTTAAGCTGTAGTGTGGTCGATAGAGCGCTAGCATGGCGTCAACAACAAGTACATCCGAAAATCCATACCCTTTCCCAGACCAAAATCCTAAGTAGGAGACCCTATTCCAGACCTCGCGATCGGCAGCTCAAAAACCATACCTATCCCGCGGCACATACCCGTATAGCCCATATAAGGGAGTATCCCTGTTTTTTTTAAATGAAAATCGGTCGTGTGGCCAACTTTTCCTTTCTCGCACGCTCCCGGGGGGGGGGGGGGGGGGGAGGGAGGGGGTACTCCCATATAAAGGCTATACGGGTACGTGCCGCTCGACAGGGTATGGTTTTTGACAATTCTTAGCCTGGAACAGCGTATATAAATCACTGTTTTGGTCTGAAATTAAACAGGGAAGATGTTGTATACCAGCTGAAGGTGGTTCAAGTGGACCAGATAGTTTCCGATCATCAATATCCGGGATGCATGGTCCTAGGCTTTAACACATTATTCCGGAATAATTTTGGGAATTTTAGAGACCAAAAAGAATTTTAGAAAATCTCAGGAATTTAGAAGAAAATAAAAAAAATTGAGAATTTTAGAGGAATTTTGACTTTTCAGGCGTCACTTTTACATATAAATATCTAAATTTGGCAATTATTGACATTTAGTCATTTATTATAGTTTATTTGGTAACTATTTGTAGAGTATTTGGGGTGTAGGGGGTAGTGCTTACCTTATGCCTACCATTGTGCATTCCAGTACAGACTGGATGACTGGATCATAAGTTTAGATTTTGAAAATAAATAGTGTACTTGAAGTCTTGAAGTGTTTTATTAATAAACACTCTATTAAGAGTCTTGTTTCGTGTTAATTCGTATTCAGGGGCCTTTATTTACTATGCAATTTTTTGAGAATTTTTGGGAATTTTAGGGGAAAAGTCGAGAATTTTAGACTTTCTTGGAAGAATTTTAGAGCTTTTTTGGAGAAGTTCCGGAAAGAATTTTAGGCCATTTTTCGGGAATAATGTGTTAAAGCCTACATGGTCCAAAGGATTAAGCAGCTTCTTCTGCTTCTTGTCACATAAATCTCGTACAACATATTAAACCATGCACATAGGACACATGGTGTCTTGTTTCTAGTCTGGAACAGGATATCGTTTTGCCATTTTGCCTGGAACAGGGTTTGTTTTCGTTGTTTTTAGACTGGAACAGAGTACCTTTTTGCCATTTTGTCTGGAACAGGGTCGCAAAAATACAATTTCTTGGCCTGGACAGGGTAAGGTTTCAAGGGCTCAGCGGCACACCCCCATCCTAATTTTTAGGAAGTGAGAAATAAGTAAACATCGCTGATCGCAAGGGAAATTCCTATCAAAGAACTGTCGGTTTTCGATTGCTAGGTCAGGATAACGTCGAATATAATGTACCATACATTGTTTATTCTCTTAATTTTAACTGCTGGATAAGTGGAGATCGTCAGCTTTGCCAGCAATAAGGTCGTAACGTACTCATTATCGGTCTGGTATGTGCAGTAACATTTCACAAATCCATGGCCTGTTTACGCTCAGCGCAGAATCGCAGTGGAATTCCGTTCCGTTAATCAGTTAGAGCTTCTTAAAAACTGAACATCCATCATCGAAACAGTTGCATCGGGAGTGGCCGAAGCTTCAAATAGACCAGTTCGCGGTAAATTCCGACATTTTGGAAGGGGTGCAAACATGGCGCGAAATAAAGTGTTTGTATGGGAATCCGATTCCAAATAAAATCGGTAAAATCGAATTTCTGAAATATTCTTCAGATACAAACTTAAGAAAACTAATAAGCAAATACCGTGGACAAAAATCCTGTTAAAATACGTTGGATCCGAAGTGAGGACCTATGCAGCCAAAAATATAAACAATAACGAATTACAGCAAAGCTGATATACAACGTAAAAATCTAACACAAAGCACTACGGTTAGCTAGGCCTGACATGAAAAGCGCTCGGACCAGATTGCAGCCATAGACAGCTGTTTCGTTCTTATTAGAACTCGTCAGTATGGCATAGCAAACAGCACGCAGGCTTCGGTACCACTGCACCATCGACCCGGACTGAGCTAAAAAGCATCTAGTTTCGAGCAACAGAAATGCTTGGTTATCGGCTCACACGTCATTACGTGTGGCGAAAAGCCAAAAACCAAGGAAATCTGAACTAAACGTGTCAGTGCCTTGCGAAAGATATAGTTATGCTGGCCAGACCAGCTTTATAAATGATGACAACAGGAATGATCGGATCTATATAAGACCTACGGTACAAAAATCCATAATAGAAAACTAATAAGCAAATACCGTGGACAAAAATCCTGTTAAAATACGTTGGATCCGAAGTGAGGACCTATGCAGCCAAAAATATAAACAATAACGAAATTTCTACAGCAAAGCTGATATACAACGTAAAAATCTAACACAAAGCACTACGGTTAGCTAGGCCTGACATGAAAAGCGCTCGGACCAGATTGCAGCCATAGACAGCTGTTTCGTTCTTATTGGAACTCGTCAGTATGGCATAGCAAAAAGCACGCAGGCTTCGGTACCACTGCACCATCGACCCGGACTGAGCTAAAAAGCATCTAGTTTCGAGCAACAGAAATGCTTGGTTATCGGCTCACACGTCATTACGTGTGGCGAAAAGCCAAAAACCAAGGAAATCTGAACTAAACGTGTCAGTGCCTTGCGAAAGATATAGTTATGCTGGCCAGACCAGCTTTATAAATGATGACAACAGGAATGATCGGATCTATATAAGACCGATCTATATAAGACCTACGGTACAAAAATCCATAATAGAAAACTAATAAGCAAATACCGTGGACAAAAATCCTGTTAAAATACGTTGGATCCGAAGTGAGGACCTATGCAGCCAAAAATATAAACAATAACGAATTTTCTACAGCAAAGCTGATATACAACGTAAAAATCTAACACAAAGCACTACGGTTAGCTAGGCCTGACATGAAAAGCGCTCGGACCAGATTGCAGCCATAGACAGCTGTTTCGTTCTTATTAGAACTCGTCAGTATGGCATAGCAAACAGCACGCAGGCTTCGGTACCACTGCACCATCGACCCGGACTGAGCTAAAAAGCATCTATAGTTTCGAGCAACAGAAATGCTTGGTTATCGGCTCACACGTCATTACGTGTGGCGAAAAGCCAAAAACCAAGGAAATCTGAACTAAACGTGTCAGTGCCTTGCGAAAGATATAGTTATGCTGGCCAGACCAGCTTTATAAATGATGACAACAGGAATGATCGGATCTATATAAGACCTACGCAGGAGTACCCGTCGGAACCGCTCCACAAAATATCTGCTCCGCAGGCTGAACTTGAGCTGGCTGAGAATTTCAATATTTGAGAGATCCTTGCTGGGATTTTTTTCTTCTAACCGCCTAAAGGCTCATAATCAACCGGAACTCTCTGCGGGTGTTTGTTTTTGTTTTGTTAAATGCGGCGCCAGATATTCATTGTGACTGGGAACCTGGCGCGCGCGCGTCCGATCAGGCGGTCCAGGTCATGCACCTGCGGAATTAGTATTCCGTGTATTCTGTATTCTGTCATTTCCCAAGAGAATGCGCCCATAGTATTAAATGTTGTTTTTGTCGCTCATTAAAGTAACCAAAATAAAAACGTAATTGCTAAATCGTTACGTTGTCAGGAAATAAGCTCTGGCTTTACTTGATCTGGGAGAGGGTTTTCAGTAATATCTATTTGCTGACAAAAATAGGCCCAAATACATTTCCTGACTGGGGAAAATAATTCCCGAACCATATCCTTGCTGGCAAATACATTCTTAGAGTTGAGAGCTAGCTGGCACTGCGGAGCGGATATATTTTTCCCAGGACAGTTGATAATTAACCGAAAACGTTTCTGTATATGATTTGGACAGCACTGAAAAACCCATAAAGAACATTTTCTTCCTCTCAATACATCACTAAAACGTTTGTGACCCTGATGAATACTTCCAGCTATGAAAATTTTCGCGGGCACTTAATTTCGCGAAAAAAAGGTCGGCATATTTCGCGGGTCTTTATTTTCGCGATTTGGGTGCAAAATTATTTTCTTAGGGAATTAATTTTCGCGAAAATGAAAAAAAAAAATTATTTCGAGAATTTTATTATTATTTTACACTTCTTATTGCTGAAAATCATCAACTCATAACAAAACCAAACAATAGAAACCGCATCTGTACCATAGGCATGACGATAGCGATACAGATGAAGAGGTTCAAAGCAACACAGATAGTGAAACTGTTGTTTATCATCTGTAGGTATGCCATAGAGCTTTTACACATTATACACAATACGTAGACATGTGTTTCTTCATTAAATTGAGAAAACAAGAAATATATGAGGGTATTAAATTTCGCGACATTAAACTTCGCGGGAATTTCCTTTCGCGTCGCTTTAAGTTCGTGATTTTTTTTAAATCGCGAAAATCGCGAAATTAAAGCGACGCGAAAATTAGTACCAATAAGGTAATCGTTTGGGGAAACGGCAAATCATTTTTGAAAAATGTCTCGTTGGGTACTCCTGCCTACGGTACAAAAATCCATAATAGAAAACTAATAAGCAAATACCGTGGACAAAAATCCTGTTAAAATACGTTGGATCCGAAGTGAGGACCTATGCAGCCAAAAATATAAACAATAACGAATTCTACAGCAAAGCTGATATACAACGTAAAAATCTAACACAAAGCACTACGGTTAGCTAGGCCTGACATGAAAAGCGCTCGGACCAGATTGCAGCCATAGACAGCTGTTTCGTTCTTATTAGAACTCGTCAGTATGGCATAGCAAACAGCACGCAGGCTTCGGTACCACTGCACCATCGACCCGGACTGAGCTAAAAAGCATCTAGTTTCGAGCAACAGAAATGCTTGGTTATCGGCTCACACGTCATTACGTGTGGCGAAAAGCCAAAAACCAAGGAAATCTGAACTAAACGTGTCAGTGCCTTGCGAAAGATATAGTTATGCTGGCCAGACCAGCTTTATAAATGATGACAACAGGAATGATCGGATCTATATAAGACCTACGGTACAAAAATCCATAATAGAAAACTAACAAGACGCCCGTTGGGCATTATACTCGGGCTTTCAGTTAGGGAGGAGGCAAAATTTTCTAAAACAATTCATGTAAAGAATTGATGACTTTGTGAAAACATTAAAAATGGCACTTGAAATTAGTTTCTAGCATCAAATGCATGTCAGTACGTTTCCAAACTTTAAGACAGGAAATCGTCAATACAATGTTCTAATAATTTTTGTACAGCAGAGAATTGTGTTATTAAGTAATGGTCCAGATAAGAACTGTAGTGGAATCCATTGTTCTGCGGCAATGAGCCTCGCCCACATACGATTTTGCTTGAATATGCCTTAAGTGCTTTAGGAGGTATCTACAGTCCAAACTACATCTCGAAAATAAAGTATTTTTTATGCTATTGGCTCTTTTTTCTGTGAAAACGCAGAGAAGCCACCATCCAGCCAATCGGATATAGAGAAAACAAAGGATTTTTCAATCGCAAATTTGAGAACTTTCCCCACATACAATATTCTTCGAGATTAAACCATAGTTAGTTTGATCAAAAATAAATTCAAACCACAAAAAATATCGAATGAAAATGCATTATTTCGATGGGTTTCTATTGAATTTATAAGTATCAACCAATGAAATTACGAGAAAGAATAATAGAAAATTAACACCTTTTAACATTCCTTGCCGTAGACACTACAGTTCTTATCTGGACCATTACTTAAACATGTAGTAGAAATAAAAAAATGGTGCCATTTGAAGAATTATTCTTAATGTCAAAAGAGCATAACGAATAAATACAACCTTAAAGTGCCTATCACCCTTTTGCAATTTTGATAGCCTATGAACCTCCGAAACGTTTTGAGTACTTCTGTGAAGAAAGTTTTGGTTTAAAGTGAATACTTTATGTTCTACGCTTGTTTGAAATCGTGTAAATGTGACCTTTCCTGACCCATGACCGCGTAAGTAAAAGCCTGGGTCGAAACCTGGGTAGACGTCATCTCATTGATGCATTATTCTCCATGGCGCCTTTTTATCACAACAACATCGATGCATAGAAAATACACACAGTTTTTGAGTTGTTAGTAAAGAAAAAAGTTATTTTAGTCAACATGTTAAGTATTTCTTCGAATGATTGCAAAGCCGAATTAATTATATGACGTCAAAATGACGTCTACCCAGGTTTCGACCCAGGCTTTTACTTACGCGGTCATGGGTCAGGAAAGGTCACATTTACACGATTTCAAACAAGCGTAGAACATAAAGTATTCACTATAAATTAAAAAATTCTTCACAAAAGTACTCAAAACGTTCCGGAGGTTCATAAGCTATCAAAATTGCAAAAGGGTGATAGGCACTTTAACTTGGGCCACTTTTAATTAATACATGGAGTTCTAGCATATTTTTGTGTCATACATGGTTTGTGCTAGGGGAGCAGGATAATTGTTTCACTACTCATGCTTGTGATAATTTACATTGCAATCACATATGGGAGCTTCTAATTACAAAGTTTTACTGATAATTAAATTGAGGCTTCATGAGGGTTGTCACTGAAGGGACTGGTCAGAAATTAGCATGGCCGGGAGGAGGTTGAGATATTTTTGAATCCCCAAAAATGGAGGGTCATAAATCATGGGAACTGAAAAAAAGGGGTGATAATAGGGGAGAAAGGGTCAAAATATTTCATACTCATTGTCCAGGGAGGGTTATTTTTTTATTTCATTCTCTACCCACACACCCCCCCCCCCCCCCCCCCCCCCCCCCCCCCCCCCCCCCCTTGCATCTCCCCTGCAAATTGTTGACTAGTCCCTAATATTTTTAGCCTGGCTTTGAGAGAAGAATAAATTACTTTAGATTCTTTTTACAAGAGTTACATATATAAATTCTTTTGAAGAAGAATTGTGATTCTTTGTCTCCAGAGAAGCCATATAATAAGAATATTATATTAGTCATGTAAAAAGAATCCTATTTTACACGGTGCCTGTGATGCGAACTTCCATGGAAAGCAGAAAGCAAATTGCAGCCATGTTTGTAACATTAACAGTAGCTACACGTGTTTGAGAAAATATACATGTGGCAACACAAGACCAGTGATAAATAGTGAACACGAATGATTAATTGAATGCAGTTTATACACATCTGAATAGCTGTAGCTAGCTATAGGGTTGATTGTGTTCTACACTAACTCCAACTATTGCTTTACACTGTATACAACACTGCAAAATGTGCTACGAATGCTCAAATGAATGATAACCACATGAAACACACATGGGTATAAAACTGTAATTATCTTTGTGTAACATTAAATCATCGGATGCGATGCTTATGTGGCTATATCTACATGTATGTAGATATATAGCCACATAAGCATCGCATCCGATGATTTAATGTTACACAAAGATAATTATAGTTTTATACCCAGATACATCCCCTTTTATATTACATATAAGTCAATACATTCAAAATTAGTTAAAAACAAGCATTTTTGATCAGGATTATTTACACTGTCCACATCATTGCAGCAATCTTTCAGCCTTTTGTGTTACCACAGGAAGCCCAGTCCTTTCTCTTATAAAAATATGTTGAACGCACTTCGATAATCTATGATTACTTCTAGTTTAACTCCTGTCATAGCTTTGTATACAGTATCGAAGCACTTTTCGATCATGCCAGAGTGCGAGTTCTGCACACATGTATGCTTGTCTTCTATAATTTTCTAGGGATTGAAAACAAATTTTCTAGCCAGTATTTCAGAAAAAAATTGATAGGGACATTTTTTTTAAATCCGAAAGTTTTAGGCTAACTTACTCTCCCGAACAGCTTTTTAACCGAAAACTTTGTTGGGTGCCCTAATGGTTTGTGCTAGGGGAGCAGGATAATTGATTCACTACTCATGCTTGTGATAATTTACATGATTGCTATCACATGGGTGTACTAGATGGCAAACAAATCTTAATTCATATATTTAAAGGCAATTGTATGAGATCGGTAGTGTTGTTAACAAAACCTGTTTTGTAAATGCTATTTTCCACCTTCCAATTCTCAACCCCCAAAGGTGGTCATGGTCCCTTACGGGAGCTTCTAATTACAAAGTTTTACTGATAATTAAATCGGGGTTTCATGAGGGTTGTCGCTGAAGGGACTGGTCAGAAATTAGCAGGGGGGAGGGGGTTGAGATGGAGGGTAAAATTGTTTTGAATCCCCCAAAATGGAGGGTCATAAATCATGGGGAACTGAAAAAAGGATGGTTATAGGGGAGAAACGGTCGAAATATTTCCTACTCATTGTCCAGGGAGGGTTATATATTTTGTTGATTTTGTTATTTCATTATCGACACCCCCCCCCCCCCCCCCCTGCATCTCCCCTGCTAATTTTTGACTAGTTCCTAATGTTTAATAAAATATTGTGTGCGTTGATTTCATGCATGTACACCACTTGGAAAATAACTATTTAAAGAGGGTAACACTATTAAACTAGTATACACAGAGAAATGTGTGGCCCTCCTACCCTGCGAGCCTTTCCTCAGATCGGTAGCACTGAACCTCTCGAGACCTGTATTCTGATTGCACCCATAATACTATACTCCTATGGTTTTTGTACTGCACTTTCTAAAGGTTAGGGTGTCCACCCGACCTCTTTCCTGCCACCGAGAGAAACCTCTGCTCACGAAACGATTACATGCGCCACGGTATCTCGATTTCCATTGTCCGAGAAAAACGAGACGGTACACGTTGTAGATTTCATATTGTCCATTTCAGATTGTCCATTTCCTATTGTTAACAGCAAGAAGAGAAAATAAAATAAATTTCCTTCTTCGGGGATATAAATCAAAACTTTCTTTTGGATAAATTAAGGTAGATTTATTGAACGGTAATTTCAAGGTCTTCTGTGCAGTTTAGCAAAATAAATAAGAAGACAAAGCCGGAGTTTCAAGCCCGTTCGATCGTATCAATCGTCGGCAAACATAAAACTGCGTGACGACAAAAATATAAACGGCTTCGACCACTCGTTTTTTCTATCACCGAGATGCCGACGCTGGCCTAGAACAACAGGAATCGGGTCATTTACTGCTGATGCCATTACTTTTAACAGAAACGAATATTAAATAACAACAATGTAAACTGGTAAGTTTTGTCGTTTTACTTACATTTCGGTACAAATATTTCACAACGTCAGGCCACATGCGATCAGGAGCGCCACCTATAATCCCTAATCCTTTCGTAAAATGTGAGACATTTCCATCCAAAGTTCTTCTAGAAAAACTCAACATCTTGCCACTGAAATCCATCGAAGAAACACACTTGACTCTTGTGTGTTCGTCGGCTCCGACAAGGGCACCAGTTGCAATATCCTGAGCCTGTTGGAAGGCTTTCCCACGAATGAATTTAAATATTTCCCACGAATGAAGTTAAATAAAACATTAAGCTGTTTATATTTGAGAGAAGTGAGAGCGGACGACCTCGTACCATCTGAAAATCAGGCTACCGAATCCCGGGTTTCCGCGATCTTGTTTTAACTGTGTTAAATTAAGTATCCCGAGCGATATCGAATCTGATTTGTTCATCCTGTCACGTGTTGAGTCAACGCGTGCAGTGTGATTGGTTGACCGCGCGAAAGCTCGACACAGAAAATAATAAAAACAAGAGGCTGTACCAGCCTTTACTCGGGCCATATGGAATTTCAACAAGGAATAGTTGGTACAACTTTGCAGGTTCGATTAAAAAAAGTATTTTACACTTGCAATATTTTTAGCCTGGCTTTGAGAGAAGAATAAATTACTTTAGATTCTTTTTACAAGAGTTACATATATAAATTATTTTGAAGAAGAATTGTGATTCTTTGTCTCCAGAGAAGCCATATAATAAGAATATCATATTAGTCATGTAAAAAGAATCCTATTTTACACGGTGCCTGTGATGAGAACTTCCATGGAAAGCAGAAAGCAAATTGCAGCCAATGATGTTTGTAACATTAACAGTAGCTACATGTGTTTGAGAAAATATACATGTGGCAACACAAGACCAGTGATAAATAGTGAACACGAATGATTAATTGAATGCAGTTTATACACATCTGAATAGCTGTAGCTAGCTATAGGGTTGATTGTGTTCTACACTAACTCCAACTATTGCTTTACACTGTATACCACACTGCAAAATGTGCTACGAACGCTCAAATGAATGATAACCACATGAAACACACATGTACATATAGCCACATAAGCATCGCATCCGATGATTTAATGTTACACAAAGATAATTACAGTTTTATACCCAGATACATCCCCTTTTATATTAACATATAAGTCAATACATTCAAAATTAGTTAAAAACAAGCATTTTTGATCAGGATTATTTACACTGTCCACATCATTGCAGCAATCTTTCTGCCTTTTGTGTTACCACAGGAAGCCCAGTCCTTTCTCTTATAAAAATATGTTGAACGCACTTTGATAATCTATGATTATACTTCTAGTTTAACTCCTGTCATAGCTTTGTATACAGTATCGAAGCACTTTTCGATCTTGCCAGAGTGCGAGTTCTGCACACATGTATGCTTGTCTTCTATAATTTTCTAGGGATTGAAAACAAATTTTCTAGCCAGTCAGTTTCAGAAAACAATTTTAACGGGACATTTTTTTCAAATCCGAAAGTTTTAGGCTAACTTACTCTCCCGAACAGCTTTTTAACCGAAAACTTTGTTGGGTGCCCTTGGTTTGTGCTAGGGGAGCAGGATAATTGATTCACTACTCATGCTTGTGATAATTTACATGATTGCTATCACATGGGTGTACTAGATGGCAAACAAATCTTAATTCATATATTTAAACGCACTTGTATGAGATCGGTAGTGTTGTTAACAAAACCTGTTTTGTAAATGCTATTTTCCACCTTCCAATTCTCAACCCCCAAAGGTGGTCACGGTCCCTTACGGGAGCTTCTAATTACAAAGTTTTACTGATAATTAAATCGGGGTTTCATGAGGGTTGTCGCTGAAGGGACTGGTTAGAAATTAGCAGGGGGGAGGGGGTTGAGATGGAGGGTAAAATTGTTTTGAATCCCCCAAAATGGAGGGTCATAAATGATGGTTAACTGAAAAAGGGATGGTTATAGGGGAGAAACGGTCAAAATATTTCATACTCATTGTCCAGGGAGGGTTATATATTTTTTAGACTTTTTGATTTCATTCTCGACCCCCCTCCCCTGCATCTCCCCTGCTATTTTTTGACTAGTCCCTAATGTTTAATAAAATATTGTGTGCAATGATTTCATGCATGTACACCACTTGGAAAGTAACTATTTAAAGAGGGTAACACTATTAAACTAGTATACACAGATAAATATGTGGCCCTCCTACCCTGCGTGCAGAGGGTGTCTGCTCTCTTTGCCTTTCCTCCGAGTAGCACTGAACCTCTCGAGACCTGTATTCTGATTGCACCCATAATACTATACTTCTATGGTTTTTGTACTGCACTTTCTAAAGGTTAGGGTGTTTTCTATTGTTGGGTAGGCCAATACTATCGCTCCTTTCGAGAAGTTCCACCCGACCTCTTTCCTGCCGCCGAGAGAAACCTCCGCCGAGAGAAACCTCCGCCCACGAAACGATTACATGCGCCACGGTATCTCGATTTCCATTGTCCGAGAAAAACGAGACGGTACACCTTGTAGATTTCAGATTGTCCATTTCAGATTGTCCATTTCCTATTGTTAACAGCAAGAGTCAAGGCGAAGTAGAGAAAATAAAATAAATTTCCTTCTTCGGGGATATAAATCAAAGCTTTCTTTTGATATAAATCAAAGCTTTCTTCTGGATAAATTAAGGTAGATTTATTGAACGGTGATTTCAAGGTCTTCTGTGCAGTTCAGCAAAATAATAAGAAGTCAAAGCTGGAGTTTCAAGCCCGTTCGATCGTATCAATCGTCGGCAAACATAAAACTGCGTGACGACATAAATATAAACGGCTTCCACTCGTTTTTTCTATCACTGAGATGCCGACGCTGGCCTAGAACACGAATCGGGTCATTTACTGCTATATTTGATGCCATTACTTTTAACAGAAACGAATATTAAATAACAACAACGCAAACTGGTATTAGTTTTGTTGTTTTACTTACATTTCGGTACAAATATTTCACAACGTCAGGCCACATGCGATCAGGAGCGCCACCTATAATCCCTAATCCTTTCGTAAAATGTGAGAAATTTCCATCCAAAGTCCTTCTAGAAAAACTCAACATCTTGCCACTGAAATCCATCGAAGAAACACTCTTGACTCTTGTGTGTTCGTCGGCTCCGACAAGGGCACCAGTTGCAATATCCTGAGCCTGTTGGAAGGCTTTCCCACGAATGAATTTAAATATTTCCCACGAATGAAGTTAAATAAAACATTAAGCTGTTTATATTTGAGAGAAGTGAGAGCGGACGACCTCGTACCATCTGAAAATCAGGCTACCGAATCCCGGGTTGCCGCGATCTTGTACTGTGTTAAAGGGATACCCGAGTGAAAAACACATTGGGGCTCAAAAGAATCTTCAACATGTTCTTTGTTCAGAAAATGTATTAAAATTTGATCAAACGTTTTTAGTATTAAGAACGAGCACCTCAAAGTTGGCCCCGCGAAGACATGGGCGCCGCCATCTTTGTTTGCATTTACGGAAGTGACGTCACTTCGTCCCACCAGCGTATCGCGGCTACTTGTCTTTGTATGATTTTCACACGCTCGGAATTAAAGTGGATATATTTTCATCGAGATTGCAGAGGAATTCTTACAGAAACCGGAATTATGATGAAGACGACATTATGAGAAAAGTTCAGAAGACTGGGAGGAGGAAGAAAAGCATTGGGAAGGCGAGAAATTATCAGACGAACAACAAGGTCTCGTAACTGCCATTTAATAACAGCAAAACAACATGGCTTAAAAGACTCGAGTGACTTCTGAATAAGTATAAGAACTACAATGTATGTGAGGTACAGTTAAGGCGTTTATCATCCTAAAAACACCTAATAAGTGAGAGAGTAGAACGCTGGTGGGACGAAGTGACGTCACTTCCGTAAATGCAAACAAAGATGGCGGCGCCCATGTCTTCGTGGGGCCAACTTTGAGGTGCTCGTTCTTAATACTAAAAACCTTTGATCAAATTTTAATACATTTTCTGAACAAAGAACATGTTGAAGATTCTTTTGAGCCCCAATGTGTTTTTTCACTCGGGTATCCCTTTAAGTTAAGTATCCCGAGCGATATCGAATCTGATTGGTTCATCCTGTCACGTGTTGAGTCAACGCGTGCAGTGTGATTGGTTGACCGCGCGAAAGCTCGACACAGAAAATAATAAAAATAATAATAAACACTTGCGAAACTTGACTCGGGCCCAGCCTACGCTGGCCCGAGTAATAATAAACACTTGCGAAACTTGACTCGGGCCCAGCCTACGCTGGCCCGAGTAATAAGCAAATACCGTGGACAAAAATCCTGTTAAAATACGTTGGATCCGAAGTGAGGACCTATGCAGCCAAAAATATAAACAATAACGAAATTTCTACAGCAAAGCTGATATACAACGTAAAAATCTAACACAAAGCACTACGGTTAGCTAGGCCTGACATGAAAAGCGCTCGGACCAGATTGCAGCCATAGACAGCTGTAGTCTTCGGACTTTTCATTCGTTAAACTTAAGATACCAGGTAAAAGATTAACTGATCGAAATTTGAGGGATGTAGCTGTGCTGGGAAGCGTGCAATCGTCAGGAGTACCCAACGAGACATTTTTCAAAAATGATTTGCCGTTTCCCCAAACGATTAGTTGGCATCACAGGTACCCCAGGCCACACCGCGGCAAAACGGTAAGCTCCGCTGGCCAAAAGAACGAAGGCTCTGCTATCAAATACAAATTACCGAGGGTTTCAACTTTTTTAGTAAATAATTTTATAACTTAGTAAACTCACAATGAATTACAAATTAAGAAAACTTCAACCTGTTAAAGTCTTAACCTTAGCTTTTCAGTAGTTTTCTTATTTTTTGACAAACAGTTCACAAATGGATACTTTTACGCAGAAATTTTAAAATCACGGGTATGTGCCTGTTGTTTCATTTCAGTTTTCGCGGGAAACTGGGGGCGGCCGCGCGCGGACAAGAAATAGCAAATACGCATGCGCGTAACGTTTTGCCGCGGTGTGACCCCAGGCTAATTATGCGTAAAACCGTTATTTCCCGGATATTTGAAATTACAGTAAATGTATGGAGTTTTAGTTCGAACGCCCGTTTGCTCTAAAATAAAATTCAACAAATCGTCAAACTAGTCTTACCTGTCTCTTGTGTGTTCCTTTCAGTTTCTGTGAAGTTTCAAGCCATTCCGTTCAATATTGAGTGAGTTATAGGAATTTTTCTTCCCTTAGTATAATTATTGGGAAGGTAGCAAACTCGAGGCCGATCAGCCGCCGATCAGCCGCCGATCAGCTCCAGAAAATCGCCTCGAATTCCAACAAAAATCCCCTACATCGCCAAAATTCCTTCAAATAACGGTTGCCCAAACACAGGTCCTTCACCACACTCAGCTTCACTTTCACTGGTTTACTTTAACGGCAGAAAAGTGCCACGTAGTTTGCAGTTTTCGGGTTTCGCGGATGTTCTTCTCCATCTGACCGACAACGAGGCGACAAACAGTAGACCGTCCCCTACCACGTCAATTCGATCTTGCTAGCAACGAGGCGACAAAAAGTAGACCGTCCCTACCCAGTGAATTTGACACTCCGTTGTGCCATTGTTTCATCTACCAATCGGAATCGATGTAAAAAAACGGTTTGTTACCCAAAAGTTCACGGGCTCAGACCTAATACATATATACCTTATTTTGAAAGTGTTGTTTCAGCAGACGGTCCTATGGTGCAGTGGTTTACATTTTGGGCTTTTGATCCAACGACCGGAGTTCGAGTCTTCGAACCCGAAAACTGCAAACTACGTGGCACTTTTCTGCCGTTAAAGTAAACCAGTGAAAGTGAAGCTGAGTGTGGTGAAGGACCTGTGTTTGGGCAACCGTTATTTGAAGGAATTTTGGCGATGTAGGGGATTTTTGTTGGAATTCGAGGCGATTTTCTGGAGCTGATCGGCGGCTGATCGGCGGCTGATCGGCCTCGAGTTTGCTACCTTCCCAATAATTATACTAAGGGAAGAAAAATTCCTATAACTCACTCAATATTGAACGGAATGGCTTGAAACTTCACAGAAACTGAAAGGAACACACAAGAGACAGGTAAGACTAGTTTGACGATTTGCCGGAGTTTAGAGCAAACGGGCGTTCGAACTAAAACTCCATACATTTACTGTAATTTCAAATATCCGGGAAATAACGGTTTTACGCATAATGAGCCTGGGGTACCTGTGGTTGGCATTCACTGAAACGTTTTCGGTTAATTATCAACTGTCCTGGGAAAAATATATCCGCTCCGCAGTGCCAGCTAGCTCTCAACTCTAAGAATGTATTTGCCAGCAAGGATATGGTTCGGGAATTATTTTCCCCAGTCAGGAAATGTATTTGGGCCTATTTTTGTCAGCAAATAGATATTACTGAAAACCCTCTCCCAGATCAAGTAAAGCCAGAGCTTATTTCCTGACAACGTAACGATTTAGCAATTACGTTTTTATTTTGGTTACTTTAATGAGCGACAAAAACAACATTTAATACTATGGGCGCATTCTCTTGGGAAATGACAGAATACAGAATACACGGAATACTAATTCCGCAGGTGCATGACCTGGACCGCCTGATCGGACGCGCGCGCGCCAGGTTCCCAGTCACAATGAATATCTGGCGCCGCATTTAACAAAACAAAAACAAACACCCGCAGAGGTTCCGGTTGGTTATGAGCCGTTTAGGCGGTTAGAAGAAAAAAATCCCAGCAAGGATCTCTCAAATATTGAAATTTTCAGCCAGCTCAAGTTCAGCCTGCGGAGCAGATATTTTATGGAGCGGTTCCGACGGGTACTCCTGAATCGTGTTTTCAGCATACGTTGTCTGTAAATTTTCACGCGAAATTTGAAAACTGAATGGAACAGGACAATTTCGGCGAACCGGAATTTTCGGAAAAAAAGGTCACATCGCGAGGTGGTCCACAATTTCCGAAACTTCGAACCGGAAATTTTACTATTCCATTTGATTTCTGACCGAAATTTTAGGATTTTTTTGGTTGAATGGAAAGTGCCCTTTGTGTGCGGTACAATTACACCTCCCAGAACGGATTTCCTTTCAACCAATTATATGGCCAACATCTAACTCATCGAATTTCTAATGAGGCGAGCTTAATATATTCCAAAAACTAATAAGTGTCCCTCGAACAAAGGCCATTCTGCGCGATGGACATAAACTGAGAAAGATAATGAGTTTAATAGACACTTTAAAAGCATTATAGTGGTACAGTGAGATTTGGTCGAGTTGATGATTTTGGCGAGATGGGAACTGTTTATAGGGTTCTCGGTTTTTCCGATGCGTTCGTATTATGATAACAAGGCTATGTGTCGGTTTCAGTCAACAAATATTTTCTGGAGGTTTTCATCCTGCAGGCATACTTTATGAATATTATTCATCTATTACTGAGTATCCGCGGCAAAAAAGTTATCGCTCGAATTCCATAATAGTTTTTATGAATCTTTTAATACTGTTTCCTATCACCACATAAATTTAATTTTCCGTGACTGGCAAACTCCCCATACATTTCCTTAACTTCCGCAGCATATTTTATATCAGTTTGGGCCACGTTAACCTCACCCGACAGCCCTAAACAATTCGCCTTTCAAGTAAAGTATTCCAGTACGCTTGTTCATTTTAACTTGCAAAGCTGGGGGCCAGTGGGGGGAACTCTGCGAAAGCAAATAATATTTCCCTAGGTTTTTAAACCCTGGAAAATCGTGGATTTTCTAGAGTTCGGAAATCCGGGAAAGCACGGAAAATTCTCGGGATAGGCAGGAATTTTCCAGGCTTTCCGAGAATTTCCAGGTTTCCTTATATTCCGTGGTTTCCCGGAACATTCCAGATTTTTCCTGGCAAACGCCAACGTATAAGAGTAAATCACTCCGTTTTTCATTCGGCGTGAACGGAACTATATGCTTTTCATATTTTTCGAAGATATGAATGTGAAAAGTAATTAAAGCCGAATGGAGGAAATAGTAAACATCACATTTCGGGGAAAATGTTTTTTTCTAGGTGCCGTTACTGTCGTTGATGCTTAAGCTCTCTATCAATCATGAGACGAGCATATACATGACGTCATCACACGTCATCACACGTCATGGCAACGAACATGGGACGTTATAAAATAGCTGACAAGAACATTGAGAATCACTTGATCTACTGAAGAGCCTTCTTCGCAGTGAAGATATCGGCATCAGAAACGTTCAACAATCACAAGCTAACTGAAGGTACGTGATAGCTATATAGCTAGATATATTTTATATCTACTGAAGAATGCGAAAAGTAGCTCCTCTTGATGGGAGTCCGGAGAAACGGAACCGATTAAATCGCCGGACACTGAAACATGTAATTTGTCTTTTAAACTTGTGTACGCTTTACTGAAAGTACAGTTAATTTTTTGCATGTTAGTTTTATTACCCTAACCATTGTCAATTCTCTGTTTCCACAACGCAAGTAGGCTGAGAGATTCACAAAATGTGGTTCTTGTCTCTGCTGTTCCTGTGTTCCGTACTGGCTCCGATCCATGGATGCCAGATGGCCAACTGGTGGAGGAGCTTTGATCACAAGGGCTATTCAAACTGTGGCTCTAGTCAGTACATCAATGGACTCTGGCGAAACGACAACGCTGGCATGCGCAGTGACGACAGGATCTCCCGTATCGAACAAGCTAGATGCTGTTCTCCCCCAAGACCTTACCGGAACATGCCAACCAATTCGATAATCAGCGACTGGATACTCCGTTTAGATAAGTGAGTAACTATTTTTATTGTTTTCCGGAATTCACTGAAATCGCTCGCTCTGATTGGCTGCGATCCTGAGTGTCCGGGTTTTTCTCGTCCGGTCTTGCTAATTCGAAAGTTGTACAAAATCAAAGTTTTTGACGTGATTCTTACGAAAACGTATCCTAGACCTGAAGACGTATTGAAAACTTTTCAAAAAAGGGAACACTGCAGAAAATTGGCAGTGATTTGAGTGACAAAGCCGAATCGCACGCTCAAGACTGACAAATGTATCGCTTCTTGTGCGAGTGCGCAACAGAATTAACGAAAGCGAGTTAATAAAAAAATAGGGAAAAAACACGATAGCGGCCTCGGCCGTTTTCAATACCGAGGGCGATTACAGACATGCCGGCCAGTAACTGAACATATGTAGTTTCGTGGGTCAGGGCTTTCAGGAACAGTGGCGGCATTCTCCCACCCAAATAACATATCGACAATATATACTAGGAGCGGAAAGGCCCGGAAAGTCGATTTTCGCCGTATTTCCAATGTAAACTATGTTATTACTATGTTCAGGCACGTTTTCGAATCCTTGACTCTGGGTGCCATGAAACTGATACTGTTTGGGCTGACCGATCGTATGTAAATTTTCGATAGCTCCAGGTTGACGAAGAACAAATAGGATGAGAATATGATAGTTAGGTAAAAACAAACATTATGTCAAAGCATAATGTGATTTCATGTCGAGGCATTCGCATTATATTATAATAATAGTAATAATATTATATATATACAGCAATTTTCATAAATTCTGACCCCCCAACTATATCGGGTGCATTGTGGGTAAATGACTGCCGATCGAGCCTCAGCAAAAGTACCAGTTTACGAGATGTAGAGATATCAGACCGATAGCCAGACCAAATGTTTAACCAAGGCTTTTTTCTATATTAGATTTTAACAGATTCCCATATAATTAGATAATACATATATTTATTTTCTAACACAAACTCTTAAAATGTGAAATAACAAAACACGAGGAGAAATTTTAACCGGAGAAACTGCCTCAATTTACGCCAAGTTCAAGTTCATTTTATTTTGCACAATTTTTAAAGATAACCGACACAAGAAAATAATTGTAGAAAGAAAAAGAGAGATATATTCGCCACACGAACAGCTGGTTGTAATAGAACAAATATTAGAGAATCCTTCGTTATCATTGCAAGAAATAGTATGGACGGATAAACACAGAATGCAACTGGTTCAGAGCCTGTATTACTAGTCTATAGAATACTTTGGCGATTTGGCGTGTTTGCCGTGGTTTCGATTTGAATTTATAAATGTCACGCAAAACACACGAATTTTCATTTTAAAAATATAACTTCAACAAATTTTAACTTATTTCAACTTATTTTCGATAGCAGCATTCTATTAACTGATCTGCATTATTTGTATTCTGACGCATCCAGTGCAAAGAAATATTTAGCACTGGAACCACGCTGTATTTACAAAAAACAATCAGTCCTGGACTGATGTAATCTTGTGGGCTTCCAAAGTGAACAATTGAAAGTGCTCCGTAATATTATCAAACGAGTCTCACATCTCAGAATGTCACATGGTAGAAAAGAAGGGAAAGAGTCAAATATATAGCTTAATGTAACACAGAATTACACGCTAGACAGCTGTAATTTATTGAATCAGAATTTAAATATTTCCGTTCATGTGCGTAATATTTATCGTTTGCTAGCTCTGAAGCTTTGTGGAGCACACAAATGACAGAATGATACGAGATATTGTAATTTTAACCTGGCGTGTGTACCATTTTCTGCCGAACAAATCTTCATTTATGGAGATCTCAAATATGAATACTACATGTGCTAATTTTAAGCCGGCAGTTAGTAGAAAATAAATATCTGCGGAGAACTGAAACTGAACTGAGAACTGAATGCAAATCGCGAGTTCGATACAGTGAAATAATTAGTGTCAAAATTTTAAACTTTAAAATCATAAACCGCGAGTGGTTATCTTTCTGCGAACTGCTATTCCACTGTGCGTGTTTTTGTCTGAGTGTGCATAATATTTGCTCATCGGAACTGTATTTAAGTTTGGTTTTGAAAGTGGAGTTTTAAAAAACCACATTTTATATTTTTCATTGTAAACAATAACTCTAATTAACGTTCTGAAAAATGATTTTGCATGCACGCAATATCAATGTAGAGAACTAGAGCTAAGCTTTGAGAACTGTTTCTTGTTAAACCAAATCGCCGAAGTTCCTTGAAAAAGTAGGTAGACTATACCGGCACTGTGCCAGTAGTATTCTGTATTTATCTTCCATATTATTTCTTGCAACGACAACAACGGATTCTCTAAGATTTGTTAATTAGCAATGTTGGTTCCCGGACTCCACATTCAACAACGCGTTAGGAAATAAATAAATTTATTATCTAACATAGAAAATGCTTCGGTAAAAATCGAATATAGAAAAAACGCCTCGGTTAAGCATTTTGTCTGGCTACCGGTCTGATATCTCTACATATCTCTACATCTCGTAAACTGGTACTTTCGCTGAGGCTCGTTCAGCAGATCAGCAGTCATTTACCCACAATGCACCCGATATAGTTGAGGGGGTCAGAATTTATGAAAATTGCTGTATATATATATATATATATATAAATCTGGATGCTTGAGTCTATACTGTCGATATAATGCTCAATGCATTAAATGCAGAGCGTAATAGATTGTGGATTGTAGATAGATTAAAGACAAGACATCACTTTAGCTGTTACTCCGAGTTTCACGCTTACGCGATGATCAGACAGACTTTAATGAAGAATAAACCTTACTTTAACCTACATATATATACAAGCGGCGCTATTGTTCTAGTTATCTATTGTTGTATAAATCGGTCTATAGTTCTGCGGGCCTTTGTTGTTATTCAGTGCTATTTATCTAGTTATCTATTGAAAAAAAATATTGTTCTACGGGCTTATTGTTGTTATGTTATTCGGCTTTTGGTGTTCATTAAGTAATACTTGTTCTCGTAGCGGCATTTTGAAATTAGTTCCGATCTTTTGTTGAGGAGGCTGGCTTTGTCGGCTTTAATGATGTGAAGTTTTTCCGCTAGACAGAGATTGCATCTTTTGGAAATGTTGTTGTATGGGCTTGTTGAGGTGATGATTGACCAGTTGATTGCGTAGTTTTTCTTGTTGTCTTTGAGTTTCCAGATGTGTTTTGAGAGCTCAGTGCTGTTGGCGTATTTTCTGTTTCGGAATGATAGCTTGTGTTGCGTGTGTCGTTGCTTGATGTACCCTCTGTCAGTCCAATGTAGTTCTTTCCTGTTTTGTCTTCATCTGTAGTTACGCGTGCGCATGCATTGTAGACTAGGCTGGTTGAAAGGCGGTTGTTGTCGAGTGGGCATTGTTCTTTTTTTCTGCAGTTGCATCCGTTCGGCTTTGTCACTCAAATCATTTGGAAACTCAAAGACAACAAGAAAAACTACGCAATCAACTGGTCAATCATCACCTCAACAAGCTCATACAACAACATTTCCAAAAGATGCAATCTCTGTCTAGCAGAAAAACTTCACATCATTAAAGCCGACAAAGCCAGCCTCCTCAACAAAAGATCGGAACTAATTTCAAAATGCCGCCACGAGAACAACTGAGTATTACTTAATGAACATCAAAAGCCGAATAACATAACAACAATAAGCCCGTAGAACAATATTTTTTTCAATAGATAACTAGATAAATAGCACTGAATAACAACAATAGGCCAGCAGAACTATAGACCGATTTATACAACAATAGATAACTAGAACAATAGCGCCGCTTGTATATATTTGTAGGTTAAAGTAAGGTTTATTCTTCATTAAAGTCTGTCTGATGATCGCGTAAGCGTGAAACTCGGAGTAACAGCTAAAGTGATGTCTTGTCTTTAATCTATCTACAATCCACAATATACAATATACATATACACTCGTTTTCAAAAACATTGCTTTTGATTCATATATATATACCTTTTGTTCTCCATCGTTTCAGCTGTTAAATTTGACAAGAATACAAAAGGTATATATATATTTGTAGTGCAATGTTTTTGACAACGGGTGTATATATTTAACAAATAAAGAAGCCTTTATAGCCATGTTTTATACTATCATAAAACACGATGACCATTTGAGACAATGAGAGAAATGTTAAAGCACAAGCCGAGGGCGCGTGCTTTCAACATTTCTCGAGTGTTCTCAAATGACCAGAGTGTTTTATGATAGTATAAAACATGGATTTAAGGCTTCTTTATCTGTTTTATAATATAGATTTACGCGCGTGATGAAAGGAAACCGCCAGTTGAACAAACAATAAAACACGGCAAACCATGTTATATACTCTGATAAAACATGGCTTTTTAGCCAATCAGAGCGCGCGTACTATCATATCTATATTATAAATACACATACACATATACAGCGAATCGCAAAAATTATGAGGTGTCCAACATATAAACATATCAATATATCGGGTGCATTGTGGGAACGATATCCCGTGACTGTCCCGCACAGAGACCGACGCGACAATGGCTACGTATACGTACTGTCAATGTCCATCTAAGCGTTTTGGATGTAGTAACTAAACGAAATTTTCCCAGTACTAAACAGCTTTTAAATGTCGTATTTATTTTTAAAAGCATCATCCGATAATAATCTCTGCAGTTATGAGCGCGTAGATGAGATATTTATTATTATTGTCGCGGTTCGTGACTAGCGCGCTGGCTAAAGCTGAGAGTACTAAACGGAAATACATGTAAATAAAGCCGTGAATTCCTACTTTATCATCCAAGAAGGTTCAAAGGTTATTTCAGAAGTAAAAGTTTGTTCCCTAAGGTTTTATTAGTTATGAAAACGTCGACACTGCAAACGAAACATTAGCATATTAGCGAAAATATGATAATTACCAAGCATGTTATAACGATCAAATATCAAACCTTCCAATGAATCATGATTTTTTAAATTCACAAATGATATCATTTTTCGCATTGCTTACTACTATTTTTGGACAAATATTGCCATTGGATTAAAACAAAATGATTTAGAAATAATTGCTCCCTAAGTCTAGAAATTCGTGCGTACCTTGAATTTACATTTCAGTATCTCCTTTGTATGTTATTACTCGGGCTGCCTGTGGCAGCACCGAGTCTTAAAATGCAAGTCGTTCTTTTTTTTTTTTTGTTTGTTGGGTGTCGCAAAATTTCTGCGCATGCGTTAAAGGTCAAATTCACACCAATCAGATTGCACTGTGCTGGTCACGCAACAATCGCCAGGTTAATTTATTTACATAATCTAATACAGTAAAGCAAGATGGCGGAAGACCCGCGAGGAACTTTCTCTCTACTTTGGAGTCTCATCTCTCAAATGTAAGCCAGTTTAATGTTTTATTTAACTTCACTCGTGCGAAAGCCTTCCAACAGGCTGAGGATATTTCAACTGGCGCTATTGTCGGAGCCGAAGGACCGCGTTTTTTACCCAGATGGCCAGTGATTTTATATACGACACCGTACGACGACCTGAAGCCAGTGAACTTCAGCTAAAATTCGAAGAAATAGATATTGGAATCTATAAGCCATCGGCTCGCTGTGCTGCATTTAAAACATCCGAGGAGAACATCTTATTTTGGGTGAAGGCACTTCAAGACCAATATTACGAGTCTCTTAAAAACTGTCAGAGATTTAAATTTACCGTAAGTTGGTTCAGAGAGTATTGAGATGTTATTTCGTTCCAGCGAGGATATTGACCTAGTGGAAACGGTACAAGCTGTCGAAGGATTTTACTTATAATCATCCACGTCTACTTAATAACAGGAATATTTGTGTGCCAAGGCATGGGCAAAGATTGAGTTTCCCAGATTACAGATGAAAGTAGAGAACCTACTGAAGCTTATCAGTTTGTTCAAGAGCCATCTTTCTTACATGACAACCCGATTCCTATTCATCAGAATACATTTTCTGTGCTAAATGACGAGAGTTTACAATCACCTGACCGACAACCCACTACTAAAGAAAGGGACCATGAAGTACGGTAGTACGGTTAATTCTCGGGTTCCAAACAATGAATATATGCCTGCTCAAATGCAGTGTGTTAAACGAATAAGTAGTGTTTAAATTAAAAGGTCAACATACGAGAAAAACTAAACTATTAAATTACATATAAATTATACTAGGGGAGCAGAGAATGAAAGTCACCGCGCTACCGGCCACTACAGACTGCTAAATTCAGCTAATAATTCTTCCCTTTGGTTATTACTAAGAGGATTTCAAATGAAAGTGTATTACATCTTCAATCTCATGTGGCCCGAGTGAAAGCCCCAGATGGGCTCTTGTTGTTTGTTGAACACGGCCCGATATTGTTGGTGAAGGTTGGAAGGCTTTTCGTAAGAAGGGCTTGAAATTGTCTGCACCTTAGATAATGAGGCTAATAATAGAAAAATATATTTTTATTTACTCCATCTAGTACTCTGCTAGCTGGGCTAGACGTTCCAAACAGCTAGTGCGCTAGTCACGAACCGCGACAATAATCTACGCGCTCATAACTGCGGAGATTATTGCTGATTATTGCTGAGATGATGCTTTAAAAAATAAATACGACATTTAAAAGCTGTTTAGTACTGGGAAAATTTCGTTTAGTTACTACATCCAAAACCCTTAGATGGACCTTAACAGTACGTATACGTAGCCATTGTCGCATCGGTTTCAGTGCGGGACAGTAACGGGAAATCGTTCCCACAATGCACCCGATATGTTGATATGTTGAAAAGTTGGACACCTCATAATTTTTGCAATTTGCTGTATATATATATATATACAGCGAATTGCAAAAATTATGAGGTGTCCAGACATATCAACATATCGGGTGCATTCTGGGAACGATTTCCCGTTACTGTCCCGCACATAGATCACAAACAATCTCAAACAAGGAAATTATGAGATAGAAAGGCTATAAATGGAAGCAAGTGTCATTTTACTCTCATTAAAACCTAGAATATCAGTTATCAGCGCTTTAAACTGAGGAAATCGAGAATTCCACACAAGATTTTCTACCCTATCACCTTTTTGGAGTTGATCAACTAAAAGTGACATTTTGGGATGTTTCTAGTGGAAATAAGCGGCTAAAACTCGTCGAAAGTTGTTCTATAGAAAAAGACGGTTCTTTTGCTGCAAACCGCATTAAAATCCATCAAGATCTCGGCGAGAAACGGCGGCCAGTTGAAATAAACGGTACATACACAAATTGAGGCATGTTAACACAAAAGGCGCCTTAGCAAGGAACACTCATTTTGTGTTAACATGACTCATATACATATACATACATATATACATACAAAGAGAAAAATATGCCCCGAGTGGGATATATATATATAAATTTCGTTTGACATCGCAATCATTGACCGGCTGGTTGGTCGTGATACCTTATGGAATACGTAATTTGTAACAGACTAGTATGACCTTTGCATATTACGGTTTATTGTATGTACTTTGTGAAACAATTTCCAATTGCTTTAGCTTTACATAGCACTTGTGCCAAACATTCTGATCGCGAACTCTGCTTTCGTCTTTGTGGGGTTGCCACATACTTGTGGCTCGTGGCGGTTGTTCCCCACTTTTCCTGAAGAAATTGTTCATGTTTAAATAAAAGCGTCACAATAGTGGCCAAATTTACTCAAAATTGAGATTGGCTATCATTCTCTTATTACCCTTCTTCAGCAAACCAGTGTGACGTCACACAGAGCTCTCGTTCTTTTCATTATGAGCAAATGACTTGGTATAAAAGGTGTTTTATCGAAATGCGGTTTAACTGGTTAAAAACAGAAACTGGATTGGTTGAAACAGAAACTGGATAAAGTTTTAAGTGTTATTTCTACCATGCTCAATTGAACATCATTTTGTTCAGAAAGAAATTCTCAACATTATGAAAATATACATTTATGATGATGATTTTATACACATGTTAATGTTTTATGACTTTTATGAAAAATTAAGGCCAATGAATGAATACCAGAACCTGAGCTATTCAAAATAAATAATACCAGGAGCCATAACTGGGAGCGTCCATCCCGCATACTAGGCCTATGTTACAGCGTTTTCACAAATTATTTTTAGAATGGTTTCCCGCTATTGTTGAGTTGCAATTATTCTTAAGGGAATCAAATCACAAAAGCGTAGCAGCCATGTTGTTTAGTATAACAAAAGTAGCTAGTGAGGCATATTTTGTTCCGCCACGGTGCAATCTACCAATTGGCGGGGACAATAATCTAAAAATAGCCCAACTTGTAAAAACGCTGTGAAAACTATATAGGAGATATGGACGCTCCTGGTTATAGACCCATTCGAAAAATGGCGTCCAATTTAATTAACTATTGTTTAGTACTGACTAGCCTCGCTTACACGGTCAAAAGTTTTTGTGTGTACTGACTAGCCTCGTGTTCACGTTACCAGGACAATAGCTTTTTAAATTGGACGCCATTTTTCGAATGGGTCTATGGGCTCCTAGTTTTATAGGAATGTTGTAATTGGAAAAGTGTCGCCAGTCGACAGCATTAGTTATAGGCTCCTGGTAATAATCATTGCACAGAACTAAACCATGCATAATCTTTACTATTAAATTTCATGTGTGTTTGTTCTAGCAATCTGATTGGTTGAATAACGTCCGCCGTTCAGCGCCGATTTGATTGGTCAAACAAAATCAAAAACTTTCGATCCGACTCTGAATTCAAGCTTAGCTGTGTTACTTATCTCTCTTCTAAGGCTTAAAAATCCACTGTAAATTACCTGCTTTTTCTCTTCCATTTGGCTAGGCACTAATGAGATCTGGATATCTGTGACTAAAGTACTTTCTCGATAAAATATCCCTAATGTTACAAAAACCAGCAGAAATTGACACTGTTGACCACTCTATGTTACTAGATAACTGAACTATTTTGTTATGGAATAAGAGGAATAATAAACGATTGGTTCGAATCATACCTAAAAGATCGACTACAGACGACTCAAGTTGATAATAATATTATTTCTAAAAAGGTAACCACAATGTGTGGCGTCCCACAGTTTCTAATAATAGTAATAATAATAATGGCCATATTTACTGATAGCGCCATATACCACAGTCTCATGGCGCTTTACATATTTCTGGCATATCCCGTCAGTGATATTTTTCGGACTGCTTTTTACGTACGGCGCTAATGTCTGCTGCACAGTTTACAATGCTGTACCGGATGACAATCCCCTTCTCTTTTTCGAGTAGTACAACAGGTTCTTTTACGTCCCCTTCAAATACTGATTAGAAGTAGAAGGAGACAATTGCAAGCCCAACGGCTTATAAGCATCCCTGCCCAAGGACGCTTTTCTAGTTTTAGGACCTCTCTTATTCCTAAAATATGTTAACGATATTCACATGTCTTCAAAAAGTTCGAATTCTTTCTATTTGCTGATGATAAAAACCTGCTGTATTCTGACAAAAACTTAAAAATCACTTGAATATACTATAAAATTAATATCATGTGTTATAGATTGGCTGACAGTCAACAAATTTTAAACTCTCTATACATAATCTTTGGATGAAAGAGAACCGGCATTTATGACCGTCTGGAAACAATCAAAACCCGCGGACCTCGAAAAAAATATTTATGTGAACGGCCGTGGATTACCACAGGCACCTCAATCTATGCCGGGTCTGTGAAAATAGAAGATATGTATGGGGTTTTATAAATCCTTTTAAATTGCCCTACAATGTATAAACATACCTTTTCGCTACCATGTCGTTTCCTTTGTGGTTTTTCTTCTCTTGGAACCATTTTAGGGTGTTTTTAGGAGTTTTCATCCACCTCTCGGCTAGCCCAATCTATGGGTTTGTGAAAATACATATCTTCTATTTTCACAAACCCATAGATTGGGCTGCCTGTGGGATCACTGGGAAGAATTATTTGTTCGACAGGGCCCGGTTCCTGAAAGCCCGATTAGCGCTAATCCTGCATGGATTAACTCTCAACAAAACATATTAGTTGCCATGGTAATACACTCTGGATTAGCGCTAATCGGGCTTTCAGGAACCGGGCCCTGATTGGCTATTCAAGATTTTTTTCTGTAAAAGTTCGACTCTTCAAGTAAGTACAGATTGATTTAATAATTCCTGTTGAAAGCGTTTTAGTTCACCGATTTTAGCTCATCACGGAAAACGGAATAAGCATTAATTTTAAACGTGAGACATTCTCCTTCGGCAGGTATACGAACTGTTTTCACAGCAATTTACTAGTCAATAGAATAGTGCCCATTGTATAGAGCTGATATACCGGTGTTTTCCAATGCAGTTTGAACCGTGTTATTTTTTCGTATTGATGAATTCCAGCACGAAGTGACGGGTTATTTTCTGGTATAATATATAACTGAAATGAAGACATCCATTCCTATTTTAATTACCTGATTGAAATTGGTCACAACCAATCACAACACACTTTCTCTGTCATTAACATATTTAAAATCGTTATTATCTTATCAGGAATAACCGTTGGGCCGAATGTCCTCACGGGTACTTTCTCAGAGGTCTCTATCGCAGTGATGACAGCTGGATACATAACATTGAGTATGGCAAGTGTTCTAAGCCAGCTAACCATCCATACTGGTGGGGCCACTGCTACGAACATAGCGTGTATTTAAGTTTTGACAACAAAGGTCTCAGCAAATGTAACGATAACTACTTCATGACTGGTATTTACCGTGGAGGCTGCGACAGATTGTACTGCATTGAAAAATTCAAGTGCTGCAAAATGTACCCAAGTAAGTCTTGTTCGTCACCTGTGTTTGTGTGTGTCATATGGAGCGCTTATCCCTGTAATGTATATCAAATAGACACTGATGCTCTATTGATACAATTCATATGAATCTCTTTTCTAATTTCGGGTTGTGACGTCTTTTTTTAGGTCCCCCGGCTTTAAAGTCCCTATCTGATGTCAAGACACGTGTAATGGACCTAACCATGTCTAACTTTGCTATGTTGGCTAACTATCTGGGTTATGGCTGGTGTGCGAGCTGCAGAGCAAACTACGTCGGTGAGGACTTTAGGAGAAATGCAGACAGCTGGGAAGCGGACAGAAAGGGACCTTGTAGCGGATACAAGAACGACCACCGCCTTAAAATGCACTATGGTCACTTTAAATTTGGGATCAAGAATATCCGGTATGGCAACCCCGTTACCCAGAGTTTAGCTCCTGAATCGTATTTGACAGGCAGAGTAAGTAACTCTGATTCAACCCCAGTGAAGCACACAGTCGAACGAGTGGTTGGTAGCGTCCGCACGGTCACTCACACCATCACGAGTTCTTGGAAAGTGGCGCATGAACTTGGAATTGAAATCTCCTACACTCCTCCTGGTGTCTTTGGCGGTATTGGAGGTAAAATATCGTACAAATTCAACTACGAATCCAGCCACACTACCACCGATTCTACCTCCAACCAGCAGCACAGTAGCATCAAGGTTAAATCAGAGAAGACACTGGCTCCTCACACTGCCGCCTCATACCGCATCATGTTGACCAAGACAAGAACGACTGTCCCTTATACCGCCACCATCATTGCACACTTCTCAGCTGAAATGGACGGCTTCTTGAGGTGGGGAGGAGGTTACAATGGCGGTTCTACAAACTACCATTACCAGTAAGTCTTAAAGGCAAATTAAAGTAGTTAAAATACTTTTAGTATATACCGGCCCTTTTCCCTTGAATTTCGACGTACAGTGCAGCTCTGGGTGATGTGAGTCACCTCTCTTATATAATTAAGCAAACAATGTAATGTTCTTAAAAACCATTCCTATGTTCCTCAGTCAAACCAGCTTATTTGAAACCTATTGTAACCACCTTCGTTTAATTGATGAAGGGTTGTGGCGTTCGAGGGAATAGCACCACCTGAGACAATCATTTAAATAATTTAAATATACCGTTTCAATGAAATATTTGTTTACACTATTATAGGCATCGTGGTAGCAGCCGAAGACCAACCTTCAAGTACCGTTTCGGTGATGCCAACAAGCCATTCTACACTGCTCTCAAGGAACAAAGTGACCGTAATATGCGACCATGGCTGTGGCACGACGTGAAAGCGAAGTATGGGTCCGCCCAAAGCCTCGTAAACATCCTATCAGACGAGCGTATGTACGAGTTCACCCTCACAGGTCAGTTCGAGGATGTGATTGGCCAGCATGCCGATGTTCAGTGGAAGACAGTATCACTTAATGGTAGGAAACGCAGAGCGTCTGATGAAATGTTCCCGGATGTTCCTTCTGAAGATCCTCCGAGATTGTTCCCCAAACCTCCGAAGGTCGTCATTAAGCCGGGAAAAAATGAAAACATTCCTCTTGAAAAAGTCAGTGGAAACTAAGGCTTTTAACAACTGAAAACCTGTGATTGTAAGGTTTGCGCATGCCATGATCGTTGATTAGTATTGGTAATCATTAGTGTGCAAGTTCAATTAACGATTAATCGTGTGTGTGATGTTTGAAAATTCTAAAAAAAAAAATTGTGGAAATTTCCAACATCACGAGCACTATTAATCGTTAATTTAACGTTGCACACTAATGATTACCGGTTAATAAAAGAGATGTAAATATGAAAAGAAGAACTGAATTAACAAGTTTTTGCATCGAATTAACTGTGTTTTCACCGAATTAGCTAGTAATTTTGCACCGAATTTTGCATCGAATTAACTGTGTTTGCACTGCTGCTAGTGATTAACATGTCTATGCCCAGCCAATCAGAATTGAGTATTTTTGTATAGATCTTTATTATTAGAACAGAAATAAAGGTGCATGCAAATTCAAATGGACTTTGTGGTTGTCTTAATTAGTATAGCGTGTGTGGCGTGAAGCCGTGGTTGGCGTTAAAACAGATTGAAGGCACGAGGCTGGTGAAACCTTACTTGTCATTAAATTAAAAAGAGTCACGGCTAGGACCCGACGCCTGACCGAAACTAAAATAAAAAGTCTTTAATTAGAGCAGATGACGGCCGAAATAAGAACTAGAAATAAATCTGCTCTCACACCGAGATGACATTTGGCAGGATTCAAGTCGTGATCGCTTCTCGGACTTTTCTGGCACTGGATCGAGACCAGTAACCAAATGGGAACCCATCAGTTCCTCAAGTGAGCCTTGAAATACCTCCAAGAGAATATAGGAGTTCTCTATAGGGATACTCCAACACACACTGTGTTGGAAACTGGCCAGCTTGGTTTTCTAAGCGGCCAGAGATCAAACCATTTAATGGTGCTTCGCGAGATACGCAGCACTGACTAGCCTTGAAAAGGGCCTGAATAGCAAAGAGACAGGTCCCTTAAGAATAACACAAGTTACAAAGAGAGGAAAAATTAAGAACAGATACTACACTTGATCTTAGGATACTACAAGTATCACTGACTTCCCTTAAACCAGACACTGAACTCAGTGCTGTCTCGTGACTAAGCGGCTTTGTTTGTGAAACTGAAACATACTTGAAATAAAAAAATTAAATGGCCGTCGCGTTGCTGGTGGCCCTGATTCTAAAGCGTTCCGCGTCATTGGCAGTCGTGGCCAGAAGGAATAACTATAAAAGCCCTGTTTATATGAAGAAGAGTTGGCTCGTGCACCTTCAGCTGCGGTATACAACATCTTCCCTGTTCCAGACCAAAACAGAGTGATGTTGATACCCTGTTCCAGACCAAAACAATGATTTATATACCCTGTTCCAGACTAAAAATTGTAAAAAACCATACCCTATCGAGCGGCACGTATCCGTATAGCTTATATATGGGAGTAACACTGACCCCCACCCCCCGGGGGGTGCTAGTAAGAGATTCCCCCTCTCCCGGTCGGGGAAACCAAATTAATTTAATCATATTTATACACGATAATCGACAGTCAACATATCTGGTTTTCAGCCGAGTCGTGTGGCTAAAAAGTATAAAATAAAATAATACATGCAGTGGTCACTAACTACCTACAACTTTTACGTCATTATCTAGCTATAGTTGAGAACCAGAATATGAGAACATTTCTTTTAAATAACCAGGCTCCTGACAATTGAGAACTTTATTTTTATACATCATAATAGCTTCTAATTTTGCTCTTCTCTCAACGAGAGTTAGCCATTTCAATTGTTCTCTGATGGTGTGAGACTATAGTTTGATCTCGTTATTATTCGTCCTGCTCTGTTTTGGAGTTTTTGGAGCTTTTCTTTAAGACCTTTATTACAACCTGTCCAAACGGTGCTGCAGTAATCAAAATAAAGTTGGATAAGGGAGTTATAAATGTTAATCATAGTGCTTCTATTATCTGTAAGATCTTTTACACGCGATATAATAGCATCTTTAGACCTGTTGTAACTTTGCTAATGACATGTTCAATATGGGGTTTTCATCTATGTGTACACCAAGAAGTTTGAAATCTTCTACTCGTTTGATTGAGAGGCCACAAAAATATGGTGACACTGCTGGAGCATTTTGTTTTATTCTTTGGCTTGTTCCAATAATGACCATATATATAGTTTTGGTGTCATTGAAGCTCAATTTATTGGCGATAAATTCGGTCAACGCTAACGTGTACTGGCCCTCGAGAAAACTAGACTAGGGACAAAATTCTCTGAGAGGCTTTGTTTACCAAGGTTTCGATTCCGTTTACCAATCGAGTGTTCGGAAATCGAACGTTCGATTATGTTCGATCGCCCATTTTTTTTGGTGAGTTCGAGTATGTTCGATTACCGAACTCAATCGAATTCAATCCAGTGGATTGAGTTTGATTGAAATTTCGTTCGATTTCGTTCGATTGACTACGCCAAGCGTAAAGTAAAGAATACAATTCAAATTAGTCATGAACAGAAAATATAGAAACACGCGAGGCCAAACAACTGTGAGCGTCCTGAAGTTTGTATTACAGCTAGAGTTGTATATCTTTACTGAGCAGAGCATTTAAAAGATCACACCCAGCTAACATGTCATGGTAAATATTACTGAGATTCACTTTATGATTTTGTTTTTGAATAGGACTTCCCCTGAAGGCTATTCATTGTAATTGTAAGTGGGAATATGCAAAGTATCGTTCCGATAGGTTTTGAAACCAATGTTTCCGGATCGGAACAGCTTTCGCGGGCAGGCCGTTCAGCACGGGAGGCGTGGCTCTGACTATGACGTGACAATGTTTTTCATGTCACGGGAGCCACAATCAGTTTCGCAATTCAGTCAAAGACACCTACAGCACTTATCCTTGCACACTTTAAAACCGGACTGAGTCAGATACAAAACAGAAGATATTAAGATAGGAGTTGTTGCTGCTATTTCTTTATATCTACGTGCACGGCAATTGAATTTTAACAATGTCTGTGGATGATATCACCAAGAAATTAGACGAGATCAACCTCCCTTGGCCTGTAACATTGAGCATTGGAGGCGATATATTTCTCGTGAGCAGGCGCACGCTTTTAAGGGACACTGGTTCGCTGTTTCACGCTATGCTGTCTAGCGACAAAGTTAAACCCAAAGCCAATGGTACATACTTTATCAACCGCGACAGTACTCACTTTCGTTACATTCTGAACTATCTAAGAACCGGCGTTGTCACTCTACCTGAAAATACGATCTCCCTGAATGAACTCCTTATCGAAGCACAGTACTACCAACTGCAAGGGATCATAGACGAGCTTACGAAACCTTCTCGACAGATTCAAGGAGTCGTAGACATCAAAATGCTTCCTAAGGCGTTCGCAGGTTCGATGATTCTTAACACTGTGCAACGCGAGACTCTAGTCGGATGGCTTGGCGAGGAGCGTGAATATAGACTGCTGTATAGAGGATCTAGGGACGGCTGGGATGTGGGCAACTTTCACTTCCTTTGTGATAACAAAGGTCCGACGGTTACTGTAATCAGAAGAGGTAGCAGTTTATTTGGTGGTTACACAGAGCAGTCGTGGGCAGGTGAGTGACTAGACAAAGTGCGCTCCGTATGGTTGACTGCCTTAGGACCTGTATACACGACGTGAAGTTAACCCTAGCACTAGGGCTATCTTCATTGTATTGGTATTGTAATCCCTCGAGACTGCAATCGACAATGCTGCTGGTCCTAGCACTAGGGCTATATTCATTGTACTGTAATCACTCGAGACTTTTTTGCATATCAACAACAATGCTGCTGGTCCTAGCAAGGGCTATCTTCATTGTACTGTAATCCCTCGAGACTGTTTTACATTAATCGACAATGCTGCTGATCCTAGCACTAAACAGGCACTTAGTGAATATGAATCATTTAATTTAATAAAATAATATAAATTTCCAGCATTTTAGGAAAACTAGCTCGTTTGCCATGGATATATAGTCGGGGAAGGGTGACTGAGAATAGTTTCCTTCCGGATCGCAAGTGCCGGTTGTCACGTAAGTGATTACAATAAATTCCTCAGTTTCCAGTTATTGTAATGATAATATATATTAGTATAACACGTTCCAGAGCAACGCTGGATATTCCAAAGTTGCTCATTCTGGAAATATTTAATAAAAACAGTTAAAAATTACCCTTAGCCTTCCCAAAAATGGTAAAATGTTCTGATATGACCATTGTCTAACTATTTCTTAAATGAGTATAGAAAAATATTGGATAAATAGAAAATATTCCAAAATGATGGGTTTCTAATATAATAATAAATCAGCACATAATTTCCAAAATGCACATATTACTCGCAGTTGGAAAAAAAACTAAATAATGAATTAATTTGTTCAAGTAAATTACAAATTTCTCTGTCAGAAATACGAATATTTGCGTAAAATCTGCAAAGACCAGTGTTTCGAGAAAGAACTCGCCTCACTTCAGCAATGTGTACCAAAAATTGTTCAGCCGTTGGAAATTGCCACGAAGTCCTAATTTCCTTAGAAATTTCCAAGTCACACCACAAGACCAATCCCAAAGTGTGGCATGGAAATTTCCAAGTCATACCACAAGATCGATCGCAAAGTATGCCTTGGAAATTTCCAAGTCACACCACAGGAACGATCGCAAAGTATGCCTTGGAAATTTCCAAGTCACACCACAGGAACGATCGCAAAGTATGCCTTGGAAATTTCCAAGTCACACCACAGGACCGATCGCAAAGTATGCCTTGGAAATTTCCAAGTCACACCACAGGACCGATCGCAAAGTATGCCTTGGAAATTTCCAAGTCACACCACAGGTCCGATCGCAAAGTATGCCTTGGAAATTTCCAAGTCACACTCGTCACAAAACCAATTCCAAAATGTGGCACGGAAATTTCCAAGTCACACCACAAGACCTATCAAGACCAATCCGAACGTGTGGCACTGAAATTTCCAGGTTATCCGAAAGTGTGGCACGAACATTTCCAAGTCACACGACAAGACCAATCCGACGCTTTTCATCTCTGCTTGATTCTATTTTCCTTTTTCTTCTCTGCTCTACAGCAACAATTTCTGAAAGAGAATAATATTTAGACAGATGGCATAAACTGTGGACTACACTCGTATACTTAAACACAAGAGTCCGAAGGTTCTATGTTTTAATTTTCTTTTCAATCAAGAGCGACAATTACCACATGTCCTAACATGTAGCTTTCGTTTAGTGTTATAACCTTAGCTAAGGTTAGAAATTACTCAGATTCTACCTAGCATTTCAACTCATGATTCATGTACTTAACTTTTTCACGAATAAAGCCAGTTCATTGCAGTCATTGGGTTTACAATTGCAAGCAGGCAATTTTCGCATTGAGTTCTTAATTATTGCGATTGATGGCTATACTTTCAGAACCAAAATATATCAGCAGAACCGGGCTTCCAAACATGATGTGACTCAGTTTGGTTTTGTTAGTTTGCTGTTGAGAGAAATTTAAGTTACCGGTCGAGTTACAAATGACAAACAACTCACACGCTACAAATATTGTATACAGTGAAAGTATTAAATCGTGATGTATCTGAAATGCTTTCTTTTAAGTAATTCGCAATCTGTGTTTCTCACCATCATAGGACATGCAACATCCTGAAAAGCTACGCATACTTACCTTCAAAGTGCGTGTAATTTTGAAGATTGCTATGAAGAACAAGGCTTACGAAGTTGTAAAAGCAGAGTGCGGTTTGTGCCAATATTTAAATTTTGAGCGCATATTAAATAACAGTAACCGTGATCCGATTGGTTAAACTTGACACTTCGCAGATAGCGGGACATTCAATTCCATTCACATCTACGTGTTAGCCGACGACGAACAATCGAACAAGCTATGAATTTAAAATTTATTCAAGAAAGCACTTCAGTTCGCCTTTCGACCTTTCCAAGTCATCGGGTTACAAAAGAACAAGAACAAGTCCGGTTTCTGGCGAGTGATGTTTCAGTTGTATTAAGCGTGACTCCTTGCAGCCCCGAAATTGTCGACTACGTAATGCACTGAGAATCTTTATAATATGCCGCTTCACATCTACAGGATTGTATCAGCCGATGGCTTTTAGCTAACACTGGTATGTTATTATGTCGGCAAAACATTCATCAGATAGATATTGCGAAGTTTCAGGCAAATATTGTTGTGTCGAGTTCGAAGACGTGAACAGCCGACTAAATTTCACTCGAAGACTGAATTTCTAACCGGACCTGAAACAACCATAGGGGATGGATGATCAAAGCCAGGACCCGGCTAATCCACAAATTTAGACTCAACCAAGACAACCTACTCACAATGACAAAGTGTAGCCCAAAACAGCCACCAGATTGAGCAGAAAGTCGATTCAACAAAGTTCCCTGCTAACAGAGGTCTCTGCGTCTATGTAAAGCATATGAGCCGGAAGAGAAATTCAAGAGAAGAGAAATTCAACATGGGCAAAGGCTAAACTTTCTCAGTTCAGTTTGAAAATTGCCAAAGCAACGGCTGAAATTGGTCTTGTTAATTGCGACTTCAAATTTCCGTGCCACGCTTTTGGCTTAGTATTTTAGTGTGACTTGAAAATTTTCCTGCCACATTTCGGAATGGTCTTGTAGTGTGACTTGGAAATTTCCAAGGCATACTTTGCGATCGGTCCTATGGTGTGACTTGGAAATTTCCAAGGCATACTTTGCGATCGGTCCTGTGGTGTGACTTGGAAATTTCCAAGGCATACTTTGCGATCGGTCCTGTGGTGTGACTTGGAAATTTCCAAGGCATACTTTGCGATCGGTCCTCAGTGGTGTGACCTTGAAATTTCCAAGCCATACTTTGCGATCGGTCCTGTGGTGTGACTTGGAAATTTCCAAGGCATACTTTGCGATCGGTCCTGTGGTGTGACTTGGAAATTTCCAAGGCATACTTTGCGATCGGTCCTGTGGTGTGACTTGGAAATTTCCAAGGCATACTTTGCGATCGGACCTGTGGTGTGACTTGGAAATTTCCAAGGCATACTTTGCGATCGGTGTTGTGCTATGACTTGGAAATTTCCGTACCACTTCTCAGTCTAAATATTTCAATTTTCTCTCAAATTTGCAACACCCCATTTTTGAAAGAATATGATTTCATATTCACCTCCGAGCAAAGCAGCGATCATCTCGCGCGAGTTTTTGTCAATTTGACAGAAAATAAATTGGTGCTGGCTATTCACCTGGAGTGTGGTATATGAAGCGGCTCGGTAAATATCCACCACTATTCACCTTCACTTCGGTGAATAATTGTTAAGTATTCTTACGAGCATGTTGTAAAAGAAACGTTTTCCATACGTTTTACCGTTGTAAAATTATCTATTTTAATAAGGGAGGGAATCAGTTTTGTCATTTATCTTAATTACTTAGTGCCTGGGGGCAGTCATGTTTTAGACGTAATATATATGTGCAGTATCGGGTCCGGGTTTGAACCTAATTTCGATTTCCGGGTTCGGGTTTTTGGTAAAAATATGTCGACTTCCGGGTTGTAGACGATTCAGAATAATCAAACAGGAAGAAAATCCGGGTTGGTGTTCACAAATAACTTGGAATTCTGGGTTTTGGAGCTATTTTTTTCTCTTAACATCGGGTCCCACCAGTATTATACAAGTTTATAATTAAGAACTTGAGGTCTAAGGAGTGCACTGCGACACCCTCAACTGGTTCCAGAGCTGCCTCAGCGGCCAATCGTGCGATCCACTCCTTATACAATCTGGGGTCTCTCAAGGGAGCATCCTCGGTCCTCTTCCTCCTGTTCATAAACGACTTTCCACTCTCACTTTCCACTCTCACGTCAGAACAGTGTCGGCCAACTCTCTACACATCAGCCATCAGGATCCATCCTACCTGAAGTGGAAGAAAAACTTCAAATCGCTCACGTTGAGCGTGCCAAAAATGTATAAACTAGCAAATGTATAAACTAGCAAAATAATTCGATCTCAAATTTTACGAAATTTTGGTAGGTTAATACTAATATGAAATTACGTCTTCAAGTATGAACGACTCCTAGCTTTTAAGGTCAACTTCTTCGTTACGTATACGTTTGCAACAAAGCATGTTATCACAACAACATCAATATATATTTTTGAATGCCGCAATTTTGAAGTCTATACGATAAATATTTGCAGTTATTAAGAAGGCTTAAGTTTCCTGTGACGTCACATTTTCTGACGTCATGGGTCTGACTTAAATTATGGTTTCTACATTGGAGAAATATAAAAAAAACATATTGAGCCTATTCAGTGTACATAAGTACATTTATTCGTTAAAACCCGAAAAATACTCATATTTATTTTCTAAGAGACGTTTTCAACAATATATGACGTCATAATGACGTATCTCTTGTTCACGGTGAATGTTAAAGCAATTCCTCTCAAAAATTGAAAATTCTAAAAACGTACGATTGTGGGTGCAGATGTATTCTTTAAGTTGCTAGATTTTCATGAACATCTATTCTAAACTCTAAAAGATGAATGAAGAAGTTATTTTGTAAATGGTTTTACGTTAATATTTTGGCGGGAAAATTACCCGAAATTTAACATTTAGTAACTTTCTCCCCCTCTTAACTAACCGAACTCGGGTTTTCGATTTCTTTGTTGTCAAGATGATGGGAATTCAAAAATATACCATTTTACTGATTTTAAAGGTAACTAAAAACATTGGAAAACCATTTTAAATGGATACATGACGTAATTATGATGTCATCGAGATGTATACGGTAATGCAAATCATCGGATTTTGTTTCGTTCATCCGTCTTAATCCTCCCACAAAAATTCAATCATTGTCCACCCGCCAGAAGCTAAAGACTTCGGCCACCCAAAGTCTGGACCTGACCCTTGGAAGTCGTAAGCTAAATTAAGTGAGCTCAGAAAGTGTACATGTCCTCGGAGTGCACATCGACAGCCATCTCACCTGGTCTGTCCAATGATCGAGGAGGCGCGTGCACCACAATATCTGTGACAAACTCAAAGCATTTAATTTTACCAGGATCCCATTACCAGGAGCGTACCTATGTGATGGGTAGCGTCCACAGTACAGTAGACGATGTTTATAGTCGCGATGTTCTGGTATGCTATTACGTTGTCTTTTGTTCTCTTGCGCTTTAGTATTTTTAGCAGTTTGAACCGTGTTAATTACAATTTTTCAATTTATCCTGATTGGTTAAAAGTGACGGCCTTTGTTTCTTCTCGCGGGAAACACAAAGCTAAAATAACTATATTATCTGTTCTGCTGTTGGACAGACCTATTTAAATCTGGGAGATGCACGCTCCTGGTAATTGGCTCCTGATTTTACTCAATCGTATAATTCTAGATATAATATTTGAACCGTTTGTCCACCAAATTGAGAACTGACTAATTGAGTGAACAATTGTCTACTCTGTAATCAAACTATGGAATTTCCTATCGGATAGTTCATTCAAACAATACAAGTCTGCTATGAAAAAGGTTTTACCTTTTAAATAATAATAATAATAATTATTATTATTATTATTATTATTATTATACGAGTGCCCCCCCATTTAGTCAACCGGTCTGCCTCACTGCGAGTTGCGGTTTAGTTTTACTGACCTAATACCAAATTATTCCTCTTATCCACTTTATTCTACACAGGAAGTGGAAGTAAAACTGACCCCAAAGCTTTTTTGTTCACCCTGGTGAATGGTGCAGGTCTCGGGCCCAAGAAGTTGGCCTTAAAAGAAAGCGAGGAGGAACAGGCGATATTCTGCAGCCCAAACGAAGGACCCGTCTTCGGTCAGGGGCGTGATTTGGCCATCGCTGATCATTCTAATATAAATACCTGCAGAAGTCGACTTGACAACACGTACAAGTGTCCAGAGGATCAAGTGCCAACCCTCTTCCTGGCTGGCACATTGACTTTCAGAATTGCCGAGTTAGAAGTTTATGGAATTGTAAACTAATTCCTCTGGGGGAGGCGTAGCCTGATTATGGAAGTGAGCGGACGACATCGACAGTCTGATAATCAGGCTAGGGGAGGCGTGGACTTTAGACGGTCCAGAACCTGACCCGATTTGCAAAATTCCACATCCCTAATACATTAGACATAGACATGTTTATTTGGATCCTTACGCAGCCAGTGCGTCTCGGATGTGAACCAAATACTATTTACACAGATATACTAAATAAAATATTTTAGGTTAAATAAAATCTAACACTCATTTCTAATTTTTAGACATTCAAAAATAAATTTGGCCGCTAGATTTTGAATTGGATAAGGTGGATCAATAAAAAGTAGAAATAATTCCTCTTCACTGTAACTTTTCACATTTCTGTTTAAGATTTGTTCTATTGATTCCAAAAGATGGAATTGTATTTAGCGCATCGGATTAAACTTAAAAAGCGCCTTTCATCCTCAGTTTCTTTTAAACATATTGGGCATAGCCTTTCTTCCGGTTTCAGTAGCCTCCTCCGCAGGCACCTCCTTATATAATCGAAAAAAATCGAGAGCGGGTTTCCTGTGGTAAAACGAGAGAAGAGAGAGGACTGATGATGAAACAATGGGGAGGGGGAGGTAACCCAATTTTTTTTACAATTTTTTTTCTCTCGCGGTCCTATACTAAGTACTAAGAGGTGCCTGCGGAGGAGGCTACGGTTTTAGGTAGGCCTTGAATATCGTCCTGTTTCTATTTGTAAACAATGATTACTTAGACGAAGTTTAGTTAATGCTATTCGGTGTTTTATTCATCAGTGTTGTATCGGGATATATAGGCCCATCACGTGATGCTTATTGGCTCACGTGATTGGCTGACTGCATCATTGACTATTAATGCGTTTTAGAATTGTATAAAGAAATTATAATATCCCTCCCTCTAACTAAAATACAGGTAGTTCTTAACTGAGGCATGATAGGTTGCAATTTTTACAACCGCCTTTTTCGAAGATTGCCCGGGGAGGGCTACTCCTGTTTATGACGTAATGTATATGTGCGGCGGGGGTGGGTCAGGATTTGAGCCCAATTTGGGCAGTCAGGGTCAGGATTTGAGCCTAATTTGGGCAGTCAGGGTCAGGATTTCAGCCTAATTTGGGCCGCCAGGGTCAGGATTTGAGCCTAATTTGGGCTGTCAGGGTCAGGATTTGAGCCTAATTTGGGCTGTCAGGATCAGGATTTGAGCCTAATTTGGGCTGTCAGGGTTAGGTTAAACGTCTGTCACTTGACTCAAGCCTACGCGATCAGACCGAAAGGGAGTATGGGAAAAGGGCTATATTTTATCATATACCCAGGGGCGGATCCAGGAAATGCAGAAAGAGGGGGCCGCGGCGTAAGCCGAACCTAGGCTCGATTAGCTAGGGGGTGTGGAGGCACCTCGCGCCGTATAGGCTCGATTAGCTAGAGGGTGTGCATGTGGAGGCACCTCGCGCCGTATAGGCTCGATTAGCTAGAGGGTGTGGAGGCACCTCGCGCCGTATAGGCTCGATTAGCTAAGGGGTGTGGAGGCACCTCGCGCCGTATAGGCTCGATTAGCTAGGGGGTGTGGAGGCACCTCGCGTCGTATAGGCTCGATTAGCTAGGGGGTGTGGAGGCACCTCGCGCCGTATAGGCTCGATTAGCTAGAGGGTGTGGAGGCACCTCGCGCCGTATAGGCTCGATTAGCTAAGGGGTGTGGAGGCACCTCGCGTCGTATAGGCTCGATTAGCTAGGGGGTGTGGAGGCACCTCGTGCCGTATAGGCTCGATTAGCTAGAGGGTGTGGAGGCACCTCGTGCCGTATAGGCTCGATTAGCTAAGGGGTGTGGAGGCACCTCGCCACCTCGCGCCGTATAGGCTCGATTAGCTAGGGGGTTGTGGAGGCACCTCGCGTCGTATAGGCTCGATTAGCTAGGGGGTGTGGAGGCACCTCGCGCCGTATAGGCTCGATTAGCTAGAGGGTGTGGAGGCACCTCGCGCCGTATAGGCTCGATTAGCTAGGGGGTGTGGAGGCACCTCGCGCCGTATAGGCTCGATTAGCTAGGGGGTGTGGAGGCACCTCGCGCCGTATAGGCTCGATTAGCTAAGGGGTGTGGAGACACCTCACGTCGTATAGGCTCGATTAGCTAGGGGGTGTGGAGGCACCTCGCGCCGTATAGGCTCGATTAGCTAGAGGGTGTGGAGGCACCTCGCGCCGTATAGGCTCGATTAGCTAGGGGGTGTGAAGGCACCTCGTGCCGTATAGGCTCGATTAGCTAAGGGGTGTGGAGGCACCTCGCGCCGTATAGGCTCGATTAGCTCGGGGGTGTGGAGGCACCTCGCGTCGTATAGGCTCGATTCATATCTCTCTCATATCGCCAACATATCTCCATCCGTTAGAAGCCGGTGCAAAACCATGGAAAATCCAACAAATTTCCAACCGCAAACTTCCATCTCAAGTAGGGGTCCAGTTTCATTTACATAGGTAATGACAGTGTAGTTTTGTTTGATGATTTGCTATTTTATTTAACTAATATAAGGTAAGTCAACCTATTATCGGCCTGTTTACTCTGATCGCTACTAGTCGTATATAACGAATAGAGCTATTGCCAATGTCTTTCTTCCTTCGTGATCTTTAGTAGTTGTGACTAAGATTGCATAATCTGATTCCTTTCGAATTTCACTATTTACCCTGAAGATCGACTGAACATGTCCGTTGTTGACAATCCTATTATCGGCCAGATTAACCCACTATCGGCCAAGCAATACCCATTATCGGCCACTCGATGTTTGTTCACTTTGTGACCATAAAAAAACCTTTAACAAGTGTTTGGATTGAGGTTAGAGTTACTTTCGGTCAAGCGTGGTGGGAATAAGCGTTGTTGTTGCCTCGTCGTATGTAGTCGTTTTATATCTTCTACACTGTGCTATAAATTGTGCCACGAGTTTTCACATTCTTATAATAAACCGTTTTTTGCGATAACTTACCTTTCCTTTGCTTTTTTCACTATAAATTTGTTTGTATACACACTGGGCAAGACGGAATTCTCACCAAAACGAATTCCCGCCACGGTAGCAGTTGCGCGCCAGTTCGTCATGTTTCATCCACAGCGGGTTGGCCGATAGTTGCACAGCGGCAAAACGTTGTGCTCCGCTGGCCGAAAGAACGAAGGCTCTGGATTGAAATTCCAAGTTTCCGTGGTCTTAAACTTTTTTAGTAAACAATTTTTTTTCTTAGTACACTCACAGTAAATTACAAATTAAGAAACCTTTAACCTGTGAAAGTCTTAGGTTTAGCTTTTATGTAGTTTTCTTCTTTTTCGCGAAACATTTCACGTAAACACGCATACGTACGTTGCTTAAAATTAGAAACAGGGGTGATTGCCTCTGTTTTCGTTTAGTTTCGGCGGGAAACTGGGGAGGAACGCGCGCGACCGGCTCATCAAAAGCGCATGCGCGTGACGTTTTGCCGCGATGTGGCCGACAGTAACGTTTGGAAATTTACTCTCTCGGCAGAGGAAAATCGCCACAGGGCGCAATAAAGTATATTCATTAGATAAAGATTGACCGATAAAGTATTCTGGTGGAGTTGTGCTGCTTTCGGGTTTAATTTTATTCAAGTTTGTTTTTGGAATCGCGAGGTGTCTACAATGAAGTCTCCACATGAGGACGGAACTCCGTTTCTGCAACAGATAAACAGAAAGTATTTTAATTCACTGAATTTTGCGAGTCAAGAAACAAGATTTAATATAGGATTATTATCTATATAAAGTGAAGAGTCTCGGACAGGCTTGAAAAGTTTTTTGTGTGCCTCCTCTAGGGAGACATTTATTTGTTTACATGCGCGTGGCCGATAATAGGCGGTAATATCTTATATATTTAGGCAAGCCTAAAAGCGGAGCTCCCAATGATTTGAAATGACGGAACGACCTTAAAAAGGGGTAGAAAAAAGGTAAAACGCAAAACTAACTGATATAATGAAGGGAAATCAGTGCAAAAGGCTTACAAGAAAGAAAAAAAGATAACGGAAAATGAAAACAAAAAAGATGTTGAGTTGTAAAGGAAAATGTAATGCGTGTGCGCAGATGTAATTACGAAAATAAATACTGCAGTGCAGACGTGTATGTCAGTCAGCGGTCAGCAATCCAATATGGCGGGCTTTTGGGGAGATCTGACTAAAATCTAAAGTTTTACTCGTATTTTACCTATATTCTGTTACTTATGTTTGTTTAAATCGTATCGTTATGTCTGCTGACAACAGGGAAGATGTACCTCTAACTAAAACTGTAATGGAGAACATTTTAGATCAGAAACTTGATCAGAAGATCGAACCTCTTCACAAAACAATCACCGAGCTGGTCCACGCAAGTAAGAGTTTCATACCGAGAACCGAGGTTCTAAGCCCTAAACATCCCGAGGGCCGTAGGCCCCGAGGGATGTTTAGGGATTAGAACCGAAGGTTCGAGGTATGAAACTGACTTATATCACATTTGGCGAGGTTTTCTCAAGTAGAAAGGAGGTTTAAAACTGAGTTATAAACCTCCCTGTAACAGTTATAAACCTCCGATTTATGATTTAATTAGTCTATTGTTCAACGGGTTTATACCAGAGTTTCACCCCTAAGAAGAACAAAGAAAACCGTGTCAAGTGTGATATAATGTCATTTATTAACCAGAAGTACGACGACCTCAGCGCCAAATACAACAACCTATGCCAAGAGGTAGACAAATTGGACAGGAGAATAAACAGATTGAAGGCGAATTTTCTCAATCTGTCCCATGGATTTCACGAGCAACATGAACAGAGCATATACCTGAACGATGCTGAACAATATTCACGACGGGAATGTGTCAAGATGAAAACACCAACGAAATTGTAAAGCAAGTGGCTGCGCTGATGGATATTGAAATTGATGATCGTGATATCTTAATAAGTCATCATCTAACCCAGCAATAATTGCTTGCAATAAGTGCCAATTTGTAAAACCACAGGGAGACCAGATAACGTGTTTGTATTTCATTTTATAGGAAATGTATGAGGATTACCGAAAGGTTTGAAGTGTGGCGAAATATCTGAAATATCGCGAAGAACATGCATATTTGAATACGAAATAAACATGAATTTATCTTACCTGGTGTGTTTTGTCATTCATGCATGTCGCCTGAAACGCCAAATCTTAGAGATTTTGGAGGGTTTTGCCTTCGCTGTTCACTCTACCTCTCCAGAAAATCACATCGCCCGGCTTCTAAACCCAGCATGCCTAAAGATGATAGATTTATCCTTCTTCTCGTACTGGCCACGCGAAAATCCGAACCAACGGCCAAGCAGTATGCGATCGAACAGCACTGCAATGCAAATTAAAATCGAGAAAAAAGATGTGAAACCGGTGAAACATATAAGAGTTGCCTGCGGAGGAGGCTAAGCCGTAACATGAATTTGGTGTGCAATTCGGAAACGGTCATGATGTCTGATCCATTCTGATTTGACGCGGTTCGACAATGCCCTTTCAAAAATCCACAGTGAGGGGTAGGGAGGCAAAGCAAACAGTGGCGATCCTCACACCACTTTCTAGCCTGAGGCGATGTGAATGGCACCTGGTTAATTGTTTGTGGTGTTGTTCGGTAAGTGATAAAATCCTGCGTGACCATACATTAATTTCCCGCGATCGTCTGTTACGTTTGCTTGTTTATATGCGAAATATATGCGTGTTGGTTTTTCGAGAGAAATGCCTCCAAGGAGCTTTAAACATGGAAAGGTATAAAAGTACGAGTTTTTGAAGTACCAATCTGGAATTTGAATTTGAATGTTTAACATTTAATCTTTTTAGGACAACCAAGGTTTAAAAACTTCCATCACTGGCTTACGCGAACAATGAAACAATTCAAACCACCTCAGGCTAGAAAGTGGTGTGTGGATCGCCACTCTGTGCCTAAACCTCGCTGTGGATGTTTGAAAGGGTATTGTTGAACCGCGACCAATCAGAATGGAGCAAACAATATGACCATTTGACAGTTGGCTTAGTGCGCATCTCGACAATGCGCTTACAATCGTAGAAACTACAATATATAATAACTAGCAGGGACCCGCGGAACTTATAAGAAATCAACAAATATGATATAGTAACATAGTCTAGCCGGCTGACCGACTCCTGACACAATTACAATGCAATATATGGCGGGAGGTTTCAGCGTGTTGATGTTTTCAAAGTTGTATTTTGATAAAAAAGGCAATAATATCTTACGGATCTCAGCTAATTTCTCAAACCGATGAACACAATTATACATATTGTCGAAAAAGTGCCAAAACTGACGGTCACCTGAGGCAACTCGAGTCATGAATTCGTGTGACGAAAACAAATATGGTCGCCAAAATAGCATTGATCGAAGCAGGAAAACGGAATAAAAACAATAATGAAAAGCCAAGTTATTTGAATGTCTGGTTGTAGTGAGTTTCTGGTCTGAAGAGCCTACGATAGTTGGGCGAGGAAACAGTTGGTTTTTATATCTAAGAACACATGCATACAGGAAACTACTGAGAACAGACATGGACAAAATATATTGCTCTTAGACACACCATAGAGTTGTAAGATACAACAATTAACAGCCTTTTCCACGGACAACATTTCTAACTGTGTTTGAATACCTGCATGGTCTTACTTCATTCGGTCGTTTGATTTCGGCCGCTTCGCCTGGCGATAGCCGGATAGGTTTTCCCTAAAACATTCCCGTGAACTCGTTTTCCCTAAAACATTCCCGTGAATAGCCTGAATTTCAGCCGTCTCCTCTGGTTCGTTCCTCCCGAGAGAGACGTCTGAATCCAATAGCCGCTAATGCCGTCCAGTGACGTCAAGGCGGATTAACAATTTAATGTCTGCAAATATAATAAAACTGTCACGGCGGTAGCAAGAGTTCGTGAGAAATATTTATTTGAGTTTATGCCGACCAAAATAAAAGCCTTACCGACATTATATATCTCCATCCCATTTGCTTCTCAAGTGCCTCTTATGTTGTAAAAGCCTTTCCGAAGCAACAAATCGTTATATTATATTTGGAGGCAAAGTAGAGTTGATCTTTGTCTTTCCGTTGATCTTTGTACATGTCTTGCGATCTGCCGTTCGAATCGACACAGCTACGAGATATTACCTATGTAAATGATGCAACAGAAAAGTAGAAAAACATGAAAGGATAATGGAGAATTTTCGAAGAAATACGAAGACTCTTTTACGGGAAAGAACAGTTCCTTGAAGAGAGTAGCGACATTCTTTACCACTGCGAGTGTGAACAAATAATCGATTATCAACAACCCCGCGGACGCGACGGGATAAAATGTACATGTTTACAGGTTAGTAGGCCGTTTATTGTGCAGGACACTTTCAATCCATTTAATTTCCAGATGTTTTCCTTACGGATTCAAGGTCTTTGCCAAAGACAATCACTCCACTGAAACTCAACGATCAACAATCGCGAGTCCAAAGTGAATCCTGCCGTCTTCTCGGCTGATATGCGAAATTATAGAATATGATCCAATCAATCACTACCAGGTTTTCTGGTAGTGACGTCACTGGACGGCATTATCGGCTATTGCCGTTGTGAACTGAAACAAATCGTGTTTTTATTTAAAAAGTCAAGTCGCGCAAAACGTGGAAAATGGAAGATTCGCCTTGTTCGTTGTCTGAAGTATTTCTTTGCGAATGAAACGCGCAGTAGCATAAGATAGATAACTAAAGAACTATATGCGAGGAAGATAAATTAACGCGCTCTAAACCTGAGATGCTACTCGGCTTGCACAGCCGGGGGAGATGCTCGTCATACCGTTTAGGGGTTAAAATGCATGGTTTAGCTACCACTTAGGTATCGTAGTACCAGGTCTGGCTTCGCGTCTTGGTATTTTCACAGACAAAAGTGTGTTTTCACGTGACGTCCGAAATGTTAAAATCTAAACTATAAGATTAAGGGATTTTTTTACGTGATTAAGAGATCGGTATATGCTGAAGAGCTGTATACCAACATGGCGGCCGCATACTAATTAACTTATTTTTTCAACTATTGTTTGTCCAACAGCTCGGTTGCAATCGCTTGCTCTAAGCACAGGATCTAAAATGAATATATTTTCTAACGGCAAATGTAATATTGCTTGCTCTATGCACAGGATCTAAAATGAATATATTTTCTAACGGCAAATGTAATATTGCTTGCTCTAAGCACAGGATCTAAAATGAATATATTTTCTAACGGCAAATGTAATATTGCTTGCTCTATGCACAGGATCTAAAATGATTATATTTTCTGGCGGAGAAGATCCTGGGAACGAGGTTGAGTTCTCCGCACACCACTTTAACCAGTAAATCGATTATTATATTATTCGATTAGTCGTTCGCATTTAATCACAATACAAGAGTAGTATAGTCGAGATGTAAAGGATCAAAACCAAGGGTGAGGTCTTTCGTTGAAATTAAAGACCGAGGGCGCAGCCGGAGGTCTTTAATTTCGATGAAAGACCAAACCCGCGGTTTTGAACCGACTTAATAACCAGGCACGCATAATTCTATTATTCTCTTGCAATCACAGTTTTACACGCCTAACCTTTGTGTAATTGCGTTTTGCTAATTGGGCTCCATTGTTTTATAGAATTAGAAAAAGTAATTAGTAAAAGTGGATAAATAGCGTACTCATTTCCCTAATCGTGAAACCATTGTTAATCTGAGTCGCATTTGTGCTGTTGATTCAAAACCCAGGGCAGAGTCTATATGTTAAAAATCTGTCCTTGGTTTTGAATTCAGCCCAGCTCTCCCTTTGCTTTCAAATCAGGTCTTTCCATGAGGATCAAAACCTGCATAGAACAATGGAATTATGCGTGCCTGGTTATTAAGTATTTAAAACGTTTAACAGCCTATCATGTAACTGCCCTTTCATAATATGTATTGTTGACATCAGACAGGAGCCCATTACCAGGAGCGTCCATCTCCCATACTAGGTCTGTGAATCAGCGTATGGCTGGATGGAGCTATATTCTATATTTAGAACAGATCTCACGGGAGTTCACGTGCCCACACTTTGGGAATCCAATCAAACCATAGTCAGGACAATGCCGGCAGCGGTAGTAAAATAATAATAATAATAATAATAATGCACTTATATAGCGCAAATTAGCATATGGAAAATGTTCAGATGCGCTTTTACAAAGTCTCTACTTTTAAAATAAACTAACAAACTAATAATTAACTAACCAATTCATTAAGAATAACAGTCCAATAAAATGCTATTACTATGAGTAATGATAAAATTTAGTCGATAATAACCATAATAAAACTAGTTGTAAATAGTAGCTAAAGGCTAAAGACTTCTCTGAATAAGTAAGTCTTGAGCTGCTTCTTGAAATAGTCATAGGATTTGATTTGCCTAATACTAGCAGGTAATTTATTCCATAGAAAAGGTGCGGCTGATGTAAATGACCTATCGCCAATAGTAGACAGTGATGTAAAGGATGGTACGATCAGCCGTAGCTCATTATTAGATCTAGTGTTATAAAAAGAGCGCCCTCTGACTTTAATTAATTGAGAAATATACGAAGGGCACATACCATGGATAGCTTTGAAAGTGATAGTAAGTATCTTAAAGATTATTCTAGTTTTGACTGGAAGCCAGTGTAAGCTAATGAGAACCGGAGTAATATGTGCAAAACGGGAAACCTTACATATGATTCTAGCGGCAGCATTTTGAACTCTTTGAAGTTTTGCTATTTGGTAAGCAGGAAGACCATAACATAAACTGTTACAGTAGTCAAGGCGACATGAAATAAATGCATGGACAAGGATAGTGCAAGACTCAATGGTTAAAAATTTTCGAATCTTTCTAATGTTATGTAAATAATAAAATGATGATTTACACGTTTTATTAATGTATGTCTCTAGAGACAGCCTTGGGTCCATCCAGACTCCAAGATTCTTGACAGAGAGGGTGGGTGTAACAACAGAGTTGGCAACAGAGAGATGACTAATTGAGTTTTTGTCAAGCTGTTGACGTGTGCCAATAATCATGAACTCAGTTTTTCCATGTTTCACCTCAAAGAGCAATACTGAGATCATTCTTTATCTCGATAATTACGGCAAGCATATGCACGATCGCAGCAGACTCAAAAGGCAGTTATCCGTGAAACTTGTTCTAAAAATAGCTCAAACCGGTCATACGCTGACTCACGGGTATAGTATATATGAACGTTCCTGGTAATGGGCTCCTGCATCAGACTAAACAAAAAGAGAAAAGCGATATCTTAACATAAACATCTCCCACCCAGTACAATCACAATATCTCCCTAAGTGCAACTGCTTTTCAAATTGTTTTTCATTTCGATTTAAACAAAGCATAATTGATTGGTTCTCTTTGATGAAAAGCGCCAAGACTGAGATACAACTGATCACAATTTACACTGCCAACGACGAATTCACTCATACAAGCAGCCAACGACACTGACGACAAAACGAGCTCATAATGAACACAAAGATTCTGGCAGCCTTTTTCTTGGTGGCCGTTCTGTTGGCCGTGACTGCAAATGGCCAGTTTTATGGGCAAATGACTTCTCCAGATCTGGCCCCGGACGAAAATGTTGACGAAGATATTGACCAAACGAGCGAAGAAACTCTAGTGACTGTTCAGCGAGATTCAAGTCGTTTGATGGGTAAGAAAAATGCTGATGTTCAGTATCGCCAACAAATTAGTGCAGCTTCTTAAATCTTGATTCGGCTTGTTAGATAATTATTGCAGGTATATAGCGCTCGTTAGACAAAAATCGCAAACTACTCAAGTGTCAACTGCACGTTTTATGTCGAGAGTAGCTCCAGTTAGAATTATATTAGCGCTGGTTTTCTCTCAGTGATTCCACAAGATGTACGTATAGTGCCATGGCACGTGGCTCTTCCTGTGTTAGTCGCGTTTATCGAGAAGCAGACTCACATTTGACATCCATACAAGCGAGGAAGTAAGATAGTGAAAATCATGATAGAATATTTAGATACGATACAGTTTTAGACCTTATGTGAAAATGGCAAATTTCATTTGACCGCAAACTCTCATCGACTGCTCATCCACTCTCATCCGATTTTCATGAGAGTTTATGAGAGTTTTCTTCAACTCTCATGCGCTCTCATGCTAGTTTGACCGCGGGCTGCACGATAGTCGAACGGACGAGAGTCGGAAGAAAACTCTCATTCAACTCTTATGCCTCGACTCCAAACCAGACTCGTCTGTAATAGTTTACTACTTTTAAAAGTCAATATCGTTGTAGTAACGAAAACCGACGAAACTCTCTGACTATGTTCGATAAGTTACTTACTCTAAAAACGGTGTTTATTTCACCCAATAAGCAAACTTTCTCGTAATCATAGTCCCAATTATGGAAAGTATTTTTGCATATCATCAATGCTTTTCTTTTTTTAATAAATATGACACGTAGATCGCGCGACACTTTTTAAAAATAGGTTTATATTTTAAAGACAATTTAAGGTTGTTCATGGAATAGCGATACACGATGATCGCAACAAACTAAGCCTAAGTATGTATTTAACGTCTCTTTTTTTATCTAACAGATAAAATACTGCAGGGACATTGAACAGAAACAAGAAAGGAGAAAGAACATGAAACAGCAGCGAAGAACAAGAAAGAGATATTAAATAGTATACTACATGTCTAAAACTGTTAATGGCAACCGGTTAGAAATTACGTTCATCTAGCGACGATACAACCACAGAAAGGGAATGTTGCTCACTCGTACAAGTGTTAGACCGATTGGAAGATGGTAATAAAAGAATCAAACATGGTTAAACTGGTTTAACAGGTCTCATTTCTTTCAAATGGACACAAGCTAAAGACAATCCCGCCCCCGTTGAGTTGCGATTTATTAAGGGAATAAAGATAGAACATAAGAGAGCATACTTTGCATATTTAAGGTTCCTTCATTGTTCTTCACTCACGAAAACAAAATGACACATTAAAAAATTAAACGTATTTCTCGACAACGCGGATCGGTTGTGAACTGAAACAAATCGTGTTTTTATTTAAAAAGTCAAGTCGCGCAAAACGTGGAAAATGGAAGATTCGCCTTGTTCGTTGTCTGAAGTATTTCTTTGCGAATGAAACGCGCAGTAGCATAAGATAGATAACTAAAGAACTGTATGCGAGGAAGATAAATTAACGCGCTCTAAACCTGAGATGTTACTCGGCTTGCACAGCCGGGGGAGATGCTCGTCATACCGTTTAGGGGTTAAAATGCATGGTTTAGCTACCACTTAGGTATCGTAGTACCAGGTCTGGCTTCGCGTCTTGGTATTTTCACAGACAAAAGTGTGTTTTCACATGACGTCCGAAATGTTAAAATCTAAACTATAAGATTAAGGGATTTTTTTACGTGATTAAGAGATCGGTATACGCTGAAGAGCTGTATACCAACATGGCAGCCGCATACTAATTAACTTATTTTTTCAACTATTATTTGTCCAACAGCTCGGTTGCAATCGCTTGCTCTAAGCACAGGATCTAAAATGAATATATTTTCTAACGGCAAATGTAATATTGCTTGCTCTATGCACAGGATCTAAAATGATTATATTTTCTGGCCGAGAAGATCCTGGGAACGAGGTTGAGTTCTCCGCACACCACTTTAACCAGTAAATCGATTATTATATTATTCGATTAGTCGTTCGCATTTAATCACAATACAAGAGTAGTATAGTCGAGATGTAAAGGATCAAAACCAAGGGTGAGGTCTTTCGTTGAAATTAAAGACCGAGGGCGCAGCCGGAGGTCTTTAATTTCGATGAAAGACCAAACCCGCGGTTTTGAACCGACTTAATAACCAGGCACGCATAATTCTATTATTCTCTTGCAATCACAGTTTTACACGCCTAACCTTTGTGTAATTGCGTTTTGCTAATTGGGCTCCATTGTTTTATAGAATTAGAAAAAGTAATTAGTAAAAGTGGATAAATAGCGTACTCATTTCCCTAATCGTGAAACCATTGTTAATCTGAGTCGCATTTGTGCTGTTGATTCAAAACCCAGGGCAGAGTCTATATGTTAAAAATCTGTCCTTGGTTTTGAATTCAGCCCAGCTCTCCCTTTGCTTTCAAATCAGGTCTTTCCATGAGGATCAAAACCTGCATAGAACAATGGAATTATGCGTGCCTGGTTATTAAGTATTTAAAACGTTTAACAGCCTATTTAACTGCCCTTTCATAATATGTATTGTTGACATCAGACAGGAGCCCATTACCAGGAGCGTCCATCTCCCATACTAGGTCTGTGAATCAGCGTATGGCTGGATGGAGCTATATTCTATATTTAGAACAGATCTCACGGGAGTTCACGTGCCCACACTTTGGGAATCCAATCAAACCATAGTCAGGACAATGCCGGCAGCGGTAGTAAAATCACCTCAAAGAGCAATACTGAGATCATTCTTTATCTCGATAATTACGGCAAGCATATGCACGATCGCAGCAGACTCAAAAGGCAGTTATCCGTGAAACTTGTTCTAAAAATAGCTCAAACCGGTCATACGCTGACTCACGGGTATAGTATATATGAACGTTCCTGGTAATGGGCTCCTGCATCAGACTAAACAAAAAGAGAAAAGCGATATCTTAACATAAACATCTCCCACCCAGTACAATCACAATATCTCCCTAAGTGCAACTGCTTTTCAAATTGTTTTTCATTTCGATTTAAACAAAGCATAATTGATTGGTTCTCTTCGATGAAAAGCGCCAAGACTGAGATACAACTGATCACAATTTACACTGCCAACGACGAATTCACTCATACAAGCAGCCAACGACACTGACGACAAAACGAGCTCATAATGAACACAAAGATTCTGGCAGCCTTTTTCTTGGTGGTCGTTCTGTTGGCCGTGACTGCAAATGGCCAGTTTTATGGGCAAATGACTTCTCCAGATCTGGCCCCGGACGAAAATGTTGACGAAGATATTGACCAAACGAGCGAAGAAACTCTAGTGACTGTTCAGCGAGATTCAAGTCGTTTGATGGGTAAGAAAAATGCTGATGTTCAGTATCGCCAACAAATTAGTGCAGCTTCTTAAATCTTGATTCGGCTTGTTAGATAATTATTGCAGGTATATAGCGCTCGTTAGACAAAAATCGCAAACTACTCAAGTGTCAACTGCACGTTTTATGTCGAGAGTAGCTCCAGTTAGAATTATATTAGCGCTGGTTTTCTCTCAGTGATTCCACAAGATGTACGTATAGTGCCATGGCACGTGGCTCTTCCTGTGTTAGTCGCGTTTATCGAGAAGCAGACTCACATTTGACATCCATACAAGCGAGGAAGTAAGATAGTGAAAATCATGATAGAATATTTAGATACGATACAGTTTTAGACCTTATGTGAAAATGGCAAATTTCATTTGACCGCAAACTCTCATCGACTGCTCATCCACTCTCATCCGATTTTCATGAGAGTTTATGAGAGTTTTCTTCAACTCTCATGCGCTCTCATGCTAGTTTGACCGCGGGCTGCACGATAGTCGAACGGACGAGAGTCGGAAGAAAACTCTCATTCAACTCTTATGCCTCGACTCCAAACCAGACTCGTCTGTAATAGTTTACTACTTTTAAAATTCAATATCGTTGTAGTAACGAAAACCGACGAAACTCTCTGACTATGTTCGATAAGTTACTTACTCTAAAAACGGTGTTTATTTCACCCAATAAGCAAACGTTCTCGTAATCATAGTCCCAATTATGGAAAGTATTTTTGCATATCATCAATGCTTTTCTTTTTTTAATAAATATGACACGTAGATCGCGCGACACTTTTTAAAAATAGGTTTATATTTTAAAGACAATTTAAGGTTGTTCATGGAATAGCGATACACGATGATCGCAACAAACTAAGCCTAAGTATGTATTTAACGTCTCTTTTTTTATCTAACAGATAAAATACTGCAGGGACATTGAACAGAAACAAGAAAGGAGAAAGAACATGAAACAGCAGCGAAGAACAAGAAAGAGATATTAAATAATATACTACATGTCTAAAACTGTTAATGGCAACCGGTTAGAAATTACGTTCATCTAGCGACGATACAACCACAGAAAGGGAATGTTGCTCACTCGTACAAGTGTTAGACCGATTGGAAGATGGTAATAAAAGAATCAAACATGGTTAAACTGGCTTAACAGGTCTCATTTCTTTCAAATGGACACAAGCTAAAGACAATCCCGCCCCCGTTGAGTTGCGATTTATTAAGGGAATAAAGATAGAACATAAGAGAGCATACTTTGCATATTTAAGGTTCCTTCATTGTTCTTCACTCACGAAAACAAAATGACACATTAAAAAATTAAACGCATTTCTCGACAACGCGGATCGGTTGTGAACTGAAACAAATCGTGTTTTTATTTAAAAAGTCAAGTCGCGCAAAACGTGGAAAATGGAAGATTCGCCTTGTTCGTTGTCTGAAGTATTTCTTTGCGAATGAAACGCGCAGTAGCATAAGATAGATAACTAAAGAACTATATGCGAGGAAGATAAATTAACGCGCTCTAAACCTGAGATGCTACTCGGCTTGCACAGCCGGGGGAGATGCTCGTCATACCGTTTAGGGGTTAAAATGCATGGTTTAGCTACCACTTAGGTATCGTAGTACCAGGTCTGGCTTCGCGTCTTGGTATTTTCACAGACAAAAGTGTGTTTTCACGTGACGTCCGAAATGTTAAAATCTAAACTATAAGATTAAGGGATTTTTTTACGTGATTAAGAGATCGGTATATGCTGAAGAGCTGTATACCAACATGGCGGCCGCATACTAATTAACTTATTTTTTCAACTATTGTTTGTCCAACAGCTCGGTTGCAATCGCTTGCTCTAAGCACAGGATCTAAAATGAATATATTTTCTAACGGCAAATGTAATATTGCTTGCTCTATGCACAGGATCTAAAATGAATATATTTTCTAACGGCAAATGTAATATTGCTTGCTCTAAGCACAGGATCTAAAATGAATATATTTTCTAACGGCAAATGTAATATTGCTTGCTCTATGCACAGGATCTAAAATGATTATATTTTCTGGCCGAGAAGATCCTGGGAACGAGGTTGAGTTCTCCGCACACCACTTTAACCAGTAAATCGATTATTATATTATTCGATTAGTCGTTCGCATTTAATCACAATACAAGAGTAGTATAGTCGAGATGTAAAGGATCAAAACCAAGGGTGAGGTCTTTCGTTGAAATTAAAGACCGAGGGCGCAGCCGGAGGTCTTTAATTTCGATGAAAGACCAAACCCGCGGTTTTGAACCGACTTAATAACCAGGCACGCATAATTCTATTATTCTCTTGCAATCACAGTTTTACACGCCTAACCTTTGTGTAATTGCGTTTTGCTAATTGGGCTCCATTGTTTTATAGAATTAGAAAAAGTAATTAGTAAAAGTGGATAAATAGCGTACTCATTTCCCTAATCGTGAAACCATTGTTAATCTGAGTCGCATTTGTGCTGTTGATTCAAAACCCAGGGCAGAGTCTATATGTTAAAAATCTGTCCTTGGTTTTGAATTCAGCCCAGCTCTCCCTTTGCTTTCAAATCAGGTCTTTCCATGAGGATCAAAACCTGCATAGAACAATGGAATTATGCGTGCCTGGTTATTAAGTATTTAAAACGTTTAACAGCCTATCATGTAACTGCCCTTTCATAATATGTATTGTTGACATCAGACAGGAGCCCATTACCAGGAGCGTCCATCTCCCATACTAGGTCTGTGAATCAGCGTATGGCTGGATGGAGCTATATTCTATATTTAGAACAGATCTCACGGGAGTTCACGTGCCCACACTTTGGGAATCCAATCAAACCATAGTCAGGACAATGCCGGCAGCGGTAGTAAAATCACCTCAAAGAGCAATACTGAGATCATTCTTTATCTCGATAATTACGGCAAGCATATGCACGATCGCAGCAGACTCAAAAGGCAGTTATCCGTGAAACTTGTTCTAAAAATAGCTCAAACCGGTCATACGCTGACTCACGGGTATAGTATATATGAACGTTCCTGGTAATGGGCTCCTGCATCAGACTAAACAAAAAGAGAAAAGCGATATCTTAACATAAACATCTCCCACCCAGTACAATCACAATATCTCCCTAAGTGCAACTGCTTTTCAAATTGTTTTTCATTTCGATTTAAACAAAGCATAATTGATTGGTTCTCTTTGATGAAAAGCGCCAAGACTGAGATACAACTGATCACAATTTACACTGCCAACGACGAATTCACTCATACAAGCAGCCAACGACACTGACGACAAAACGAGCTCATAATGAACACAAAGATTCTGGCAGCCTTTTTCTTGGTGGCCGTTCTGTTGGCCGTGACTGCAAATGGCCAGTTTTATGGGCAAATGACTTCTCCAGATCTGGCCCCAGACGAAAATGTTGACGAAGATATTGACCAAACGAGCGAAGAAACTCTAGTGACTGTTCAGCGAGATTCAAGTCGTTTGATGGGTAAGAAAAATGCTGATGTTCAGTATCGCCAACAAATTAGTGCAGCTTCTTAAATCTTGATTCGGCTTGTTAGATAATTATTGCAGGTATATAGCGCTCGTTAGACAAAAATCGCAAACTACTCAAGTGTCAACTGCACGTTTTATGTCGAGAGTAGCTCCAGTTAGAATTATATTAGCGCTGGTTTTCTCTCAGTGATTCCACAAGATGTACGTATAGTGCCATGGCACGTGGCTCTTCCTGTGTTAGTCGCGTTTATCGAGAAGCAGACTCACATTTGACATCCATACAAGCGAGGAAGTAAGATAGTGAAAATCATGATAGAATATTTAGATACGATACAGTTTTAGACCTTATGTGAAAATGGCAAATTTCATTTGACCGCAAACTCTCATCGACTGCTCATCCACTCTCATCCGATTTTCATGAGAGTTTATGAGAGTTTTCTTCAACTCTCATGCGCTCTCATGCTAGTTTGACCGCGGGCTGCACGATAGTCGAACGGACGAGAGTCGGAAGAAAACTCTCATTCAACTCTTATGCCTCGACTCCAAACCAGACTCGTCTGTAATAGTTTACTACTTTTAAAAGTCAATATCGTTGTAGTAACGAAAACCGACGAAACTCTCTGACTATGTTCGATAAGTTACTTACTCTAAAAACGGTGTTTATTTCACCCAATAAGCAAACTTTCTCGTAATCATAGTCCCAATTATGGAAAGTATTTTTGCATATCATCAATGCTTTTCTTTTTTTAATAAATATGACACGTAGATCGCGCGACACTTTTTAAAAATAGGTTTATATTTTAAAGACAATTTAAGGTTGTTCATGGAATAGCGATACACGATGATCGCAACAAACTAAGCCTAAGTATGTATTTAACGTCTCTTTTTTTATCTAACAGATAAAATACTGCAGGGACATTGAACAGAAACAAGAAAGGAGAAAGAACATGAAACAGCAGCGAAGAACAAGAAAGAGATATTAAATAGTATACTACATGTCTAAAACTGTTAATGGCAACCGGTTAGAAATTACGTTCATCTAGCGACGATACAACCACAGAAAGGGAATGTTGCTCACTCGTACAAGTGTTAGACCGATTGGAAGATGGTAATAAAAGAATCAAACATGGTTAAACTGGTTTAACAGGTCTCATTTCTTTCAAATGGACACAAGCTAAAGACAATCCCGCCCCCGTTGAGTTGCGATTTATTAAGGGAATAAAGATAGAACATAAGAGAGCATACTTTGCATATTTAAGGTTCCTTCATTGTTCTTCACTCACGAAAACAAAATGACACATTAAAAAATTAAACGTATTTCTCGACAACGCGGATCGGTTGTGAACTGAAACAAATCGTGTTTTTATTTAAAAAGTCAAGTCGCGCAAAACGTGGAAAATGGAAGATTCGCCTTGTTCGTTGTCTGAAGTATTTCTTTGCGAATGAAACGCGCAGTAGCATAAGATAGATAACTAAAGAACTATATGCGAGGAAGATAAATTAACGCGCTCTAAACCTGAGATGCTACTCGGCTTGCACAGCCGGGGGAGATGCTCGTCATACCGTTTAGGGGTTAAAATGCATGGTTTAGCTACCACTTAGGTATCGTAGTACCAGGTCTGGCTTCGCGTCTTGGTATTTTCACAGACAAAAGTGTGTTTTCACATGACGTCCGAAATGTTAAAATCTAAACTATAAGATTAAGGGATTTTTTTACGTGATTAAGAGATCGGTATACGCTGAAGAGCTGTATACCAACATGGCAGCCGCATACTAATTAACTTATTTTTTCAACTATTATTTGTCCAACAGCTCGGTTGCAATCGCTTGCTCTAAGCACAGGATCTAAAATGAATATATTTTCTAACGGCAAATGTAATATTGCTTGCTCTATGCACAGGATCTAAAATGAATATATTTTCTGGCCGAGAAGATCCTGGGAACGAGGTTGAGTTCTCCGCACACCACTTTAACCAGTAAATCGATTATTATATTATTCGATTAGTCGTTCGCATTTAATCACAATAAAGAGTAGTATAGTCGAGATGTAAAGGATCAAAACCAAGGGTGAGGTCTTTCGTTGAAATTAAAGACCGAGGGCGCAGCCGGAGGTCTTTAATTTCGATGAAAGACCAAACCCGCGGTTTTGAACCGACTTAATAACCAGGCACGCATAATTCTATTATTCTCTTGCAATCACAGTTTTACACGCCTAACCTTTGTGTAATTGCGTTTTGCTAATTGGGCTCCATTGTTTTATAGAATTAGAAAAAGTAATTAGTAAAAGTGGATAAATAGCGTACTCATTTCCCTAATCGTGAAACCATTGTTAATCTGAGTCGCATTTGTGCTGTTGATTCAAAACCCAGGGCAGAGTCTATATGTTAAAAATCTGTCCTTGGTTTTGAATTCAGCCCAGCTCTCCCTTTGCTTTCAAATCAGGTCTTTCCATGAGGATCAAAACCTGCATAGAACAATGGAATTATGCGTGCCTGGTTATTAAGTATTTAAAGTGCCTATAACCCCAAAAATTATTATTTTTGAATTGAAACTTTAAACCATTATTTAGAACTTAAGGCAAAAATAGGAGGCTAAAACTCAACAGTATTTATTTTACGGCGTTTCAAAGTTGAGAACCAGAACATGTGGCCGTCAGTTTTCAATTCCCTTTGGGAGCCTGGAGACCAGTGGCCTGTGACGTGTATGTAGTCAGGCGTTCGTTCAATCCCATACAAACGTCTCTTATTTCTTCTACTCTTGCAAGCTCACCACATGATAAATATCCAATGAAATATCACCAAACTTGGTAAATTTACTAATTTCGTTGTGCTCTTTCTTGTGATGGAGTTTATTTCCTATTGATTAGACTATAATAGGACGTTTTTCCTTTTTTAATTCTTTTTCTTATTCAGATTTTCCAACTCCTTTGAGAATACCAAGACAATAGTCTAATTTAAAGGAACAAAAGAAACCGTGCAAAGGATTCTGGTAGTTGTAGTAAAATGCGCCCGATTGACGTCATAATTCCAGGCCCTCACCAAGACTCGCGCTGACTTCCAACTGGAAACAGGAAGCCCAAAACGGATGTTTTCGCTAACTTTGACGCCAGTAAAATCGTCGAAGTTTAGTTTTTTCACTTTTATTTTTTCGAATTCTTTGTCAGGGCGCTATACAGAATAGACGTCAAAAATATTTTTTTTGGGGTTATTGGCACTTTAAAACGTTTAACAGCCTATCATGTAACTGCCCTTTCATAATATGTATTGTTGACATCAGACAGGAGCCCATTACCAGGAGCGTCCATCTCCCATACTAGGTCTGTGAATCAGCGTATGGCTGGATGGAGCTATATTCTATATTTAGAACAGATCTCACGGGAGTTCACGTGCCCACACTTTGGGAATCCAATCAAACCATAGTCAGGACAATGCCGGCAGCGGTAGTAAAATCACCTCAAAGAGCAATACTGAGATCATTCTTTATCTCGATAATTACGGCAAGCATATGCACGATCGCAGCAGACTCAAAAGGCAGTTATCCGTGAAACTTGTTCTAAAAATAGCTCAAACCGGTCATACGCTGACTCACGGGTATAGTATATATGAACGTTCCTGGTAATGGGCTCCTGCATCAGACTAAACAAAAAGAGAAAAGCGATATCTTAACATAAACATCTCCCACCCAGTACAATCACAATATCTCCCTAAGTGCAACTGCTTTTCAAATTGTTTTTCATTTCGATTTAAACAAAGCATAATTGATTGGTTCTCTTCGATGAAAAGCGCCAAGACTGAGATACAACTGATCACAATTTACACTGCCAACGACGAATTCACTCATACAAGCAGCCAACGACACTGACGACAAAACGAGCTCATAATGAACACAAAGATTCTGGCAGCCTTTTTCTTGGTGGCCGTTCTGTTGGCCGTGACTGCAAATGGCCAGTTTTATGGGCAAATGACTTCTCCAGATCTGGCCCCAGACGAAAATGTTGACGAAGATATTGACCAAACGAGCGAAGAAACTCTAGTGACTGTTCAGCGAGATTCAAGTCGTTTGATGGGTAAGAAAAATGCTGATGTTCAGTATCGCCAACAAATTAGTGCAGCTTCTTAAATCTTGATTCGGCTTGTTAGATAATTATTGCAGGTATATAGCGCTCGTTAGACAAAAATCGCAAACTACTCAAGTGTCAACTGCACGTTTTATGTCGAGAGTAGCTCCAGTTAGAATTATATTAGCGCTGGTTTTCTCTCAGTGATTCCACAAGATGTACGTATAGTGCCATGGCACGTGGCTCTTCCTGTGTTAGTCGCGTTTATCGAGAAGCAGACTCACATTTGACATCCATACAAGCGAGGAAGTAAGATAGTGAAAATCATGATAGAATATTTAGATACGATACAGTTTTAGACCTTATGTGAAAATGGCAAATTTCATTTGACCGCAAACTCTCATCGACTGCTCATCCACTCTCATCCGATTTTCATGAGAGTTTATGAGAGTTTTCTTCAACTCTCATGCGCTCTCATGCTAGTTTGACCGCGGGCTGCACGATAGTCGAACGGACGAGAGTCGGAAGAAAACTCTCATTCAACTCTTATGCCTCGACTCCAAACCAGACTCGTCTGTAATAGTTTACTACTTTTAAAAGTCAATATCGTTGTAGTAACGAAAACCGACGAAACTCTCTGACTATGTTCGATAAGTTACTTACTCTAAAAACGGTGTTTATTTCACCCAATAAGCAAACTTTCTCGTAATCATAGTCCCAATTATGGTGAGTATTTTTGCATATCATCAATGCTTTTCTTTTTTTAATAAATATGACACGTAGATCGCGCGACACTTTTTAAAAATAGGTTTATATTTTAAAGACAATTTAAGGTTGTTCATGGAATAGCGATACACGATGATCGCAACAAACTAAGCCTAAGTATGTATTTAACGTCTCTTTTTTTATCTAACAGATAAAATACTGCAGGGACATTGAACAGAAACAAGAAAGGAGAAAGAACATGAAACAGCAGCGAAGAACAAGAAAGAGATATTAAATAGTATACTACATGTCTAAAACTGTTAATGGCAACCGGTTAGAAATTACGTTCATCTAGCGACGATACAACCACAGAAAGGGAATGTTGCTCACTCGTACAAGTGTTAGACCGATTGGAAGATGGTAATAAAAGAATCAAACATGGTTAAACTGGTTTAACAGGTCTCATTTCTTTCAAATGGACACAAGCTAAAGACAATCCCGCCCCCGTTGAGTTGCGATTTATTAAGGGAATAAAGATAGAACATAAGAGAGCATACTTTGCATATTTAAGGTTCCTTCATTGTTCTTCACTCACGAAAACAAAATGACACATTAAAAAAATAAACGTATTTCTCGACAACGCGGATCGGTTGTGAACTGAAACAAATCGTGTTTTTATTTAAAAAGTCAAGTCGCGCAAAACGTGGAAAATGGAAGATTCGCCTTGTTCGTTGTCTGAAGTATTTCTTTGCGAATGAAACGCGCAGTAGCATAAGATAGATAACTAAAGAACTGTATGCGAGGAAGATAAATTAACGCGCTCTAAACCTGAGATGTTACTCGGCTTGCACAGCCGGGGGAGATGCTCGTCATACCGTTTACGGGTTAAAATGCATGGTTTAGCTACCACTTAGGTATCGTAGTACCAGGTCTGGCTTCGCGTCTTGGTATTTTCACAGACAAAAGTGTGTTTTCACGTGACGTCCGAAATGTTAAAATCTAAACTATAAGATTAAGGGATTTTTTTACGTGATTAAGAGATCGGTATACGCTGAAGAGCTGTATACCAACATGGCAGCCGCATACTAATTAACTTATTTTTTCAACTATTATTTGTCCAACAGCTCGGTTGCAATCGCTTGCTCTAAGCACAGGATCTAAAATGAATATATTTTCTAACGGCAAATGTAATATTGCTTGCTCTATGCACAGGATCTAAAATGATTATATTTTCTGGCCGAGAAGATCCTGGGAACGAGGTTGAGTTCTCCGCACACCACTTTAACCAGTAAATCGATTATTATATTATTCGATTAGTCGTTCGCATTTAATCACAATACAAGAGTAGTATAGTCGAGATGTAAAGGATCAAAACCAAGGGTGAGGTCTTTCGTTGAAATTAAAGACCGAGGGCGCAGCCGGAGGTCTTTAATTTCGATGAAAGACCAAACCCGCGGTTTTGAACCGACTTAATAACCAGGCACGCATAATTCTATTATTCTCTTGCAATCACAGTTTTACACGCCTAACCTTTGTGTAATTGCGTTTTGCTAATTGGGCTCCATTGTTTTATAGAATTAGAAAAAGTAATTAGTAAAAGTGGATAAATAGCGTACTCATTTCCCTAATCGTGAAACCATTGTTAATCTGAGTCGCATTTGTGCTGTTGATTCAAAACCCAGGGCAGAGTCTATATGTTAAAAATCTGTCCTTGGTTTTGAATTCAGCCCAGCTCTCCCTTTGCTTTCAAATCAGGTCTTTCCATGAGGATCAAAACCTGCATAGAACAATGGAATTATGCGTGCCTGGTTATTAAGTATTTAAAACGTTTAACAGCCTATTTAACTGCCCTTTCATAATATGTATTGTTGACATCAGACAGGAGCCCATTACCAGGAGCGTCCATCTCCCATACTAGGTCTGTGAATCAGCGTATGGCTGGATGGAGCTATATTCTATATTTAGAACAGATCTCACGGGAGTTCACGTGCCCACACTTTGGGAATCCAATCAAACCATAGTCAGGACAATGCCGGCAGCGGTAGTAAAATCACCTCAAAGAGCAATACTGAGATCATTCTTTATCTCGATAATTACGGCAAGCATATGCACGATCGCAGCAGACTCAAAAGGCAGTTATCCGTGAAACTTGTTCTAAAAATAGCTCAAACCGGTCATACGCTGACTCACGGGTATAGTATATATGAACGTTCCTGGTAATGGGCTCCTGCATCAGACTAAACAAAAAGAGAAAAGCGATATCTTAACATAAACATCTCCCACCCAGTACAATCACAATATCTCCCTAAGTGCAACTGCTTTTCAAATTGTTTTTCATTTCGATTTAAACAAAGCATAATTGATTGGTTCTCTTCGATGAAAAGCGCCAAGACTGAGATACAACTGATCACAATTTACACTGCCAACGACGAATTCACAAATACAAGCAGCCAACGACACTGACGACAAAACGAGCTCATAATGAACACAAAGATTCTGGCAGCCTTTTTCTTGGTGGCCGTTCTGTTGGCCGTGACTGCAAATGGCCAGTTTTATGGGCAAATGACTTCTCCAGATCTGGCCCCAGACGAAAATGTTGACGAAGATATTGACCAAACGAGCGAAGAAACTCTAGTGACTGTTCAGCGAGATTCAAGTCGTTTGATGGGTAAGAAAAATGCTGATGTTCAGTATCGCCAACAAATTAGTGCAGCTTCTTAAATCTTGATTCGGCTTGTTAGATAATTATTGCAGGTATATAGCGCTCGTTAGACAAAAATCGCAAACTACTCAAGTGTCAACTGCACGTTTTATGTCGAGAGTAGCTCCAGTTAGAATTATATTAGCGCTGGTTTTCTCTCAGTGATTCCACAAGATGTACGTATAGTGCCATGGCACGTGGCTCTTCCTGTGTTAGTCGCGTTTATCGAGAAGCAGACTCACATTTGACATCCATACAAGCGAGGAAGTAAGATAGTGAAAATCATGATAGAATATTTAGATACGATACAGTTTTAGACCTTATGTGAAAATGGCAAATTTCATTTGACCGCAAACTCTCATCGACTGCTCATCCACTCTCATCCGATTTTCATGAGAGTTTATGAGAGTTTTCTTCAACTCTCATGCGCTCTCATGCTAGTTTGACCGCGGGCTGCACGATAGTCGAACGGACGAGAGTCGGAAGAAAACTCTCATTCAACTCTTATGCCTCGACTCCAAACCAGACTCGTCTGTAATAGTTTACTACTTTTAAAAGTCAATATCGTTGTAGTAACGAAAACCGACGAAACTCTCTGACTATGTTCGATAAGTTACTTACTCTAAAAACGGTGTTTATTTCACCCAATAAGCAAACTTTCTCGTAATCATAGTCCCAATTATGGAAAGTATTTTTGCATATCATCAATGCTTTTCTTTTTTTAATAAATATGACACGTAGATCGCGCGACACTTTTTAAAAATAGGTTTATATTTTAAAGACAATTTAAGGTTGTTCATGGAATAGCGATACACGATGATCGCAACAAACTAAGCCTAAGTATGTATTTAACGTCTCTTTTTTTATCTAACAGATAAAATACTGCAGGGACATTGAACAGAAACAAGAAAGGAGAAAGAACATGAAACAGCAGCGAAGAACAAGAAAGAGATATTAAATAATATACTACATGTCTAAAACTGTTAATGGCAACCGGTTAGAAATTACGTTCATCTAGCGACGATACAACCACAGAAAGGGAATGTTGCTCACTCGTACAAGTGTTAGACCGATTGGAAGATGGTAATAAAAGAATCAAACATGGTTAAACTGGCTTAACAGGTCTCATTTCTTTCAAATGGACACAAGCTAAAGACAATCCCGCCCCCGTTGAGTTGCGATTTATTAAGGGAATAAAGATAGAACATAAGAGAGCATACTTTGCATATTTAAGGTTCCTTCATTGTTCTTCACTCACGAAAACAAAATGACACATTAAAAAATTAAACGCATTTCTCGACAACGCGGATCGGTTGTGAACTGAAACAAATCGTGTTTTTATTTAAAAAGTCAAGTCGCGCAAAACGTGGAAAATGGAAGATTCGCCTTGTTCGTTGTCTGAAGTATTTCTTTGCGAATGAAACGCGCAGTAGCATAAGATAGATAACTAAAGAACTATATGCGAGGAAGATAAATTAACGCGCTCTAAACCTGAGATGCTACTCGGCTTGCACAGCCGGGGGAGATGCTCGTCATACCGTTTAGGGGTTAAAATGCATGGTTTAGCTACCACTTAGGTATCGTAGTACCAGGTCTGGCTTCGCGTCTTGGTATTTTCACAGACAAAAGTGTGTTTTCACGTGACGTCCGAAATGTTAAAATCTAAACTATAAGATTAAGGGATTTTTTTACGTGATTAAGAGATCGGTATATGCTGAAGAGCTGTATACCAACATGGCGGCCGCATACTAATTAACTTATTTTTTCAACTATTGTTTGTCCAACAGCTCGGTTGCAATCGCTTGCTCTAAGCACAGGATCTAAAATGAATATATTTTCTAACGGCAAATGTAATATTGCTTGCTCTATGCACAGGATCTAAAATGAATATATTTTCTAACGGCAAATGTAATATTGCTTGCTCTAAGCACAGGATCTAAAATGAATATATTTTCTAACGGCAAATGTAATATTGCTTGCTCTATGCACAGGATCTAAAATGATTATATTTTCTGGCCGAGAAGATCCTGGGAACGAGGTTGAGTTCTCCGCACACCACTTTAACCAGTAAATCGATTATTATATTATTCGATTAGTCGTTCGCATTTAATCACAATACAAGAGTAGTATAGTCGAGATGTAAAGGATCAAAACCAAGGGTGAGGTCTTTCGTTGAAATTAAAGACCGAGGGCGCAGCCGGAGGTCTTTAATTTCGATGAAAGACCAAACCCGCGGTTTTGAACCGACTTAATAACCAGGCACGCATAATTCTATTATTCTCTTGCAATCACAGTTTTACACGCCTAACCTTTGTGTAATTGCGTTTTGCTAATTGGGCTCCATTGTTTTATAGAATTAGAAAAAGTAATTAGTAAAAGTGGATAAATAGCGTACTCATTTCCCTAATCGTGAAACCATTGTTAATCTGAGTCGCATTTGTGCTGTTGATTCAAAACCCAGGGCAGAGTCTATATGTTAAAAATCTGTCCTTGGTTTTGAATTCAGCCCAGCTCTCCCTTTGCTTTCAAATCAGGTCTTTCCATGAGGATCAAAACCTGCATAGAACAATGGAATTATGCGTGCCTGGTTATTAAGTATTTAAAACGTTTAACAGCCTATTTAACTGCCCTTTCATAATATGTATTGTTGACATCAGACAGGAGCCCATTACCAGGAGCGTCCATCTCCCATACTAGGTCTGTGAATCAGCGTATGGCTGGATGGAGCTATATTCTATATTTAGAACAGATCTCACGGGAGTTCACGTGCCCACACTTTGGGAATCCAATCAAACCATAGTCAGGACAATGCCGGCAGCGGTAGTAAAATCACCTCAAAGAGCAATACTGAGATCATTCTTTATCTCGATAATTACGGCAAGCATATGCACGATCGCAGCAGACTCAAAAGGCAGTTATCCGTGAAACTTGTTCTAAAAATAGCTCAAACCGGTCATACGCTGACTCACGGGTATAGTATATATGAACGTTCCTGGTAATGGGCTCCTGCATCAGACTAAACAAAAAGAGAAAAGCGATATCTTAACATAAACATCTCCCACCCAGTACAATCACAATATCTCCCTAAGTGCAACTGCTTTTCAAATTGTTTTTCATTTCGATTTAAACAAAGCATAATTGATTGGTTCTCTTCGATGAAAAGCGCCAAGACTGAGATACAACTGATCACAATTTACACTGCCAACGACGAATTCACTCATACAAGCAGCCAACGACACTGACGACAAAACGAGCTCATAATGAACACAAAGATTCTGGCAGCCTTTTTCTTGGTGGCCGTTCTGTTGGCCGTGACTGCAAATGGCCAGTTTTATGGGCAAATGACTTCTCCAGATCTGGCCCCAGACGAAAATGTTGACGAAGATATTGACCAAACGAGCGAAGAAACTCTAGTGACTGTTCAGCGAGATTCAAGTCGTTTGATGGGTAAGAAAAATGCTGATGTTCAGTATCGCCAACAAATTAGTGCAGCTTCTTAAATCTTGATTCGGCTTGTTAGATAATTATTGCAGGTATATAGCGCTCGTTAGACAAAAATCGCAAACTACTCAAGTGTCAACTGCACGTTTTATGTCGAGAGTAGCTCCAGTTAGAATTATATTAGCGCTGGTTTTCTCTCAGTGATTCCACAAGATGTACGTATAGTGCCATGGCACGTGGCTCTTCCTGTGTTAGTCGCGTTTATCGAGAAGCAGACTCACATTTGACATCCATACAAGCAAGGAAGTAAGATAGTGAAAATCATGATAGAATATTTAGATACGATACAGTTTTAGACCTTATGTGAAAATGGCAAATTTCATTTGACCGCAAACTCTCATCGACTGCTCATCCACTCTCATCCGATTTTCATGAGAGTTTATGAGAGTTTTCTTCAACTCTCATGCGCTCTCATGCTAGTTTGACCGCGGGCTGCACGATAGTCGAACGGACGAGAGTCGGAAGAAAACTCTCATTCAACTCTTATGCCTCGACTCCAAACCAGACTCGTCTGTAATAGTTTACTACTTTTAAAATTCAATATCGTTGTAGTAACGAAAACCGACGAAACTCTCTGACTATGTTCGATAAGTTACTTACTCTAAAAACGGTGTTTATTTCACCCAATAAGCAAACGTTCTCGTAATCATAGTCCCAATTATGGAAAGTATTTTTGCATATCATCAATGCTTTTCTTTTTTTAATAAATATGACACGTAGATCGCGCGACACTTTTTAAAAATAGGTTTATATTTTAAAGACAATTTAAGGTTGTTCATGGAATAGCGATACACGATGATCGCAACAAACTAAGCCTAAGTATGTATTTAACGTCTCTTTTTTTATCTAACAGATAAAATACTGCAGGGACATTGAACAGAAACAAGAAAGGAGAAAGAACATGAAACAGCAGCGAAGAACAAGAAAGAGATATTAAATAATATACTACATGTCTAAAACTGTTAATGGCAACCGGTTAGAAATTACGTTCATCTAGCGACGATACAACCACAGAAAGGGAATGTTGCTCACTCGTACAAGTGTTAGACCGATTGGAAGATGGTAATAAAAGAATCAAACATGGTTAAACTGGCTTAACAGGTCTCATTTCTTTCAAATGGACACAAGCTAAAGACAATCCCGCCCCCGTTGAGTTGCGATTTATTAAGGGAATAAAGATAGAACATAAGAGAGCATACTTTGCATATTTAAGGTTCCTTCATTGTTCTTCACTCACGAAAACAAAATGACACATTAAAAAATTAAACGCATTTCTCGACAACGCGGATCGGTTGTGAACTGAAACAAATCGTGTTTTTATTTAAAAAGTCAAGTCGCGCAAAACGTGGAAAATGGAAGATTCGCCTTGTTCGTTGTCTGAAGTATTTCTTTGCGAATGAAACGCGCAGTAGCATAAGATAGATAACTAAAGAACTATATGCGAGGAAGATAAATTAACGCGCTCTAAACCTGAGATGCTACTCGGCTTGCACAGCCGGGGGAGATGCTCGTCATACCGTTTAGGGGTTAAAATGCATGGTTTAGCTACCACTTAGGTATCGTAGTACCAGGTCTGGCTTCGCGTCTTGGTATTTTCACAGACAAAAGTGTGTTTTCACGTGACGTCCGAAATGTTAAAATCTAAACTATAAGATTAAGGGATTTTTTTACGTGATTAAGAGATCGGTATATGCTGAAGAGCTGTATACCAACATGGCGGCCGCATACTAATTAACTTATTTTTTCAACTATTGTTTGTCCAACAGCTCGGTTGCAATCGCTTGCTCTAAGCACAGGATCTAAAATGAATATATTTTCTAACGGCAAATGTAATATTGCTTGCTCTATGCACAGGATCTAAAATGAATATATTTTCTAACGGCAAATGTAATATTGCTTGCTCTAAGCACAGGATCTAAAATGAATATATTTTCTAACGGCAAATGTAATATTGCTTGCTCTATGCACAGGATCTAAAATGATTATATTTTCTGGCCGAGAAGATCCTGGGAACGAGGTTGAGTTCTCCGCACACCACTTTAACCAGTAAATCGATTATTATATTATTCGATTAGTCGTTCGCATTTAATCACAATACAAGAGTAGTATAGTCGAGATGTAAAGGATCAAAACCAAGGGTGAGGTCTTTCGTTGAAATTAAAGACCGAGGGCGCAGCCGGAGGTCTTTAATTTCGATGAAAGACCAAACCCGCGGTTTTGAACCGACTTAATAACCAGGCACGCATAATTCTATTATTCTCTTGCAATCACAGTTTTACACGCCTAACCTTTGTGTAATTGCGTTTTGCTAATTGGGCTCCATTGTTTTATAGAATTAGAAAAAGTAATTAGTAAAAGTGGATAAATAGCGTACTCATTTCCCTAATCGTGAAACCATTGTTAATCTGAGTCGCATTTGTGCTGTTGATTCAAAACCCAGGGCAGAGTCTATATGTTAAAAATCTGTCCTTGGTTTTGAATTCAGCCCAGCTCTCCCTTTGCTTTCAAATCAGGTCTTTCCATGAGGATCAAAACCTGCATAGAACAATGGAATTATGCGTGCCTGGTTATTAAGTATTTAAAACGTTTAAAGTGCCTATAACCCCAAATTTGAAGTATTTTTAATAAATTCTTTACATCCTTCTTATCAATAATTCGAAGAGAAAAAAAGGAAAAAAGTAAGAGTTCGACCTTATTTCTGGGGTCAAACATCGTAAAACAACCCGATTTGGGCACCCTGTCCCAAATGGCCGTCAGATGGAGTCTGGAAAGAGCCTGGGAACGAAACCGGAAAGCAACGTCATAGTAGTGAGAGAAAGCGAACAACCAACAACAAAGACAGATAAAAACAGCGAACCGAGCGAATAACTCGATTTGAAATGCCAAACAGATGTGTAGTTGTGGGCTGTAGGAATGAGCCAGACTCAAAAAAAGGATAGCTCTAACACAAGATCCCGTTTTTAAGCGATGATCGGCCAGAAGCAAAGAAGAGAAGACGCCAGTAGTTGAGGTTCGTGCGAACAAAGCGAGCGAAGTCCCTCCAAGCCGGAAGACTTTTATATAAGATTTTCTTTAGTCCCTGACTCTACGCGATGACTGAAGTCGGATGAATATGGAGTTGTTCCTATTCCATCAGTCCATGCCATCGAAACCGATAAGCCATTCTCCGATTTTGGTAAGTGCTTTTGTATTTAGTTTGGCAAATTATACAGTAGCCTTTGTGTAGCGCTTTCGTTTCACTCCATTCCGGGGAATGGAGTGAAACGGAAGCGCTACACAACGGCTGCTACATGAGGCTAGCAATACAGTGGAACCTGCATGTATAAAGAAGTGCTGAGGGAAAGGAAGAAAACTTCATTATAACCGGGTTCCACGTACTGAACATTAATTTCACCACGAGTGTAACTAGTATAAGGGCAATGACCGTGAATAAATCAGACCTTCAGTTTTAATGTATTTTAGTACGTTGTTTGTTTATGCACAAATATTATCAACTTTATTCAGTTGATACCTGCACCTTTGCCTATGGCTATGGACACCATGCTTAACGAGCAGCCAAGGGCAGAAGCAACCCAGAAGAGACAACAAATGAGGACTGTTGTAGATGTTCCCCCTACAGCTCTAGGCAATTCAAATTGTTTTGTATAAAATATTTTTCCACAAAAGAAACTATTCAAATTCTGAAAATATTCAAACAAAATAGTCTGTGCTGATCACACCTTCGGTGTTTGTCCTTCAATAACACCTAGCTCTTGCTCAAGCAGTGCATTTACACCTATCAAACTGTTTCCCATGTCATATGTATACTGCTTGTTTAGTCTTTTGAGACTAAACAAAATATTAAAATACCAGCTGGAAACGTATAATACACTGTAAGTTTGCATTTGAAACGAAACCAGTGCTTTATTTACCATAAACCAATATATTATACACATAACTTAATAATAATTGTTATTTTTGTACTTTAGTGCCAGAAGTTCCAGTTCCACTTGCTGTAAGGCCAGAAGTTCCAGTTCCACCTGCTGTAAGGCCCACAAAAACCAAGGCAAAACCCCATTGCTCAGTGTGCAAGAAACCTATGAAAGGGCATAAAAGTGTTGTCGATTGTCCAAAGAACAACCCTCGTACCCTTAGTACAGAGTGAACCAGAAATGTCTGCCAGCTATCTTAGTGATTTGATATTTTACCAATGGACAATCTAGGTAGCAATGTTATACTGTCAACTTTCATAGACTAATAATCACTCTGACTTGTAACCAGCTCAGTGAAATCGATTGCCCTATTTCATTATGATGTCACATCAAAACAAATAGATTAAAGCCACCATTCTTATTATATTGGGAAAATTAGCCAATTTGAAGAAAAGCGATCTATGGCAGAACAACTTTATTTTGTATGTCTATTGTTAAAGTATGAAAATATGTTCATTATTTCACTTGAATAATGTATATTTACACAGTTTATTAGTCATTTTTGAATATTTGCTTTGATTATCCCACGTGTATCAGATCATATGAGAATCTCTGATTCTCTGATAATGAGTGTCTGGCCCGAACATCTAAAGTAATGGTCTCTCACCATGACACATGACAGTCCCTTTAAGGTTAGGCCAGAGCATTGAAAACATGTCCATCTTGTAAAAGGGGTCAGTCAGATTTTACTGTTTTCCAATTTACTACTCAAACATTTAAATTTTAATATACCGGTAATAATCCTATTTTCAAAATTTGTGTAAAATTATATAAAGGATCACAGGGTGCGATGTACGACTCTGGTAATTTACTTTGCAATTAAGCTTCCCAATTCGGACCAGCACCCTAGAGCTTTAGGCTACTAAACCCAGCAAGCACACTGCTTATTTTTATTTGTCGTACCCTGGAACATAAAATTTGCCTGTATACAGTACAAATAAAATGTATAAATCATAGTGATAGCAATAAACCATTGAAAAAAATACTGGTAGTTATGAATGGCAATATGGACATACATGTAGGTTAATAGCCCGCATTCGATATATGCTTCACTTCTCACACAAAGGTTGTGGGCATAATTAAATTCATTATTGTTATTTCATTAATCACTGCACATTATTCCCCAGAGCCTTGTATTGAATCATTTGTATGTGACCAGTGAAGCCTATATCAAAAGTGGCCAATGGCACTGAAAGTTTGACTGTTCATTGTTGTTCTCCTTAAAGTTTATATAAGTTATGAAGTACTTCCATCTTCTTCAAATCCAGTGAAGGTTTCTTTCCCAGCATTGAATTTTGTCCTGATTGTGTCATATGCACATGCTACGTAGTAGAGGAATTCTATTGTTGCCCAGATAACCGTAGACTAACTGGATGTACTCTCTGTATGAGACAACTCGTAGAAATCTGTAAATAAAGAAGTTTATATGTTAGTACCAATTGTTTGATACAGTTGAAGCCCTTTGTGAAACAGCCCTTGTAGGTGACCAGCTCCCCTCAGAGACCACTCTTGTGCTCTGTAGTAACCAGCCACTCTCGTAAGTGACCGCCACTGTCTTTTGATTTTTTTTTTTTTAACCTCTTGTAAGTGACCACTCCAGAGACATGATCCCAGACTGTGCAATGAGTCTGATTGCAACGAGTCAACTAAATATAAATATGGTATGTAATCAACTAAAGTCGATTGAGGTATGCTAACCGCCGTGGAAAGCGAGTAGCAGCTGACGTTTCGAGCGTTAGCCCTTCGTCAGAGCAATATATAAATATGTACACTGAGCTTCAACTGTATTAAAATTATTTTTAATTAACATGCACGATAGATCAAAATTTCAAAATACTCTGATAAACCTTCCACTTTCCTGGTTGGACTAAACACGGAACTGTGCTCATTGATTTCAATTCATACCTTGGTTCATTATTTAGCATTATTAATTCCTGGTATAAATATTTCCTTACATATTAGTATGCAGGGGTGGATTTAGGATGTGCCATTGTGGGATGTTTCCCGCTAAAACATATAGTTGGTGCATGTTTCTCAATTGAGAGGGGCAAAAGTGGTGCACACTGAATTTCCACGAACTGTAAAATATTATCAAACAGGTAAATTCCGAAAAGGGTAAATATAAGAGGAATTGCGATATTAGGAAACTGTTAATCGTATCTTCATTTATAGCGATTCTTACAAGTAAAGGCTTATATGATTGTTGCGATTGCAAGGTCAAGGATCACTGGATTCTTTTGTTTGGTGTGAATCAAATTCAAAGCGTAACTTAAATGTGTTGAACAGAAGCATCCTGCAATGTTTTTTTGGGAGATCACGTCCACGGCAACGGGAAGCCCATGAAGGGCTATGATAACTTATTTTCATTTTGGACAGTTTAACTCACCAGCTTTCCCTTGGTTCGAGGCCTTCCAACCGATTCTGGAGGTCTCTTCGTCTGTCCTCTGCCTTTCTTCTTTCCTGGCGATAGTTTTCTTCATCGGCGAGTGGATCATCCGGTCTCTCTTCGCCGGCAGAATCTTCTGCTTCAAGCTCATAGTTCATAAAATTTAGCTTGGAATTGTCCGATGAACAACTGTCTTCAGATTCGGAGCCTTACGAAGACATTTTGTCAAAACGTACAGCAGAAAATTACAGAACTTGCGACGCAAATAAGAAAGAACGAACCAAAAGTACATGAGAGAAGCCTTTGTCACGTGACATGGCTCCCTACTATGACGTACCTAGTCCCAGACCCCACCAAGTCGCTAAGCTGACGGTAAAAGTTCACGGCTCTCATCTTTGAAAAGCCGTAAAAAAAAGAGAAATGCTTTAAAACCATTAATTTTTTCGGGAAGTTGCATAGAATACTTCTAAGTTTGATCTGAAAGCGTAACTTTTTTGGGGTTATAGGCACTTTAACAGCCTATCATGTAACTGCCCTTTCATAATATGTATTGTTGACATCAGACAGGAGCCCATTACCAGGAGCGTCCATCTCCCATACTAGGTCTGTGAATCAGCGTATGGCTGGATGGAGCTATATTCTATATTTAGAACAGATCTCACGGGAGTTCACGTGCCCACACTTTGGGAATCCAATCAAACCATAGTCAGGACAATGCCGGCAGCGGTAGTAAAATCACCTCAAAGAGCAATACTGAGATCATTCTTTATCTCGATAATTACGGCAAGCATATGCACGATCGCAGCAGACTCAAAAGGCAGTTATCCGTGAAACTTGTTCTAAAAATAGCTCAAACCGGTCATACGCTGACTCACGGGTATAGTATATATGAACGTTCCTGGTAATGGGCTCCTGCATCAGACTAAACAAAAAGAGAAAAGCGATATCTTAACATAAACATCTCCCACCCAGTACAATCACAATATCTCCCTAAGTGCAACTGCTTTTCAAATTGTTTTTCATTTCGATTTAAACAAAGCATAATTGATTGGTTCTCTTTGATGAAAAGCGCCAAGACTGAGATACAACTGATCACAATTTACACTGCCAACGACGAATTCACTCATACAAGCAGCCAACGACACTGACGACAAAACGAGCTCATAATGAACACAAAGATTCTGGCAGCCTTTTTCTTGGTGGCCGTTCTGTTGGCCGTGACTGCAAATGGCCAGTTTTATGGGCAAATGACTTCTCCAGATCTGGCCCCAGACGAAAATGTTGACGAAGATATTGACCAAACGAGCGAAGAAACTCTAGTGACTGTTCAGCGAGATTCAAGTCGTTTGATGGGTAAGAAAAATGCTGATGTTCAGTATCGCCAACAAATTAGTGCAGCTTCTTAAATCTTGATTCGGCTTGTTAGATAATTATTGCAGGTATATAGCGCTCGTTAGACAAAAATCGCAAACTACTCAAGTGTCAACTGCACGTTTTATGTCGAGAGTAGCTCCAGTTAGAATTATATTAGCGCTGGTTTTCTCTCAGTGATTCCACAAGATGTACGTATAGTGCCATGGCACGTGGCTCTTCCTGTGTTAGTCGCGTTTATCGAGAAGCAGACTCACATTTGACATCCATACAAGCGAGGAAGTAAGATAGTGAAAATCATGATAGAATATTTAGATACGATACAGTTTTAGACCTTATGTGAAAATGGCAAATTTCATTTGACCGCAAACTCTCATCGACTGCTCATCCACTCTCATCCGATTTTCATGAGAGTTTATGAGAGTTTTCTTCAACTCTCATGCGCTCTCATGCTAGTTTGACCGCGGGCTGCACGATAGTCGAACGGACGAGAGTCGGAAGAAAACTCTCATTCAACTCTTATGCCTCGACTCCAAACCAGACTCGTCTGTAATAGTTTACTACTTTTAAAAGTCAATATCGTTGTAGTAACGAAAACCGACGAAACTCTCTGACTATGTTCGATAAGTTACTTACTCTAAAAACGGTGTTTATTTCACCCAATAAGCAAACTTTCTCGTAATCATAGTCCCAATTATGGAAAGTATTTTTGCATATCATCAATGCTTTTCTTTTTTTAATAAATATGACACGTAGATCGCGCGACACTTTTTAAAAATAGGTTTATATTTTAAAGACAATTTAAGGTTGTTCATGGAATAGCGATACACGATGATCGCAACAAACTAAGCCTAAGTATGTATTTAACGTCTCTTTTTTTATCTAACAGATAAAATACTGCAGGGACATTGAACAGAAACAAGAAAGGAGAAAGAACATGAAACAGCAGCGAAGAACAAGAAAGAGATATTAAATAGTATACTACATGTCTAAAACTGTTAATGGCAACCGGTTAGAAATTACGTTCATCTAGCGACGATACAACCACAGAAAGGGAATGTTGCTCACTCGTACAAGTGTTAGACCGATTGGAAGATGGTAATAAAAGAATCAAACATGGTTAAACTGGTTTAACAGGTCTCATTTCTTTCAAATGGACACAAGCTAAAGACAATCCCGCCCCCGTTGAGTTGCGATTTATTAAGGGAATAAAGATAGAACATAAGAGAGCATACTTTGCATATTTAAGGTTCCTTCATTGTTCTTCACTCACGAAAACAAAATGACACATTAAAAAATTAAACGTATTTCTCGACAACGCGGATCCGATTGGATTCAGACGTCTCTCTCGGGAGGAACGAACCCAGAGGAGACGGCTGAAATTCAGGCTATCCCGTGAACTCGATGGCTTGTTCGCCTTGGTTTTCCCAAAAACTCGATGGCTTGCTCGTCCAGGTTTTTCCTAAAACAGATTCCCGTAAACTCGATGGCTTGCTCGCCCAACTAAGTGTGAACTTGAAAAAACTCATTTCTTTTTAACATTATTTCCTCAAATGCAACCAAGAACCAAGACAGAGAGCAACTTTTCGCATGATTTGTCGTCTTCTTTGGGATACCTGTGGCCGTCACTTTTTGGCGCCATATTAGGATATCGATCGAGGGAGCCTGGGAAAGAGCGTTTCCTCCACACACACCACGCACACACCACGCACACACCACGCACACACACTTAGCGTATTATTATATAAGATAATACAATTATATGTTTATATGTTTACTACAATACTATCTACGATTTAAAAAACGTATATGTATGTCCATGTGTATCAAACTATGTATACGTATAAAACTAAAAATTAAATAAATACGTCTTAAGGAGAGATTTAAACTGGGAGATAGATTGGGCGTTTCTAATATTACATGGCAGCGCGTTCCAGAGCTTAAGCGCAGCAATAGAAAATGCGCGATCCTCGTATGTACAGGACGTAGATCGAGGAACCGTAAGTAGGCCCTTTACAGCTGAGTGCAGATTACATCTAGGTATATAAGGCATTAAAAGTTTACTTAAATAGTTAGGTGCGCAACCATGTATGCATGGCATTGTACGTATGTAATAAAACTTTAAAACGCTCTTTAACTGGTAGCCAATGCAGCCTACGCAAGACGGGAGAGATGTTCTCAGTACGTCTGATTCTAGCAACTAGCCTTGCTGCCGAATTTTGAGTACGCTGTAACTTCTGAATTTCTAAAGCAGGTAATCCGTGCAGCAAACTATTACAATAGTCCAACTTGGACGTAATAAATGCATGTACGAGGCGTTTAGCACTAGACTGGTCAAGGTATTTCCTAACTCTATCAATATGACGCAGGGCTAACGATGCTGACCGACAGACACTATTAACATGGCTAGACATAGTCAGGTGGCGATCAAATTCTAGGGGTTATTTGAGGACTTCAAAAGCTATAGATACAGCATGCTGTCCAAATGTGATACTAGAAATAGGAGCTAAGCGAGAAAACCGAGATGAGAAATGTACTACCTCTGTCTTAGTAGGATTACAAGTAAGCTTATCAACTAGAAAAAAGGTCTGGATATCATTAAAGGAGAACTGAACCCTAAATAAATCCGACGACTATACAAACTTGTATTCAAGAGAAATAAGTTCTGCTATTTTATTTCTTTGTGGAGCACGTCTAAAAAGAGGAAATACGTGTTCAAGGTCGAAAAATAGCCGATTCTCCGCTGATAAAGCTAGTTTGTGTGGCGGCTCAATTCAGTGCTTTTTCCCCCGTATCGTACGTCATGCATACCAAGGGCAAACAACCACACCTTCAGCACAAAGAAAGCACATGCAATAGTGCGAAATTACGAGTCATTAGTTCATCTATTCAAAGCAGAGAACAACATGACGAAACTAATTTATTCCCCATATTGTATGTCACAGATTACAGGAATTGATCCGTCTGTACTTAGCAGCGGTTGGGAGGAAGATTTGAAAATGTTCTTTCCTTTGACGCATAACACAGTCTTTTCATGGTTTTAGGCTTCAGTTCTCCTTTAATTTGCTAAAGCAATCTGCCTTGACACGGGGTTCATCGTTACATAAAGTTGCGAGTCATCCGCATACATCATGCAGTCTAAGCCATGTAATTGAATAACGTCTTGTAGAGGGCCAAAGTACAGAAAGAAAAGAAGGGGACCCAGAACCGAGCCTCTCGAACACCAGATGTGACGGGTCGGGGTTTAGACTCCGCTCACCACCTTCTGGGTACGTTCGCTAAGGTATGACTTAAACCAGCGAAGTACCGTTCCTGTGAAACCATACCGTACATAAAGTCTTTCTAAAAGGATGTCATGGGTCTATCGTGTCAAAAACTGCGGAGTGTTACGGCTTCGGGCAGTTTTGAAAGCTACATTTTCACTCCTGTTCGATCGCCTAGCGCTTGGCCGGCTCCGATTTTCGCGTGACCAGTACGAGAAGAAGAGAAAATCTAACATCTTTAGGCCTGCTGGGTTTGGAAGCCGGGTGATGTGATTTTCTCGGTGAAAATCGCCTCGGAGTTGGAACTGGTCGAAATCTGTCTTTCCACCCTCAAAGTGCATATAAGCCCAAATTAGTTCTACTTGATATCGATTGTACATGAAGTGAATAGTCCAACGGTAGAATATTTCTTGATTTGGGTGTTACGTCTACGAGATATAAAAGTTTATTATACAAAAGCATGCTGGTAGAGACCCGGGGGGGGGGGGGGGGGGGGGGTACTTACATGAAAAATGGGTATGTATGTGAGGCCAAGAGGCTCAAACCCTGACCCTGTTTGACCCAATCCGAGCACCAAAACCCTGATTGCCCCCTTTTTGGGGAAAAAACCCTGATTGCCCCTTCTTTAAATTGTTTTCAAAACACGGTCGGATATATATCCTGGCCGGTATACCGCGTACCGGGATTTCATGCAAAATACGGAACATTTCAAGTCGGGACGTGGCATTGGGTAAACAAATCAGCAGATGAAGTACATAGATAAGTACTGAAGTACGAATTAGCGGCGTTACGATGTATGGGAACCTCAGTGCTTGCATGTGGGCAGGCGATCAAAATGCGGCAACAGAATGTCTTTTTTTGACATAGTAGCTAAAAAAATGAACTGCCTAAAAAATACTGAACCACGACCCTGACTGCACCCGAATTATACTCAAATCCTGACCCTGATCTACCCAAATCAGGTCAAAACCCTGACCCTACCTGCCCAAACTGAGCTCAAAACCCTGACCCACCCGGGCGGCACATACATACATAACATAACATAACATATTTTTTATTAGCTCTTTGTACTACATAGGTACATCAGATTGTTGCTAATAAACTTTTAAAGTAGCTAAAAAATATAAAAGTAACTAATTAAAATATTAAGATCCTTGTATCGTGATAGATCTGGCATTCATGCATTCATACACGTATTTTGCAGCTATAGTTGAAACCTCCCTTGAGGGATTGACAATAGTTAAGAAAATATCGTTTTCTGACATACGGCTACTATCTAGGTTAGCAAGAGTTTTTAATTTGAATAAGAAATCATTCTTGATTGCCTCAAACGTTTTACATCTTATTAGGAAGTGTATTTCGTCTTCCATTTCTTTGTTGCAGGTTGGGCATATTCGATCTTCTGGTTTTAAATAGGGCTTAACATGTCTACCTTTCTCAATCTGTAGGCAATGATTGCTTATTCTTAATTTCGTGAATGTAATTCTGTGTTTAATGTTTTTAACAGTATTCAAATAATCTTCGAATTCATACTTTGTTTTGAATGTACGGTAGACCCGTAGTTTGTTGCCCTGGTTTGGGTTTTGCCTTTGATCATTAAATATATCGCTGAGCCAATATTGTAGTTCTATGTCTTTTAATCGTTGTTTAATGCTCTTTAGGAGTCCCCTGTACTCTAGCAAATTATTCTGAAGTATCCATATGTTACCGAAGCCAAGGCTCTGTATGGTATTTTGAATTTTAGAGCTCCAGAATGTTGGTTTATTTAGCTGTAAACTGTCAATATATATTATAAAAGTAAGTTCTGGCTCTCTGTTAATTAATATTTTTGTCCAGTATTTGATACTTCTGAATGTTGATTCATGCCTAAGGGGATACCTACCGAGCTCTGCTCTGCAAGCGTTATTGGCAGATGTTCTTGTAGTTCCTAGAAGTAGTTTACAGAATTTAGTATGTACTATTTCAATCGGATCATTTGTGTCAGATCCTTTGTTGTTGTCAATTCCCCAGACCTCGCTTCCATATAACAGGATGGGTTTGATTAAAGTGTCAAATAATTTGATCGTGAGTTTAAGGTCAGATCTGAAGAAAGTTCCCATTTCTTGTTTGAGTTTAAACAGAGCTTTTAGTGCTGACTTTTTTAGTTCTTGTTTTGCAACAGTGAAATTTCCGTATGCACTGAAAGTGAGCCCGAGATATTTATACATACGGACGTTTTCTAGTTGATCGTTATTATAATAAAAATTATAATTGTTCATTCGTTTGCCGTTATTGTTGAAAACAATGACTTTTGTTTTGTCTTTGTTGACGGTTAGTTTGTTGGAGCTACAATAGACTTCGAGACAATCTAGGAGTCTTTGTAGGTCATTCGCATTCTTGGATATTAAAACTAAATCATCTGCGTAAAGTATATTGCTCAGATTGACATTAGATATAAATATCGGGTCTTCCATGCCCGCACGGTCTAACGTTTGTGGTAAGTCACTTAAAAATAAGTTAAATAGGGTAGGACTGAGCATGCAGCCTTGTTTAACTCCAGCATAGCATCTGAAGGTTTCCGTAATAACGTCATCTTTTTTGACCGCCGAATAATCATTAGAGTACATCGAGTGTAATATTGAGAAGAAATTGCCATTGATACCTGCCTGTTTTAGTTTTTCAAATAATTTTTCTCTTGGTATGCTGTCGAATGCTTTTTTAAAATCGACGAAGCAGGTAAACAACATGTTGTTTTTCTTTTTTGGTTTACTTTTTACGAATTTGTCGATGAGTCCTTTCAGGACGAAGATGCTATCAACTGTGGAGTGTTTTTTTCTAAATCCGAACTGCTCTTTTTTTAGAATTCCTTTTTCTGATTGGTATCCATATAACCTCTGATTCAGAATAGATGTAAATAACTTACCGAGTGCGGATAAAAGGGTTATGCCTCTGTAATTCTCTATATTTGTCCGGTCGCCTTTTTTGTGAATAGGGATTATGAGGCCTATGCTCCATTCCTGTGGATAAATCCCTGATTTGAGAATCGTGTTAAATAGTGAAGTCAGGGGTTTTGTAAGTTCTGTTTTACCCGATATGAGGACTTCATTTGATATGTTATCGATACCCACTGCCTTCTTACATTTCAACCTTTCGATGGCCTCCTCTACCTCCTTTATCGTTATTTCATAGTCCAATACTCCTATTTGTTCCGTATGGTTATTTGGGGTGCTGGTCGTGTTCGTTGTGTTGTCTTTGTGTTGAGCATTCAAATCTTTGAAATGTTCATAAGATTCTTGTATTTTTACAGGGCATGATTGATTGGTCCGTTTTTTTATATTGAAAAGGCCTTTAAGTTCTTTCCACAATTTCTTCGGATTTTTATGGTCTAGTTTCTTTAATCTAGCTTCTATTGATTGTGTCTTTTTCTTTTTGCATAGTTTTCTGAATCGCTTTTTCTCAACGTGTAAATGTTTTCTTAGCTCGTCATTGTTTGGGTCCTGACAGACATTTCTTCCGATCGACTTAAGGTTTTCTTTTTCGGCTCTACAGTCCAGGTCAAACCAGCTAGATTGTTGATTTCCCTCTTTTGTTTTAACGTTCCTATCTCTGTATTTCATACCTGCCTTTTCACAAACTTCTATAAGAACCCCGGTAAAGTTTCTTGTTAATTGGCTTAAATCATTTATGTCATTTATTTCAGAATTACTCAGAATTTCCTCGAGTTTATCTTTGTATTCCTCAGATGCGAGGATCTCGGGAATTCTATTTTTCGCTTCTTCGTTTACCAATAATATTTTGTGTTTATGAAGTTTGCTAGAGTTGAATTTGTTTGTGTGTGTGAAATCGTTCATTTTAATACCAAACGAAATTTGACAGTGATCAGAAATGTCAGGTTGTAGTGGATTAACTGCTAAAAATTGTACCTTGGGGATCATGCTTGTGTCTGCAATTATATAATCTACTAAGCTACTTCCGTTATACTGAAAGCATGTTTTTTTACCTGCAGAGTCCCCTATTATTCTACCATTTAATATTCTGAGATTGTTTCCTGTGCAAACATCGATGAGCGATTTTCCTCGTAAATCAGTATTATTTCGATCTTGAGAATATCTCTTAATAGGGTCATCAACAACATAATCTTCAGGAACATCAATGAATTTCTCGTCATCAAACAATACATATTCTTGTAAACTACCTGTTCTGGCGTTGAAATACGTCACAAACAGGAGTACCCCCCCCCCCCCCCCCCCCCCCCCGCCGGGGGTAGAGACAAATTACCTATTTTTAAATTCTAAGTTATTCAAAGTGATTCGACCAAAAAAAAATCTAAATTATAAAATAGCTCAATCCACAAGCACAAAGAAATTCAGAAAATATGTGATGACATCATATCATTAGCATATTGGAAATATAAACCTGTATATCTCGTAGACGTAACACCCAAATCAAGAAATATTCTACCGTTGGACTATCCACTTCATGTACAATCGATATGAAGTAAATTAACTAATTTGGGCTTATATGCACTTTAAGAGGTAGAGTGAACAGCGAAGGCAAAACCCTCCAAAATCTCTAAGATTTGGCGTTTCAGGCGACATGAATTAATGACAAAACACACCAGGTAAGATAAATTCATGCTTATTTCGTATTCAGATAGGCATGTTCTTCGCGATATTTCGCCACCCTTCAAACCTTTCGGTAATCCTCATACATTTCCTATAAAATTAAATACAAACACGTTATGTGGACTCCCTGTGGTAAAACGAGAAACGAGGCCATATGTTTATAGAACTCGTGGAAAACTCAAGGAGAAAACCACACGGGATATTGGGTTTTTCAGTACCATCGTGCCACCCAGGTAACAAGATCGTTATTAAGATCGAATTGGAATTTAGCATGTTGGTTTCTGTGGAGGGAGGAAAACCGAGGAACCCGGAAGACAACCCGGAGGGAAATCCTCTGAGCAAGGGTGAGATACCAACAAACTCAACTCACATATGGCACCACGTCCGGGAATCGAACCTGGGCCACAGAGGTGAGAGGTGAGAGGTGAGAGGTGAAGCGCTTAACCACTGCGCCACCCCGGCTCTTAACAAAACAGATTTTGACTCAATATTAGTCTCCTCGTAATCGAACTACAATTTTAGATCTACCAATCAGCTTGTATGTATATCCTTTTTTTCCCTCCGACTGTAAATAGTTTTGCTCACTATACCTAAATGTTGTATGTTCGTTAATTTGTCCATGTTTTCTTGTCTGCTCATTAATTTCATATATAATTTTTATAATTACTACATATATGGGGTGCCAGACTTGATTAGTTTTATTGGTGGGTTGTACTGGCAGCCATGTTGGTAGGAACAAAAGAAACCACATTTTCTTCTTTTGTTCCTACCAACCAAGATGGCCGCTACGCTTTTGTGATTGTATTCCCTTAGGAATGATTGCAACCCAAGAATTTAAGCTACTTCTGGCATCCCAGTGCTCACTCTATTTTAATAGTCAATTCTAATTCATTGTAAAATATTTAGTATGTTTACAGAGTGTGAATAAAATCGTTGTTGTTGTTGTTGTATGTGTACACACGGAGATGTAACGGGTTTTAAAGTTTTACGCGTTACGGCAAAAATTCAGACTGATCATTGAGATAATTTGGAAAATCACAAATTCCCATAAACGGGAGAATTCACCCTTCTCACACAGCGGCCATGTTGTATAGAAACAATAGATTTTGCGTGGCTAGCCTCGCACTGAGCAGATTCAGAACGAGTTTAGCCCGCAAAACAAAGGTTTTTATTCTCCTGGGACTCAACATGGCCTCCGCGTGAGAAGGGTGAATTGACCGATTTAGCTTGTACATTTGTTGTCCCAATTTAGATCATGTGACAGCTCTCCAGAGAATTCAGTGCTTTGTTTTCCAATTAGAGAAATTCATACATTTCATTTTGGGATACAGAAAAACAAAAACATTACTCAAGGGAAAAGTCAGGTTACCTGAATTGGGACAACAAATGTACAAGCTAAATCAGTCAATTGAATGTAAAGGACAGGATGGCGTTAAATAGCCAAACAAAATCGAGTAGGCCGATTCAGGACTCGAAAACTTCACGTGTTCCGCGCGCTGATGCACCGGACGGGCGGGCAAGAACCGGCAATTATTGCTCGTTTTCACGTGACGTCATCGCCACCATCTTGGTTCCGTTTAACAAAAGATTTCTCGTTCGATCAACCATGAAACCAAAAGATTTCTTTGTTTGATTCAACCAACATGACCGCCGTCTTTGTTATCTGAATCTCTGGGGATTGTTGCAAACCAGCAATATGTATGGTCGTCCGTTCGTTCGACCCGCGTGGTAGCTCCACCTGAATAATGTTAATTGTCGCTATTAAAATGCTGTGCTACAGCCGTTGAATTAACAACTATCCTTAAATGGAATTCGGTGTGCACTTGTGGGCTTCCGTATAATGTGATAAGGCTTTAGTTTGGCAAGATGGTTTGGCAGACGTCAAGGATAGCCTACATGTCTAGAGTGGCTGGAAATATGAAACTGCAACCCGAGTAGAAACAATGAAAATATTTACGGTCTTTTCTCTCCACGAAGTCAGGATGTAAAATGCTGTGAACAACAATAATCGTATTCAAATATCCCTACCAAGAAGCCGTCTTCAGCTGATGATACGCGGTTCAACATTTGTTGCCAACATCGTTCAAATGTTTAACCTTGTAGTATCATCGGCTTTACGGGTGGGGGAGCTCGAGCATCATCTACACTGTACTTTGTCCCAGCTGTTTTTCTCACATTAATTCCATTCAGGAGTGAGTGTTTGACAATCGCACAAACAAATTATGCGATAGGTTTAGAAACAAATACATATACATCGCAATGAAAGCGACGTTTTTATTTATTTTCAAAAATGTAAACTGTTTGAATAAGAGCTCAAGGCAACATGAATTTATTTTATTAATTAATTAAACACAAATAATATTTTAGTCTCTGAAACTGCATAATGATATGATTTCTTACTAGTGGATGTTTAAGCGAAAAAAGCAAACAAGTCCTATAAAGATCACTAAAAACAGTTAAACAAAGAAAGCCTCATTACTCAGTTCAAAATTCTTCAATGCAAATATGTTTGACTTGGCAACTACTTTTGTCATGTCAGACTCAAAACTTCCTACAAGCAGGCTTTATAATTATAATTTCGATCGTCAACCGTCTCCTCTAGAATAATAGGATTAGAAATCCTTAAGAACTTGGCACGTGTGGCTCTTTTGTTCTTGAAACAGACGCCATTTTCCTAAACAAAACCTTTTTTTCATAAGATTCTCATTTATCTACTAACTAGCAGCGTTCTTACCTGACTTCTGATTGATCGAGACATCCAAACATAAGATACTAATCCTAAGGCCATTTTCGATTGGTGGATTCCAGTAAATTATTCTTAGTTTGCAGCAGGTGTATCGGAGACACAAAGACGCTGGCGATATAGTTTTTAGTGAATGATTTCGCTTCAGTTTTAAATCTTCAAGATGGAAAAGCTACGAGAAAAAAGAGTAGAAATGATTAAGCAGTTAGAGGAGCTAGAGGAGAGAGAAAGGGACGCTAAGAAAAAGATCGCTCGGTTAAATGAAATTATATCGAAAGATAAAAACGAAGCGGAAACATTAAGGCGAAGTTGCCGTTTCACGGAATACAATGTAGACAAGAAGGAGGACTTTCTGGAAGAAAAGGAAGCTCAGTTAAAAAAGGAACAAAAGCGCAAAGAGGAAGAAGGCAGCATTTTAAAAGTACTGGAAGAAAGAGAGCTAGAAATCGACTCTGACATCGATCGATTGGAGCCGCGGGTGAAGCAAGCTCAGCAGAGAGCTGACGACTCGCAGATGAAGTACATGGAAGTTGTTCGAAAGCTCGCTATGGCTGAATCTGAAAGCATTAAAGTTATGGCAAGGAAAAAGGAAAAGGAGGAACAAGTCAGAATGCTCTACGATGTCCTAAAAGTATCAGGTCGCAATATCCATAGGCTCGAAATGTCCGAGGAGAAATCCGGCGACCGCGAGGATGAATACCTGGAAAGAATATATAATTTGAAAAATCAAGTATCTACGGTGCTTATGAGAGCTGAGGAGGGTGAGAGAAGATGTCGTAGACTCGAAAACGAAAAGGATATGATAGAAGTAGAGGCCAATACGTACAAGAAGAATTATAAGATGATGAATGAAGAATTGCTGGAGACTTTAAATCATTTGGACTGCGTGTAGCTTGAATGTATTACAAAAACATACTAAATTGGCTTTTCAGTTTTCACGCTTATTAACGAGCCATATTTTTAGTTCATGCGGATCTTATTTCTACCGATTATAGATAATATTATAAAATTGCTGGAGAACATGTTTTTGTAACTGCATGTACATGGAGAAGTTCACGGATTTGTGAGTGCTTGATATAAACTGAACATGACGTAAGGGTGGTTGAGGTTTTGCCTTGTAAATTATAAAGTCCAAGTTGTATAATTCGCATGATTGGAATAGTTAATTTCAATAATTAGAAAAAAAGATGCTTTGAGTGCAGAGCTCGCTAAGGTCGGAAGCGAAGCTCACATGAACTTTCTTCTGTAATGAATTGGAAACATAAAATAAAGTAACAAATATAATAAATATACGATCAGGTTCAGAATACGAAAAACTTACTATTTATCTTACACACGTAAATCCTACTATCGTTACAGTTACGTGTCTTCTTTTAAAACAAGAATAAATTACTAATATACATAGCGTTTAGCTTTAATGCCATAACTGAGCATCAGCCGAGCGTCATAATATCATCCGATTGTAGTAGTTGCCTTTACGGAATCAGGTAGTCACAAATCTTCTTTTACTTAGCTTTTTTGTAAGAGGCAACGTATGGAATATTTTCAATCACAGTTTTCTTAACTATTCATCATTCCACGCCGCAAAACGGACAAAAATGTTTATATGTAACCTCAATCGGTATGCCTCAACTGATTAATCTAAAATATTGTCAGGATGTCAGCCATAAATTCGAGGCCGCAAGACTACCGGATGAGATTCACGAAGAAAAAGTTGTATAAGAGTGGGGTTTCACTTAACACTATCAAGCAATTTTAATAGTACATATTCAGTCGAAAATGGAATTTGTTTACTAGTATCAGCGTAAACGAATGAAGCGTGTATAGATATATTTTAGTATTTGCAAGTTAAGATTTCATTCATTAACATATTGAAGTAGACAGAGTTTGCCGGTTATTTAATTCACGCAAATGAAGTATTATTCTTGAATGTAACAATGCTGTTTGTATCGGTATAAACATACGAAATACGAGTGAAAAATCATTTTTTTCCAGAATGTTTGAAAACTCGGAAAGCCTATAGTTAACGATATTTATAAGGGCAGCTTTGACGCGTCCTGGATATAGAAAGTGTGGTTCAAAGCTTTTTAGATATTCCCGAGCGTTATTCAAAGGATCAGCTGTGTTATTAGGCCATATGCTCATTTACATACTCGCCGCCAAACGGAAATTCTTACAGTGAAACACATGTTGCTCCAGGAAACCATTTCAAAACATTTCCGAGTCGGTCACTTTGCCTTTGTTGTAATTAAGCTTCGGTTCGCGTCAAAACAAACCGACTGGGCTCTAGATCTCCTTTGGATTGTCCCTTTCAAATCATGCAGTTTATCACACTTGCAAGATTTATTAATGGAGTAGGCCACAACAACTGGTCAAAATCGATTATATTATCAAATTAAAGTTAATTGTGTGGTTCGAAGCAGTTTCAAGACCGGAAATAAAGTTTTCGATGATTAATTTAAATGCGATTGCATGCGTGCTGATAGACCACGGCGAAGTCCGCCATGTTGGATCGTGTGCAATGCACTCTGAATACAATGGGAAGTAATTGAGCCGTGGACTAAATTAACCTTTTTTTACAACAAACATTTAATAAGCAATTATTGGATGATGTTGAGCATGATAGCGAAAATTATTACGACAGAGGTCTGTGTTATCAGCCGAAGCCGAAGGCCGAATTCAATAATTGTTTTATTATACATTTTTAAGCTCAAGTTTGCTAGTAGCAAAAGAGAAAGCTATCCTTAACGAAGCTAAATGAAACGCCGCATAAAATTGGTTTGTTTACGATTGGATTTCTGCATGATTCAAGATGTTTTCTTTCATATTCGAGTTTAGGAGAAAAGAATGACTAAAAGCATAGCTGAGCGCTAAAATGGCTCAAAATAACGAAATAAGTGCCCTGCTTTCTAGCGTAAAATTTTCGCATTTGCTTACCATCGAGCGCTAAGTATTATCTGCTAGCAGATAATGTAGTACGCATGCGCACTTAGAGCTAAAGCTAGCTATGGAGAATTCGTTGCGTGTTCTCAGCCAATCAGTATCGAGATGAGTAAAATGTATAATAATCTTTATTATTCAGTTCCTCAGTATCCCGAATTCGGATTGGTTGATTCACCTGCAAATAACTGCGCGCAAATAAGCGTTTGCCTGCAGATATTGTTGTGAGCATGCGCAGTGCTGTTCAACAACAAATCCAACATGGCCGCTCGGTTTCCAGAGTGTTCAGAGGAGGAAATTTCGAGCATTTTGGATGCCAAAGGTAACAAAAACACTGAGTAATAAAGCAATTATTGGAACTCCGAGTATCGCAAAATATGCGATCGGCAAATAACTGGTAGCTCGCCACAGACAATACATCATATTTCAGTGCTCAGCCTCGTCCAATAATTGCTTAATATTCCTATTGGCGACTCGTCTTTGGCATATGTACCATACTTTCTGCCAATACTTTGTTTTCTCATTTGCTTTTTGAAGACAATTAATCGAAAAGAGGTTATAATCTTCACTCGTGCACTTTCAAATCTTTTGTCTTTATTTTCTTTTTTTGTGTGAGCTTTTTCCAGACTCTGTGTCAATAAAAGAACCGCCAACAGGATAACTATTGACTCTAAGCACGAGCAGCTGCATCGAAGATTTCTTGGATTCCAATCTAGTATTCAGACCCTGTTTGTTACTGCGCATGCTCGACGAAATACTTCGTCGAGCATGCGCAGTATGAAACATATAGGGCCTGGGTACGAGATTGCTTGGATTCTTGTATGAAATTAATAGGACGTTTTCATTATGGCGTCATTTTACTACAACTACCAGAACCCTTTTCAAATTCTTTTCTCATTCAAATTTATCAACTCCTTTGAGAATTCCAAGACAATGGTCCAAATTAGAGGAACAAAAGGATTCGCGCAGAGTTCTGGTAGTTGTAGTATGTGACGTCATCATGCTTTGTTCCAAAGTTAAAGGGGCTATGTCATGGTACTGCGCATGTATCGAGTAATCGCCCGTTGGTGGCTGTTAATTGGGTTAAACTTCCCTCCCTCAATGCTTGATTGAAAGGATTTTCAATATTTTTCTTGGAGACTGTCTATATACACTGTTTGTTAGTCATTTTTGCATATTTGCTTTGCTTTTAAGCATCCCACATGGCCGACAGGTTCCTTAGTTCATATCAAAATCGCTGGAAATAGCTGTTTCCGGGCCGCAACGCGAATGTAAAGACTAGCACCGTGGCACAGCCCCTTTAAGCCGTCTATTTAATCTTTATTTTCCTTTTTCAACCCGCCTTCCATATATTTTCAGAACGTTTCACTTCGTTTAATTATTAAGTGTAGGTTTGAAAGGCGGAGAGGCAGCAATGATTTTAAGAGTTAAAACAAAAACAAAAGAAAGCGAGACGGTTTTCTTACAAAACTTGGTAAAGATGAGATTGTTTCCTCGTTCGGGTCTGTGACCAGGGAGCACGAAAAAAACGTATGCTTTACTTATTAGCTAGCAATAGAAGTTACTTCTGCTAGTAACCAATGTTAAAAGCTGTTTAGACAGCTTTGGAATAAATATTTTGAACAAGAGGCTTTTTAGTTCGCTGTAACACATAAAAAGCCAATTTTAGTGGAGATGTCAGTGAAGTCGGAGAACAGTTTTTTTTCTCGATTACTGAACTATTACGACACATTCCTACGCTTTGTGACATTGTTAAGGTTAAGACAGCCATTTTTCAATGTTGAAAAAAAATCTAGAATAAAAAAATCATCTATTTGTTTTATAATATAAAAGCGGTTCTCCTCGGGGTTCGAGCGTGCTTCAGTTGCTAAGAAAATATACACGCTGAGCTCTGAAATCTTTTAGCCAATGAAATCGTCCGTTCTTAGGATGCTCCCGTACATTATTTTGTAATCAATAAGATACACTTTACACAGCAGGGAAAAAAGGAAAACTTCCTATCGGCTTATGCCGGACAGGTGGTTTCATTATCTATTTACGATGGGAGTTTAACTAGTCAGTCAACAAAACACAAACATCTACACTAGACGGAGTTTGGTTGTTATCGATCGGAAAGAAAGCATCAATTCTGAAAACTAAAACAACTCAGTGATTTAAATTAAGTGTTGCTGCACGTCCAGTTATACAGGTTCAGGTTTATTCATCCCAGTTTGAATGTGTCACATTTTACTGAGCCATTTAGGTAAAGCTTGTTTTGTACTAGATTTTCAGGATTTTACTTTAACTTTAAGTTACATTAGCGGTACATAAAACGGTTTACTGTGTTTTAAAACTTCCCTCGCTTTTCTATCTATAGATCCATTCCAAACCTAATACTACACACATCCTGACTAATTACCCTAGCGCTCTTTCCTTTTCATTGACCATTCGATACTCCATCAAATGCAAAGAGAAAAACAGAAAGCTTTAAATTATCTGCTGAGACTATTTTGCCAATTCGTTTCTTTTGTGCCCAATCTAGCTGTGCTCACCAGAACTAAACTCAGTCTAATACAAATTAAATTTAAAATACAATTCAGTAAAAACGCTTCCTTATAAATAACTGTGCTGTTTTAGTTCTGTGCTAGCGTATGCAAACTGTCCGAACGTCGGTTCTTAGCGGCAACATCTCAGAGTTCCTCAAGGAATACCTTGACCAAGCCGGATCGTACATAAAGTACTGTTTGTCAACAAAACGTTGCGATAAAATACAAATGACACTTCTACACGTCTATACGAAATGCCGTATCGATTAAAGCAAATATTATCGGTCTTTAGTAAGTTCCGTAAGGATGTTATGGTGCCTCCAACATTCAATCCCACTTTTTCTATGGCGGTTACACCAACTGTCCACAATAATTCCGGATGCCGTTCTCCCACACTGAAGTGTTATATAGCATTGTGCCTCTGAAGGCAATTTCATTGTGCGTTCATACGAAAGTTATTCGGGTTTTGGAGCTTCCTTAAACCCTGGCATATAGTATGTGTAATATTATTACGAGATTCACTTAGTCTTCTTGCTGCTTGCCTTCTCGGTAGCTGCCGCCTTTTTTGCAGCCGCCTTCTCTTGTTTCTGTTGCGCCGGAGACGCCTTCTGCTCGCTCTCGCTCGAAATATCCGATGGGCCTGGTTCACTCGTAGAAGCAATCCTTTCTTTCATGGGAGCAGGCACGTCGGCATCTATCTTCTTTCCCCCGCCAGTGGAAACAAACAATAGAACTTCAAAACCAATCAAGCTAGATAGGAAATATCCGAACCAATTGACGCTGAAGTACTTCCCGAAGGTCACCAAAAAAGTCACAAAGCTGAGCGGGACAAAAAACTCATTCAAAAACATATTTTTAGCCTAAGACAAATATTTTTCCAAGTACAGCAAATAAAGGCAGATCTAGGTCGAGTGGCGTTTGACTTTGAACTGGTGCTGGCAAGCGACTCAAGTTATTTAAATTGCAATTTTTGTTGCGAGCGTTAGGACGCTAGCTTGTTTGTCTTAAAAGTTCGCATATATTGGAAGCAGGTGGGACATTCATGAAGGGATCTAATTAAACTGTCTTAAAACTGTCAGATAAGCATTATTGCATGGAGCCAAGGTATTGCTATGGCGCGAGATGTGGCTCAGTATATAAAATTTATCGGAAAACTAAAACAAACGGAGAGAAAACAGAGTACACCACTCTCAGAACTATGGAAGCTATGCCTAAGGATATCAAGGGAGCATAGCAATCTAATCCTTCACTTATGCCGTCCTCGGTATTTTATTTCCCCCTCTGCTTTTCATATGTAAATACCGGAACAACGAATACATATTTCAACGCACGTCACATGACTAGAAAAGCGTCAGTGTAGTTCAAAACATTGTGATGTTTTTCAGTTAGTTGTCAGTTACTTCCCGGGAAGGAAACTTAAACATTTCGGACTGATTTATTTCCTCTGTACATTTGAAATATTAATGCTGAATTTTACTTACCTCTGAAAACCGTGGATGAAGAGTGAATGAAGAGTGGACGAAGAGCCACCTCGTGGAAATGCCCGCTGATTAATCCGTTATTATTATTATTATTAAACACCCAAAATTGTATATTATGCATATATACGCTGGTTACAATAATAAACAGAGAAGATGATTTCAGTTCCTTGTTAGTTTACTCTCTCTATATTTATACTTTTCCTCCAATATTATATACAAGTCTTAATTAAAGCAATGATAAATTGTTGATATGAGGAATAGAGGCTCAGGCAGCAAATGAATCGAAGTGATCTTCAGTACGGCACTTCCTCGGCGTTCAGTGTTTAGCCATGCAAATGACGTTGCAATGTAGTATTACTTATTCAATTCTGAGAGTCTCGAAAGAGACGGACTGGATGTGATCCAAGGTTTGGCCTAATTACTAAAGGCAAGGCTATAGCAGGGTTAAAAAATATTATTCGTCTTCTAGCCGGCCACGAGTTCTTCACGAATCCTAACATATTTAAGACGCAAGGGACTTTCTTGCACGGCTAGGGTTCAATTTGTGGTGTCTACACGTATTCACGTTGTATTATACGTCTAAATGCTAATAACTTGCTGTAAGTCCAAATGCTACCTCTTTACCTTATATATAATTTTTGCTCCATGACGAACTGGGGCTTGTGCTTGAAACATTAGCTATTCCCACGGCGGCCAGTTAGCATACTTTATCCGTGTCAACTGTTGTGAGATAAACTACAGCTCCATGCATATTGTACAAATCAGATGCATTCATGCATGTATGAACATGCCTTTTTGTAGCTGTGACAACCGAATAATAATGGCCATATTTATATATAGCGCCCGCATATCACCACATTTCCATGGCTCTTTACAAATTACTAGCCGTCTAGTTAGTGAAATTACGCACTGCTTATGGCGCTAATAGCTGCCACGCAGTTATATACAGTTGTGTGATTGTGTTTAGTACAAAGACCAGTCTGCTTTAGAGTACAACAGGTAATTTCACGTCCCTTCAAACTGATATTATTTAGAAGTGGAAGGAGACAACTACACTAAAAGCTTAATATACGTCCCTGTCCAATTAAGGGTTTCGAACGGCACGACCTCCCACATTCTAGACCGTGCTCTACCAACTGAGCTACGCAAGCAAGGTACAGTGTATGCCTCAGTTGTATGTTCAGTATACAACAACAACCGACATATATTGATGTCCTTTTCATTTCAACGTCCATGCATTCTCTTCTTCATGGAGCCGTACTGAACCTAAATATCTTATTTTTGACGACAGTCTGAAGTCCTTTGATATTTTCTTTTTCTTTCCAACGTCCATCCTCTTGTCCATGGACCGTACTAAACCTATATATCTTATTTTGACAGTCTGTCTTTAGATTTTCTTTTTCTTTTCATTCCAACGTCTATCCTCTTGTCCATGGAGTCGTACTGAACCTAGTAAATATCTTATTTTTGACAGTCTGAAGTCCTCAGTTAGATTTTCTTTTTCTTTCCAACGTCCATCCTCCTGTCCATGAAATTATACTGAACCTATAAATATCTTATTTTGACAGTCTGTCTTTAGATTTTCTTTTCATCCCAACGCCCATTCCCTTGTCCATGGAGTCGTACTGAACCTAAATATCTTATTTTTGACAGTCTGAAATAGTCCTTAGCTGATTCTTTTTATCTTCTTCATTCTCAGCATCCTTGATCACATCCTCAGTGGATTTCCATCTTCCAAAAAAGCATCTTATTATAACACTGACGAGAGCGCCTAAGACAAGTTTGATGATCTCTCTAATCGCTTTTCCTCCACCAAAAAACAGCACGGCGACCACTGCGACAACAGAAAGAACGAAGAAAATCGCGCTGAGCATTTTTTGAATTAGTCATTCGTACACTTAACATGTCTGTTAATCTATGTCAGGTTTAATCGAGTGGCCTCGAGATCGTGCTCGTCAATGCGACACTGTAAAAACCGGTTTGACGACGGTAAACCGGACTGACTAGCCCAGAAGTTGGGGCTATTGAGGTGATTGGTCGAGCGTTTCCAGCCGCATATCAACTTGACAGGATTTCGGTACAGCTTTCTCTTTTAGAGGGAAGAATGCTCTGCTCGCAGGATGAATGCTGTCAGCTTCGAGTTGGACAGTTTAAATGTTTAATTACCCTGGTTCCAGAGGTTTTCTCCGTTTCTTTAATAGAGAGCCGTGAAGCGGTGATCAGCGAGCTGCGGAGCGGCGAGAGAAGAGAGAGATAACCTCTGGTTTCGGGCGGTACGATTCTCACCATCATGCTAACAATAGGTGTCAATTAACAAGCAACCAATCACAGTACACCTCCCACGTGGTGTTTTGGTCTTGGGGTAGTTGGAAAGGAAAAGTGGTAGGCGTAAAATAATACTTAACCCGGCAGGGCCATTATAAAGGCAATATTTGGAATACGTAGCATCGCAGAACGGAAACGCTTTCTTCAACAGCAATAACGACGGCCAAACGCTTCAAAATGTTTCATTTATGCTCTTTGGTCCAAAGATATTCACGGACGATTTCTACAGGCTTTTATATGGACCCTACTTATTCTGATTTCGATTCAACTTTACGGGCTTTATCTAGATGATATGATATCTTAGGCGATCCTTCACATTTACGTACGTGCGTACTCTTGCAAGCGTGTCCGAGAACTTATGCCTGAATTCCTAAAGTTTGAAATGCATTTGGAGACAGAGAAGCAGCATTCTTGGTTTCGAGGGGCTTATATTTATGAAAAGTCCGTTCAATTTAAACCAGAAGAACTAGGTTTGCTCCAACTCGTGGTGAGATCAGTCAACTGCCGTCCTCTCGGCGTGAGTTTCTTTCTCTTCTCTAGCCACTGCATGTGACCAGGGTACAAGTCACCCCGCCAGTGATGCCATTGTCAAGCTGGGCTATTCGACAGTCATAGATATCTTCGTTAAATTATTTAATAAACAACCATAAACTTTCTCGCTTTTCGATGTTGGGTTACAAACTGACCGTTCACTTTTCTACTTATCCTACTCCCGTTGATTGCAATTTCTAACTCAACCCCTCTCCCCTGTCAGTAAACAACAGCCAATGGGAGAACGCTGTAAGGTAATTAGATATTCCTCGAATCTAACGAGGCTAATTGAAACTGCTGATCATGAAAGTCCAGTACAATATATGCAGAATTCACCCATATCTAGCTTTGTTATGTCTCAAATCACTAAGGGAGGAGTTAGTCAAATGTTCTCAAACTTAAATGATAGCAAGGCCTCACTAGATATCCCAAATAAACTGATTAAATTTGCCAATAATCAACTTGCAGTGCCCTTTACCTATATCTATAACCAATCTATAACAACAGGGATTGTACCAGATCTTTTTAAAACTTCACGAGTAACTCCAGTCTATAAGAGTGGTGTCCTCACTGATCCAGCTAACTATAGGCCTATTGCAATTTTCTCACCTTTCAGTAAGGTGCTAGAAAGAATAATTCATAACCAGATTGTTAAATTTTTGGACAAATACAATATCTTGTTCAGTATCAATTTGGATTTAGAAAAAAAACACTCTACTGAACAGGCTATACTTGAGATTACGGATACCCTTAAGATGGCAATTGGTAAGAAGCAGAGTACTTATGGAATATTCCTTGATTTTGCCAAAGCTTTTGATACTGTTAACCATGAGATTTTACTTGAAAAACTATATCATTATGGTATCAGAGGTACTCCATTCAATTTGGTTTGCTAGCTATCTTAAAAATCGTACCCAGTATGTTAAAATAGACGACACAGCATTAAGTGTGGTGTCCCTCACAGGTCTACACTTGGACCCCTATTGTTCCTACTTTATATAAATGATTTACCAAACTCCTCAAGCAAACTGTCATTTCGAATATTTGCTGATACAAATATATGTTATTCTGATAAAGACCCTAAACAACTTGAAACCATTATGTCATTACCTTGATTTACACATGTTAAAACAATTGTACTATACCCTGATCTACCCTTATTTAAATTATGGATTAGTTAGCTGGGGTAACACTTATACCTCTCGACTGACCAAACTGTCAACTAAACAGAATAAATGTATTAGATGTATTTTTTACGTTCCAAACAGGGAAAGCTCTACACCTTATTATAATTTATTGGGGATATTGAAACTTAACAACATACTCAAGTTAAAAACTGCAGTTCTAGCTCTATGATAAACAAAATGTTCCATCGATTTAAAAACATGTTCTTATCCCAGCTTCTCAAATACACAGCTAGATATTAGATATAGATGTTACATACTAGATATTCCTTAGGTGATAATTTATATAAACCACAAATAAGAATTATTCTCATTTCGATATTTCGTTACTAGAGTATGGGAAGAAATACCACTTAATATAAAACAATTAGGGATCTGGAGCTTCAAGAAAGAATACAAAAAAACCATTTGTTGATGAAGTTTATAAAATAATTATAAAAATTGTAATGTGCCCTTAAAGTGCCTATCACCCTTTTGTAATTTTGATAGCTTATGAACCTCCGAAAAGGTTTGAGTACTTCTGTGAAGAAAGTTTTGGTTTAAAGTGAATACTTTATGTTCTACGCTTGTTTGAAATCGCGTAAATGTGACCTTTCCTGGCCCATGACCGCGTAAGTAAAAGCCTGGGTCGAAACCTGGGTAGACGTCATCTTGACGTCATATAATTAATTCGGCTTTGCAATCATTTGAAGAAATACTGAACACGTTGACTAAAATGACTTTTTTCTTTACTAACAACTCAAAAACTGTGTATATTTTCTATGCATCGATGTTGTTGTGATAAAAAGGCGCCATGGAGAATAATGCATTAATGAGATGACGTCTACCCAGGTTTCGACCCAGGCTTTTACTTACGCGGTTTTGGGCCAGGAAAGGTCGCATTTACACGATTTCAAACAAGCGTAGAACATAAAGTATTCACTTTAAACCAAAACTTTCTTCACAGAAGTACTCAAAACTTTTCGGAGGTTCATAAGCTATCAAAATTGCAAAAGGGTGATTGGCACTTTAAGCTTATTTAAGATCATAGCTTAAAATATATTAGTAGTACATATGTACTTGCCTTGATTTGACTTTTTATTGTTATTTTAAACTGAATTTCACATAATTTGTAAAAGTATTGTCCTTATATGGCAGAGGCCAACTCGAAAGCTACTTTGGCCTCTGCACACTTATATGTAACTACTTTTTCATATTTTTTTCTTGATTTATTACTTTCTATTATCACATTGTAACTTGCTCTATCGATAAGTGTAAAATAAATTGAATTGAATTGAATCAGAGAGAGACAAATCTTGTCCCTAGTTGAAATCTATTGGCACGGTAAGGTCCGGTCAACTGACGCCCGCTACCAGCGGTTCTCTCTAATCAACGGAGAAAACCTCTGGGACCAGGGTAATGTTAAATAGAAATGAGAAATAAACCAAGGGAACAGTTCAATGCAGCGAGCAAGCCAACAGCATATTTTTCGATCGCAGATTCACTCGGGTTCAGCACAAATATGTAATTATGGCCGAGTTGAATGTTCAAGGTACAAAACAGACCATATTGGACTTTGTCAGTCCTCCAGATCATAGTTAATAGAGTGGAATACCCATCGACCTTCTTTGTTATATGTCTTTGTTAGCTTTTTTCAACCGTGACCCTGCACAAAACACAATAGAAATTCCAATGTGTTAATCAATCAGCCAATAGAAACGTGCGAGTTCAGTCGTTCAGGGGACGCTAATGAACTATGACCATGCACAATTTTTTGTCTTGCCCCCTTCCAACATAAATCGCAGCGCCTTTGGTAGCCCCTTTGAAGTTTGCCGGGTTTCATAACCATTCCACTCTATTAACTATGTCCAGATGTACTACACACTTTCCTCAGGCTTTGCTCAATTGTACTTGCGAACCTTTTAAACATCATTGCATTGGATTGTCGGAAAATAAGGCAAGCAACTTACCGATCGCGAGCAAAACAGAAACCACGCGAGCAGCCATTTTGGTGCTGATGCCAGCATCGTGTACGTGTGGTTACCAGTTCCCCGGCCGAGATAATTTATTCTAAAAAGTGAACATACTCTGTCGCCTGGGAAAGCACAGGTAGCCCACACATGACCACAGGGAGTCCACTACAAGATTAGGATGCGTTCTGCTCCCGCAACTATTCCGGTAGATGACAATGCAATAACGGTGGAAGCACGAGAAGCACAAATAACTGTTTACTTGGAATGTAGCTGATAGTACCTCAAGCTCAGTCATATCGTAGAATAAAATGCTTTGATCAGAGATTTTTCTAACATGTTGATATAAATGGAAAATATTACAATGTCGATGAAATAAATTTGGCTTAATTTCGTATTTTTTATTGACGCATATATGGTAGTGCAACGCTCTCTTAAAGGGACATAATGCATCAAGCAAACGAATTTCGATATCAATCTCATTCCACAATTTAGTAATAGACGGGAAAAAAGATTTCTTGTAAGGAATTTTTTTTTCTTGTACTGATTTAGCGCGTTCTTTCAATGTTACCGCCAGTAATCGGCTTAGCTACCAAGCACACATGGACTTATGCCAGCCGCTAAGCCTATTGACTTTGTCACCAGCTCTTTATAAAATGCTGGCAAACACATAAAAAGCTTTCGCGTTTAGCGCGATTCATTTATTAGGATGGGCGTATGCCAATTTATTGTACATACAAATACTGCAGACTTACTGGAAAAGTTGTCTACTATACGCAGAAAAAAATAATTCACACACTTTAGAAACAGCTAAAGTTGAGATTAACTGTTCATTTTTCACTGAACGATATGATGTAGAAACCCGTATTGCTGTGTTTAACTTACTGACGGGATGGGTGAATAATTATAGTAAAACGTAACAAACTGAACAAATAAACAATACGATTGCTAAGATTAAGGAATGGGAAATGCCATTATTCTATTATCTATTCATCTCAAGTCTATATTTTACAAGAGCAATTCAGTATAGAGGTATATCTCACATTGCGCAGAAACATTTTTCTCTCATCTGCCTTGTATTGACATAATGAAATAGAATGTTAATTAATATTTGTCTAAAGAAAATTCGAAACGGCAGGAATTAACCACAGCAAAGTTAAATAGTGGCGGCTTTCTTAAGCCAAGAAAAAAGAAACTGCAATGGTTTTACGCTCCCTTTCTGCGCATATAACTTATTAGATGGAATAGCCGGTGTTGTCATTCCTTAAAATCTTTAACAGGGTTCAAAATCCCCGAAACGCACCGACGACAAGTTGTCTTTTTGCATCTAACTGGACGCGTAATTACTTAACAGCTCTTACCAGCCTCTGACAGGTGCCTTATTGTCCCGGGCGACAAAATATTCGGTGTTTATGCCAACGGCTTTCTTCATATGATCAACACTTGAAACTAGTGGCTCATTTGCCAAGCGTGCTTGAGATAGTGATATTCTTCTCGTCTAAGCAGATTTAAAGCCCGTGGTCTGAATTTGTTTGTAATTTATAAAGTTTCTTTTCTTTTCCATGGCTCCTCCAGCACCAACAATCGAAGGTGCCCTGAAGAACACCATACATGCACTGGGTTTTGGACTGATAACCGCAGTCCTTGTGGTCAACTTTGGTAAGTTCTTTGTTCCAAATTTCTTCGTATGGATCATGGTCATGGTTGTCTCCATAGAAGTTGTGCTGCTCTGTTTAACAAGGAAGAGGGTAGACTACGAGGTATACCAACCTCCAGGGCGAAAAGGCATGCACATCATCGAAGGGGGTGGGTCACCACAAATCCATGTTGAGCCACCGGACGATGAGACATCCAACACGCCAAAAAAGAAACAAGGAATCAGGGAACGGATGAGAAAGGATAAAACTGGGAGGAAAGCAAATATTGGCAAGTCAGGCTTAGAGAGTGGTGCCGCTCATCAGGAATCGGACACAACAACACCAAGAAAACTGTCGCCGAGAATGGAAAGGAAAGTAAAAGAGGAAGGACAACCAGAGAAAGAGACGTCGGAAGAGAAAGCTAAGGGAAAGGAAGAGAGTGATGGTAAAGGAAAGGAAACGGCGGACGAAAATGGCAAGGAGAAGCCGAAGGCGAAGAGGTGGAAGGGTCGGCTGCAGCGAAAGTCGCACAGTGCATATGACTGAGAATATGTTGAACGCAATACACATTCGGGTGTAAATCACCTGGCGGTGACTCAGAATAACTGGCGATATGCCTTTTTTGCAGTAACTATAGGTAAACATTGCCGTCATATTGAAATTAGCACGACAAATGCACAATGCTTCTGTTGGGATCAATTTGAGCTTCCGTATCTGCGTGTGTAACGAAACTAATGTCCAAAGCTACAGGGACATACGGGAACGACAGCTATAACAAAACCTGTTCGGGAGTACTGCAAAATTTTGTCAGAAGTCGCGAAACTTTACCGGAAAATCGTTGATACTACTTAGCAAAAATTTATTCGGGAAATGCACAATTTATTTGGGACTGCATAAAATAATTAGGGACGAACTGAAAATAAATTGGGACAACATTTGGGCCTGGAATTTGAATAATTCAATAATGGTAAATAATATTTATAGGGAAAGAGAATGAAGAGAATGCAAGCAACAGATAACTCACAGTATCATAACAGTAAGGAGAGATGAAGTCTTAACTGATTCGATTACTGAAGGACTGGTCAGAAATCAGCAGGGGGAGGGAGAATGAAATCAAAAAGTCTAAAAATATATAACCTTCCCCGGACAATAAGTATGATATATTTTCCTCCTTTTTCGATTGCCCATTTTTTTCATAACCCTCCATGTTTGCATGTGGGTTCAAAACAGATGAGATGCGATGTACTTTATTAGCACCTTGTACAGCATATGGTATCCTATTTATTTATTTATCTATTTACTTACTTTTTATTCATTTGTGTTCTACGTTAATTAAGTGTTCTATATTTCTGTAGTCTGTATCGTAGTGTATATCTTTAGTTTTCATCTTTAAAACCCTACAAAAACATTGTTATCTAACTTGAAATGTTACTCAGCTCGTTTAACGTTTGTTATTCTGAGTAACTATTACCATAATTTAGCCAAATCTACTTATTTATGTAAATTAAGTATTTATAACCTTTTGGTAATAAATATGTTGTTGTTGTATGGTACATTGGATTGTTGCTAATAGCATTGCATTGTGCATTAACTCTTTGACGACGGACCGTATTTGAGCTCGATTGGTGAAATCCTGAGTGCTAACTAAACCCTCCCCCCTCAGTTACAGTTTGGCTAGCCCGGGGTAATTAAATACTGCTGACTTGTTAAGCCAAGGGCTCAAACTTTCCCCACAATGCCATTCGGGAAAATTCTGTGGACTGGTCGACGGTAGGTATTGCAACTTCTGTAGGGTTTCCAATGAAATCTGCTCTAATTTTGGAGAAAAATGCCACTGTCAGAGAGCTTGAGGACATCATTAAGTCTGAGGACGGCTGAAAAGTACTTGGTTTGCTTTTAGTAGGCCTTGTGAGGGGATTTCACAGGGTTTTTCCGTTGTGTTTGTGTTTTCAGACACAGGAAAAAAATATTCAATGAAATCCTTGAAATCCTGCAGTTGGCAGTCTTTTCCCCCTGCTCAACCTATTAGGATGTGTTTTTGTCACTTTAAAGCAACGGCTTGAGTCCAAATCACCGCTCTTGGTTGTAGGGGTAAAAGACTTAAAAGAAAAACCCTACAGGAGTCCCAGAGGGGGGACCCCTTGTGAATTTGTTGTCCATTACCCAGCATGCAATTGGAGGTGGGTGCAGGAAAACGTAGTGGAGAGAAATGGAGCGTCAAGAATAGCGTGGTTCGCAGTCGCTTGGTTGTTTTGTGCAAACAAACCTGGTGGTTGGAAAGATTAAAGAAGGTACTGTAACGCCTGAGTGCTGATTTTGTGTTTGCTTTTGATTTCAAGTGCGAATGGGAAGGATTTTTTGAGCCGATTTTCAGCTCCTCAAAATTCGTAAAATCGAAGAAACGAAAAACGATCGCCAAAACAAATTAGCTTTTCTCCAAAGTGGAAGAGCCAAGCGATCCCTTTTATAGCTCTAACTTTGAAGTCATTCATCCCTTCAAACAATATCGCAACATCGTCTTTCCAGCATGTCTAGATGTGATGCAATAATTTTTCCAGTTATCGGTCACATAGGACCGATATTTGCAGGGTCCGTCGCCAAAGGGTTAAGCACTTATCAATTGAAACCCCAGACCGGCTCCTTCCCCCTCCGGGGAGAGAGGAGGAGGGAGGGGGAGGGGGGAAGGGGGGAAGGGGTGGGGCATTTGATTTGAGAAAGTCCCCAATGTAACAAAATCCCACCCCCTGGAGCACTTTATGCAGTCAAATGGGACCAAATCCCCACCTCTAGAACAGTTTTCTTTCTTGTCTTATGTATTTTAAAGCACGATATGCTATCTGAGGCCTGATTGTTGAAAGTTCTCGTATTTAATGAAACGTAACACAAAATACTGGTGTGGATGTTGCCTACGACAGGCCTGTTCGCAGGCTAGCGTGGATGGACATTTGAAAGACTGTTCAACTAGTTTGCTTGCACGTGGGGCAGAACCACTTTGCCTGAGGCTCCTCCTCCTGTAAGTCCAACACACTGAAAGTGTTGGGAGCCACTCTATTTTGCATCCTGGATTGTCACGTGCAATCATTGCACTTACTTCATCTAGTGTAGGGCACAAACAGTACAGCTGGAATTTTTGAGAAAGCCACGCTGGAACTTTCGATGGTCCAGCTGCCAAATAAAATGTATTCTGAATTTCTCCATGGTATATGGCTTATTTGTATAGAAACGGGAAACAAAACGGCTAAAACTTACCCGACGATCGCCACCACAGATGAACTGGGCTCCAGTCAAATCTCCACCCCTCCACGAACTTTGAGATTACATGTACTTGAAGCAAACCAAGTAAAATCCCCGATCCCCTGGACCACAAAAACTGGTCAATCACCATGATGATGATGATGTACTTTATTAGCTCCTTGTACAGCAGATGGTACATTGGATTGTTGCTAATAACCTTGCATTATGTATTACATACACTCGTGATAACTGATACAGTATGATATGATATGATATGATGTGATGATGATGTACTTTATTAGCACCTTGTACAGCAGATGGTACATTGGTTGTTGCTAATAACCTTGCATTATGTATTACAAGCACTCGTGATAACTGATACAGTATGATATGATATGATGTACTTTATTAGCACCTTGTACAGCAGATGGTACATTGGTTGTTGCTAATAACCTTGCATTATGTATTACAAGCACTCGTGATAACTGATACAGTATGATATGATATGATGTACTTTATTAGCACCTTGTACAGCAGATGGTACATTGGTTGTTGCTAATAACCTTGCATTATGTATTACAAGAACTTGTGACAACTGATACAGTATGATATGATATGATATATGATGTACTTTATTAGCACCTTGTACAGCAGATGGTACATTGGATTGTTGCTAATAACCTTGCATTATGTATTACAAGCACTCGTGATAACTGAAACAATACTTATATAAGCCTTTAGGCCGCAAGATAGAGGCTACGTATAGCGCTCTCAAATTTACATTGTTATTTAGGGATATTTATCAATCTTAATTGCATGCTATCGTGAACAAACTTTGCTGTTAAATGAGCTACTTCCAAGAAGGGTTTATGATTAGTTTAAATAATTGATCATCGGACATGACTCAGTGTGATGAATTTATTTGCGTTAAAATTTTCAAGGGTGCGGAAAAATCCTTTCTTATTGTATCATATGTTTCACATTTAATAATAAAGTGGAATTCGTTTTCTATATCTTTATGACTTTATATCTTCTGGTTTGGTGTATGATCTAGTGTACCTCCCTCTTTCGTTTGTAAACAATGACTACTTATTTTAAGTCTGGTTAGAGCCATCCTATGCTTGATATTGGACCATGAGGTACTTTTCTAATTCATAAACAGTTTTAAACGATCTATATGTCCTAAGCCGGTTTGTTGCGATGCAAAGGATTTTTTCTTTGATAATTATATATGTCGTTTAACCAGTGCTGGTATTCAATGTCTTGTAGTCTCAGTTTGATTTGTGATAAGAATGTTTGGTAGTCGGATCCGTCTTGTTGGTCGAGCCAAGTATTACCAAAACCAAGTCTATAAATTCTACTCCTCACATTTTCTCCCCAGTACATAGGTTTCGGGGAGTGAAGACATTCTAGATAGACGAGTTTTGAGAGTGTAGAATCATCCTTTACTACTAATTTTGTCCAGTATTTAATACTTCTAAATGTAGATTCTATTTTGATTGGAAATCTTCCAAGTTCAGCCCTGCATCCATTGTTAGCAGATGTGTTGCTGGTACGGCCAAGTAACATCTTACAGAATTCTGTATGCACATACTCTAGTGAATCATTCTGATTTAAACGGTCTTTATCATCAGATCCCCAAATTTCACGCCCATGCATGCACAGAGTAAAATCGGTTTAATTAGCGCATCAAATAGTTTTATCCAGTTTCTTTCCTTAGTTTAAAAAGTACCTTTAACGCAACTTTCTTTAGCTCCTTTTTGGCTAAACTAAAGTTTCCGAACGTGCTTAAAGTGAGACCAAGATATTTATACATTAATTTTAGTGCAAAAGCTATAGTTATTTTCACATGGCTCAGTTTTCTATTGTTCTTTTAGGGGAATATATCACATAACCCCTAACTAATTAAATATGCTGAGGGCTATATATATTTTCACCTAGGGGAAAATATATAGTCCCCTGCATATTTAATTAGCTACACGTGGGGTTATATGGCATTGGGTCAGAACAAATACTGAATAGTATTTTCTGGACTAACCTGCCCTCTGCACTGATATTGCTCTGAAACACATTTTACTTACAAAAGGTATTCTCCGTAGTCCATGTGGGTCTAATAGAAACATCTACGCAAGCCTAAGGACGCTAGCAGTGCGAATTCATCTAGAATGACTCTTATATATTCCGAGCTATTCTGTTATATTTCCCTTTGTTTATACCAATGAAAAAAAAAATTTTCTCTCGAATCGGTGTATTGAACTTGTTAATGAGAAAATTGAGCCATTGAAAAAAATAAGCATTTTATCGGCCTGAAACGAGGGGATGTGTGATATAGTCCCCTCGGGCTGCGCCCTCGTTCGGAACCCGCGGGGACTATACCACATATCTCCTCGTTTCAGGCCAATAACTCTTACTTATTCATTCTTTTTCCATTATTTAATATCGTTACTTTAGTTTTTGCAATATTAACTTCTAGTTCATTATTATAACAGTATTCTTCAAGAGACTTTAGATGGGCTTGCAAACCATTAGCGTTTTTTGACAGCAGAACTAAGTCGTCTTCATATAGAAGGCAATTTAAGCTTGTGATTGATTAAGTTTGCCTGGGAGGTCACTGATGAATAAATTAAATAGCGTTGGGCTAAGCATGCAATCTTGTTTGACACCAATGTAACATCTAAAGTTCTCTGTTAACACATTTCCTACCTTCACTGTGGAGAAATCATTTGAGTACATAGGACGTATATCATAAAATTTGCCACTGATTCCCGCTTGCTCAGTTATCTTGGAGAACAGTTTTCCCCTAGGTATGCTATCAAAAGCTTTTTTGAAATCAACGAAACAGGAGAACAGCATATTATTTTTCTTTTTTGGTTTGCTTTTTACGTATTTATCTATAAGGGATTTTAGGACAAAAATACTATCCACTGTGGAGTGGTGTTTTCTAAGATTCCATTATCAATAGAGGTAATCGGCTAACGCTGTTGCCACCCAATTCAGATCATGTGATGTAAACAGATGCTACTCTGGGGAATTATTCCTTTTTCATTCTAATCATAATGCAGTCATGGCTATCTCAATAAAATCAATTTTCGAAGAGTCAATTCTCCAGAGTAATGTGTGTTTACATCACATGATCTGAATTGGGTGGCAACAGAGTTAGCCGATTACCTCTATTGAATACTCATTTAACCTATGATTAAGAATTGATGTAAATAATAGTTTACCAAGGGCTGAGAGAAAGATGATGCCCCTATAATTATTCACATCCGAACGGTCTCCCTTTTTATGAATGGGATTATGAATCCTAAATTCCTAAATCCCCCCACATATCCCCTCGCCTCCAAAGTATTAAAGTTATTAATTATGGGACTTAAAATGGCTCTATAGCGCTTTGAAGAGATAAGATCTATATAATCAAGAGTACTAGGACTGACTTATTACGAGTATCGAGCCTTCGTATCAATTGGTATTGAAGATTATTGAGTATTTTGGCTCTCTTTCGAGTCTAAAAGTAATTCAAGAGAAAACATAAGTATTACTCTTAATAGCACAATAGGATGTATATGTTGGCATCTAAGGAGGAGCTACGGGTCAAAGAAATAAAATCTGCTGTTAAAATTTTAGGAATATAGTTTTTTACTGACAATCTGCTGTATCTCGAAAACTGAACTTTGAATCTATCATGCAATCGGATAAGAAACAACTAAATATAGTTGGAAATGTAGAGGCCTCACTTTACTAGGGAAGATAATAAAATCCTTTCCCATGCCCAAATTGTATATCGAGTTGCACACATCTCTTGTGAAAAATACGTAATCAACAAGCTCCTCGTCCTTTTTTGTGGAAAGGTACGCACAAAATTGAAAGAAATGCACTGATAAACGAAATTGAAAATGGAGGGCTAAACTGATCGACATAACTACATTGTAGTTTGATTGAAACATAAAGGATTCTTTGTAAAAGGAAACATTTGGATGACAAACTCTCATGGTGGAAACTGTCTTCAAATTTTATTTGAAAAAGGTTGGATGTAAATGTTTTTTCATTGTAGTTTTGACTCCAAACTGCCCATATCAATACGAACATTTTATAGAGTGCTTCAAACATGGTTAAACAAAATCGATCCCTCTACACCAGAGGAAATAATCAATCAAATTATCTGGAATAATAAAATTATTTGCATAGATAAAAAGTTGCGGTTTGTACACAAAATTTGTTAAGCCCGGTTTCCATATGATCGCAACGATAGCAAGATTCTTTTGATCTGAGTATAAATTTACGCTTGGATTCCCACCGAACAAAAGAATCCTGCGATCGATATATGGAAAAAAAATAGTGATATATATGACTTTTTTGAAAAGAGTAAAAATGTAAACACCAAGGCACGAATTTATCCCCCACTGATAATTTTCTTTTAATGATTTTGTACAATGCAATACCCAAATCAATGGCATAAAGAACTGAAAGATTCCTGTATATCCATGACCTAGTAACTATTTCCAATCCCAACACGTTTTTCTGAAGATTAAGGGACGAAAAATCCGACATAACCAGAATTAAGACAACAAGTATCTACAAAAGCATTTTCTCTATGAAAATGACTGTGCCAACTGCAATGAGCAAATATGGCCGATGTTACAATACTGAAAATGTTTCGTTAAACTGGAAAGTCATTTATGTATTGCCCTTCCAATCAACACTTGATACTAAACTACGGGAGTTTCAATAAATCCGTAAACAGAATACTTTATACAATGAGCTTCTGAGTGGGCAAAATTGGAAAAATCCCATCTCCGGCCACTCTACTGTTTTTGCCAAAACAAAATTGAAACTATTGAACATATCTTTGTTAAATGAGAAATAGTTAGTGTTTTTTGGAAAGAAATGAATTTGTGGCTAAAACAATTTAGACGAACGCAAAGAACCCTAGCTCGATGTGAAACGTAACCACACTAGATATGACGGACGTTCAAGTATCTGCTTAGTTGTTCATGGCAGATTAAGGGGAGAGGCACTGTCCAAAACTCATGGTTTTAAACCCGATTTGCAAATATTACAACCGATTTCAGTGTTACGTGTATAGGCGGGTGTTTCAAGTTCTTTACACATCCATTCGACATACTTATTCGACAGAGCTGAATAATTCGAAACACTTATCTGTTGGCGGTAAATATTTCGTGTTTGAAGGCAATTTTATCCCAGTGCCCAAGCTTAAACTACATTGCCCAAAACATGTTTCTCAGTTTCTGGAGGAAATGGTCTGAGTATTTGAATCTTCTCCTTCCAGCAAAACTCTTATTCTTCGCAGAAAACAGAAATTTCCGCCATTTTTGTATACGCTGCAGTCGTCCCTAGTCTACGCGCATCACGTTATTCAGTAAATGGGGTCTGAGTACGAGATTGTTTTTTTATTTTTATTATTATTTTTTATTATTTAAACATCTTTTTATTTTATTTTATCCAATATACAAAAACACACATATATATGTTGCACATACTCATACAACGACCCTAGCCCTGAATAAATAACATAAATACTATAATAAAATATAATAACATAACACCCTTGCCAGCTATATATATAATCGACAATATTGAATTTTATTTAATCCAATAAAGCAATATTTAATTTTTCCCACTTCCGAAAGATTGTTATTCAGTGCAGTCCATGGTCCATTAGACACAATCACAGCTTTTGGGTGGAACGGAGAAAGATGGTGTGCCGTGAGTAGAATATGGGAGATCTGGGTACGAGATTAATTCAATACCTCAAACCACGATAAAGTGAGCCTGGTTACAAAGCATGTTTAATAATTGTATTGAATGACCATGTCGAATGATTGCTCTATGCACGTAACACTGAGATCGGTTGCAAATCGGTTGTAAATGGGTTGAAGCCGTCATATTAAATTTCATGTTGTGGGTCGAACCCAACAGTACAGAACAATCTCAGAACAATAACTGATGTATATGTTACTGAATCATAATTAGAATGTGACAAAAACGGAAAACACCAGCAGCGAACTATCTCGTGGTCTAAATGGTTAGGGTTAGTTGTAGGCCACACCGCGGCAAAACGGTATGCTCCGCTGGCCAAAAGCACGAAGGCTCTGCTATCAAATACAAATTACCGAGGGTTTCAACTTTTTTAGAAAATAATTTTATAACTTAGTAAACTCACAGTGAATTACAAATTAAAGAAAACTTTAACCTGTTAAAGTCTTAGGCTTAGCTTTTAAGTAGTTTTCTTAGTTTTTGACAAAACAGTTCACAAATGGATGCTTTTAAGCAGAAATTTTAAAATCACGGGTATGTGCCTGTTGTTTCATTTCAGTTTTCGCGGGAAACTGGGGGCGGCCGCGCGCCGACAAGAAATAGCAAATACGCATGCGCGTAACGTTTTGCCGCGGTGTGGTTGTAGGCAAGGGCAGAGCTGAATAACTAGTACGCATGCGCGAGCTGACGCAAAAAATTCGGCTGGAATTTTGTTGTGAACACTATATTGTGCTGGTCAATGTCTCGCGTTTATAGTCAATTTTATCTACACTGTTCAAAATATAGTTTTCTTCTAGCCTATGAAGGAAATGGTCCGAGTATCTGAAGCTTAGGTTTGCGGCTAAAAAAACTCTTATTCTTCAGAGATCACATGAAGGTACTCGCAAAAGTGGGATCAATCACGGTTTCTGGGAAACCCCCACCCCTCCCCCACACTTCACCTAACCTTTAATGGTTAATCATTAATAGTACGATGCATATCCAAGGGAGGGGTGGGTGGGTAATTCCCCAGAAACCGAGATTGAGGTACCCTGGTCCCAGAGGTTTTCTAGAGAGAGAACAGCCGCGGAGAAAGAGCTGCGAAGCAGCGTGAAGCGGTTTGCGAGAAAACCTCTGGTATCGGTGGGTGCCAATCTCACTTTCACGAGGGTCAAGATCTGACTGTAGTTTCTGATTGGAGGAATACTTAATGAGCTCAACAAGAACTGTGATTGGTTAGATATATTGTTCTCTGGGACGGAAGGATAAGTAATTATTGTGATATCGTATGGTCAACTTGAGAGGGGACGGGAATTATTTACGTTTGCTGGCTCAGCTGCGATCGAAGTCCGCTCGATCTCGCACGTAGAAAATTATAGTATTCGTATGGCGATTCCTCAAATCATCTATGAAGAAATCGCATCATCTGTACTAAAAATCGCTTTCCCAAGATAACATTACCGACTGATGTGCAAGACAAAGCATTATTTGGCGTTATAAATCGGAAATCCTACCAACTGGTCATGACAAGTCGATAATTTTTCAGTTGCTACCAGATATTTAAAGCAAAAAATTATCATTGAGAGAGTTTAGTTATCCACGGAACGCAATAGTTATTGTTATCTGCCCTCTAAAATCATTGGTGGACTCTCACGTTGCTCTAAGGTCTTCTCGAACTTTAGAATAGTTGTGTTCTGTGGCATAATTTTCTTGACACTGGATCACTTGTGAAACGCCATTTAGGTCGGTATTCGTTGTAGATCGGCTACGTGCTTTAATGTTTATCCTGCAGACTCTGCAATGGTCATTTGCCGTTCGACTGATATTTTACGGCTTTGAGTGGTGTTTTAATTTTACGGGGAGTTCTCTGCTAATTACTCAGTTGATATGTTTGACAGTTTTCAAGACATGAAAGTGAGATTGGCACCTACTGCATGATACCAGAGGTTTTCTCTTCTCGCTGCTTCGCAGCTCGCCGCTTCGCGGCTCTTTCGCCGCGGCTGTTCTCTAGAAAACGGTAGGATTGAGGCCAACATTTTAACATTTCCGCCATTTTAAAATTACGCTGCTGTCGTCCTTATCCCGCGCGTCACGTTTTTCCAATCTGTCGTGCATTAATTGTTTCCCGTTGCGCGTTCGTTGCAGGTTGGCGCTCTGGTAAAACGCTCGCCTCTCACCAATGAGGTCCCGGGTTCGATTCCCGGCTCGGGCAGCGTATTTGAGTTAGGGTTTTCCTCCGGGTTCTCCGGTTTTCCTCCCTCCGTAAAATGAACACGTGAGTCGGATGTTGTGTTCAAAACAATTAAGGTAGTGAGGAGCAAAAGCATGTCCACATCAGCTGTAATAATCAGCCTGCTATAACAATGATAAAATATTTACTTTATTTAAAAAAGGTGGGTAGTTTACATGTACCTTCTAAATAGGATTTTCATTCAAGAAGAAAGATTCTTTAAACAGCCTAGCATGTGCAACAGGGCTGCGGTTTGGGGCATCACCCTCATACACTTGTCTTACATGCATCGCATCAAGATGTTTTCTGCCTTTCTGACTAAATGTATGGTGTCCAATGTCCGCTAACAATCTAACTTTGTATTTTACTTTTGGTATTTATGCCTACATATTGCATTTGACTTTCAACTTTCATTTTTCTACTATTTATAATGTAATTATTAATAGTGGGGCAAATAAAGTATGTTGTTGTTCACAACTTTGACATTCAATATTTCACATTTGATATGCTACTTATGCCATTTTGAAATATTTTCGATTTCACATGCAAGTCTTCATAGTTTTCGCATTTGACATCCAACTGCAAACCAGCAAGCAATCGACATCGTGGGCTCAATCATTACTTGCCCCATCCCCTGGAGTACACGCCAAAGGCTCTCCAAGACAAGACAATTTATTTCACACTGATTCGAAAACGTAAATAGGAGTAGCATGAAGAATACAATGGATTGATGTCATTAGATTTAAAAGGATAACACAATGTCTGTGTGCAGCAGCCAAAATAGGCTGAGCTCAGTTACGAATTACAATGAGATATATGACTAAACAATTAAAAGTAATTAGCACACGTAGCATTGATCATATTTACAGCTAGGAAGGAAAAAGTTTGACATGAAAATTATTATATACTAGGATTTTTTTTTTTTTTACCAACTTATATAGAGGCCAAAAAGAAAACATACATACAACTGCCATAGAAATGATAAAATCAGGAATTCAGTGATATTAATAATTAAGTTTGACGATTCAAGAGATAAGTTGTATATTGTTTTTTTTTAAGAATTAGCTGATAGGTCTTTTAGGTCGGGAGGGATGGTTAGGGAGGTGGCAGTCCACCCCTACTCAGTTAACTCGCACCTCAAAATGGCGGAACCGCGTGGCGTAATGTTAAACGACGCTCACCACTAAAACACCGCAGATTTTAGCCCGTTCAAGTATAAATCACACTTTATAGTTAATACACTAAAGTGAAACTGCAAATCCGTTTAAATACTTCTGATCAGGGGAGTATTACTGGACTTATACTCTTCTCGCTATACACTGCACCACTGGGAGATCTCCTTAGGCGTCATGGAGTTGATTATCATCTGTATGCTGACGATACTCAGCTCTATGTTACTTTCAAGACATCTCACTCCTGTGACCTTGACTCAGCAAGATTTAAGATTGAGGCTTGTGTACGTGACTTAGATAAATGGATGACATAATACAAACTGAAGGTGAACGGAGACAAGACGAAACTGGTTTTTAATGCACGTCATCGTCCCTCTCCATCACTGGACTGCATATCTGAATGTGATGATGTGATCCGCCCATCTCTTCATGCTCGAAACATTGGTGTCTTGATGGACTCTGCCTTATCCATGGAGCAGCATGTCTGCTTTTATTACTCGTTTAACATTACGCCACATGTTTCCGCCATTTTGAAAAAGCACGTGCGAAGTTAACTGTGTAGGGGTGGACTGCCACCTCCCCAACCTACTCCCCTGGATAGCGTTTGGCGTGTACTCCAGGGGAGGGGGCAAGGTAGTGATTGAGTCCATGCACAATGTCGATTGTTTGCTGGATTGCGGTTGGATGTCTAATGCGACATGTCAAGTGTCAAATCGAAAATATTTTAAAATGGCATAAGTAGCATATCAAATGTGAAATATTGAATGTACAATGTAGAAAACTGAAAGTTGAAAGTCAAATGCAATATGTAGGCATAAATACCAAAAGTACAAAGTAAAGTACAAAGTTCGATTGTTAGCGGACATTTTGCAGTATACAATTACGTGGTCAGTTGTACTGGCTGGCAAAAAATATCTGAATTCATTTCCTGTACGAGATTGGTAGTGTTATTAGCAAAACCTGTTTGTGAATGCTATTTTCCACCTCCAATCGATCGTCGATCTTTCTAAAACTGCATTTTTGAAGATTGTTTTCCATCCAGTAAAGCCTTTCCCATGGGATCACGAGCGCAATTAATTTATTGGTTATTGAAGTGATATATCAGCAACGTGACTGTTTCCAGTAAAGCCTTTCCCATGGGATCACGAGCGCAATTAATTCATTGGTTATTGAAGTGATATATCAGCAACGTGACTGTTTCCAGTAAAGCCTTTCCCATAGGATCACGAGCGCAATTAATTCATTGGTTATTGAAGTGATATATCAGCAACGTGACTGTTTCCAGTAAAGCCTTTCCCATGGGATCACGAGCGCAATTAATTCATTGGTTATTGAAGTGATATATCAGCAACGTGACTGTTTCCAGTAAAGCCTTTCCCATGGGATCACGAGCGCAATTAATGTATTGGCTATTGAAGTGATATATCAGCAACGTGACTGTTTCCAGTAAAGCCTTTCCCATGGGATCACGAGCGCAATTAATTCATTGGTTATTGAAGTGATATATCAGCAACGTGACTGTTTCCAGTAAAGCCTTTCCCGATGGGATCACGAGCGCAATTAATTCATTGGTTATTGAAGTGATATATCAGCAACGTGACTGTTTCCAGTAAAGCCTTTCCCATGGGATCACGAGCGCAATTAATTCATTGGTTATTGAAGTGATATATCAGCAACGTGACTGTTTCCAGTAAAGCCTTTCCCATGGGATCACGAGCGCAATTAATTCATTGGTTATTGAAGTGATATATCAGCAACGTGACTGTTTCCAGTAAAGCCTTTCCCATGGGATCACGAGCGCAATTAATTCATTGGTTATTGAAGTGATATATCAGCAACGTGACTGTTTCCAGTAAAGCCTTTCCCATGGGATCACGAGCGCAATTAATTCATTGGTTATTGAAGTGATATATCAGTAACGTGACTGTTTCCAGTAAAGCCTTTCCCATGGGATCACGAGCGCAATTAATTCATTGGTTATTGAAGTGATATATCAGCAACGTGACTGTTTCCAGTAAAGCCTTTCCCATGGGATCACGAGCGCAATTAATTCATTGGTTATTGAAGTGATATATCAGCAACGTGACTGTTTCCAGTAAAGCCTTTCCCATGGGATCACAAGTGCAATTCATTGGTTATTGAAGTGATATATCAGCACGTGACTGTTTCCAGTAAAGCCTTTCCCATGGGATCACGAGCGCAATTAATTCATTGGTTATTGAAGTGATATATCAGCAACGTGACTGTTTCCAGTAAAGCCTTTCCCATGGGATCACGAGCGCAATTAATTAATTGGTTATTGAAGTGATATATCAGCAACGTGACTGTTTCCAGTAAAGCCTTTCCCATGGGATCACGAGCGCAATTAATTCATTGGTTATTGAAGTGATATATCAGCAACGTGACTGTTTCCAGTAAAGCCTTTCCCATGGGATCACGAGCGCAATTAATTCATTGGTTATTGAAGTGATATATCAGCAACGTGACTGTTTCCAGTAAAGCCTTTCCCATGGGATCACGAGCGCAATTAATTCATTGGTTATTGAAGTGATATATCAGCAACGTGACTGTTTCCAGTAAAGCCTTTCCCATGGGATCACGAGCGCAATTAATGTATTGGTTATTGAAGTGATATATCAGCAACGTGACTGTTTCCAGTAAAGCCTTTCCCATGGGATCACGAGCGCAATTAATTCATTGGTTATTGAAGTGATATATCAGCAACGTGACTGTTTCCAGTAAAGCCTTTCCCATGGGATCACGAGCGCAATTAATTCATTGGTTATTGAAGTGATATATCAGCAACGTGACTGTTTCCAGTAAAGCCTTTCCCATGGGATCACGAGCGCAATTAATTCATTGGTTATTGAAGTGATATATCAGCAACGTGACTGTTTCCAGTAAAGCCTTTCCCATGGGATCACGAGCGCAATTAATTCATTGGTTATTGAAGTGATATATCAGCAACGTGACTGTTTCCAGTAAAGCCTTTCCCATGGGATCACGAGCGCAATTAATTTATTGGTTATTGAAGTGATATATCAGCAACGTGACTGTTTCCAGTAAAGCCTTTCCCATGGGATCACGAGCGCAATTAATTCATTGGTTATTGAAGTGATATATCAGCAACGTGACTGTTTCCAGTAAAGCCTTTCCCATGGGATCACGAGCGCAATTCATTGGTTATTGAAGTGATATATCAGCACGTGACTGTTTCCAGTAAAGCCTTTCCCATGGGATCACGAGCGCAATTAATTCATTGGTTATTGAAGTGATATATCAGCAACGTGACTGTTTCCAGTAAAGCCTTTCCCATGGGATCACGAGCGCAATTAATTCATTGGTTATTGAAGTGATATATCAGCAACGTGACTGTTTCCAGTAAAGCCTTTCCCATGGGATCACGAGCGCAATTAATTCATTGGTTATTGAAGTGATATATCAGCAACGTGACTGTTTCCAGTAAAGCCTTTCCCATGGGATCACAAGTGCAATTCATTGGTTATTGAAGTGATATATCAGCACGTGACTGTTTCCAGTAAAGCCTTTCCCATGGGATCACGAGCGCAATTAATTCATTGGTTATTGAAGTGATATATCAGCAACGTGACTGTTTCCAGTAAAGCCTTTCCCATGGGATCACGAGCGCAATTAATTCATTGGTTGTTGAAGTGATATATCAGCAACGCGACTGTTTCCAGTAAAGCCTTTCCCATGGGATCACGAGCGCAATTAATTCATTGGTTATTGAAGTGATATATCAGCAACGTGACTGTTTCCTGCAAAAGGCCTATTGCACACTCTAAGTACATCCGTGCATCGGCAAAAAAAACACGTTTTTTACAGGGCTCTTGGAAATCATCTTCGAAATCTTCACCGACATTAGCAAACAGGGATGTTTGGCTTGTGTAACCTTATCGTCTCCCCTACTTCTCGTGATACGTTTATTGTCTACCCTGCTTTTCGTGTTTGCTGTGACAATTATTGAGCACATGATTATTGATATTAGTAATCTTTATTTCAAAACACGGAATCCCTTCATTAAATGTGCTCTTCCAGAGAGCCGTGTTCAGTGCAATGTAATAATATAATAATTTAATACATAATTGTCTATGAAATACCAGTGTATATTTCTTTCTAAAAGGTGATATCTTCACACGTGAAGATATCACTTTTGAAAATATTAACATAAAGATATTACTAAATATAATAATATAAATAAATATAATAATATAATATTAATAAATATAATATTAATAAATATTTAACATAATAATATAATATAACAAATATATAATGCTAATAAATATACTTAAATAAAACAATAATATAATCTTATATAATAATACGCTAACCATCTCTGTGTCTGTCTGTGTGTAACGCTCATACCACAGGCAGCCCGAGCTGTCGATCTGCGCGCGTAAAATGGGTCCCTGCTAGTGGTATAATAATGAGTTAATCTAGTTTTTAAATGTTTTAGAGTTTTATATCCAAAGGTAAAGTAAGAGAATTCCAGGCAACCGCACCACTGTAGGTGAGGCTACGCTTACAGTATTTGGTCTTTGTCTGGGGAATTGGCAGCCTAGCTCTTATATTAAGCTTCAACATTTGTCTCAACATTTGTTGAGAGCTGATGTTGAGGCCGTTTGACACCCCTCTCAACACTGTTGAGACATTTGAGAAGAGTTTGATTTCGCTTAAACTTTGTCTCAACATCTTCTCAACATTTCTTTTGTTCTCGAAATATTGAAGCCGTTTGACACGCTCTCTAAACTTTGTTGAACACAACTGTGAAAATGAAGATCACAGCCGTGGATGAGCAGGATCTGATTTAGACTTGCCACAAGTCGACTACGCCGAAAACTGGAGCCCTCTCGCGAAAAAATCTTATAAACGGACTTGGAGAAAGTCTAGATCTGATTCTCAGTCCCAGACCGAGACTTGCTCCAAGTCGAACTCGCTGAGTCACTGGGTAAGCGATTACTGGGTAAAAAATCGAGCGCGAGAATCGAAGCGAGAGGCGAGTTCGACTTGCTTCACTCGCAGGAAATTGAATCGGGGGATTATGTATTGGCGCGAAAACACGTTTCAAGGGCGGAGCTTACATTTCGCGCCTTTGACAAACTCTTTCGAGTGCAATCAAATTGTAAATACCACATCCACGGTCGACTGACTTGACACGTCAACATACAATGCCTGAAGAATTGACGCTTTGTGATTGGGCAAATCTTAGTACGTCATAAGCCACGCCTCCGGTTGAAAAATCAACCGGTAAATTTGTCGCGCAACCTCGTTCCCAGGGGTCTTTACGCGCCTAATCAAAGATGGCGTCGAAAGTACCCCTGGTACAGGCTGGTCATGTGACCCAAAAATATGCCCAATATGTGGGCACATTTTGAGGAGCATCCGCCATCTTGGATTCATCATCGCTGAACAACGGTTAGCGGTTGAAGTGTGATCCCAATGAATTCCAACCGTACATTATTCTACCAGTTGCGAAGTGAGTATTAAAAAGGCAAAAACGCTAAGTTCTGATGAATTTGTAGTTGTTTTCAACGAATTTTGAACGCGCAATGCGAAAGACGACATCACCAGTTTATTTTTCAAATCAAAAATCCAAGAACTGAGTTTCTAAAGAAAAGTTGGAGCTACGATGGAGCAAAAACATGGAATGCCTTGCCGAGTGATTTAAGAGACTGCGACTCTTTTTCCAAATTTTCTGATAAATTTCATAGTTATCTTTATTAGCCGATCATACAGAGCCTTTACCGATAGACTGTAGACAATTGGTTTATATTATATACGATTTTAAAATATTTTTATCCATTGTATTAGTTTATATCAGTAATTTATATTTAGTAATTGTAATTTCATGACACGCCCCTCATGGAAATCAGCTTTTATCGTTGTTGGGGCTAGCGTGGTTAAATAAAGATGAAAAAAAAAATGAAAAAAAAACAACGCGCTATTCGAAATTCTCCAATCAGCGCGCTTAACGTCTAGCCAATCAGTGGCCGAATCCAACCAGCCTGTACCAGGGGTACTTTCGACGCCATCTTTGATTAGACGCGTAAAGACCCCTGGGAACGAGGTTGTTTGGCGCGCTGCAAGTGGGAAAAGTCCTTCGTGCGGGGGGCTAAGTAGGACTTTGAGAAAGTCTATCCAGACGTACATCACGCATCTCACTTGTTGAGCATTTGTTGAGAGGCTGTTGAGGCCGTTTGACACGGCATGGTCTCAACATCTCTCAACAAATGTTGAGAGAATGTTGAGACAAATGTTGAGGTCATTTGACAGGAGCTTTATGCTCATGTTTAGTTTTTCTTTTATCAAAATAGTTGATTAAATAGGGCATAGCACAAGGCATTAACTTTTTAAGATATATTGAAATTATTATTTTTGGTTAGTTTTTAAAAAAGTGGTTCAGTTCTCTTGCATTGATAAATATACCCTTTGCCATATTTGGGCATACACTATATGGAGCATTCTCCTTAAAACACTCAGCATTACGTTCAATTTCTCTTTTATTTTCCTCGAGAAATTTTGAGTTGGTGTTGTTACCCTGTAATGTTGATTTTGACTCAGTAAACTCATTTCTCCTTTCCAGACGGTTTACTGGTATTGCAGCCTTTTGCTTTGGGATCTGAAAATAACCAATCAGAAATCAGTAAAGAAGCATACATGTTGCTGTCAATCACACTGGTGATGTAATCATTAGGCTTTTTAAAATCTGTATTCTAGTAATTTTAAGATTATTTGTAAGAGAATCCAAATGGAATGCATGCTCTAATTGGCTAAAAACATGTTCATTCAGGCATTTTACTTGCTAATGGAAGTTGATTTTTATGTATTTCAAGTATAAAAGTTAAGCCCAACAATTTGTTTTTAACAAGCACTATATTTCACTACAGTAAAATCATAGTTAATAGAGTGGAATGGTTAGGAAACCCGGCAAACTTCAAAGGGGCTAACAAAGGCGCTGCGATTTAGGTTGGAAGGGGGTAAGACAAAAGATTGTGCACGGTTATAGTTCATTAGCGTCCCCTGAACGACTGAACTCACGCGTTTCTATTGGCTGAACGATTAACACATTGGAATTTCTATTGTCTATTGTGCACGGTGATGGTTGAAAAAAGCTAACAAAGACCTATAACAAAGAAGGTCGCTGGGTTTCCTAACCATTCCACTCTATTAACTATGAGTAAAATGTACCGTGAAATATTATCATCGAAATGCAAACTTACTAATAAAAGCATATTGTTACTTATGCCACTGGAGAAATTGAAGATGCGCGCAAGTATACTTCTTTAGCAAGTAGATTTTAGGCACTTGCTTACGTACTTTAGCAAGTGACTGAAAATGTTAAATTCGAGGCCTGTTATACATACATTTTAACATACATACATAAAATTATTACTTTAAGTGGCAAAACAACTATTTTTTAAATGTACACTTAAAGGAGCTGTGCCACGGTAAGTGGCACACCCTTACTTTCCAGGCTGGAACAAAATAATTTTCAGTACTTTTCATATAAAGTAACCATCCTTAGATCAGCACACGTGTGGGATGGATGAAATCAAAGTAAATGTGCAAAAATGATGAACAAACTGTGCGTAGATCTAATCTTCAACGAAAATATATATATTTATTATGTGGCAGCTCAGTAAGAGGGCAAATAAGATGACTCTGAACGCTGCAATCTGATTGGTTGCTGAGCGGGCAAGACTTTTTCATCTTGCCTGCTCAGGATTTTCCAAATTCACTCACAACTCTTCCTAAACAAATAGCGACAAACCCCATACATTTTGAAAGAAACTAAACAATTTATCACACAAAGGCAAATTCTAATTTAAAATATATTATTTTCTGATTTTCCATTTTTCAGCTAAAATTCAACTTTTTAAAGCAGTTAATGAAGTTTTTCTGACTCTAACAAGTTCGAGAAATCGATGAAAACAACTGCACTCTGCAGCAAACACGATTAAATTGATTAATTATTATAGCTCTCAAATGCACAGATGAAATGCCTGTGATCACTTCTAATTAAAAACACAAAGAAAAACTTGGCTATATATATACCTTAGCTTATAATTAATTACTATGCTACTAAAATTGTGGTACCAAGAAAATTATTACAGAAACGAGTAAACTTAACAGTTTCATCAAAGAAAGCAGCTTTTTTATTGGATGCATGGGCTGAGAAATTCAGAATTCACATTTGGTTTAATTGGCCTATAAATTAAGAGTACTATTACTAATTAATACTACACGTTTGCATGTTTGTATTCTTCTACAGCCCTTTTGTCAAGTTTTGCAATGTGCTTATCACCACTGAAACTTGCGGGTTTTCAACTCTCCAATCTTTCACAAATATATGCACATTTTTATCTTCAGATAATGTTTTCGGGTTCCTGGTAAAATTGTATATATGTCATTGAAACTCAGTGTATCTGAATAAAATACATGTACAGGTCAGATTTCCTCCATACAAAAACATTTTTGATGTGAAAAAACAACCTGTTTTGAACAGTTTGAACTTCAAGTGAAAGTTGTAGAGTCTCTATTCGCTCTTCAGTTTACCGCGAAATGGGCTCCGATCCTGGTGTGTGGGAAAAGTGTTTTTTTATATTTATTGTCCCCATATAATAAAAACCTTACTGACCATGCAAGCTTGTTTGGTCAAGACAGGTGGTATAAAATATTGACCTCATTTTTATGGATCAAGACGATCAAATCCATAAATACGCAAAAAATGAACTTGGCCAATATCCCCCCATCTTGACCTCATGCTTGGTCAATAAGCTCTATATACATGTCTTAAATGTATTGTTAAGCATATAGTCTAATGTTCCTCAGTAGATATTTATGTGATATTTCTCAGATAACAAGCTATATATGGAGGTTTGATTTGGTATTCTTACAAATACTTATTAAACATGTTGCAACTTAAAATGTAAAGTTGTTGCGACTTGCAGTGTGTAAATTAAGTTGCTGTGCGTATTATCTAACTAGCTAGACGTATACCGTACATAGCTAGCACATGTTCCCTCAGTGGTAATCATGCATTGGAACAATTTTCTTTGATCCCAATTGATCTGAGTACATGTTTCCTCAGCGGTAATCATGCACTCAACACTATATAAACCGTTTCCCCACCCATTATTCAATCCCTCTTTTGCTCTGACGAAAAGCTAGCGCTCGAAACGTCAGCTGCTACTCGCTTTTCACGGCGGTTTAAGCATACCTCAATCGACTTTAGTTGATTATATACCAGTGTTAGCATATAGTCTAATATTCCTCAGTAGATATTTGTGATATTTCTCAGATAACAAGCTATATGGTGGTGTGATTTGGTATTCTTACAAATACTTATTAAACATTTTGCAACATACAAATGTAAAGTTGTTCTGTTGCGCGCAGTGTGTAAAGTTGCTGTGCGTATTATCTAGCTACATGTACAATGTAGCTATAGACGTATACCATACATAGCTAGCTGCATTAAATTTGGCTGTTTGGCATCCTTTTTATTTATACAGTACCGTGCAAAAAGATTTAAATGCTAATTGGGGATATATCCCCGGGATATATCCTTTAAAAGAGATATATCCCTTTTTCGTGAAGTGAAATTTCCCTTTTGAAAAGTGATATATCCCTTTGGGGAAATTTCCCTTTAGAAAAGGGATATATCCCTTTAAGGAAATATCCCTTGTGAAAGCTTCGTCTTCGAGAGTTTATCCTAACACAGCCATTGATAAAAGCTTCGAGAATATTATAAAAGCTTCAATAACTAATCGTAACAGGGCCATTTATAATAAATGTGACCACACACAGGTACACGTACCTTAACAAAAATCTGTTCGAACGGCAAAATAAAACTCGAACGGATTGCCCTGAATTGTCCTAAACATTCGAATGACTTGCCCTAACGTTCGAACAACTCAACAACTCAACATCACAAAGTGATGAAGTCAAAACTGTAAAAGTTTGATGTGGTTCTTGTGATCTCATGCTAATTTAACAGCTGTGCAGACAACATGGACTCAAGCCATTTTTTGCACCAGGTGGAAACTGTTCAGATACGTAAATGAAGTAAAAACTTTCAAAACGTTTCATTCTGTATATAAGCATCTCGATTTCTAAAAGAAAATTTTATCTGTAGAGAATATCTGGTGCAATCTCAAAGCAATTAAAACAAACACTGTGGAGTCATTGATTATTCAAATCAGTTCGCTCGAAACGTCAGCTGCTACTCGCTTTTCACGGCGGTTAGCATAACTCAATCGACTTTAGTTGATTATTATATACCAGTGTTAGCATACATGTAATTTATAGTCTAATATTCCTCAGTAGATATTTTTGTGATATTTCTCAGATAACAAGCTATATGGAGGTGTGATTTGGTATTCTTACAAATACTTATTAAACATGTTGCAACATACAAATGTAAAGTTGTTGTGTTGTAGTGTGTAAAGTTGCTCAGTGTGTATTATCTAGCTAGCTAGACGTATACCGTACATATAAGCTATAGCTGCATTAAATTTGGCAGTTTGGCATCCTTGCGGATGGCATGAAAAACTGTTTTTTATTTATACATGTATGTGCAAATAATGTAGATCGCAGAGGTAACAAAATCACTATCATACATGCAGATAAGCAAACATTTTAAAAACTAAGTCTAACATAATCTTCATGCATACAGTATTTACAAAAGAGAACAATTTAGCACCTCATTGGTTAGCTCAGTTGGTAGAGCACGGTCTAGAGTGCGGGAGGTTAACGTTAGGGGTTCGAATCCCAGCCGCATCCTTGAGCAGGGACCTACATGTATAAGTCGTTGGCCTTGTCTCCTTCCTCTTCTGTTGTGTTATTTTGAAAAGGAGTAGGAGATTGTCTCCCAACACAACAGCCAGGTATTCTGAGGTACATGTACCTACTAACAATCACTCGTGATTGTAAACTCAGGGGCATATAGCCAGGATTTTTTTGGAGTGATCGATCGATATGCGATGCACAATTGTGAAAATTTAACTCAAAGGGCCATACCCCCCACTCCACCCCATAAAACAAGAGATCTACTTTATTTTCATTTTTTTTTTGGAGTGACGCACGTGCATGAGTCCGGACGTATGGGTAGCTATGCCCCTGAAACTGCATGGCAGCACATTGCGCCACAATAGCAGTCCATATCACAAAAATAACCAAGTGAAGTGCATTTGAATATATCCATATAGAATATTTGCGCTATATACATGAATACCTTTACCTTTTAGTTAGACATGGTCAACATAATAATAATAATATTTATCCAGGGGGCCTAGTATCACCGAGACGATTTTCAGTTGCTGAAATTTTCCTCTCACAATGCAGGAAAATGTATCTGAGGGGTGCTGACTTTTCAAAATTACCTACATGTATGGAGCTTCCATCTTGTAATCTCCCCCCCCCCCAAATTATTAATGGCAGGTCCCAAAGGAACTTTCTCTGGATGTAAAATTATTTTAGGTCACAAATTTTACTATAACCATGCATGCACTTCAGCTAAAGAAATATGTATGAACCAAAAGTTGAAAACTACATGTACCACTGCATGGTTGATTAATAATGGTTACCATTAAAACCTGAGCCCTGAATGTTATTTCATTTCCATCTCCAACCTATATACAATTTTGACTGTGGAATATTACAAGACACTTTTAAAAGTATAAAAGCTACATTGTAGGTAACGACTGCATTGAACCCACTTGTGAAAAGTTAGTCATGAATATAATTGACAATATAATTACAATCATCTTAACACAAAACATCATTTACATGTATATAGCTCTATCATTTAAGTTTATAATATATTATACTTAGCGAATTACCGTAAACACCCGTAGATAAGCCGCACCTTTTCACCCAAAATTTTCGTTCAAAATTGGGGGTGCAGCTTATCTACAAGAACACCTAGAAAGGAGACCCAACATTTACATATATTTACATATCATGAACCTGTATGAAGCTTTTATTATGCGACTTTGCGTATATTACAATCAGGTTCAAATTGCATCTGATTGTGTAATATAGCAATTTAAGCATAATCATTGAAAAAAAACTATGCAGTTTGAAAGAATTAAAGCAAAAACTCTTCTAAGACCGACCTTAGACCTAATAATATATTAGAATTTTGTGAATATTTAAACGTGATTAAGCTTATATATTTACCTTCCAACTGACACGCTGATTCGCAGCGCTTGTCAAAGCATGCATCTAAACAACCAGGCATTCTTTGCAATTTTACATGTGGGAGATTGGCACTAGTTAATGAAATCCAAGATAGTGGACCTCAGACCTACTCATGCAAGTAGAGTTTCGCCAGAAAACCTTTCTTGCTCTAGCGATTAAAGGAAAGCAGTTCCTTGGAATTGTTGTTAGTTAATGGGAGAATAAAAACGGAAGAATTCTGGGGTGATTTAAAGACTGCAGGTTAAAATATACACAAGAAATGACAAAGCAAGTTGAACCATATTCAATCGAATTAAAGTTGCGATTATGTATTTATCATTTTATGACAATCTGATGAAGTTTAATTTGCTTCAAGTACGAGTGTTTATGAACTCCAACAAAAGATTATTCTTTTTTTTTTGGAAGAAGTTTTTTTATTGGCATCAAGTACAACCGTTTATGAACTCGGACAAAAGATTTTCTAACTATTTTTGGTATTTAAAAAAAAATAAAAAATCCTCAATCTTGGGGTGCAGCTTATACACGGGTGTTTACGGTACCTTAATCCTGAATTAAGCTTATTAAAATGACAGGGTTTTGAACAACTAAACATGGTGACTTCTTACCTGAGAAGCAAGGAAATGTGTAAACAAATCAGGGTTGAAGAAACTAACAAGTGATGCAACACTGGACTCGGCATGCAGAAAGTGGTCACACTTTGCCATGAGGAGCATGTCCACCAGCACCTGGGAACCAATTGTGAAGGGATCAAAACCAGAGTCATGAACAGGGGATCCATGGTATGATATGGCTCTCACTGCCTTTGTAAAGACAACAACCTGTTGATTGATAAATATACATTATGATAAATACAATTAAATTATAAGAATACAATTCAGAGATTCCACTACCCTCTGTGGCGGAACCAGTGCAGGTACAGATCCCCTTTTCGATTGAACGTCGATCTCCCCCTTCTCTCCCTCCCTTTTATAAAGAAACAAAGAAGCTCCCATGAATGAACCCCCACTGAACCCCTTCTCAAGGTCATGATGTATGGACTGAGCTCAGCAAAATGAACGAGAGCCAAATACATGTTCCTATTTGGTCCGACCTATATAACTCAGCCAATAAGTGCTTATCATATTCTCACACTAATTAACAACTCATTATCGCTAAGGTTCAAAACATGAATGCAACACTTTTGCACTCATAGATCTGTGACACTATCATCCCTTTTTAGATAAAAATACAAGTCTCGCTAAATTTGAGAAGCATGCAATATGAGAGAAATGTCCCACTTTGCTTTGTTTCAAGAATGAACACTGCAACAAGCAAAAAATTGGTATATACTTCATGGTAGTGTTTCGTTCCATATACATGTAGTATCCCTGCATAATCATTTTCTCTACTGTTTTACAGTATTATGCAGGGAGACTATATTGAATGAAACACTACCATGAAGTATATACCAAAATATCAAACATGGCTGGACAGCTTTTTGCAGCCCTGACTCACATCAAATATGACTACCACCCCCATCATGTGAATTAATTAAATGGCTTTACAAGGAAAGTGCATGTGGGCTGTAGTAGGAGTCATACACTGTTATGGTCAAAATAATTACTTAAAATTATACTCTTGGAGGTAAATAGTTTCCTGATATTTATAAGTTACAATTTAATTATGCTGCATGTAGATTTACATTCACATTACCAACATGTAACAGCAAGCTTAAACATATCTCAAGCTCCACAATGGTGATATTTGCATGTCATTGAATATTCCTGTTCAGTATAAAGATGATAATTATCACAGAGGATTTTGATTGTCTCATTTCTCTTGAACAAAGACAGTTTTATTTTTATTGAACTTAGATCATTACCTTGCGTCCAAAATGAGCCAGAAACATTTTTATGCTTTCTCCATTATCACTTGCAATAAAAAGTTTCTTCGGTGAAGGTAGACTTTTCAGAATATGCTCAGCATTTTTAATCCAAACATCAACAGGAGTTAGAATATGGCTTTCAACCTCGTTAATATGATCTGTTCCTCGTATATGGACGGCAAGCAGCTTGTGACCAGCCATGTATTTCTTGTAGAAATTATCCACAGATCTTGTTATGTTTATGTTTACTTTAACATACTTTGTGATCAAGGAATATGCCCAGTGTCTTGCACCTTGGGTAATAATACCACTTTCAATATATCCAGCAAAACTCCGTCGTTGGAAACTCAAGTTTAATAATGACATGGGGGTAAGGAAAGTGTCATTTACTTTGATCCGATTGGAGTTTCCAACCAGTGCTTGATCAGGGCCTAAAAGAGACCCAAGACATAATACTTTTCTGGCTTGGTTTTGTATTCCTGGATTTACTGGTTCAAAATACCATTCCCAAGAGTTGATCTGTTTATCCTTGGAACAGACAGAGTTGCAGTTTCTCCAAAATACAGTCGGTGTAGCTCCCATCAGTTGACAATACCCAATACTATCCAACGTTTCTAGTAAAAGTGCTGCAAATCCTATATTATTGCAATCACTAATGGTTGGTTCAAAGACGCATGCCGGGCCATCTGTTTCGGGTTTCTCCTTGTTAATTCTTCGAGCGATCACAAGCGGTATTTTTTCAGAAAGTAAGTACTTGTCGATGTCGAAAAGCCCATCGACTGTCGCTTCACCATGTGATTGGAAAGTCTGAAGAGCTTTACTAATCCCGACAGGTTTTACCAAGCTGTCTGCATCTGCAGTGTTTGAAAAACCAATTCCATCATTGTTTGTAGTTGTTGTCTTGCTAATAAACTCCACAAGGACCCAAAAGAAGAATAACATCACAAAGGAGAATACTGTAAAGGCTATGAGAACTCTGGAACTTCTGGGAAGCGAACAACACCTCATCATTATCGACATTCGTGCTACAAATTATCTAGATCGCTCGCAATAGCTGTCAAAGCGGATCCATGCGGGCACGTGGGCGGGCACGTGGGCGGGCACGTGGGCGGGCACGTGGGCGAGTAATATTTGGGTACCCTGTGTCTGCTAAAATATTGCTAAAATAGAAACTAGCCCTGCAGATATTATTCCCGGAAAAGTGCCTATTATTCTATTCCCAGAAAGTTACCTATTACTCTCCTCATAACTAAACATTATTCTCAAACGTTCCCCGTATTATCCCCGTTTTAATTCTCACAAAATTCTCAAAAATTAACGAAATTATAATTCGTTATTAATATAGTAATGCAGCAAAGAGTGTAATCTAAGGGTTAGACAATGAACGCGAGTGGTTTACTATGACCACATCCACGAAGAAATTTTGAAAGTTTTTATATGATTTCCTACTGCCATTCGTCAACATCATTAGCCCCACATGACAGAGGAATAATGGTTATGAATGCCCGGGTTTGGGGGGGGGGGGGGGGGGGGTGGGTACTTACATGAAAAATGGGTATGTATGTGAGGCCAAGAGGCTCAAACCCTGACCCTGTTTGACCCAATCCGAGCTCCAAAACCCTGATTGCCCCCTTTTGGGAAAAAAACAAACCTGATTGCCCCTTCTTTAAATTGTTTTCAAAACACGGTCGGATATATATCCTGGCCGGTATACCGCGTACCGGGATTGCATGCAAAATACGGAACATTTCAAGTCGGGACGTGTCATTGGGTAAACAAATCAGCAGATGAAGTACATAGATAAGTACTGAAGTACGAATTAGCGGCGTCACGATGTATGGGAACCTCAGTGCTTGCATGTGGGCAGGCGATAAAAATGCGGCAACAGAATGACTTTTTTTGACATAGTAGCTAAAAAAATTTGAACCCTAACTGCCTAGAAAAACCTGAACCCCGACCCTGACTGAACCCAAATTATCTGCCCAAATCAGGTCAAAACCCTGACCCTACCTGCCCAAACCAAGCTCAAAACCCTGACCCACCCGGGCGGCACATACATAATACGTCACAAACAGGAGTACCCCCCCCCCCCCCCCCCCCCCCCACGGGTATGAATGATCGTGATTGAGCGCGCTACGGTGTTTGCCTCAATATTCTAGACAAAGATGTGTCCACTTTCGACTCGATTAGAAAGGTGCTGGATTCCCGTATGAAGGAAATGACGGCTATTAAAAGGAGTGGGAACAAAAAACGCCCTGCTAACCCCTTCACTCTTGAGGACGGAGAAAAGCTCTAGTCGTCTGGAAGTATTTCACTAGGTTCCACAAAGTCCATGAGCCATGGCGTTTTTTTCTATATTAAACTGAAAAGTGTTTGGCTTCAGGGCAATTAATGTTGGTCTCCCGGGGGAGGGGGGGGGGGGAACTCCCCTCCTGACCAATCAATCAATCAATCAATCTTTATTTAGACACAGTGTGGCTCATCAGGTAATAACATTTGGAGTAAAAGTTAAACATACAGATATATAATAATTATGTTAATTATAGTGATATAAACTACTACTAACATTATGAAACTAATAATATTGGTATACTAAAATATTACTACTAAAAAACTACTAATATTGGTATGCTAAAAATACTACTATATAAGATAATTCTACTCTACAACTCTATAATCCCTATCGTACTAATTCCTGTTTTACATGAGCGCCGTGTGATCTAAATTAATTATAAAATGGAGTATTTGTGAAGTCGTAGCAGTTAATTTTATTCTTGAAAGATATTAGAGATTTTTCCTCCCGTATATCACTTGGCAGGCTGTTCCATACCCGGGGGGGGGGGGGGGGGTACTCCTGTTTGTGACGTATTATGTATGTGCCGCCCGGGTGGGTCAGGGTTTTGAGCTCAGTTTGGGCAGGTAGGGTCAGGGTTTTGACCTGATTTGGGCAGATCAGGGTCAGGATTTGAGTATAATTTGGGTGCAGTCAGGGTCGGGGTTCAGTATTTTTTAGGCAGTTCATTTTTTTTAGCTACTATGTCAAAAAAAGACCTTCTGTTGCCGCATTTTGATCGCCTGCCCACATGCAAGCACTGAGGTTCCCATACATCGTGACGCCGCTAATTTTATCTATGTACTTCATCTGCTGATTTGTTTACTCAATGCCACGTCCCGACTTGAAATGTTCCGTATTTTGCATTAAATCCCGGTACGCGGTATACCGGCCAGGATATATATCCGACCGTGTTTTGAAAACAATTTAAAGAAGGGGCAATCAGGTTTTTTTTTCCCAAAAAGGGGGCAATCAGGGTTTTGGAGCTCGGATTGGGTCAAACAGGGTCAGGGTTTGAGCCTCTTGGCCTCACATACATACCCATTTTTCATGTAAGTACCCCCCCCCCCCCCCCCCCCGTTCCATATGACCAATGCATTGTACACGCTTAGTAATATATACTTTAAATGGAACACTGAAAGGGTCTGATACGTTTTATGGCTCCAATCACGCCGGGCACAAATGATCGTAAAAACGGCGGGTTTTATATATATTTAAAAGTTTTCGTCATAGAAGAATGAATTTTGGTAGGTGTATAAGGGAGTGTAAACAGAACATAGTCTGATAAGTTAAGCTAATATAGCCATCATTATGACGACACAATGACGTCATATATCCTTTTCTAATAGGTTTCTTATAAATTTTTATTACCTCTAAAAACGTTTTATTATATCTTTTTAAAATCTCTTATTCATGAGAATGAAATAATCGAAAACCCGTTATCGTTCGGTTGAAGTAAACGAAAGTTATTAAAGTTTGAATTTTGGTAATTTTCCCGCCAAAAATTGGCGGGAAATAAATAGCATAAAACCATTTATGAAAATATCGCTTGTTTTAACTTTTACAGTTCGAAATACTGGTGCATCATAATTTGCACAATAATAGAGCTCTTTAGTATGGTTGCCGGATTGTTGCAATATTCAGTAAACCTATTTTACATTCAGTAAACCCGATTTTATATTCAGTAAACCATTTTATATTCAGTAAAACCGATTATATATTCAATAAACAGGTTTTATATTCAGTAAACCGATTTTATATTCAATAAACCCGATTTTATATTCAATAAACAAGTTTTATATTTAGTAAACCATTTTATATTCAGTAAACCCGATTTTATATTCAATAAACAAGTTTTATATTCAGTAAACTGGATTTATATTCAATAGAAACGATTTACGTTCAACGTTTTAGTTCAATAAATTATTGCTTAATATGTTCAATCCTCAACCATTATTTATTCAGTAAACGCCATTTATATTCAATCCCTATTATTTTATTCAGTAAACCCGATTTTATATTCAATAAACAGGTTTTATATTCAGTAAACCATTTTATATTCAGTAAAACCGATTATATATTCAATAAACAGGTTTTATATTCAGTAAACCGGATTTATATTCAATACCTATTATTTTATTCAGTAAGCACCATTTATATTCAATAATTTCTGCAGTCCAACATGGTCAGCGGAAGACGAAATTCGTGCGTAGCTACTTCGTGTAACGTACACAAAGAGTATTGTGGGAGGTCACTAAACAACAAATATATAAATATATAACTATAATAAATATAATGCTTCTTTAATGCTCCTTTAGACTAATACAAACCCTACCCCTACATTTATAAAAAACCTAACCGTCAACTACGGGTTCAATAGTCTTTGTGTACGTTACACGAAGTACCTGGGAGTACCTAGGAATTCGTGGGTCACTTTTCGGAACAAGATGGCGGGTGATCACCCAAGCTTGCACGAGATCGAAGACTGAGTGGCGAAGAGAGGGGTTAGTAGAGCAGTAGCTGCAGTCAGAAGTGTTTCTACTAATGATCTAACTCAGGATTCCTCGAGAAGCTTAGTTTCAGGTACTATGATGGTTCACTTCTATTTATGATATAGACCGACTTGGCTATCGACACTATCCTCTGTAGGTTTGGCAGTCCATGTCCCTTTTTCAAGAAACATAGCTGGAATGGTAGGTCGTTCCCGTGATCTGCTCCGTGCACATGTGGTAGACATGGCCGGAACGCTGTGTCTGGTTTGTTGTCGCAGGGTCCAAAGTGTCGAAGACTTGGTCACCAATACGTACACTGCGTACAAATCAAAGGTGAAACATCCTGAACTGAGAAAAAGACCCTTGAAGTAGCCTGTGCCGACTAGGTGGATCCATCAGAATTTGCTGACTATGATAGGAACAGCCCTTGGATGTGAAATCCCTTGGGTGTGAAAGCCTTGTAGGAGACTTCGTGTCCTAGTGTTTTCCCACCTGCCTTTTTGGCGAATCTTGAAATAAATAAATAAAGCTCTCGGGTAATTCAAGATTATCCTTTTGGGGAAAATGACATCTTGTTTTCCGGAACAGTGATACTATTGTCATAACGCTTTGGACCCTGCGACAACGAACCAGACACTGCGTTCCCGGCCATGGCTACCTACCATTCCAGCTATGTTTCTTGATGAAGGGATAGTGCAGTGATAGCGAAATCGGTCTATATCATATATATTTGTAAGCTTAAGTGAACCATCATCAGTACCTGAAGATAAGCTTCTCGAGGAATCCTGAGTTAGATCATTAGTGGGAACACTTCTGATAGCAGCTACTCCTCTCCTTATCCTTCTCTCCACCCCCTCCCCATCTTGTTCTCAATAAGCAAGTCACGTGATTCAAATGGCGCGCGAATTTCGTCTTCCGCTGACCATATTGGACTGCAGAAATTATTGAATATAAATGACATTTACTGAATAAAATAATAGGGATTGAATATAAATGGCGTTTACTGAATAAAATAATAGGGATTGAATATAAATGGCGTTTACTGAATAAATAATGGTTGAGGATTGAACATATTAAGCAATAATTTATTGAACTAAAACGTTGAACGTAAATCGTTTCTATTGAATATAAATCCAGTTTACTGAATATAAAACTTGTTTATTGAATATAAAATCGGGTTTACTGAATATAAAATGGTTTACTAAATATAAAACTTGTTTATTGAATATAAAATCGGGTTTATTGAATATAAAATCGGTTTACTGAATATAAAACCTGTTTATTGAATATATAATCGGTTTTACTGAATATAAAATGGTTTACTGAATATAAAACCTGTTTATTGAATATAAAATCGGATTTACTGAATGTAAAATAGGTTTACTGAATATTGCAACAATCCGGCAACCATACTTTAGTAGTAACAACGTGTTCTTTTTAGAATTTTGATTTTTTGTGTACAACAGCTTAGAATTGAAGCCCCATTTTTTGCATACGTCATTATGACGTCATAAATATAGTTGTGTACCCTCAGAAAATAGCCAGTTCAATAATTTTGGAATTTTATCAATGAAATGCATTTGGCTAACACTCACAAGTCATAGTATTCTCTTTAATATTTTTTTTATAGTCGGCAATCTGATTTAAGCTTAAAGAATGACGTCACTAATAATGACGTCATAAAAACAGTAAATCGTCCATAACTTTGAATATGTTTATCGTAGAAAGTTCAAATATCGGCAAATTAATATATTTCATAAAAGCTTTCCGATGACGTAATATTTTTGAAATGTGTTTTAAAGGTAAATTTTCACCAAAAAAGGAGGCATCCCTTATGACGTCACAAAACGTCACAATACAGAAACAATTGTCGTGAAAAATGTAATCTTACTTTGTTACCAACCTGCCAACATTTCGTGAAATTTAGAATAGAAGTAAGGAAATGGCGTTACTTTTACGTTTTATGTTACACTCAACCCCGCCGTTTTTACGGTTATTCGTGCCCGGCGTGAATATTGATGCCGGAGGCAATTTTCTTAGACGTTTTTCCCACGACAGGTTTTCATCAATATGCACGCCTAGTGATTTGGCCGTTTTAACTTGCTTGATTGCAATATTATTTATAGAGGATATGACGGTTTGTGATAGAGTGTGTAGTTTTTGTCTAGAACTAATAAGCATGAACTCTGTCTTACTAATATTTAATGTCAGCTTGTAAGCACTAAGCCACTCGTGAACGAGTTTGACTAATGGTCGTGGGTCGTGGGTACATGTCGTGCGTCGTGGGTGTGGGTACAAGTCGTGGGTGTGGGTACAAGTCGTGGGTACAAGTCGTGGGTATGGTTTTTGTCATTACTGCCAATTAATGCCAATATTAAATATTATTTTTATTTTATTAATTTCTGTACTGAATAACTGCGGCCGGTTTTTACGGGGGTCAAAACTCAACATATACTCCTGCTTCTTGTATCCTATTCTGGAGCGTATCACCCATTTTCTGTAAGCCGTAAAGAAAAAATAAACACACATGAATGAAATACTCCTAAACTTTAGTTGGTTAATTTGAAAGGATACTAATTTAAAGATACAATAGTACCAGCAGGTTCAAGTGTCCCTAAATGTGATCTTTGAGCCTGACTCGAGTGCCGGACCGGAGACGCGAGACTTCTGTAATATAGTAGATATAGAATTACAGCTATAGAGATGCACAACTCCCAAATATGGACTATACGGGGATGATCCACTGGACAGGGTATGGTTTTTCGAGTTTCTGATCTTAGACAGGGTATCCATTTTCACATCGACAGATCTTGATTTTGTTTTTGAACTCACCGATTTTGTTTTTGAACTCATGGATTCTGTTTTTGTTTTTGGACTCACCGATTTTGTTTTTGAACTCATGGATTCTGTTTTTGTTTTTGAACTCACCGATTTTGTTTTTGAAATTGTAATTGTAAGAAAACAGCGATTCAAAATCCGAAGAACGCGATTTGGAATTGAAAAACGTAAACCAAAATTGAAAAACCGAAAAACAAAAACCTAAATCCGAAAAACAAAATTCAAAAACCTAAAAACTAAAAACTAAAATAGCGATTTGGAATCAAAAAATGTAAAAAGAAAATTCAAAAACCGAAAAACAAAAACCGAAATCCGAAAAACAAAATTCAAAAACCGAAAAACAAAAATAAATAAATAGCGATTTGGAATCAAAAATTCAAAAAACAAAAACCGAAAAACGGGATTTGAAATTGAAAAACGTAAAAACAAAATCGAAAAAGCAAAAATCAAAAACAGAAAATAGCGATTTGGAATTTGAAATTGAAAAACGTAAAAACAAAATCGAAAAAACAAAAATCAAAAACAGAAAATAGCGATTTGGAATTGAAAACATGACAAACAAAATCCAAAAGCAGCGATTTGAAATTGAGAAATGCAAAAAATAAAAACAGAAAAGCAAAAACAAAAACCATCAGTGACCCTCCTGGGCTTCGGTAATTATGAGCTCCTGCCTTTATCTGTAATCTCCTTGCAAATAGACACCCTAAAAGATACCGCGATTTGTTACGTAATTGCCTTTTGTCAAAAGACCCCCTAAATGGGACCATCACTGAAATTGGGGGGGAGGGGGGTTGGCCTTATGGCTGAGCAGTACGAATTTGGCGCAGACATGAATGGCAGTTTCATACTTTATAATAGAGGGGTTTGCAAAAACGTTCAGGGTGGTCTACAACAACGGAAGGTGAACATAAAAGCCACAAACCAGTATATGCCCAGCCCGAGAACGACAGATGCTAACATGTTATCCAAGTCAGGAGTATGAGTACAATGTTCGTAGCGGCTGGGGAGACGCTTAACTAACCATTCGGAGAAGGTTACTTGTGTTACCATGCTATGCATATGAGAGCACAGGCAGCCCAGGATCACTGATAGTAACAGTGTCGGCCCATAAATAACAGCTTGTGTACAATTTACAGAAAACAAACACGTACAGCAATATATTGAGTTATCCATAAGGAACAGGTTCCCTTTGACTGTGGAGATATCAAGAATACTTGGAAGGGAAAGGTATTAATAAATTACTGGGTAACGAATCTACGACAATTAATAAAATAGAGATTGGAGGTGTTACATATAATACCCCTGGGGAAATTAGTGATAAATTGAATAAACACTTTGCCGAAATTGGACCATCTTTGGCTTCCCAGATCCCAGTTATGCCTGCCAAGTTCTCAGCCGACTACATTACTCCTACAAAATGTACATTTAACTTAAAACATAAAACAAATGCAGAAATTTCTAGCTTAATCAATAAGTTACCTTCTAACAAATCTAGTGGGCTCGACAACATATCAGTACGTCTCTTAAAAGAAGCTGCACCTATAGTTACTTGTTCATTGACCTTTATAATAAATCTATCTATCTCCACTGGGATTTTTCCCAGTAAATGGAAATATGCTAGAGTTTCCCCTATTTTTAAAGATGACGATAGGTCTGATCCTAATAATTATAGACCAATTTCGGTACTACCTATCGTAAGTAAATTAATTGAAAGAATCGTATTTGATCAATTTTACGCACACTTGAGTGCCAACAATCTGATAACGGATTCGCAATCAGGTTTTAGACCAATGTTTTCTACAGAAACTGCCTTATTGGAGGCCACAAATGAATGCGGTTTAAAAATATAGGCAATAATATTTTTAATGGCGTAATATTTCTGGACCTAAAAATGGCCTTTGACACCATGGACCACTCCATATTGCTACAAAAGCTTGAATATTATGGTATCAAATATATTACCTTAGATTGGTTTCGATCCTATCTGTTGTGCGGGAGGTCGCGGGTTCAAACCCCGGACGGACCAACACTCAGGGTCTTAAAAATAACTGAGTAGAAGGTGCTGCCTTTGTGAAACAATTTCGTTCACGAGCTGCAAATGGTTAGACCTTCACGTCTTCTCGGATAAGGACGTTAAATCGTAGGCCCATCAGTGGACGAAGAGCCACCTCGTGGAAATGCCACTGATTAATCCGTTATTATTATTATTATTATTACAGGACGTAAGCAGAAAACCGTTATTGATGGCCAACTGTCAGATTGTTGTTCTCTAAGCTGTGGAATCCCTCACGGACCATATTGGGCCCCTTGTTATTTGTACTATATATAAATGATCTCCCTTCATGTAATTTGTTTTCTAAGCCTAGAATGTATGCTGATGATACCACCTTAACCTCAGCAGCATAGGATCCTAATGTCCTGCAATTCCAAATGAACCATGACATGAACGTAATTCAGTCATGGCTAAATGCAAATAAATTGACTCTAAATGTTAAAGGGGCTGTGTCACGGTAATAGACTTTACATTCGCGTTCCGGGCGGGAACCAGCTATTTCCACCGATTTTGATATGAACTAACGAACCTCTCGGCCATGTGGGATGCTTAAAATCAAAGCAAATATACAAAAATGACTATCAAACAGTGTATATAAACAGTCTCCAGGGAAAATATTGAAAATCCTTTCAATCAAGCATTGAGGGAGGGAAGTTGAACTGTTTGTATCCAGTTAACAGCCACCAACCGAGCAATTACTCGATATACATGTTGACAGGGAGTCATTTTAACCTTTCCAATGTTCAGCAAAATTTCCATGTTACGGTGAATAATATACCTTTCAAAAACTCATGAATAATTAATGAGCATTTTGTCCAATCAGATGAAGCAAATCAGTCACGTGCATGCTCCTTTATACCTGATAAAATCTCATCATTCTAAAAGGCCCGCGGAGGGATTTGAATTCTGTCCCATAGGGAAACGGGGTTAATGATTGAGACAATGGAATTTCTATTGATGTTTCAGCTTTCTCACTGAATTGCTAATTAGGATGAACGTTTTATATAAAGAATATTAATGAACATGAAATTTTATATAAAGTTTCATCCTAATTAAGAATTCACTGATAAAGACCCAAAGATAGCAAAAAGTACACGGAACATAAGGTACCTAGATAACAAATTTTGCACTAAATTTATTAATATCAGCAGACTACCGAGATACACAGATAATATTTTTAAAATGAAGTTATCCAACTACCATTACTTGTTTACCGAGCCACTGTTTAGTTCCAATTATTAAACCAAACTCAAAGCCGTAAAATTATAAAAACGTGCATTAAACTTACATATTTTGTGCCGGAGTCAAAAATTTAGAGTCTGCCGTCATATCAGTCACATCGCTTTCCAAGTCTTGAACTTTATCGAGGTAAACCAGGACACCAAATCCTTCAAGTGCAGATTCTTCTTGCATTGCGAAATGCCGCTTCAAACAACATAGTATGGTAATTTCTTCATGTCATTCGCTTGAGATGTTCGTAATTGCAGGCGGTGATTACTCGAATATTTTGCATGGCGTTGTGAATACAAAGGTTCAATGGTTCATTAAGTAACCATTCCCTTGAGATGTGCGTCTTTCTTTCATTGCATTCTTAAAGCGTTTTTGAAGCCGTTTAAAACACTCACAGCACGTGTTTTATCAAGTATAAAAATTCTCGGGCTTCGCCCTCGAATTTTTAAACTTGATAAAACACTGCTGTTCGTGTTTTAAACAGTACTTAAAAAGAGAGATTGTCTATAAATATCTCGGGCTTCTCATAGATGAAGGCTTATACTTGAAGGAAGTTTCTAAGAAAATGTTTGGGGGTCTTGCAGTTCTAAAACGGGTAGCTTCTACCGTTCCTTCCGAAACTCGATTAACTATGTATAAAGCATTAATTTTACCTTACTTCGATTATTGCAGCTCTCTCTGGAAAACTCCAGCAACTTCAAAATAGAGCTGGCTGCTAGGATTATTACAATGTCTAACGATAAAATACGCTCTAGTGATTTATTGGATGAACTAGGATGGGAAAAGCTCGAATATAGGAGAATTAGACAATTAGCGATCATGATGTACAAAATCTACAATAAATTTTCGCCACTCTTTTCAATAATACTCTAATGTTCACTCCCATAATTTGATAAATTCTGAAATTAATCTACATATCCCCAGACCTACTAAGGTCTGAGGCAGCAAAATGTAGCCTACACTCGACAGAGGTTCAGTCTTCTGGAACAAAATCCCTGCCGAGACAAGAGTAAAATCTAGTTTAAATGCTTTTAAAGTGTATCTTGCCGACAGGTCAATATTATGAAGACTGATAATTGATTAGTATATAAGACTCATAACTTATTTCATAGAATTTTACAATATGATTTATAATTATGTGTAATTAGCATAATTTCGTTTTACTAGATATTTTAGAGTTATATATATATCACAAAGAGTATGGGCCCTAACAAGGAACGCTGTGGGACGCCAAAGTCTATATGAAGGCTGGATGATAGGTCATTTCCATACTGTACTATTTGTGAACGCTTGGTTAGATAGTTTCTAAGCCATTCAAGACTTTGACCCCTAACTCCATAATGTTCTAGTTTATGGAGGAGACATTTGTGATTTACAGATCATGTGAGAACATCTGAATCTATGCGAGCCTTTAAGAGAAACCTCGCCCAAATGTGATTATCAGGTGCACACGCTCAACCGTTTTTTTAAATATTTATTTTATATTTTTAATTACAATATCCATATTATTTACATTACCATTTTGTACACGGCTATCATGTAAAACAGTATTTAATTATTAATCTACTTTTTATATGTGAATAACTGATGATACTACCGTGTCTAAATAAAGTTTATGTATGTATGTACCACAAGGGCAATAGTTGAGGGGAAAAAATTGGAGAAGACAGGAACGTATGAGAATTTTTTGGTAAAAGAAAATACGGTTGAATGACAGGGGTATATATAGAATGGTCAATTCCGAGAGACGTCGAGACCCTTGTTTCAAAATCCGAGCGCGAGACTTATTTCTCTAAGGAGTATAGAATGGTCAAATCCGAGACGCCGAGACCCTTGTTTCAAAATCCGAGACTCTTTTTGTGTCTACTGCTTCTATGAAGCGCTATCCCATCGTGCTTTGCGACAACCTCGTTTCCAAGCAGTCCTGGAAACGAGGTCGTTTGAACTTGCCTGGTATCTTGCCCTACTACACCTATGTTTGATTCTACAGCTTTCAAAATGTGTGTCAAACCGCTGGAATGAAAGATGCTTTCAAGTTTTAGGTCCTTTAGGTCGATATTCGCGGCGCCAACCGAAGGGCCCTGCATTATCTTTTTTAAACGGATACCATGAGTCATGCATGACCTTGCACAACAAAATCGTTTTACTCATGATCAGTACCAGTAATTAAGCTTACATACTTTTTTTAACTCGTGTCCTTGAAAGCCATTTTAAGTTTTTCTTATAATTTTAATATGCTTCTAAAATATATAATGGACCCACTCAGCTTGACTTTTCCCTTGAGTAATTTTTTTTTTTTTTTATGTATCCCAAAACGAAATGTATCAATTTCTATAATTGAAAAAAGCACAATTCTCAAGAGAACTGTAAGCTGAAATATTATTCTGCCGCTGAAATAATATTCTATACCAGTAGTGGATAATAGTGTACATACTGAGGCAAAAACATCCATGTTCTAGGGGTTAGGTTGTTTGCTCAATATTTATTTTTGTCAAAACAGTGTGCTCAATATTTTTTGGGAGAATTTGCGTAATCCCAGTCAATAAAGGTCCAACTACAATTTGTGTACATGTAAATAAATTTTGCATTATTCCATCGATCTTCTCATACTCAGCATCACATTCCTAATAAGAGCAGGCAGTAGACACATGCAGCCATTGGGTGCCTATTTTTTGAAACGCCGAGCTTGAAGTGTAGCGGCCGAGTGAGGTCTGTCTAAAGAAGGGTCTGGGGTCGAGAGATATAGACCACAGGCTACCCAAAAAAAACATTAGTCTGTTCAAATCGAGAGTCACCAGAAACCAAATGGCGGCGAAGTGAAGTTGTTATGGTTTTCAGCCAAATAAAGTCCTCCATTTGCCATTATTGGAGCTCAATCGGTGTATTAAGGAAATAGAGAGATGGAAGAAGAAACAGAGAATCAAGACAGCGAGGAAGATAAAGGTTTGTTACCTTTTTAAGACGTTTTCCCCATGCGCTTGCCATGCAGGCTTGGTGTAACCATTCAAGTGATTTGTAACGAATATCGGCGAAAATCGATAAAGATTTTGGCAGTGAAATATCGATTTTCTTACGATTTTACTCTTTGCTATATCAGGCGTTTATAAATACCATTTATACAAATAAACAAGACATCATACGCATTTTCAGTTTACAGACACATTTATAACGAAATCAGGAGCGATTGCAGAATACCCCACCAGTCACCACGGCAAGCGACCCCCCTGGAACTCCATTGCTACACGTTGGAAGAGCTCCTTAAGCTCCCAGGCCACAGTATTCCCATCACTGTGCCCCAATAAATCATTTCAGTTTACTCTCATGGGGTGGCTGTGTCTAAGCATAAGGTAATAGAGCTTTTTTCGACCATTACCAATATGTTCTCTCTGTGCTTTTCTTTAATAGAATGTACATGTACCTACTGATATTCATGGCAATGGTCAACGAGGCTATGCATATAAAAAGAGAAGAGGTGGACTGTGTCTACGGAATGACACGTACCCAGTAGACGGCTACACCAAAAGTAGAAGAGTGGAGGGGTATTCTGCAATCTAGCCCGAAATCAATATAATGACTTTGATGCCCTAACATTACGTTGATTTTAAAGTCACATACACTGTAATAGGTCCTAATATATAGCCGGTGCCCCAGAAAATTTGCACTTCCTGGTGCAAATTTCCTAGGATAATAATTATTGCACCCCCCGCAATTTTGACTTCTGGTTTTACGTGTGCCAGCCAGCCAGAAACTTTGCACCCGGTTTTAGTTTAATAGGAAATTTTCACTCCCTGTGTCTTGCGTTTTCTTACTCTAAGGTGATTTGAATAGCTGATATTACAGTTGCATTTTATACATGTACGAATAGCAGTTACAACGGTATTGACCAAAAGAGCTCCTTTGTATTCACCCGAATGCCTCACTTCAATGTAATGAAGCACTTCAAACTGTGTATCTGTGTGTCATACAAGAATGTTGGTTTCAAATATGCTTCAATACATCAAAGTGAGGTGATCAGGTTAATATCAATTGCTGAAACCGTAATATCAGCTATTGAGAACCAATGGTTTACGTAGAGTTCTTACTGAAACCTCACGAAATTTGCACTCCCATGTCTTGTATTTTCTTACTCTAAGGTGATTTGAATTGAGCGCCGATGGTTTACATCAATTTAATCCTCAAACTCTTATTTTTTACACTATTAAAACAAAACGAAACAGCTAAGTTTTCTGCAACCATAACATTAACAAGAATTAACAAATCACCATAACCGGTTACGTACAATGTGTGGACAATGGACATGCAAAAGGCAAAATGCAAGGTCTTTTCTAGTGAATACAGGCAAGTTGAAAATATAATGCAGAAAACAATGCAAGTATTGCTTTATAAGACCACAACAAGAAATCTATTAAAAGTTCTGCTGTACATGACATCTCAAGAAGACCACAACAAACATTAAATAAAGTGGTGAGTTCCAAGATGTCAGCTGGCAGAGAAGGCAGAATGATTAATAAATGAAGGGCTGTGTGCAAAAACTAATCAAGTGATTATTTGAGGCCCAAATTTTTTTCTTAGAAATTTTGATTAAAAATACCAGAAGTAAGTTCACAGAAGCTTAAAAATGAACCTAGTTACTTTTTGTTTAGAATTACATTTTAAAATCCCGTTGAAACAGCGCCAAGAAACTTCCCTCATTATGCAGAATTTATGCAGCTGATGTACATTTTGCTCATTGTGTTGATTACTTTTTGTTCTCTGAATTAGGGTCGGTTCTTTGTGTTTTTAACATGCCAAAGTTCGAATGCAGGCTAGATACTTTCACAAGTCAGTGAACCGCAAAGAGCTTGTGTAGGTTAGCATTTGCCATATTTCCGATCAACACAACTAAAAGCTACAGTTTTCTTCCAGTTTATCAACATTATTATTACAGGAGACAAAATAATTGAAACAATCATGTACCTCAGTGCTATTACTTACCATATCTTCCACCACCTTGAGCATGTGAGTTTCAATGGCCGGAGTCGTTAGAACAAAGACTTAATAACATGCGGGGGTGTCATGGTTAGCATCTGGCTTGTTACAAGTTTTTTTTCTAATTTCTTCTTTTTGGATGTGATTCTCTTGTTTTTCGGAATTCCGAATGTCCCTTTATCGAAAAAAAACACAGTAATAACTTTCTTCATATTGAGCCACTGATTTTGCTGTGTGCTGTGACTCCAACAACACTATCACTACAATATTTCGAAGGTTTCAAACGTGAGCTTCGATGGCCGCAGTCGTTAGAACAACGACTTAATAACACTCAAAAACATCAATTTCCTCTTTTTTTTTCACTCCAAATCAACAAAAATAAATTAAAGCTCTTGCCACACAATTAAGTAATGAAAGGCAAGTAAAAGCTTGAAAGGAATAATGGATTTTGTGTATTTCCACATTCTGATCTTGTTCCTATCCTTTAATTGCCGCCTCCTTGACCTTCACTGAATGAGCTCCCTTTTTATAGTGGAACTGCTTTTGAACGTGGGCTACAGGCTTTCAGGGGGCCCATCCTTTTTTACATGCTTTTTTTCTTTTGCATTTCCTTTATATATATATATAGTTTCTTTTATAGGTCACAGTATCTATCTTTCATAGGGCACAGTATGGTTTCAGAACCATCGCAACAGGGAAAAGACTGGTGCTTTAGTACAAGCCTGGCAGTTTAATTTAACCATATAACCTCATATAGAAAACATTTTTAGATTTGCATCAAATGCTTTAAAAAAAAAATCTTTTCATTAATTACAGATTTAATAAAATAATAAATTAAAGTAATAGATTGACTGTAAAATTAAATTAAAGTAAATAGATTGACTACTCCAACAACAGCATCTACAGGGACGTTAAAACTTGGACCCTGATAACGAAATGGATATAATCAATAAAATGGATAGAAATTGTAAACAATCAAGAAAATTGATAGATAAAAAGTGTGACATTGATTTCTACTTATTGATCGATAGCATTGGATATCAATCAAATCTAGTTTATCAATTTGTAATGATTCATCAATCAATAAATCAATATCATTTTTTATCAATAAATTGGTTACACCAGGCTGCTACAGCCTGGCATAATGCACCAGTCAAAGTAAACCCCTATCCCCACCCCACCCTGGGACATATAGGTGGGGATTTGTTCTGGATAGCTCTTGCCGAGCAGAGCTTGGAAGATATCCTCTTTCAGTGGAAGTAAAAACCAGGAGTTATAAGTTCTGGCTCATTATAACCGAGGCCGAGAACGTACACGTTTATCGGAGTACACATACATAGATAGCACAGACAGTAATTTATTATAACAAAACTGATTGATATCAGAAAATGAAAACTATTATATGTACGGTAATGGTCTCAGAGACATCTGGAATGATCCTCCGGTCAACCCAATAATTCAAAAGCACACCTCATTGATAAGGGTGTGGTCTATGTATTTTAACAGTTTAGCCACATGTTCAATGTATGAAAAACAACATCCTTGCCATGCAAAAGAGCATACCAACATTGGTGATTCTGTAGAATTTCAGTGCTGTAGCATTAAAAAGGCTGTAAAGTTACAGCGATTTGAAATTAGAGAGATTTGTATGGCCTTTCCAGCCTCACTTTCATGTATTTTCTACATTTAAAATGCCAATAACTTGACAGCAATTTGAAACATTGCTTTCAAACTGTGGTCAATTACTAATTTAGGTACGATCTTTCATGTGGTAGCAATAATTTCTCTGTACACATTAATTGTCCAATTTTTGCAAATTAGGTGGTGGCCATTATGAATGAGGTCTGTTAGGAAAAATTATTCAAACAAAGATGCTCTATCAGCTTGGGAAGTTGCCATGTTGAACCTCATACATTGTACCTAGATATCTTCACGTAAATTAAAAACCGCCACCATCTTGGATTGTGCTAATACAAATCCCCACCTACTTGCCCCACGTAACTAACATACAGGGATTACAAAATGTGCGAATTCCCGACCTATTTGTGACACAAGTTGCTGCCAGTGAGGTACTACATGCAAATGACTCCACCGAAGCCCCGCATAGCCCAGGGGTTGGGTGGGGTTGGGGTTTTATACTTGACTCGGGTCCTTTTGAAAGACCCTGGGAATGAGGTTGGATGGTGAGAACATGTGGAGTTTTGTTGTATTGAAAATTTTTGATAGGAGTTGTAAACTACACTTTATCCATTGATCTGATTTAAAGAACTTTAAATTAATGCAAAACTTTGTTCCTACATGTAGGGTTTGTTGTCCTGGCCAATGAATTGCTTGAGAAATGCAACATTGAGGGGAAAGTGTCAAGCCTAACAGAATGTAGAGATAAGTACTTTGTTGCTGTCTATCAAGGTCTCCTAGGTGATGATTTGAAAGGTACAGGCTGAACTCCATTCAGTTCTTTCAATAACTTTTGACATAGCACAGGCAGCCCAAGCTCTGGATTTGCACTGTGTGGCCACTTTTGTATATATATCAAGCCATTATAAATTTCACTTAATTCTCAGATAAAGAAAATAAACTTACGTTAAGAGTTTGCCGTTGACCTGTTGTTTCTCTGGGGTCTAGAAATGGCGTTTATGGGGGCAGCATTTCTCTCACTTTGGGTTTCTCTCTCTCTCTGAGACAAACCCAAAGTGAGAGAAATGTCCCATGGATATACACAAAAGTGGTCACACAGTGCAAATACAGAGATTGGGCTGCCTGTGGACATTACATGTACATGTATCTAAAAAAGTAGGTGACAACAATTTATTTTAAAAAGTAGCTGACTTTTAAAGCTTGATGAGTAAGTAGTAGACTTCCTTTGTCAGCCCTTTGAAGGGCTGTACACTACAAAGTTTAGATACAAGTGTACATAATTTATGATAAAATAGTCAATAGTCATGCAGGATATTAACATAGTGATTGTGGTGTACTTCACTTGAAATGGTAAGAGTACATGTAGTTGAGTGGTGCAGGGTCCGAAATTTTGCCTTATACATGTATGGCGCCAATGCGACTAAATTTTGAGTGCATGTTGGCGACCAAAATTTCAGAGTTAGTCGCCAGCTGGCAACTTACCTAAGGTCTTCACAATGTTATCACAATGTCCCAAAGTCACACGATGTTCTACATCTACATGTAAGTAAATTTAGCCAATAAAACATGCCAGCAAATGTTCTTTGTTGCATGTTGCTTGAAACTTGAAATGTGGCGAACACAACTGGTCTTTTGCCGACTAAAAAACAATTGGCTAGTCACCAGTTGCCACCAACGTGAAAAAGTTAATTTTGGACTCTGTGGTGCTTGACTCAATTATCTCAATTTAATACAACCAGGTATAAAGATACTAACTGCATGCTAGCATACATTTTATACACAGTAATTACCAAGGAAATTAACCATTGCATACTAGCTGTGATGTTTAATATTAAAGTTAATATAATTACAATTGAAGGGTTGAGCATGGAAACGACCTTCAAGTCTCTTGCATTTGGAGATAATGTAAAAAAATCAAGGGCAAAAAAAGTCTCTCGGAAAATTAGTCAACCTAAACGAAAAACGTTACTATTAGTAAGGCAATTAGAAAACAAGAGAGCATCTTGAAGGGAGATGCTGCAAACTGGCTTTTCACGAAAAGGAAAGTCAGAAATGACGCGCTATCCAAGGAAGATAGTTAGAAAATATTTAACTACTGGGCAAATACAGCCAGTCGCCCAACAGGAGATAAAAAAGATGTCGTCAAGAAAAGGACAGGAAAGCAGCAGTACATCCACCATGCAAAGCACGTATTAGAAAAAAACTAAACTGAGGCTTTCCTAGAATTTAAGCAGCTCCACCCTGAAGTCAATGTGAAGCAACGAACATTTGAAAGTCTAAAGCCCTTTTTTGTTAAGCAGGCTAAGGAGAGAGACAGAAAATCGTGCCTGTGCCGAAAACACGTTGAGGCACAAATAGTGTTTACTGCTTGCAGGAAATTCTGAAAGGGGGTGATCAAGAACTCTGCCAACAAGGATGAATCCCTTGTTATCAAAACCGTTTCAGAAGCTGCTGAAATGACTCTTTGTGCAAAGCAAGATGACAAGGCATTTCATTCCATAAAGTGCCTTGAAAGAGAGTGTCCCTCCTGCGGGGTTGATAACTTGCAGCTGCTAGCAGGAGACTTCGACTGAAGGTTCTGTCCGCTGGTCGCGGTATGAGTATGTGTCAACTGGGAAGTTTCTGGTGAATGGACAAGGAAAAAAAAGATAGCTCTTGTTCCTAAGGAAACTTTGCCAGCCGAGTTGTTTAAGTATTTTAGGGAGTTGCTTGTTAGCTCTCCCAGTCAAACGTTTATGGCAAGAGGGCAGCGCAATCAGCTTGACAATCTGCTGGATCACCTCCCACTTGGGCATGTTGTTTGCATACATGATTACTCGGAGGGCTATGCATGCAGACAGCAAGACAAAGTTCAGTCAGAGTATTTTGACACGGCTAAAGTGTCGCTGCACATCACAATACTCCAACGTCATGCTGTTGAAGCCATAGATGGGATAGTGAGTACAGAAGATGAGCCACAGCTGATAAAGGAGCATGTGTTCATTGTATCTGATGATCCCGTTCAAGATCAAGACAGCGTCCACAAGGCGCAAGAGCTCATTCACAACTACCTCATCAATGACATTGCCTACAACACAGTAAAAAATGCACGAGTTCACTGATGGCTGTGCAGCGCAATATAAATCGCGTCACTGCATTGGTGACCTGTCTTGCTCTCTTGCTGACTTTGGCTTCTCCATTCAGAGAAACTACTTTGAGACTTCACATGCCAAAGGAGAACAAGATGCTGCAGGCTCCCACATCAAGCAGAAAGTCAGCCAGGCAGTCCTCCGCAGAACAGCTACCATCAACACTGCAAAGAGCATGTATGACTTCCTGGTGCAAAACTTCACCCAACCGGCAGCCACTAGTTTCACTGCAAGAGCAAATGCCATTCAGCTTAAACGCCGAATCTTCTTTGTTCCATCCACTGGTAAGGGGTCTGTTACTCGAAACAGCTGGCAGAAAGTTTAAAGAAGCTAAAGGGATAAGAAAGTGGCACTGTGTAAAGTCCTTGGCTCAACAAGAGAAGGTTCTGGTGAGGTACCTGAGTCATGTTATTGCATTAGCTGCATTGTGGAAGATGAGAATAGTTGTACCAACAAGGCCTGGCTGGATGACTGGAAACAGGTTAATATCTGCAGAGATGGTTCAGTAGCTACCACTAGGCAAGCAGCAGAAGTCCCCATCTTGGACCACGACACTGCCTCTCACATTGCTGACCTACATGTAGCTGTAAAGGGGAGCACAGTCACCATTGCAGCTGATGCTGACCCTGTGTACGACTTCTACTTGTTAAAGGTTACGTCAGAGGGAGTAGAGGAGCTAGAGATGAATTACACTGATGACTATACAAGTGTACTGCATTGGGACGAGAAAGGGTCCTGAAAGGAAATTTCTTCCTGAGGGACAACATACATGACATGACATTCACACTTGAGCTAAAGCGCACGGCTGTCGTGTATGCATATTTGTGGTGAATTACCAGCCAAAAGGAAAGGAAGGAAAATGATTTATAAGCTTACCCTTAAAGAAAATGGAGAGATAATGGCATCTCTTTGAACCTAGTTCACATTTTTGTAGATTTACCTTCATTTTGCGGTCTTTTTTTTCAAGTTTTTGTGTGAATGTCTCTTACATTCAAGATTGTGCCATGCCCACAAGGCATTATGGGTAAAAATAAAAATTGGTCTAATTAGCGAAATATTGTAAATAATGAATTATTATTGATTGACCTGTACATATTAAGCAATAAAAATACACTTATAGATGAAGCAAATGAGCAATAATAGAAGCATAGCAAATTTTGATCTACATGTATGTTACAGTACAAATGGACAGATGACTGTGCTACTTATCTCAATTATTGTAATTATTAACTTACTGAAGTAGTTATAACTCTACAGCATTTCGATAACAATATTCCATAAAATTTTGCACAGTTATTAAAGTTTGAGAATCTTTAATATGTTAAACCAACTAATGTACCTATCAATGTTAAGCCTGAGGAGGGGGGGGGGGGGGGGGGGGGTGGCAAGGGGTGGGGATTTGACATTTCTTCACAAATAAATATCAAATTCCCCACCCTTGGGACAACACGTTTCGTCAAAAATATATAAATTCTCCACACCCTAGGGCAGGCAGTGTATGTAACAATCTCCACCCTTGGGATAGCCACCTGCCTGTCAAACCCCCTTTACCCCCTCCCCTCAGGCCTGGGCTTAACATTGATAGGTGCATAATGTTTACTATGTGCATGTACCTGTACTTGTCTTTTTAGGCCTGATCACAAACCCTGTATCACATGATGATCAGACAGCCAACTGTCAGTGTGTGATAGATGCAGTTGGTTGTGATGTTCTCAGTGTTGACCTGTCCCACATAAGTGCTGAAGGAATTGTGAAGAGTGACAGGGCTAACATACGTAACCTCCTGGAGATTTTTGCAGGTTTGCTGGAATACTTCCTGGAATTTGTGGATGATAAGAGTGATAGTGATGGTGAAGGTAATGTGTTTTATTATTAACTTAGTAATGGTGTGTTTCTTTGGGAAAATCCAAATTTAGATTATTTAATCCAGAAACTGAAAAAAAATGGGGGGGGGGGGGGGGGGAGAATCTGAAAAGTGCAAATCTGCAAAATGTGTATTTTGTGGGAGATTGAAAATCAATGAAATAATTATATCCAAATAAATGCACCCTTAGTCATTTCTCAATATTTATATACATATACATTGATATTAATTTTGTTGATTTTTAAAATATAGTACAAAGTTATGTACATGTTTTAAATTGGCACATACAATTGTACACCTGGATCCTATTGGATTCATTCAAGCCCAATATGGCAAAATGTCAAGTCAAGACTTCAATATTTATTGGGTGAGATTGACCAAAGGTTGAGTCTAATATTAAAAGTCCAGACTTAAAAATATTGTCCATATTGGGCAAGGATAAATCCTTAGAACTGTATATTAAGTCTTTTATACAATCATGTAATTATTATTCTGAGCAAATAATCAATAAATACAATAGCATGAACAGCTTGTGTGAACTTTGCAATAAGGTAACTACATGTACAATAAATCATGTACAATTGATACATTGTACATGTATATGTATGTAGCTGTCCTTCATGGCAAAATATTGGACTTAGACGTGACCCTAATGACACATCTGATTGGTGGATTATTTGTTATATTGTGTGCAGTCCCATTTAAACTGTATTTTTAATTGCTGTTCATCAGACAATCAGCCGACTCACTGTACATTTCACTACAGGTGTGGATGATGAAGATGATTCTAATCTCCTGACATCAGACCACGACATAGTATCAGGTGTTCTGAAGGAAGAATTTGGCTCATCGTACTCAGATGTTTATAGAACTGGACACAGTAGGCCTGCCAACAGGTCTCTGCCATCAGACACTTCTGGTGGAATGAAACCAGATAAGTCCACCATTCCTGCCAGCAACAACGGCTCTACCAGGACACAGACTGGGAATTCTACAAACATGAGAATTTCCCTAACAGCAGACAGCTTTAGTGGCTTGAAAAATTCTGGCAATGAAGCTGATACATCAAGGGTAAAATATTTGTTTATGTTTAGTATTGTTTATAAAAAATAGTTGTGTTGCTTTTTTCTTCTAAAATTATCCTGAAGTTTATTACTAACCGTTAATTTTAGTGTTATAATAAACTACATTGTACCATTATTTATTAAGCTGTTTTTCTTACATTCTTCATTTACATTTAATATTTCCACCTTGATTCTCAATATCATAGCCAGTATAGATAAAGTATATCCCCAAAAGTACAATACAATCAATCCAATTGTACTTTTGGGGATATACTTTATCTATACTGGCTATGATATTGAGAATCAAGGTGGAAATATTAAATTGATATGCACATGTAGTTCAACAGTACCCTAATGATATGCCAACCGTAGTCCATACGTTTATAATAAATATTTTAAACTTATTGTAACAGTTCTCCTGTAAACCAAGTATAACTTGAAGAGATTCCGTGTTTTAAATAAAGATTCATTCATTCCCAGTACTCTTTGGAATTCAACTCAAAATCCCTGTTCTGTTTAATTTAGGTTAGTGATTCTACTAATGAACTCATCAAACTTGGCGAGAGCAGCAGTAGTGGTGGTTCAGCAACCTATAAGGCCATACCAGCACGTGGAGATCTTGTTTGGTCCAGAGAGCGCCTTGGCACCTCGACACACCATCGGCAGTCACATACCACTTCTATAGGAGATACAGCAGCATATGACCTTACTCAGTATACTCTAACTTCTGAGGATGGACAAAAGGACTCTTCCTTTGCTCTGCCAAAAATGGTAAGAAAAATTGCACCAGATCTATTTATTGTACAGAACTTTAACAGCACATTGACTGTAATTAAACCATTAAAACACAGGTTTTAAAATGTACATGTGCAGTTGACATAAAAGTGATATTTTCACAGTTGAAATACACAACTGCGATGTCACACATTCATGTTGTACAGTTTAACAGCCCATTAATTAATAGCTTGGGGAATAAACATCTATATTACATGTTGACTTGGAGATAAGTTTTTTAAATCTTATGTTAGATTTGTTGTAAATACACTTGTTCCCTGAGAAAACAGCTGCATGTCGTCATTGCTGACTTCCATCCTGTCCAAAGAAACTCGCCCTTTAAAATGAATCAGTCAATTCCAACAAAGCCCATCACACACCAGGAAAAAAGAGGCAGAAAACCAAAACAATCTTCGTATAACGATTTCTGCCGTGTTTGCAATTGCTCTTTTAAAAACCATTCTGCCGGTAATTTTTGGGAAAACCGGGTCTCCAGAGAAAATCTATTTTCAATTCCTGGAAAAGCTGGCGTATTGAAGCTTCCACTGGCAGAAATTTTGCAGGGCCTGGGTTATTCTGTTCGAGAAAACTATGGTTCATCCTCCCGTGTTTGTGCGAAGTGTGCAACAAAGACTAGGAGAGCAGTATCTAGGTGCTGGCTTGGCAAAAAAAAATGTGCCCCAGAAATCGAAGTCAACTCACCACAGCGATTCAAGCGTAGGTCTTCGTCACCACAAGTTTCGGCCGCAAGGAAAAGTGCGAGAATTTACTGAATTTACTTGCCTGCAGTATAGTATGGCGTATAACATGACATGTATCAAAAATGACAAATATACGGCCATCTACAAAGTCAATACGTTATGAATTAAGCCTGGTTACATTTTATAATTACAGTGTGTTTTGGTTTATATTGGGAGTTACTTGTGACCTACACCAAAGCTAGACACAGGGCATGCCGTGAAACAGGAAACAGCATGTACTTAACAAACATGAATGCAGGCCGCTTAGAATTTACCATAATAATTATGAATGAAACATCTATCTTCGTCATCAACTGCTAAGGGACCATTCGTTTATTAAGTCCCGGGAGGCGGCGGATTTAAAAAAATAATTTCTTTTGAATTCTTACCACCACTGAAAAAAGGAAAACCTAAAAATTACCCCCCAAGAACTAACACGTTTTCAAAACTTACCCTCACTCGCATTCGTAGCAGGCGCAACTCAGTATTCCTTACTTACCTTTGGTGAAGCGTGGAAAAGCTCTTGTAACCAGGCTTGGATATGTGATGAACGGACGGGCCACTTGTATTTTACCAAGAGTGTGTGACATGATTTACATAGCTCACTCAACGTTGTGTTGATCGCCTTTGTAACATTTGCTTGAAATATGTATATTTTCTAAACATTTTACCTATAACGTTATTTTTAGAAAACGTTTTATATGAGACTATATAACAGCACAGACTCATCCCAAGTCGATAACTTGGGATACCTGTGTCATATTTTCGCAAAGGATAATGGTCAGTCTCTCCTATGCAGCCTTGCCAGATCAGCTTCGAACACCGAACAAAATGGCGGCTATCGAAGAAAAAGATGTTCATTATGAAGTAGTGTTGTCTCTTAACTGGCAAGAAAAACGGTCAGCTGTTCGCGAGAAGTCCTCTGTAGGAAAATACATCCGATCCTCGCTGCAGTCTCTTGGTCCAAGTGATGCATTGCTAATGTTTGATTCAATTATCAAACGATCAAAAGAAGAAATCCAAGTCTTAAGTCAATAACATGTAAGACAAAAATACCCCCGTTTTATATTGTTGATGCCAAAAAATGACCCCCTCCCCCCCAAAAAAAATGTACGTCTCCAAAACTTTTATTACCTCCCCCCACCCCCCCTCTAAAACCATAAACGAACGGTCCCTAAAAGGTGCTTGTGTTAATTTTGAGATTTCATAAAGGCATATTATGATTCAGTGGGGTAATCAAATGAGCTCATTTGGAATTGTAATAACGACTGAAGAACACGTAAAGTAAGACTGGCTGTTTAACTCTTCTCATCAGGGGTCAAAAGTTAAACAGGGTTGTTTAATGGCCGAAATTAAACAGAGGTTGAATTCAGGTAGTAAACAACCATATGTTTCAAGCTCAAAGGCGCCATGAGTTTGAACTTTTCAAACACGCTTTGACGGCCGCCAAGCTCGCCATGTTGATTGATACTCTCGAGATCCACTCCTGCTAGTTTGTGATTGATAGGTGTTGACATGCTACAAACCCGTTAGCCAATGGGAATTTTGCGTTGTTCCAGCAACGCGTATTTATTTCCTCTGTGTGCTGTCCGCAGTCCCTCCATTTCTTCTCCTCTCTCTCGGCCCCATTCTTCCGCTCCCATGTTCTTCACTTCGCCCCCAATGGAGGGAAAAGGCCGGAGGAGCTGCTCACAGTCTGTCGTGAAACTATCAAAATAAACAGGAAAACTACAAAGAAACTTTCCAAAAACATTCAAATTGAAACCTAACAACAGCACTGTAACGATTTTCAAAAGATTGGAAGACAACTCGTACAAAACGACTTCTCAACTGTGACGAAATGGCCGCCATAGCGCGCAAAGCATGACGGTTCGCATATATTCTTTAAGGATAAATAACTCGGTCTTTCCTCCAAAAGATTATGTTCATGTATAAATATACTGTAGAAGCTTGAAAATGAAATTTTATTTCTCTGCGTAGTTGTTAACGTTTTTGAACATCAAAACGAGTTTGCATGTGCATGATTCAGTGCAAAATCGCATACAAAAGTCTGTAAATCTCATCTTTAATATATTTTCGAGATTTCATCCAACACTATTAAAACTTTCGAGAGAAAAAATGATTTATAGGTGCTCTTTGATATGACAGTGATTGTAAAGAATTGACTCCTATTGATTTTCCTCTATTTTATTTGTGATTCATAATCATCCGATATACAACTCCAATCTGTATAACTCCGAATCCGATCTAAACCCCAATCACACGTTTCCCAACATAACCCCCTGTAATATGATAGTTCTAGCTGTTGTGTAACTAGAGTCCACGTGAGTCCATATCTATGTACACGTGAGTCGCTATGTACATCGCACAGTTCTTGACACTCCCCACCTTGACCCGCTGTCTATACAGTCTGGTCAACAATTTGCTGTCGGCGGATCGCATCAGCGTTCGCCGCCGCAGCCCTGCGCGGTGGTCTGTCTCTATGCACTTGCTGTGCGTCCGCTTGCCTCGGCGCGCATACCCTTCCGTTCGCTGGTTCTGAGACTCGTATTTCTAGTGGGTACAACTTCTGAAGAGGTCTCCGTATTATTGTGCGTCTGCCCGTCTTGGACAGTGTTCGTAAGGTGGCTCCCCGCACCTCTCCATCGCGGCTTCGCGCAAGCTCGGTTACTTCCGCCATTCTCCACTTAGATCTCGGTTGGTCTTCATCCTGTACGGTGACAACTTCCCCTACTGTGAGTTTTCTGCCTTGGTCATCACCCAAACCGCATTTGTGATATTCTCGCAGCTCACTCAAGTATTCTCTAGTCCATCGCTGCCAAAAGTTCGTCAGTAATCGCTTGAGATATACCGCTCTCCGCTGTGACGTAGCTCCATCGTCGTCTTCATCGCTAGTACTTGGATCCGGTAAACTTGATAAACGTCTACCGAAAATCAGATGCGACGGTGTAAGTGGTTCTTCGTCGCATACGTCCGAGTACACATATGTAAGGGGACGAGAGTTCAAAGTCCCTTCCACTTCAGTGACCACAGTAAGAAGTTCTTCATACGAGAGTCGTGCATTCCCAAGTAGCTTGCGCAACCGTCTCTTTACCATCTGGACCATTCTCTCGTAGAACCCTCCCCACCATGGCGCATGCTCCAAGATAAACTTCCACTTGATTCCTTTATTTGCGGCAAATTCTTGAACTGCTGGGTGTCTGAATAGCCTGTCAATGTCCTTGTTAGCTCGTTTAAAGGTTTTCGCATTATCCGAGATAATAGTCGAGGGCATACCCCTCCTTGCGATGAATCGCCGTAACGCCCTTAAGAACGCCCCCACAGACAAGTCCGGTGTTAGTTCAAGATGAATTGCCCTCGATGTAGCACATGTAATAAGGCAGATGTAGCCCTTTGTCATTCCGTTCTCCGTCCGAATATATATAGGTCCCGCAAAAATCAATACCGTTAGTTTCGAAAGCCATACTCTCCCTGACTCTATCAGCTGGGAGATCCGCCTGCTTTGGCGCTTTAAATGACACGCCCTCCACACGCTTACACGTCACACACTGGTGCAGTACTCGCTTCACACATTGCCTACCCTTCGGGACCCAGAAACGTGATCTCAATTCCGTAAGAGTGTCTTTCACGCCTCCCGTGGAATGTACGCTCGTGACACGCGCGCACAATCAGTTCCGTGATATGACCCTCTCTAGGGAGGAGTACAGGGTACTTAGCGTCCTCGCTAAGGTTCGCGTTTCTAAACCTTCCCTTGCATCGAATGATGTTGTTCTCGTCCTTATACAGTCCGAATTGTTTGCTAAGATTCCGTAGTTCTTCTTCGTTTCCATGTCTGCTTGTAAACATTGGATCCAAGTCATCTCAGCATCCCTTATCTCCTCCGCCGACAAGGTGCCATTAACAACATCCTCAGGTTTCCGTTGAGCTCGTGCCCTACAGTTGTTGATGAATCTCATCACCGTCGCAGTGACTCTGTACAACGTTGTAACGCTGCTATAGCGCTGGGGATCTATCAAACTTCCAACCCCCTCAGTCTCGGCTTGGTTAGCTGTTCCGACGAGTACCGTTGTGCGTATCTCGCTAGTGTATTCGCTAGATAGCTTGAACGTACTGTCCGTGTTGTCAACATGTGGGAAGTTCTCTTCCCTCTCCTTCAACCAGTGTGGCCCCGTGCCACCAAAGGTCGTTGTCTTGTAGTTCCGATGCAAGACATCCGCGCGATCCGATATCCGCGGGGTTCTGAATGCCGGGACAATGTCCCCAGTCTCTCCTGTCCGTGAGTGTCAAAATCTCATTGACTCGATTTTGTACAAACTGCTTGTACTCTTTAACAGATTGAATCCAATAAAGTACGACTCTACTGTCCGTCCAACAGCGAATACTTTCGATGCGAAGAACAGATGATAACGCCTTCCTCACAGTAGCCATAAGTCGAGCCAATATTAGTGCTGCTACCAGTTCCAACCTTGGAATAGACATGGATTTCAGTGGTGCGACCCTACTCTTGGATGTCACGAAACTTATAGCATATCCACTCTCCGTCTCAACACGTAAATAAACAACTGCGCTGTACGCCTTCTTAGACGCGTCTCCAAATCCATGTAAAACCGCAGATGTAATCCGATTGTTTTGTCCCGTAAAATAATAACGATCCACAGAAATCTGTCTTGTCTTCTCGATATCTTGTAACCACTTCTTCAGCTGTTTTGCGCGTGTATCCGCAAAACAGTGTCCCAATCAAACTTATCCGCAAACAGTTCTTGAAGGAGAAGTTTAAAGTTCAGCATTACCGGCGAGACAAATCCTATCGGGTCAAAGAGCTTTGCCGCAACACGCAACACATTCCGTTTTGTTGGTTCCAGATTTCCCGCAAAGTCCGTGACCTTATTCAGCTTCAAGACAACTGTATCATTTGACAAGTTCCAATTAAGTCCAAGAACTTTGTGCTCCCTTGCAGACTCAATATCGTCCAAATTACCGACGGCCATCTTTGCATAAGATTCATCTTCTTGAGCTACTTGAATGCTAGGCGATTTTGTGTTTGTTTTCAAGATCCCTTCCTGTTCAGCGATGCGTGTAGATAACACTTTATCATTGGACGCCCACTTCCTGAGGTTGAGGTTGCCATCGGCGAAACAAGCCTTGACTTTGCTATATAAGCCAAACCCTTCTCTGTGTCTTCTCCACCCGACGTGAAATCATCTACATACAATCCAGAGATAGTCTTCTCTGCCAATTCTTGGTTCTCTGGAAAGTAGCCGTAAACATGATGACGTAATGTTGCGTTGAGCAAAAACGGCGAACAATTCATTCCGAATATAACTCTACAAAAACGATACACTTCCAGCTTCGGGTCTTCGCTATTGATGTCGTCGACCCACAAAAATCTCATCAAGTCTCTCTGCTTTTCTCAACGGAAATGTTCAAGAACGCTTTCTCAATGTCTGAAACGAGACCGACTTTGAAGCTTCTAAACCGCAAAAGAATGTCCAAAATCTCTGAAATCAGAGATGGTCCAGTGTACATGCAATCGTTCAGTGAGGGCAAATTTGCCTTCGCCCTTGAACTTGCGTCAAAAATAACTCTTAGCTTAGTGGTGAGAGCGTCTTGACGAATTATTTCTCTATGCGGTAAATAGTGTATTTCTCCTGGCACCGTATTAATAGAACTTGGTTTCTCTACCTTCTCAATAATACCATTGTTCTCTTGTTCCCGTATCGTGTTGTCATATTGCCGCATGACTTCCGGTTCCTTGTTAAGCTTTTCACAAGACTGTGTAGCCTACCCAGACTAACGTCATAATTATCCGGAAGCATATCGTGTACTTCCCGTTCTGGGAGCTCAACTTGGTATCTTCCATTAACGAAAGAAATGTTCTTTCTAAACTTCTCGTGCACTGTTTCATTGCTGTCCACTATTCCAATAGAGTCCAAGTTCCATAATCGAGACAACATTCCATCACTGTTTACATCAACAGCCGTGTCCGTATCCGATTGCACTGCCACTTTCAAAACATGTGTGGCCACAAGATTTACGCTGGATAAATGCTCTCCTTGAGCTCCATTGTAAAATGGTCCCGAAAGGACCCATCCCAGGGTTGTCTCACTGGCTGTTAAGCCTCCATTTTCTTCACGCTTTACGTTCCCCGTGAAGAACCTCCATAAATTATCTGCTCCGATAAGAACGTCAATTTCTACGTTTCGCCATCATTGTTATTGTCCGCTAACTCAAGATCATAAAGAAAGTCGAACTGCTCTGCCGCTTTCTCTATCTTTTGATTTCCGATGGGTGTACAAATGTCGGGCACAACAATCGCCCTCACTTGCTTCTCCGATGTACCCTGTAAATCCGTAACGTTAAACTCCACGCAGTCATAGGACTTGGGGTGTTCTCCCGCGTTGCCAAAGGCATTAATTAACAAGGACTCCCTGCTGACTGTCCGTAAATCCAAGCGCTCTTTAACTCCCTCCTTAACGTAGCTGCGCTGGCTCCCTGAATCAAATATTATTCTCACTCGTTCTCCATTGATATTCGCTTGGGCCGTTTGTAGTAAGACTGAATCCTTAGCCGCAACATGAAGCGTGCTCGTTTGTGAGCCCTGCTCGCTTGTTTGCCCGTGACCCGACGCCATCTTCCTTTTCTGAAGCTCTCCCTTTTTTGGCTGCGTGCAGATGGTCGTGTGGTGCCGTCCATCACACACAAAACATTTTCTAGCCGAACAATCCGCCGCTCTGTGACTTTTTCTGAGGCATATAAGCAACGCCCCTCCCGTCGCAAAATGTCTTTGCGAGCGGCGACCTCTGTCACAATGTTACATTTAGTTGTTGAGTGTTCAGTGCTTTTGCAAAACGTACAGAACACAGTCTTCCCTCCTTCTGTAGGCGCTACAAGTGCCGCTCCAGAACTGTAGTTGTTTTTGCTCGCTCCGCCATGCCCTTTACCAGCGCTACTTGAATTCGAATCGCTGCGTGCTTGGATGCCCGCGCAACGTTCGCGGTTCTCGATTTCTCCTCGCAAAACCTCCATGATCTTCCTTAGACTCCACTCATCGTCTTTTACTTCCCGGCCGATAAGTAGACGAATGTTTTCAGGTAGCTTGGACATGAGAACTGGCACCAGCAAGCTGCCGTATGACTCGATGGGAACATCTAACGCCTCCAGTCCCCGAACATGAACCTCCATCTTGTCGAAGGCTTTTCTCAAGCCTGTGACATCCGTCGTACTGACTCCTGGAAGATTGAGTAATTCCTCCATATGGCTGCTGATTATAACTTGCTTGTTACCGAATCGTTGGTTCAACAGTTCGATCGCAGCTTTGTAGTTTGCTTCAGTTAGCGGTAGTGTTTGTATAACTGCGGCCGCGCTTCCCTCCAAATAAGACTTCAAGTAAATAAATTTCTCCACATCCGGCACCGATTTTTCGTGAACCGCCATCCTGTAACTGTCCCAAAATGAGAACCATTGCTTGCAGTCTCCGTTAAACTTCTTGATGAAGATCTTTGGAAGCTTCGTCGATGATGACTGAAGGTTGTTTCCGTTGCTCGAAGAATGAGCGTGCGCTGGAGTGGCGCTGGCGGGTTTGTTGGCTTTTGAAAGGACGCTTTGTATTTTCACCAATACTCCGTGCATTCCTTCGCGGAATTCGCCCGCTAACATGACCTCTTGGCCAATATCAGTCTCATCCTCTAACAATTCCAGTATCTCATCGTCAAGCTTTCCAAGAATTACGAGACGCTCCTCCAGTGTTATTTTCAGCTGTTGTAATTTGCTCGAGATTTCCTCATTGAATTCGACCCCAAGTGCCTCTTTCGCCTCGTTGACTACTTTAGTTGTGTAGGCTCTATGCCCCGTCCGTATATTCCGTTTCTTCTTGAGTTCCGTCATCCGGCTCGAAGGACCATGTAAAGAATTGACTCCTATTGATTTTCCTCTATTTTATTTGTGATTCATAATCATCCGATATACAACTCCAATCTGTATAACTCCGAATCCGATCTAAACCCCAATCACACGTTTCCCAACATAACCCCCTGTAATATGATAGTTCTAGCTGTTGTGTAACTAGAGTCCACGTGAGTCCATATCTATGTACACGTGAGTCGCTATGTACATCGCACAGTTCTTGACAGTGATTATTTTCATGTTAGAGATCCCATGTTAGAGGTCCCAGTTCTCGAAAATCAGCACAGGTGAATAAGGTTAATTATATCGAATGTGTCTTTCTTTGCTCTCCCAGTATGCGACAGGCCAACTCTCCAGCACTGTCACATCCAGCTCCTCCTCATCCTCATGGCAGCAGCAAATATCTCCGCTGGACCCACAAAAAGATGGCACAACACTTGACACCCTGGGTGTCCGACCAAGAGTGGAACCTAATGTTGATAACGAGTCCAGTGAGGGAGGGAGTAGTGGACGGTCTTCGCCTGTACTGCATCACCATTACCATCATCACTTCCATCACCCTGTCGCATCAGCTGCAGCTGCTGTATCATCAACAACAGGTTAGTGCCTTTGTTCTATTTTCCATTCAAACTTTTTAGTTTCTCATCGTTGGACCCAAATGTTTTTGCATTTTGAAAAGAAGAAGAAACAGGGATATACCTAGCCTGAATTTCAGCCGTCTCCTCTGGTTCGTTCCTCCCGAAGGAGACGTCTGAATCCAATAGCCGAAAATGCCGTCCAGTGATGTCACTACCAGAAAACCTGGTAGTGATCTTTGATTGGTTCATATTCTATAATTTCGCATAATTATCATAATTATCAGCCGAGAAGACGGCAGGATTCACTTTGGACTCGCGTCGTGTCCGCGGGGTTGTTGATAATCGATTATTTGTTCACACTCGCAGTGGTAAAAAATGTCGCTACTAAGAACTGTTCTTTCCCGTAAAAGTGTCTTCGTATTTCTTCGAAAGTTCTTCATTATCCTTTCATGTTTTTCTACTTTTCTGTTGCATCATTTACATAGGTAATATCTCGTAGCTGTGTCGATTCGAACGGCAGATCGCGAGACATGTACAAAGATCAACGGAAAGACAAAGATCAACTGTACTTTGCCTCCAAATATTTGTTGCTTCGAAAATGTTTTCACAACATAAGAGGGATGGGATGGAGATATATAGGTAAGGCTTTTATTTTGGCCGGCATAATCTCAAATAATTTCTCAAGGCGAGCGATGGCTTTGTTTTTGTGACCCACGAACTCTTACTACCGCCGTGACAGTTTTATTTGCATAAATTAAATTGTTTATCCGCCTTGACGTCATTATCGGCTATTGGATTCAGACGTCTCTCTCGGGAGGAACCAACCAGAGGAGACGGCTGAAATTCAGGCTAGGATATACACAGGGAAAAATATAAAAAAACATAAACTTCCCATTAATGTTTTGGCAAATTACCATTAATGTTTTTTTGAAATTTTTCCCTGTGATAAAGCGAAAGAGTGCCAAGCAAATCAGCTGAAAGTGAAAATACTAAGACGGCCCGTTTCGGGAGATAGCAAACATTTTCCGGGAATCTAAAGAAAATGGGAGAGTCTCAGGGGTTGCGAATGTAGCAGTAAATCATTGATAGTAGTTTTTTTTTTCCGGGAAATGCCCCATTTATTTTGGTTTGTATAACAAAATTCGGGACGAACTGAAAATAGAGCAGGACGCCTACATGTGTTGAGAAAACATGTCGCTGCTAAACAAACTTTGTTAGTGAGTAGGAAAACACAACATGTTGCCATGTTCTCGCCTGTCCTTCTCTTACTTTTTCTTTGCTATTCTTTGCCCCCTTCCCCCCCCCCCCCACCCCATTTTGACCGCGTGCCACAGGTAGCCCAATCCGAAAGAAAACGAAAAGAGCAGGCCATAGTCGGCCTAAAAAGCGTGCACAAAAAAATCAAACAAATAAGATAAATATAATGTTATTTATCCACGTTAATGTTATTTATCCATGTCAGAGCTTTGTGGGCTCGTTACAAAAAATAGTATTACAATCTTGATGAATAAGAACAAAACTAATACCGTAAATCTTCTATTAAGCGCCCCCTCTCAAATAAGCGCCTCCCCACTATTAAGCGCCCCCCTTTGGAGTCGTTTTGTACTAAGCGCCCCTCTCTAATAAGCGCCCCTCTTCTAATAAGTGCCGCCCTCCTCCCCTCTCCCAATCACAGAACAATTAACACGCTCATTTTCAATAACATTTAATGACAAGCTCTATTCACATATCACAAAGTGTTTGGTTTAGGAAATTAAATAAGCGCCCCTCTCTATTAAGGCCTCCGAAATTTAATAAGCGCCATATACTTGTAGTACATTAAACGCAGAAGCTGTTGATGTAAGGTTTCCCCAAACCTGCCCCAGATAATAATGGAATATATATTGTCAGTTTTATTATCATTTCAGCGCAGTGCCTTTGCAAACACAGAAACCCAAGCGAGCTCGCTACTTAGTAGAATACATGACGTCATACTTGCGCGCGGACGGCACGCGCACAACCTTGATTATGACGTAATGAGCAAACAATCTAATCAGAGCCCTTGAACAGCTTCCCGATAATCGACTGACCAATCAGAACACTCGCTTTTCAAGTTTAACACACCGGATTTCCCGGAAACATTGTCGGAAATTCTCGAAGAGATTCCGATGTTTAACGCACGTACTGTACGTACCAAATGCGACAACAGGGAACCCAAGCAGTGAAGTTTCGCTCTGAGGCAATCTTATGTAATAATAATATCATAGTTTATTAAAATAGCAAAATCGCAGCTAAAATCTGAATTCATTGGTAATAGATAAATGTACTTCCACCCTTGTGATAGCTATGTACATGTACAATTATTGTTCTTTATTTTCTAGGTCCAACAGTGCTCCAGTCATCAGGTGCTATTCCCGCTGGTCCAAGCCACATAGTGGAACCAGCTTATCTTGACCAGATACCTGGAATAAACAGCTCCTCAAACCAACGTCCTCTACCTGCACAAAAAGGTACCAGTACCACAACACTTGGCAGGCCTGGAGTGTCTGGACTCTACAGCTCGACTACATTATCAGACAGAGGTGGTATTCCTGGCCAAGCCATTACAAGGGCTCTACCAGGCAGACTTACTACTACTGGTCAATATGGCCCTAACACTACACAAGGAAGGCGAGATTTCACACAACAGATAGACACTGGTGGTTTACTAGGAAAAGGTAGAACTTCTGATGAGCTTGGAGTTAGTTCTTTACCAAGAGGATCTGGACAATTTAATGTGAAGGCCATTTCTGATCATGATAGGCTGGGTAGAACCGCTCCTGCTGTGCTGACACCTTGGACAGATGGTGCTGGTGAGCTGTAATATTTTAGGAGAGCTTTATACACATAGAAAATAAATTAGGAGAAAGTATAATCCATGCTAATCAAAAAAATATTCACACTGCGCACGTGGCTCACCCGCTCTTTGCCCGTGCTTCACCCGCTCTTTGCCCGTGCCACACCTGCTCGCTGCCCGTGCCTAACCCGCTCGCTGCCCGTGCCTCACCCGCTCTTTGCCCATGCCTCGCCCGCTCTTTGCCCGTGCCTCACCCGCTCGCTGCCCGTGCCTCACCCGCTCTCTGCCCATGCCTCGCCCGCTCTTTGCCCATGCCTCGCCCGCTCTTTGCCCGTGCCTCACCCGCTCGCTACCCGTGCCTCACCCGCTCTTTGCCCATGCCTCAGCCGCTCTTTGCCCATGCTTCACCGGCTCTTTGCCCGTGCCTCACCCGCTCGCTGCCCGTGCCTCACCCGCTCTCTGCCCATGCCTCGCCCGCTCTTTGCCCATGCCTCACCCGCTCGCTGTCCGTGCCTCACCCGCTCTTTGCCCATGCCTCACCCTCTCGCTGCCAGTGCCTCACCCGCTCGCGAGAAAGTTTGGTCGCGGGGTCCGAGAAAAAGTTCTCTTAAATGGCATTTCCTGCATTATGAGTGTAAGAAACGCACTGTCTCGCTCTTTCTTTTTCTCTTTTCTTTATTCCATTTTTGTTCTGGCTTGGAAACGGCAGGAAGTGGGTTTTTTCTCCTTAGGGATAGGGGGGTTACAGAACCCCAGGAATCTCCCCCTAGCTACTCCCCTGGGAGTCGATTCGTTTTGATTGGTAGTGTTCTTGGAAAAATATAAATATTTACTTATTAAAAGTGAAGCATTATCTACTTGGAGCTCCGCTTATAGCCTTGACTATAAAAAAAACTGATTTCTAAGATTTCTCGTTTGATTGGTTCTTGGTTATGGTCAATAAGAGTATATGTGCATGCAAACAAAGATGGCGATGTGAAGCACGTGCGACCATTGAACTGGTCTATTTGGGATTTCTCTCTAACTCAAAGCCCTACCTGCACTGCTTAGCTTATTTTGTAAATCATTTTTTGTATTGATAAAAGGTGTCAAAGCCAGTGGTGTCGAGACTGGTGAAGACCATACTGGCCTGAGAACAAGTTCTGGTGTCACTCTGCACCCAACTACTTCTGCCACCCTCAGCGACTCCGTATTCTCACCTGGCCCCGCCCCCCTGCTGCGTACGTACATTGGTGCCTGGATTTTCTTTCTCGTGAAAATGTTTTCATTTTTCTGATGGATGGTTATAGGATTCTGGTGATTTGATGTTATAATAGAGCGGTTTTCAATTGAGTGCTGAAAAGTAATTGCTTTCGAATTTGATTGCTTGCGTTTACTTTGTCTCATAATCGGTTGAAGTAAAACCAATCGTGAATTACTTCACTTCGTGATTGTTTCATTGTGTTTTTACTTGCTCCTGTGATTGGCTCATTGTGTTTTTACTTGCTCCTGTGATTGGTTCATTGTGTTGACTTGCTCCTGTGATTGGCTAATTGTGTTGACTTGCTCCTGTGATTGGTTCATTGTGTTGACTTGCTCCTGTGATTGGTTCATTGTTTTTACTTGCTCCTGTGATTGGTTCATTGTGTTTTTACTTGCTCCTGTGATTGGTTCATTGTTTTTACTTGCTCCTGTGATTGGCTCATTGTGTTGACTTGCTCCTGTGATTGGTTCATTGTTTTTACTTGCTCCTGTGATTGGTTCATTGTGTTTTTACTTGCTCCTGTGATTGGTTCATTGTTTTTAGTTGCTCCTGTGATTGGCTCATTGTGTTGACTTGCTCCTGTGATTGGCTCATTGTTCTGACTTGCTCCGCTGATTAGTTCATTGTTTTTATTTGCTTCTGTGATTGGCTCATTCTGTTTTTACTCAAGAGTATCTGTCGTACGACTTCTTTATAAGGATGTACGTGTAGAGGGTCATTGAAGTACACGCACGAAGGAGGTCACTGATGTATGTACAGATCCTCTCGCAGTTTGCGGGTAGTTTTATGTATAAAAATTAGTCAAACCGAGCACTGAAGTTCGCTTAGCTTAGTGGTTACCACACTTGGTCTACATTTTGAGGACACAGGTTCAAACCCCAGAACGAATTTATTTCTCATTTTTGGGGATTTTTTTCTTTATATTTTGGTTTTAAAGTCATCGTTTGCCCGAATCCTAGGCCAGTGAGAATTCGTTGTTTATCTGTGAACCCTAGCTCCTCGTCATTTACCTAGGAACCTGTTTACTGACCGGTTAGGGTTAGGTTTATGGTACGGGTTAGTGTTAGCGCATGTGAAGTTTCGGTTTCTATCTAGTTTGTGAGGCTGAAAGTTTCAAAATGGCGGATTACACGAGTGGGACTCGAAAAGATTTATGGCCGCATTGCTCCGCCATTTTGGAAACTCACAGTCAATCGAAAGCTGGGACGAGTTTCCTGTACGTACATCAGTGACCTCCCCTCACATACTTACCTCTACACGTACATATGGTGGCCTATTCTGCTTCCTAGTATAATGAGGTTGTACGATAGATCCTTCTCTTTTTACTTGCTCCTATGATTGGTTCATTGTTTTGACTTGCTCCTGTGATTGGCTCATTGTGTTTTTATTTGCTCCTGTGATTGGTTCATTGTTTTTATTTGTTCTTGTGATTGGCTCATTGGTTTTACGACACTCAATTGAAAACCGCTCTAAGAAGAATAATCATAGGTTTATTAACAAGATAGTGAATTGCTACATTTTTGTAATATAGATAATAACATGAAATGTTTAACTATGGCTGAGATGAGGGGACTACATGTAGCTGGTATAAATTAAATGGCAAATCAGTACACTCTAATGAAATATACAGTACAGCCGTAAAATAATGCACGCGCAAGAAGTGGCGCAAGCAACTTCTTGCGACGCAAGAACACGCAAGCTGCCGCAAGAAGGCCTAAACCAACTTTTTGCGCTTTAGACGCAAGAACTACTGAACCGCAAGAAGTTCAGGCCGAAGCGCAAGAACTAAATATTTTGAGCTTACCCGCAAGAAGATGAAACGCAAGAAGTTGAAGTCTTAACGCAAGAACTGGTCGCTTCTTTGAGCCCGGGAAGACGCGGCTGTTTTCGTACGCTAATTTAAGATTTATGTTTCTAACTTCAGATATCGACGTTCGCCTTTTATTTCCCTCTTGCGAAAAGCAAATATATGTATCTCAAGCACTCGGCTGTTTTAGCAGGCAAGTAGAATAATATTGATACACTCAAGGGAAGGGAAAAATTGTTTGAGATACCGCGAGTTCCAGGATATTCCTGGCGCGGCGGGAATGTACGTCTCACGCTATCGTGTAGCAGTGAAACGGCGGTATTAAACTAAGCTTTTGAAGCTATCAGTCTTCAAATCCATAATGAATGTTCCTTGATGGTCTTGACTATCGAATGGATACCAAAACGTTATAATGAATGGCTCACCATTGACCAAATTAATAATTATCGCAGGGTCGCCAAAAGAAAGGTTGCGTGGGATTGCGTTACTAAACACCGTCCTATCGTTAGTTCGGTGTTTTTATTTCATCTGATAAACTTTAGCTTTTGTAGATTAATAGATCCGTCAATCATTCAGTATTTTTAAAAGTCATCTATTGCATATGTTTTCAATTCAAGAAGCCAGCTTTTCGGTGATACAACGATTCTCCGAGTTCACGTGCGCTTTCAGCCGTGGAGACTGATTGACTGGTTTTTGACACAAGATCAAGAGTACCGCGAACTTTGAGGAAAGTGTGATTTTATTGCGTTGTAGTTGAAAATGCAACACAAGCTTCTCAGATTTACTGGAAAATGATTAATTCTACCAAATAAATATTCTGGAGTTTATTTTTTTATCTACAATGTAATATGGCTCCGTTTTCAAAGTCCGAGTCTTGAATGTGTGACATTTTCCGCGAACTGATTTGAATAATCAATGAGCTCCGCAGTGTTTGTTTTGCTTTGAGATCGCACTAAAATGTCTTTCCTACCAAACCAAATGTTTTGAAAGTTTCATTTTACTTACGGATCTGAATAGTTTCCACCTGATGTGAAAACTGGCTTGAGTCTATTCTGTCAAATCGATACACTGGTGAATAAGCTTTTTGGATATTTAAATTTGTTGTCTGATTAATACACGGTAATTTGCAAATTTGCATGAGATCGTACCGAATCTTCTGGAGTTTTGATTTCAGTTTCTTTGTGACGAGTTAATAAAATATTCAAGTCTGCGGGTATCGAAGTACGCGATGCTTAATCTCTCTATTAGCTCCTTCCCACGAATGGCAGAAATGAAAACATGACCACAATTTTCGCGCGTTTGCTGCTTGACATTTTCAGTTTTTACGTAAGGTCGAGTAGATCCGCGTTTGTTGTTTACGTTGGAATTCTTTTCCACTTTTCTTATATATTTATTTCGTATTTTGACGGCGGGCTGACGTTTCCCGTTTGCCGTAGAACGCGGTGTTTAATCTCTCAAAAAGTTTAAGATATTAGTAAACTTTCATGGTTCTCAAAGGTTCCGTTTCTTATTAGCGATCTCACATACACACAAACATGTTCTCATATGCCACGTCTTGCGTGTTCTTCAGCATTCGTGCGGGTCTTCTTAAAGTATACCTTCTTGCATCTTCTTGCGGGTTGATCTTCTTGCGGAATGAACTTCTTGCGGGTTGATCTTCTTGCGGAAAGAACTTCTTGCGGGTCTTAAGTTCTTGCGTTAGTTCAGTAATTTCAAGCGCATGCGGCACGCAAGAACCTGTTGGCTTGCGGACGCAAAAAGAAGTTCTTGCGCGTGCATTATTTTACGGCTGTACTGTATAATAGGTCGTTTGCAGGAAACAGTCACGTGCTTATATATCACGTCAGTAACCAATGAATTACGCTCGTGATCCCATGGGAAAGGCTTTACTGGAAACAGTCACGTGCTGATATATCACTTCAATAACCAATGAATTGAGCTCGTGATCCCATGGGAAAGGCTTTACTGGAAACAGTCACGTGCTGATATATCACTTCAATAACCAATTAATTGAGCTCGTGATCCCATGGGAAAGGCTTTACAGGAAACAGTCACGTGCTGATATATCACTTCAGTAACCAATGAATTGAGCTCGTGATCCCATGGGAAAGGCTTTACAGGAAACAGTCACGTGCTGATATATCACTTCTATAACCAATGAATTACGCTCGTGATCCCATGGGAAAGGTTTTACTGGAAACATTCACATGCTGATATATCACTTCAGTAACCAATGAATTACGCTCGTGATCCCATGGGAAAGGTTTATCGGATGGCAAACAAACTTCAAAACGCTGTTTTAGAAAGATCGACAATCGATTGGAGGTGGGAAATAGCATTTACAAACAGGTTTTGCTAGTAACAATACCGATCTCGTACAAGTGTCTATAAATAAATGAAGTCAGGTTTTTATGCCATGCAGTACAACCACGTGATTGCATTCCTGCAAAGGGCCCATTGATAAGATAAATTGGAACAGGAGCCCATTACCAGGAGCGTACGTATGTGATGGGTAGCGCCCACAGCACAGTGGACGATGTGTCCATTTATAGTCGCGAAGTTCTGGTATGCGATTACGTTGTCTTTTGTTCTCTTGCGCTTTAGTATTTTTAGCAGTTTGAACCGTGTTAATTACAATTTTTCAGTGCATCCTGATTGGTTAAAAGTGACGGCCTTTGTTTCTTCTTGCGGGAAACGCAAATCTAAAAATAGCTACATCATCTGTTCTAGATCTGCTGTTGGAAAGACTTAATCTGGGAGATGCACGCTCCTGGTAATGGGCTCCTGGTAATGGGCTCCTGGTAATGGGCTCCTGGTAATGGGCTCCTGGTAATGGGCTCCTGGTAATGGGCTCCTGATTGGAATATGTAAAGTAGGCGTGGTAAAAATTGAAAAGTTACAAAATTTCAAGCAAACTTGAGAAAAAAAGAAAATTAAGTTGCAGAGCTGACGTGATCTGTAATTTGAAATTATGTTTCGTCTTCTCAGGGTTTGGCCAGCGGTCGTCATCGATTGGACCTCGTGTACTGGCGGCGCCACAGACAACGCAAGCTGAGAGGGTAAGTACTGTGATAAGTAAGGAAGCCTGGAGCCGAGTGTTGTGCGTGTGCATTTTAGGTACTTATTGACTGAGTTAGATAGGACCGGCCGGACAACTATATGGCTCGAGGTCCTGACAAAAATCGACCGAGAGACGAATATTCTCTCTTCCGTCCTGACCTTACTCAGTCAATAAGTACCTGAAGCACAGAAGACAATGTGAACACTTTCAAATGGCATACTCTCGAGCAGGGCGGGACGGTTTTTTCCGGCCCGCCACGTCAACACGTACGGCTCCCGTCAACACGTACGGCCCACGTCAACACGTACGGCCCACGTCAACACGTACGGCTCCCGTCAACACGTACGGCCCACGTCAACACGTACGGCCCACGTCAACACGTACGGCTCACGTCAACACGTACGGCCCCCGTCAACACATACGGCTCCCGTCACGAGTTTTGTAAATGGTTTTGAAAGGAAAGCGCGTGCGAGGCCGTACGGGTCATGATTATAATGTACATTAAGAACTGAAATGCAAACAAATCTAATGTTTTTGTTCCATAGTTATCCCATAAAGAGAATAGCTTTGTTATCTATGATTTGAGAAAATTTAAGGAAGAACCCTGTTGGGTTTGCAGCGATAGTTTAGCTTGAAAAGCCACTGCAGTGCTTATGGTCCTTACGGACCGTCTAAGGCCATGCACTACACCAAATATGGCTTGTATCCCATACAAATATAAAGGAAACTGCCTCCTGTTTAGCCACAAATAAAACTAATTCACCTTTGGAGAAGAAAGAACAAGAAACGGGGAGTACAAGCTTTCTAATCATTGTTGTGTACAACTTACAGGGAGCTTCCACTCGAGTGGCCACCATTGGGGATAGGTTACAATTAGGTACTCGATACGATGTCGACCCCCCTCTAGTACAAAGAGATGCAGCCGCTGACCTACTTGCACGGTACAGGCGTGATGATGGGCAGACAAGTGATGTCGATAATGATGACGACGATGACAGTGACGTCGCGCAGCACAGCGACAGCGCAGTTGGTTCGTATACATTAGGGACTGGGTACTAGCCTGCTAGTGGCTCTTTGGGGTGATTTTTTTTTTCGTGCAAGTTTGTTGGTTTTGCCTGTGATGCGCGGCCAAGGTGATAGGAGTTGGAAACGAGGGAGAAACAGCGCACCAAAGGAAACCCAAAATTTTGTGTATGTACTTGTAAATGAATTTTAGTTATACACCACGTACGGCGTGACATCGCATTGGCTTTCCAACAGGTTTTGTCTTCATGTAATCGTTATTTTTCTAACCAGATGCCCGTTGATGGCAGTGGTTACCAAATTGTATTTTTATAAACTTGTAAAACTAAGGTATAAATAAAGATGTTGTTATTGTTGTCATCTTTGTTTTCATTTTCAACAGACTATGGCAGAATTGGTGCAGTTGAGGTCAGTGGAAGTGACTCAGCCTCATCAGTGGCAAGCGTTCGGAGGAGTATCCACGGTGAGAATTTCTAATCCAGCCACGTTAATTTTGTTTTCTTTTGAGTGTTCTTCAGTATGCTTTAGCTCTATCTCTATGCGGCATGTACTGGGGAGGTGAAGAAATCCAGTTGAGTGCCAGGAACCTACCGTGATAGCACTGAAACTGATCGAGTCAAAACTCTTAGTAGGCGAAGAAAGCCAGTTAAGTGCTAGGCACCTACCGTAATAGCACTGAAACTGATCGAGTCAAAACTCGCAGTAGGCAAAGAAAGACAGTTGAGTGCTAGGTACCTACCGTGATAGCACTGAAACTGATCGAGTCAAAACTCTTAGTAGGCGAATAAAGCCAGTTGAGTGCTAGGCACCTACCGTGACAGCACTGAAACTGATCGAGTCAAAACTCTTAGTAGGCGAATAAAGCCAGTTGAGTGCTAGGTACCTACCGTGACAGCACTGAAACTGATCGAGTCAAAACTCTTAGTATGCGAAGAAAGCCAGTTGAGAGCAAGGTACCCATAACTTTGGAAAACAAGTCAAGCAACAGTTGCCCGGAGTGAAAATGCCATTTCAGTGCCAGGTACCAACAGAAATTTGAAAAGCGAGTCAAGTAAAACTCGGTAGAAATAATAATAATAATAATAATAAATTTTATTACATACTCCCCTCGGGGCTTTTCAGTATCTAATCACAATCATCCCTGTACTAAGAATCAATAATAATTATATATATATAAGACCATTTAAAAATATTACTAGTAATTTAAAATTTAAGTATATGTACAGTCTGAATTCAATTTGATTTAAACTCCTCCCAAAGCAAACACTTAAGTTTGTGCTTAAAATATGTAATTTCATTACAGTCCTTCATATCGTCTGACATAACGTTCCATAATGTGACGGCTCTGTAAAGGAAGGTTCGCTGACCGGAAGCTGATCTAAACAGCGGAATGTTCAACTTATCACTATTTCTGGTAACCAAGGAATGCACTTCGGATCTTTTCTTAAATTTGTTACACATGTATAATGGGGCTAAATCCTTGATGCACTTAAACGCCATAATGGTATCCCTGTACTTTACAGTAAGACGAACCGGTAGCCAATTTAACTCGCGCAATACTGGAGAAATGTGTTCATACTTTTTAGTACCAGTTATGATGCGGGCAGCGAAGTTTTGAACTCGTTGCAGCTTAGCTAGTTTTTTTTTAGAGGTACTTGCCCACACAGAAGAACAGTAAAATAATTTACTGAAAACCAAAGCATTGATTATAGTGATAAGGGTATGCCTGTCTAAAATATGCTTAATTCTGTTAATCTGACACAGGCTACCAGTACACGAGGAAACTACATTAGTCACATGTTCATCGTAGGTCAAACTTGCATCAATTACAACTCCTAAATCCTTAGCAGAGGGAACTGGATGTAATTGCTTGCCGAGGAGTGTTGCGTGAAAATCGTTCGGGACTCCACGCAACATCTGACGCGTACCTAGCAGCAGGAGTTTGGTCTTGTTCGGGTTAATCAGTAGGCTGTTAGCGCAGCACCAGGCAGCGATCCCCCGTAGATCTTCGGAAAGCGAGTGGGACAACACTCTACAGGAGCAGAGAAAGCCATTTGAGTGCTAGACAACAAAACAAAACATGGAATTGGGAAGTTCGTCGCTTGTGGTAATTTCTACTAATTGGAACTTTTCATTTGCATAGAACGTTGGAAGAGCCTCGAAACTAGCAAAGCTTCAGCATCAGAACGACCGTCCAAGTCGGCTCGTCGTGCGGTGACGTTTAACGAGGACATACAGACCATCCCCGTCACCAGCAGAATGGACAGACTTAGGCGTCTGCTGGATGAGGAGGAAGAGGAACAGCGGCTACAGCACACTAGTGTCATGCGTACGACATACCAGGCGCAGTTACGCAGCTTGCAGAGGCAGCAAGACAAAGAGAAAGGGAAACAAGGAAAAAGGAAAATACAGGTATGTGACAGGACTTAATTCTCGTACTAAACTTATGATGGGTAATGACTGTAACCTCTGTACAGTAGATCCATTGCAGAAATGTCGGCCAATAGCCCACTTCCGATATATGCCTTTTGTTTAGCAACGTGAACACGAGGCTAAAGACTCCAGGACAATACATATTTAAATTAGACGCCATTTATGCAATGGGTCTAGCTGGCTACGGCTTTCCAATGGACCTTTTTGCAGGAATGCAAAATGTAAAGATTAAATATTGTTTAAATAAAAAAATAAAAAAATATCACATGGTTGTACTGGATGGGAAACATCTAGTACAACTTGGTTTGCCATCCAGTAAAGCCTTTCCCATGGGATCACGAGCTCAATTCATTGGTTATTGAAGTGATATATCAGCACGTGAATGTTTCCAGTAAAGCCTTTCCCATGGGATCACGAGCACAATTCATTAGTTATTGAAGTGATATTCAGCACGTGACTGTTTCCAGTAAAGCCTTTCCCATGGGATCACGAGCACAATTCATTAGTTATTGAAGTGATATTCAGCACTTGACTGTTTCCAGTAAAGCCTTTCCCATGGGATCACGAGCACAATTCATTAGTTATTGAAGTGATATTCAGCACTTGACTGTTTCCAGTAAAGCCTTTCCCATGGGATCACGAGCACAATTCATTGGTTATTGACGTGATATATCAGCACGTGACTGTTTCCAGTAAAGCCTTTCCCATGGGATCACGAGCACAATTCATTAGTTATTGAAGTGATATTCAGCACTTGACTGTTTCCAGTAAAGCCTTTCCCATGGGATCACGAGCACAATTCATTGGTTATTGACGTGATATATCAGCACGTGACTGTTTCCAGTAAAGCCTTTCCCATGGGATCACGAGCACAATTCATTAGTTATTGAAGTGATATTCAGCACTTGACTGTTTCCAGTAAAGCCTTTCCCATGGGATCACGAGCACAATTCATTGGTTATTGACGTGATATATCAGCACGTGACTGTTTCCAGTAAAGCCTTTCCCATGGGATCACGAGCACAATTCATTAGTTATTGAAGTGATATTCAGCACTTGACTGTTTCCAGTAAAGCCTTTCCCATGGGATCACGAGCACAATTCATTAGTTATGGAAGTGATATATCAGCACGTGACTGTTTCCAGTAAAGCCTTTCCCATGGGATCACGAGCACAATTCATTGGTTATTGAAGTGATATTCAGCACGTGACTGTTTCCAGTAAAGCCTTTCCCATGGGATCACGAGCACAATTCATTGGTTATTGACGTGATATATCAGCACGTGGCTATTTCCTGCAAAAGGCCTATATCGTGTCGACCTTTTATCAGGCCAGTTACGATTTTACTATTTGGACAGAAGTCATTTGTAATTGCACGTTCCACTCTTAAGTGTATTTTGACCAGCAGTAATCGCCCCTGTAACTGGAATTATCGCTGTTGTGTGCTGTAAGTTGGCCTATTTTTCCCGAGAACGTCGCAATAACGCACCCCGAAGAAATCACTGAATTGCTTATATGAGCTCTGAGGACGTTTGCTGGTTTTAGTTGAACGAGGACCACATTTTGCTTTGGTTATTAGGACTGTAAGTTTCACTGAATTATTCGGTATACACTTTACTCTTTAGAGTTCACCCTTCGTCCCAAAGAAGAAGGCCAAGAAGCAAATCCCTACCAACAGGTGTGGTCGTCTCGAGGCAATCTACCGTCCACAGGGTAGACAATTACGACCGAAAAAACGACCTGTGTTAAAGGAGAGGAAGAGGAGTGCATCGGCCAGTCCAGACATTGGACGAAGGAGAAGAGGTCTGGGTAAGAGAGAATCAGCTGTGGCTATCATAGCCTGCTTGCAGGCGGTGGAGGGTGTTTTTTTCGCGCAGCAAACGGATCATCGAAGCGGCCGCCATATTGGCCGAGCGTGATTGAGACCTGGGATCGAATGACAAATGGAGGGGGGAGGGGGGTGGGGGAGAACAAGCAGATCTGAAAGACCGCCTGCACGAAAGCCTATGGTTTCTGAATTACGCCCACCACGCACACGATTTCCGTTAACTTGTAACCCGACCAATAGGAGTCGACGTGTGACAGCCTGCCAATTTTGATTTGGTTTGATTGAAATGCGTGCAATATTCAAAACAAACTTCGCTCGCTGTCAAATGCAATGCAAAATGCTAGTAAAATTGTCAATTGGTTCTTAGATACGGAAATTTCAATAAAACCAGCTATTTTTGTTCAAAGTTCTCCATTGAAAGGACTGCGACAGTACCACTTTAGATATATATGTAGACAGTTCGGTTTTAGCTTGTTGCGTTCGCCCCATCAGTCTCTCAAAGAGTTTGCAAATCCTCCGAAATACATACATTTAATACCGCAGTCAGGTGCCACACAAGCGGCTGCTTCCTTTCTTAAAAGAATTAAGCTCGCATAAAGATAAATACAGGATCGAAAAAATCTCTAAACTTCAAAGAAAACTCCGATGGAGACAATGTTTTGTACCTTTACCCAGCCGCGGAGAAAGAACGAGCAGCTGTGTTCTCTCTAGAAAACCTCTGGAACCAGGGTACAAGTCACCTTAGTCTTCAAAAAAGACAAAGCCTTTTGTATTATTCGCCATATTTTATCAACTGCAAGCTCACTACACAACTCTTATTATAGTTACGCCGCTTCGCAGGCTACACTTATTCCTTTCAGTTCTTGCTTTCAACACTTGCCACGATAAGCTTTGATTGACACCGTTTCAGCCAATCATATACCCCGTCCGCTGGTGGACGGGATCTAACTTTTGTACTCAGAAACCATAGGCTTTCGTGCAGGCGGTCTTTCAGATCTGCTTGTTCTCCCCCACCCCCCTCCCCCCTCCATTTGTCATTCGATCCCAGGTCTCAATCACGCTCGGCCAATATGGCGGCCGCTTCGATGATCCGTTTGCTGCGCGAAAAAACGCCCTCCACCGCCTGCAAGCAGGCTATGGCTATCACTGTGAACCGCATTCATAATGGCCGCCTCCTAATTTGCATAATTTAGAAGATAACTCTGTAGAGGGGAACTAATGCTCCCACAAGAAAGATCACATTAAAACTAGTTCAGTTTAGTTTTAGAGCAATGTGGGGAATTGCTGTTGACTTATAGGCACACTATTTCAACAATATGAACAGGAGGCTAGAAAGGCCTTCGTTGTTTTTCTCATACAAATCTCTCTCAATTTAAATAGCTGTAACTTCATTGCTTCATTGCTACAGCACTCAAATTTCACAAGATCGCCAATGTCGACATGCTCTTTGTATAGAGGTAATCATATGGGTTCGAGTTCAATTCGGGATTAAATTCGAACGAGTGAGTTTTTGAAAGAGTAAATAATCAACATTGCATGAACCCGTAGGGCGAATGCAATTTGAGCTCTTTGAAAAACTCACGAGTTATAATTAATCCCGAATGAAACCGGAGGCGTAGCCTCGAGGGTTTTATTGTTTTCGAAATATTTGGAATCCCCTGATGAAACACGAACAGTGAGTGAGAAATGACTTCTCATGCGAATGGCTAAACCGTACATTTTCATACATCATTAGCAAGTATTGTTTACCGTTTGACTGTTGTATATAATTATTCCATAGATGGCTTATTAGTCTTTTTTGCTGGCAGTGATTTCAACTGGCGTACTCAGTAGTGGCCAAGAGTTAGTACAAGCAGTCGGTAGGGTCGAGGTTCGAACTCCAGTGGAGGCACACTTTTTCTTTCTACGTCGTCCTTTACTTCTTCACTCCTTTCTTGTAGTTTATCAGTATATAAATAGTTAGTGGTTCATGAATATGATGATTAAGAAATATTGATCACTAGAGTTGGAAATCTGATCAAACACTAGTGCGTTTGGAACTGGTGTTTCCTGTACATCGTTGAATCCAGCTTTTCAAACCATTATGGTGTGGGTGGCATGGTGGCACAGTTTGTTTGCGCTCGCCTCTCACCGCTGCGGCCCGAGTTCGAGTCGGACTTGGTGCCATATGTGAGTTGAGTTTGTTTGTTGTGTTGTTCTCTCCCTTGCCACGAGGGTTTTCTCCGGGTTCTCCAGTTTCCTCCCTCCGTAAGAATCGAGATGTAAGAATCAACATGTGAGTTTGAGAGTAGTATGTATAAAAATATATGAATGTAGTGGGAAGTGTGTACGGAGTTGAAAGCAGGCCCCCATCAGCTACATGTATGCTGAAATACATAGCCTGCTTTTACAAAAATAATAATTATTTTATTATTAAATTCCACAAAATATTCAACCCTTCGTTAGCCAATCTGTATATTTAACAATGCTAGGGGTCTAATACTAAATTTAATAATGCTTTTATCAGATGATGCCGAGGCGCTACTGCCGTCCTTGTTCGACGAGTTTCCCTTTCTACACGTCTCGCCCCAGACCACGCACACGATGTGGAAGAAGCAGGCTCGGCAGCTCAGCAGCCTGACCAAATCAGGAACAGACGCAAAGCGAACCAAGAGTCAGCGGTTAGTCGAGGAGGCTGAGTTACGGCAGGAACGCCTGCTGACAATTCTTAAAAAAGATTTGGATCACAATCAGAGAATGGTGAGTTTTTGAGCAATTATCTAACTGCTTACTTCGCATGCTCAACACAGAAAGGAGTCTTTGTCATAACCTCGACCCCGGGGCCCTATATGGCATTGCGCTGCTCTGCGCGCTATAATGCTTGCCTCAGTTAGGCAGAATGCTGAAAATCTATGGGCTACTTTAAATTTATCCAAAAAATGGATGTATTACTGAATGGTTCTTCCACTCTAAATTTTGAATCTAATGCCTCAATTTTTAATGCAGTTAGGACTTTTATTATTGATTCAGGTCGCTTTAGCCATTTTGCGTATTATCTGTATCTTCTTTTTTCCTTGTTTGTTGCTCTTTAAATTATAAAGTTTTTTGCTTCGCGGTCTAAATGTATAAGTGTAAATGTGAATTACAACCGATTTATATGTTACGTGCATCGGAAATATTTCAAGTTTTTTAGACAATCATTCGACATACTCATTCGACACAATCATTCCATGCAAATGTTTGCCACTTCTGGTCGGCAACACAAGGTTGGCGAAGTCTGTTGAGTATTCGAATGTGAAAAAGCACCTAAATTATTCGATTCAGTACCTCAAAACCACGATAAACAAGTGAGTCTGGTTAAAAAGCATGTCGAATGACCATGTCGAATGATTGCTCTATGCACGTAACACTGAAATCCGGGTTGTAATGTGAGCCTCTTAGATGAGCGCTTTACGCTCTTGGGGTTAACGTTTAGCTCAAATATTGTTTAAATAAAAAAAATGGCATTGGTCCGAGAGACCCTTGAAAAGGGTGATAAAATACTCCCAAATTTTAGGAGTATTTATCACATGATTTTGCGATCTAAGATGGCGGCCAAGCTAAATATGGAAGTATTTCAGCACGTGATACAAACCATAGGTATCCCAATCCGGAGTTAGCGGGATGTGACGTAGCCCAGTCCCAGCCTCCCCTTCGGCCGCTCTGGAGATCGCGGTAAAGAGCGGGTCCAGTTGATTTTGCATGCGCATGTCATATAAGAAAGTCAATGACTCTGAGCTCAAGTCTTAGCCAATGAGATCGCGCGTTCTTAAGATGCTCCCATAATTTATATTATAAACCGGATTAAAGAAATCACTGTTGACGTCCCATGCAAGCCGTACGTCAATTTTGGCCTTCTGTTAGGCTTCAATCATTCAGTCATGTGTGTTCATTCTACAGCGTGATCAACGTGATCGTGAGGAGCGTCAGCGTTCTGTCAAAACTAAGTTACACGAGAAACGACAAGTGGCAGCACGAGCCCGCAGATACTACGACGATTATCAGTTGCGCATGCGCTCTAAGATGCTCAAACGACGAACACGGGAAGAACAGGTGTGTGGGAATGGGTTTGTACGTCTGGGAGGTCCTGTGGGGATTTAATCATTAAGCATTTCTTTTACAATCTTTTTAACAGGAATACAAAACTTACATTTTGTTATTACTTTGGTTCTTTTATAACACAGTTGAATGAAGAACGGTTAGAATAAGCTCAAATCGTAAGCTTTCCGAATCTAGTCCACTGTTTAACAGAGCTATACTGTACTGGTAAAAGCAGCTGAATCAAGTAAAGCATCACATTGAATTGCTTTGGGTAGCACTTGTTCGTGTCTGTAACGTATTTAACTCGCTCTGTCACTTGAAGAGTGTCTGAAAATCAAACCCTCGTCAGGCCTCATGGGCTGTTATCGCAGTTCGGCCATCTTGGATAAAACAATAGTTTTGGCCCCGGTAGGCTCGCACTGGTTGGTTTCAGAACGAGTATACCGGACGAAAACAAAGGTTTTTATTCTCCTGGGACTCAACATGGCCGCCGTGCGATAAAAGCCCATTGGAGTATGTTCCTAGTGCCTGGAACTCGTTTACTAACAGAGATGTGAATCTTGAATAAGTCCAAAAGAGGGCCGCACGCTTCGTACATAATACGAAACAAAACAAATTTAGTTAACGTCAGTATTAAAGAGGCACCACCAGATGATCAACGTTCTCATGGCGCAATACAACAAAATAACTACTCACATTAGCAGAGTACGCTTTCCAGGTAGACTGGAGAAAATCTGAGACGATTTTGATGAAGGATGGCAATGATTTGAATGGATGAAAAATGGTGCCTTTAGGAGAAATTTAGAGCAACCTGAAATCGGTTCACTGTAACCGAAATCAAGTTGGAAGAATAAGCTTTTGTAATTCACGTTAATCTTTGGCATCCTCTATCGAACACGTTTGAAAAGCATATCAGGACATTCGCGCATGGTATATTTCTCTTCGATCTCAGGGTGTTATATTTGTAGTTTTGTTTTAAAGAAACCTGAAGGTTCAATTCGATAGACTTTATACTTTATACTTTATACTTTATACTTTATACACGAAAACCCTGATTTCTCTTCGTTCTGTCCATCCAGATTTTCAAGAATCTGTTTGAGGAGGGACTGGATATCCAGAAACAGCGGGTTCGTGAGCTCCGCCAGTACGCGAGAGAGAAAAGGGATGCTCTGGTACACAGACAGCAGAATGAGATTGATTCACAGGAAAACTAGTATCCTTACTGATCACATTCATAATGGCCGCCTCCTAATGTGAATAATTTGGAAGATTATGTTGAAGAGGGAAACGAACACCCTACTTATCAGTCGTAGAAAGATGTCCGATCCCATCAAATTTAAACTGGGAGTACAGAATAGTTAGGACTACCCAACCTTTTTGAATGCATAATATGTACAAGATTTCCTATGTATTTTCAATTAATGTCTATTTGTATTATAATTGTTACTGTTATGTATGTGTTGCTATGTACTATTTATAACATGGGAGACCGTGTTGTATCGGTAGATATAGATACGAGTCACTTCGGCGAGGATCTTTATCTCCGATACAACACGGACTCGAGTTTTGTAAATAACTTCTAAAACGCAAACATAACTATTCAAACGCAATATAACCAAAATAAGTCAAGATTTACTTTTAAAAGAGTAACATTTCAATAAATTTATCGAGGTCTCTTGTGTTCTAGTTGAGTGCAATACTTCACTGAATAATCATCCGGAATAATTCCTTTGTACTTTATTTAAAACAACAATGTTTTTATCTTTGATTTCTAGCTCAAAAATAGATTTGCATCAAATTTCACTAGTTCAGTCAGTTGCGTGTTCTTGAATGTAGTTGAGTTTGCGGGGTGAGGTTCGTCTCTTCTAACCTGAGATAGCCCGATTTCGAAAGCCAAAACCATCAAAGGAGAACGAGTTGCCTGAATCTAGTATTCCAGCCAGTATACTTCATATGCGACGATGAAATGGGGTGTAAACATATTCCAGGGCGTTCCAGGGCTGGCAATCCACTCGTGGAATGAAGGCGCAACTTTAGAATACCCGGCGACTAAAACTTGGGAGTCGTAACTACTGGCTACATATACTGAAAGGTAAAAACATAGCATAGCTAGGTAAAGGTCATTTTAGTAAATCAAATAATGAGTGATTTTATTCAATTACATTATTTATTTATTTTTACAGTTGAAGGCTAAAAGTTGGGAGTTGGTTTGAATATTTCAGAGAGTGCGGGGCTGATGATTGCTTACTCAAATAGAACACTCTTGATTATTGAACTGGAACACTTACAACACTAGGTTGTTCAACTGGAACACTTACAACACTAGGTTGTTCAACTGGAACACTTACAACACTAGGTTGTTCAACTGGAACACTTACAACACTAGGTTATTCAACTGGAACGCTTATAAAACTGGTGACGTAATGTAGCTCTTTTCGTGTTCGAGTTCGATGATCAAGTAGACTGCTTGCAGCCCTTTCTCCGACGAAAAACCAGAGGAATGTCAGAGCTAAAGTTCCTGTGTTATGGCAGCCGCGCGAGGGCTGGGGCAAGCGCCAGTTATTAATTAGTCGGTCACCACATGGGGAGCTTTCTGCATTTTCTCATTTTTCTTTGGCTTTCATTATAAAATATTAGCCAGAAATACGGTGAGGTCAAAGATAGCTTAAATTTAGTTCCAAATCCCTGGAAAAACTTTGTTTAATAGTTTTTTTTTGTGCTGCCGAGGTCCGATCTCCAATACATTCAACGCAAAGTCAGGCTGACGCAGAATGATTTGGTCAAGTGACAGTTTGGGAAGCCTTCCAATCCTGGTTTTAGCAGTGCGCGCGCAGGTGCAGTACATTTTCAGGCACGTCGCGCGTCGTCGGAGTTCGGCGGATGCGAGGGAAACCGGAAATCGGCCAATTTTTGTTCTCATCCTATATGTATGGTGCTGCGAGCGGGAGCGCCTCTATAAATTCGCGCAAAACCTGACGTCATCTATGCATCTGTAATCTAATAACACATGGCTGTCGACCAATCAGAGCGCACAGTGTGACGTCGTCTATGCATCTGTACTCTAATAACACATGCCTGTCGACCATTCAGAGCGCACAGTGACGTCATCTATGCATATGTACTCTAATAACACATGGCTGTCGATCAATCAGAGCTGTTCTGTCCAAATTGAAAGGGGGTTTGACATTTTAGTCTCTTTTTATAACCAACCAATAGATGTAGAGCACAGTCAACCGTGAAACAATGTTGCACTAACTAGTACTAAATAGCACTAAATCCTTTGTTTTCTATTGTTTAATTAGTGCTATTTGTTAAGAAATGATTCACGGATATAACAATGACTGAAACTCTGTTAAAGGGGCACCGTCAACCCCCACATGATAAACTTTCTCATGACGCAAGACAAAAATAACTACTCAGATTAGCAGAGTATGCTTTACAGCTATACTGGAGAACATTTGAGACAATTTTGATGAAGGATGGTAATGATTTGAATGGATGAAAAATGGGGCTTTTAACCCTTTCACTCCCATGGGGTTTTAACTGATTTTTGGCTCTTTCTAGACTGCAACGAACTCTCCCCCATGGAATTTTCAACTGGCCTATAATACTGGGGGCTCAAATTTTTTTTGTCAGCCATTTTGGATATGTTGACGTCAGATCTCTACGGAGCTGGAGGGAAGTTTGTTTGGGGGAATTAATACAGAATTTAAGGCTTTTTAAAGCCTTTTTCTCCATTTATAGAGTGCTGGAGGACATCATTAAGTCTGATGAGAGCTTCAATCAGCACTTTATCAAAGAACCGAGTCTGTGCCAGTGAAATTGTGAAAGAGAACGAGCTTCATTTACCACTTGTGAATGAGCTAGGACTTCTTCTGTCACTTTAGCACGGGCTTTATAAATGGGGGTCTGGAGCCACCTATCATAGCTTTTTTGGAATATTGGACAATATTTACTTGCCATTGATTCCAATATGAAGCTATTAGGTCAAAATGGCTTGAAGATGGGGAAAGGGCCATGTTGCTGTTTGGTAGGATTTCCCGGCATGCTTTGCAGTCATTATGGATGAATTTAGCTTGCTGTGAAGTGCTTGTGGACAGAACGGCTTGGTTCTGGGCAAGTTTAGGTGTTGGGAGACAGAAAGTGAGGTTAGTGCAAACATGAAACTCTAACTTTTATGTGAAATATGCATTTTTGTGAGAAAATTTAGAATCTGAGGAGAATTTTTTTATTTCTGTAACTGTCATTTTAGTCCCTTTTTCTGAAGTGAAATAATGTCAACTATAGTTAACTTATGCAAAGAAAGGAGGATTTAGATGAAATTATTCATTTTTAATATGCCTAATGCAGTTCAATAGGATCATTTGTCTATACATTAAGGTGTGTGGGAATCTCAGGGCATTGCTCTTTGAACTTAGTCAGATTTAAACCCTCAAAGCAAGTAACCAGTAATAGTGCCATATGGCACTCTTGGGAGTGAAAGGTTAAGAGAGATTTAGAGCAATCGGTTCACTGTAACCGAAATAAGTTAGTAGAATAAGCTTAATCTTTGCCATCGTTTTTCGAAAACATTTGAAAAGCATATCAGGACATTGACATGGTATTTCTCTTCTATCTCAATGTGTTATATTGTAGTTTTGTTTTAAAGAAACTTGGAGATTCAATTCAGTGCCCCTTTAAGTTACTTATTTATCTTGATTTAGTGATGTATGTAAAGCGCCATTGGACATTTATTGGAAATGGCACTATAGAAATTACTTATTGAGTATTATTATAAAATGCGAAACACGGTTATCCTTAACGCTTCGACACCTCAGCTATCGAGATCATTTCTCCATGTTAGCTGACGGGATGGCTCGTGAGCGATATGAGCTGCAGGTTCGCCAGCAGGCCCAGGAGAAGGTAGGAAATCCAACGAGCTCCCAATTAACTAAAACCCAACCCTGAACCATAAAGAAACCCTAACCGGTCAGTAAACAAGATCTTGCCCTCCTAGAGCTAGGGTTCTCAAGAAAAACTTCTCAAGAAAATGGTGAGGTAAAAAATTTGAGAGATTTTCTGGAACTCGAACACCGCTCCTCCTACTCGTACGGCAAACGTCGCAACTACTACACTAAACAACCATCGTCACTCAATTGCTGTCAAATTTTTAAATTTTAAAACCACTGCTAATCTATGTATTTTTAGCCAATCAGAATGAGTGAGCGATTCCTCTCCTAAGGAACTCTGGGAAATCCACCGTACATAAAAATGGCGTCTTGTACTTTTACCCACAATCCTTTGTGTGCGAGAATCTTTAAATCCGTTATAAAATCGTGGTAGAAAGAAGCCACACAGTACAAGTGCTGTTGCCAATACACTGTCATTGAAGAGAATATAGGATTTCTACAAAAAAAGAAACCTTACTCTTAGCCATAAAACACGTCGGAGATTACGGAGATTTGGAAATGGCACAAGCCCAAAACGCGTGTTTTTTAAAATATTTCTCTCAGTATGATACACGCATGGCTAAGGCTTCTTGCTATTCTATAGAGATTTAAAGGGGAACTTAACCCTAAAATCAACCCAACGCCTATAGAAGATTTATTCGAAAGAAATAAGTTGGGCTATTTTATTTCGGCTCAATTCCGGTTTCTTTTATTTATGTGTGTTGCGCGTCTATGAAGAGAAAATAAGTTCCAAGTTCGAAAAATAACCGATTCTCCGCTGATCAATCTAGCTTGTGTGGCGGCTCAATTCAAATTTCCCCATATCATACGTCACCCATACCAAGGGAAAACAATCACACCTCCGGCACAAAGAAAACACAATGTTCTGCAATTAGGAGCCGTTCAGCTTTTCAATGTCGGGGACAGCATGGCAAAACTAATTTATTCCCCGTACCTGACGTCACAAATTACAAGAGTTGAGCCGTCTGTACATAGCGGAACAACACGGAAATAAAATATCGTGCATGTTATATACTCTGATAAAACACGTTTTTTAGCCTATCAGCACTCGTTTTTTCGTGGCTATATTACGATCCGTTGAACACGAAGTTCGGGTATGAAAAGGGGGCCCAGGGGTTTGCCACCTTCAGTTGTCAATCGGCCTTTGTAGAGCGATGCTCCGCTTGTTTGTTCCCTTCTGATTGCTATCACTGCTCTGCAATTTGAATTTCAAATTTCGAGTTCCATAAGGCGCGAACAGAGGCTAACCGGATCAACCACGGTTTCTGGGAAACCCCCACACCTCCCCCACACTTCACCCTAACCTTTAATGATTAATCATCAATAAAACGATGCATATCTAAGGGAGGGGTGGGTGGGTAGTTTCCCAGAAACCGGGATTGAGCCGGCTAACCCTGGTATACCGGAACTTCGTGTTTAAACGTGAGCTGCACTCCCGTCATCCAGAGGCTAAGCTTATCACGTGGCTGTACTTGATGGCAAAATAGGTCTGACCGGAGCAAACCCTGTTTGCAAATGCTATTTGATTGGGCTTCATTTGTAGCTGCCATATTGGCATCATTCTTTCTCGTGGTAGTAATCTTTGCTAGTTTAGCCTCGCAATATTTCCACCTCCAATCTCCGAATTTCTAACGAGACCTGAAACAACCATGGGGGCTGATCAAAGCCAGGTCCCGGCTAATCCACAGATCGAATTAGAATTTATCGTGTTGGTTTTTGCGAATGGAGGAAAAGCGGAGAACCAGGAGGAAACCCTTGGAGCAAGGGCGAGATACCAACTAACTCAACTCATATATGGCGCCGCGTCCGGGAATCGAACCTGGGTCACAGAGGTGAGAGGCGAAGCGCTTAACCACTGCGCCACCCCGGCTCCCCGCCAATCCATTGTCGATCTTTCAAAAACGGCGTCTTGAAGTTTGTTTGCCACCCAGTAAAGCCTTTCCCATGCTATCAGCAGTTTCCAGCAAAAGGCCGTGACGTCCAAACCAGCTCCTCGCGCACTCCTTTCTTTGTTCTGCAGGTTGTGCGTCAAATGCGTCACGAGCTTCGACAGAAAATGGAGAAAGAAATTCAGGATTTCCAAGAAAATCTCAACAGGGACGAAGACTCTGCGTACTTCCGTCAGCTGGAAGCAGACAGGTTGCGGCGAGAGTTTCAGTTGGCCATGTACAAGACTAACTGCTAATGTTAATCAACTGGAAGCAGACAGGTTGTGGCGGGAGTTTCAGTTGGCCATGTACAAGACTAACTGCTAATGTTAATCAACTGGAAGCAGACAGGTTGTGGTGGGAGTTTCAGTTGGCCATGGGTACAAGACTAACTGATAATGTTAATCAACTGGAAGCAGACAGGTTGTGGTGGGAGTTTCAGTTGGCCATGTACAAGACTAACTGCTAATGTTAATATGTCCATATTAGAGATGCTCTCTTTAGTAAAAGGATCGAGTGGGGAGCTATGGGGATATTGCAGGTAATTTGAAAAATCATCGGACACAAAAACTAGTAAGGGAAGAGGTCAAAACAATGGATTTCGAATGGGACCGAATTTTGTCAGGGGAGGTGGTGGGTGGCGCGTAATACCCCGTGATTTTCTCGCGTTGTAAAATAAGGATACCTCATTTTAATGCAGACAGACTTTCTTCTCTGCCTATAGTTACTTCTTCAATAAGTATTTTATTCAAGAAGATCTTTGTAGGATTTTGCCAAAATGGGTGGTGGGTTCCGGATACAACTCCCCTCCCATCAAAATTGGGTCCCGCCAGAGTATCATTATTTTGACCTCTTCCCTAACATGCTGTAGGCAGCGTATTACAGCGCGAAACGCAAATGTAGGTATATACCTCATGGTAGTGTTCCGTTCCATATAGTCTCCCTGCATAATACTGTAAAACAGTAGAGAAAACGGACTTATTTCATGATTGACAAGGTTTTCACACAAAAAAAAAACTTTCCTATGAGAAAACAGTTCTTTGATCTTTAGAAAAAGAAACAAGGCCCTTGGTAGTTTCTAAACGTCGATTGCACGAGACTTATTTCATGATTGACAAGGTTTTCTTACATCGAACAATTGCTGTGATACACAAATCGGCATATGAAAAGAAATAGATGATAATGAGAAGATAAAATGAGAGGTATAATTAATACCTTTTGAAATAGTAAACAAAGCACGTAATGTTTAGATGAAATATTACGTAACTCTCGGTATTCCAGTGGTGCGGTATTTCACAATTGACAGAATTTCCGTGTTAAAGTAATCATAATTCTTAAAATATTCAAACTGCTTCTTTGGAAGCCACAGTTTTGCATTAGTAGTTTTCTATTCATGAATTTATTTTAATCGCTTGTACAAGTATTACGTGAAGAAGTGCCCAAACGAAGCTATTAAGAACTGAGGATGTTTTCTACGTGGCTCCGCGCCGAAAATATAGTGAATCAGATGAAGGTATGTTTAGTTTGATGATTTTAAAACAATTATATATTATACCGTGATTTTGTTAGAACTTTATTTCGCAAATTGCCTATATTATTCACTCGACTTTTAGTTGATAGTACTGATCCGTGATTTCAATTCGTTCCCACCGACGCAGTTTTAAGACTAGTTGTGAATAAAACTTATAGGCAGCCCCAGGAGGGATTTGATATGTAGCAGGGAAGAGTGGGGCTGATGAATTGAATTCAACGGGCTGTATCTAGATAAAGCCTTGAATACGTAATGAGTAATTTAATTCAATTCATCAGCCCCGCTCTTCCTACCCTGGTTACCAGAGGCTCGAGAGGCTCGAAAGTTGCGAGTCGCGAAGCGACGAGTCTCCTATGAGGAGACGGATCGCGAAGCGATGCGTCTCCGATCGAGGAGCGAAGCGACGAGCCTCTGGGCTAACTGGGTAGTAATCTCACTTCCATGTTGGATATGCTAATGAGAGGATCAAATATTCAGTCAAACAGGATTTTCTGTTTTGACAGCTACGTGACACGCTCGTGAATGCCCGGTTCGAAATACAATTCAAAACAAACTTGTCTCGTGTTACGGATAACTTCTAAAACCCCCGTGAAAAAGTTAAAATCTACTCAACGTGCAACTTTAAAAGAGATTTGCTGGACGTGCACTATATATATTCCATTTTCTGGTCGACAAAGACAACATTCCTCTAAAGGAGAAAGTAGCCGAAAGGTTGTCGGCGCTGCTTGGGATTGAAGTAATCCAGGAAGAGTTCATTTCTTAGATCATTTGCTCGAAATGCAAGCGGGAGCTTGAAAAACTTGAAGCAACGACTGACTAGTGGAAAGTTCTAAATCTCTAGCTGAAAGATCTGCTGAGGTACCGAGAAACTTATAATTCTGCAACACTGCTGGTAGAGGACAATAAAATCAAGAAGGTCGAGTGAAACGATGCAAAGGCAATTCACCACGGTACGATCGAACCAAACCAACGAAATATCCTGACCATTCCTGAGTATCACGACCAAATCAACTCGAACTCGAGCTTGTTGTGCATGTCGACCTTGTTGTTCCCTCAAAGGATAAACCGAAAAGTGCGAAAGTTGAGGTTTGTGTAAATCACAAATTTACAAATTTACATTTGACTGGCTCAGAGCCGTTGCGATCGGAATAAGCTGAAAAGTTAAAGACTTCCCGTAGCCTGTTGGTAGGACAGCAGTGATATCTCGTCGTTTCACAAAGCTAATAATCGCTTCTTTTTGGACTTCTTTTAACATTTTGACGTTTGGGAAGCTTTTCAACGCGAAACTTATTGCCGTTCGAAGTTTGCAGTCGCCATATAAAAAATAAACTCTTAGCTTCAGTAACTGCACGGCACCGAGACAAACTAAAGTGACAGCTGAAACCCTGTTTTCAAAATCTAACCGGTTTAGGTCCGTTAACCAATCACAAATACCTACAAAACCTGTTGGTGCGATCATCCAATCAGATTTCTAGTACAGATTCTGTACTCATGAAAGTGAGACTTTGGCCCAATTAGCCCAGAGGCCACATCTGGCTATCAACCCCAGGTCCACTCGGTTACGTCGGTCACTGTGGCCTCTGGGACCAGGGTACGCTCTTCCCTGCTAAATATCAAATACCTCCCCGGGCTTTTAGTTACTTGTTAATTTAACTGGTATGTATGGCAAATAAAGCCTTATGAATAACAAAGAAAACCGTGTCAAGTATGAAATAAGAAACGGAATACTACCATGAAGTATATACCCAAATGTAAGACCACTTTTAGATACCGACAAAGTTAGGAGCCCAAACCATACAAACGTCTGTAAATGTTCGAACTTTATTAGCTCATAACTTTGTAAGGAAATAAGATGCCCCTTAGTAATCATGCTTGTTTTGGTGTGCTCTTTCAAGACATTAGGTTTTGCATTTGTTGAGTTTACAAATACCTACAAAATCCTCATTGGTCCTAATCTTGCTTATTAGTACTCGTTACTTAGCATACACGACTTTCATAAATGTCCGCCTCCTAATTTGCATAATTTGGAAAATTAATCTGTAGAGGGAAACGAGTGCGACCACATGAAAGAGCACATTAAAACTAGTAATTGTTTTGAGTTTTAGAGCAATGTGTTGAGCTATGAACATTTCTAATGCAGAGAAAGCGAGGCTAGAAAGGTTTCCGTTGTTTCTCATACAGATCTCTCTAAGTTCAAATGCCTGTAACTTCATTGCTGTTTAAGCTACAGCACTCAACTATCACAAGTTCACTAATATCGAGATGCTCTTTCAAATGGCATTGTTCATGTTTTCTATACATGTGGATAAAATACGGAAACGGAAAATCACACTTGATGAAGTCGTGTATGCATTTTGTGTGATATGATTGTATAAAAAAATATTTTCTTGGAATGGAGTTGATACTACATGGGCAGGTACTTGCGTAAATTAGGGTTGGTGATGAGTAAAATATGTAGAACAATACCAACTGTAAACTAAGGCTCACGTCACGCGGAAGCGTCTATTTCTTCGCTATTTCCAGGCTATAAACAACTCAAAACCACGAGGCCTCGTCTCCCCCCGTTACTGCGCATGCCCCTGGATCAAACCGCTGACCGGTGTTACCGACACTTACATTCTAAACCCTATTTAAGTTGGCTCGCGGGTATTGTGACGGTCGAATGTGTATCGTAAAGATTCGCACTTTGCCGTTTTTGGCCGATGATTGAGATTTTTTGGATCATATATTTCATGATTTTGAAGAATAGTAAACGCAAAACAGAATTCCAAGATACGAAATATTTCGGAGATATATAAGTTCTTCTTTCGACCACTTGTGGAGGTAAAATGCGAAATTCTTAAACGACGAAGAGATTAAGGTTAACGCAAAATATTATGTTTGCAAAATCTCAGGCAACTATGATCGCCGTTTCCAATTCTACCCGGTAATCTATAGTTTAACACCATTGGAAACTAGTGTCAACTTCAAGAAAAGTGGGACGGGGTATATTTAACAATTAGTCACCTCAGTGTTGGTGAATAGTGGTGGATATTTACCTCTCTGCACACTGCAGGTGAATAGCCAGCACCAAATAGTTAGTATATACCACACCAGTGAATATCACTTTTCGCGCGTTCTGATTGGCTACTCAAACTGAATATTATTTCATATTCACCTCCGAGCGAAGCAGCGAACACCTCGCGCGAGTTTTTGTCCATTTGACAGAAAATAAAATAACTATTTGGTGCTGGCTGTTCACTTGCAGTGTGGTATATACAGAAATTCATACATGTACAGAAATTCATACTAAAACAATATCCACCACTATTCATACTCCACTTCGGTGAATAATTAATTATACCATGGCATGAGGGGTATTAGTGATTTAAATTGCCCCGCGAGCCGAGGGAAGATTTGTGGAAGTGCCGAGGCCGCAGGCACAGAGGTCGGGAATGTAGGTGATTGGAATCTTCAAAATCACTCCAAGCTCTTTCTCCTCTGAGCTTTCTAATTATGCGAAAAATCGTACATTTCATAAATTTGTTTTAAATTCCGCACTTGTATTCAGTCACCCTTTCAATAGCACTGAATATATATTTTCATTTGAGTTATAGTCACGATGACAGAAAACATTTAAGTTTTGCTATAAGTTTAAATTTGAAACAAAAATACTAACAAATGCTCCCAAATACTACTTTCAATATGGTAATTTCTTCAATATAATTACTTTAGTTTTTTGTCGTGAATGGTGTCTGAAAACATGTGGGGCGGAATTTGAAAACACGTGAAATGTATGATTTGGCGCATAATTAGAAAGCTCGGAGGAGAAAAGGCTAGGAGTGATTTTGAAGGTTTAAACTGACCAGTTATATTCCCGACCTCCATGTACAAAAACGTATTCATGAAACGAAATGAAATTGCACATGGTGTCACAAAACATGTTCTCCTACAACACACTCGCGAACGAGGCCAAAGTTTGTTTAAATATTTACACGATTCAAAATTGGCGCTTTTCACCAAATATTCACTATTAACCTTACTTCCTTAATCCAGTAGTATACACCGTCCCACTTTCTCGAGTTAACACAGGACGTTCCCATGGTGTTAAACTATAGACTACCCGGGTAGAATTGGAAGCGGCGATCATAGCTACCGAGAGTTTCCATTCCATCGATTTCTTTGAAACTCGTTACCAACAAAGCTCATGGTTAGTTAATCTGTAACATTTCCGCGAGCCACCTTAATACAAAGTATAACAATACTTATTTAATGCAGCCTTTAACAATGTCATTGTATAGCGATACTTACTGTTGATAAACATTACAATGTTATGCTAATGTCACAATGATTTCAAAAGGCCGCTTTGTGTCGGGAACCGTTGGATCATTAATGACAATGGATGACGTGCAGTAAGTATCGCAATAGAGTAGGAATTCTGGAACGCGTCGTACCGTAAAAGGTGAAGTTTAACAACGGTATCCACCTTATTTATATCTGCCTACATGGTAACAATGGCATCAGAGCGAGGACAGTTGCCCGAAAAATTGATGTCGGTCAGAAAGGTCTCGTTTCTGTCGTACTGCACTATGGTATTTTGTGTGTCAAAGAAATTGACGTTATTTTTTCCGCCACAGGCTTTAGCTTTTTCTGTTCCTGGGACATGCGAATGGCCTCGCTTGGATGCGTTTATGAATAAGGTCCATTTAGTAGGAGTTTCCAAGCAATAGTTTAAAAACATTGCCTGGTGATTATTCCAAATGTTAGCGCAGGTAAAATAATTTGATATTACAAAAATGAATTGAACAATGTAAAGAATCTGAGTAATCGATGGAACTCGAAGGGGTTAAAGGCCCGTTTACACAGGCGAGTTTTTGTACAATTTTTGTCGCGATTACCACTGCAATTTTGCTCCCCAACGAAGTTGCACTTTCAAATCGCGCGTGTAAACTAGCGGCGATTTTGATGCAATTTTGTCACCACCAAATCGCACTGGTTTCGAGCATGTTCGAAACATGATGCAAATTTGCGACGAAAAAATTGCAGTGGGACGCGACAAAAATTTCACTCGTCCCGATTACCTATACTAACTATTGAAAATACAGTCTTTCTCTGCCTTTCTAATAACAAACTCTAACGCCAGTTCAAACATCGAGTTGTCCGCCAATTCGTTTCTGGAGTTTTGAGCATGCGCTGTGAGGAATGTAGCCAGATTTTGGCTACAACCTCATTTGCATATGTGGAGTTTCACAGACGTTACGATTTCGTCGAGCATGCGCAGTAAGAAATAAGAGGATCTGGGGTCGAGAATGGCGCAGTCCTGGGATCTAGTCAACAGTGCGCTTTCGAGGTTAAAACAATGATTATCATTAATTGTCAAATCACTTCAAAATAATGATAATCATTATTCTTAAAACCAGTCGAGGATAAAGATAAACAATTGTCAAATTTTGAACGGCGGTAGACGCACATAGTGTAGTGTGATGACGTCTGCACTACCAAGCACTACGCGCAAACGGTTACGAGTTCGAGCCCGAGTAGGAGCGCTTAACGTCCATTGGACGTACTATCAGTTCAAAAAATTATCTCGTTTACCTTCTCTTCTTGTTTACCTGTGAACCCTAGCTCTAGGTGAGTGAGAACTCGTCCGATGGTTAGGGTTTGTCTTAGAACAATGATTATCATTATTTTAAGCGATTTGACAAATAATGATAATCATTGTTTTTAACCTCGAGAACGAGTTGCTCGGCGGACAGGGCTGAATAACTCGCATGCGCGAGCCGACGCATAAACCGGCAGGATCTTTACCGAAACATTCTGTTGGCGGTAATTTTTTCGTGTTTGAAGGCAATTGTATCCCAGTGGCCCAAACTTAAACTACATTGTCCAAAACATGTTTCTCAGTTTCTGGAGGAAATGGTCCGAGTATTTGAATCTTATCTTTCCAGCAACTCTCTTATTATTCGCAGAAAACATGAAGGTACTCGCTAAATTTTGAAAATTCCGCCATTTTGTATACGCTGCAGTCGTCCCTAGTCTACGCGCGTCACGTTATTCAGTGCTGTCGCTTCAGCGAGTAAACGAGATACAAAATTTGCTTCTCGTAACCAAAAATGTTTCAGAAACGTTTTCGCTTCCGGGAAGCAAATATTGCTTCCGCAACAAATGTTTCGAGCGCGCGTAAACAAGGAAACATTTGGGAAACACTGAAATTCAGTAGGGATTTACCTGTCCGGCTGAATCGAGTTAATGCTAAAAATCCTTAGCTACGCTTTTGTTGTAATCACAGGTTCATGTGTGAAAAAATGCCCCAAAACTTGTATGGCGCGCCGAAGCGGCACAATACTTCTTTCATATATATATTTAGTATAATTTCATCAGTGAATATAGAGATTCCCGTGCTCTGATTGGTCGAGAATTACGTCATATCTCGCTATATTCACCTGCAGAGCGCCTGGAGGTGAATATAACATACAAAGCATTTACTAAAAGGCCGCTCGCATATTTACCGATGTTTCTCACGAAGAAATAAATAATATGAAAGAAAAAGCTTTTCCAAAACCCACCAAAGAAGCAACTAAATAAGTATGGCTAAACTTGAAGCTTTTTTTTAATCCATAAGCCTTCACAAACAAAGTTTACTTACGAGTTTCGGGTTGAGTTTATTCGGTCCTTGTGTCTTCATGAATCAAAAACTTTCACAAGGCAATAACGTCTACTTAGAGCAATAAATAACTCAACGAGACCTTTTCCTACAAATTTGAGAACGGAGAGTACTTACTTGAGATATTTTTTTCGTGGTTCTTGATAGAAAAACGCGGTTGCTGTTTGTGTTATGCTCTTCTCTCGCCGCTCTAGCTCTCCGTGTGTTTTCAAGCTTTATCTCATACCGAAATCATTTGCCTCTTGATTTACCATTGTCTTTGATTCTGTAGTTCGTAGTTTCCATGAAATTTGTCCTTTGAAGTGAATTCATGAAAGCGGTTCCTTTCGATAAATTTTCACTCGCCGTGGCAGATTTTCAGTTTTGTCCATTTCTACTCATTTTTGCTGCATTTCCTCTCTGTGGAGACAACTTGAATTATAGTGTGCATTTGGACTGTTTTTTGGTATTTCTATTCTTTTAGAAAATCCATTCTTGTACCGGCCAACCGTACGTAGCGGCACGTGATTATGCAAATGTTTGTCACAAAACTATCTTGTCACCGCGCTTGTAAAACTTATAAAAGTCAGACTATTATATTGTTTAGTTTTAATTTCTCTGATATTCACTGATGAAATTATTCGTCTCGGTAAATATTCACCAATAGTCGCTTCGACTTCAGTGAATAATTGTTAAATATACAACTTGGTTCCGACAGATATAATATAACTTGCTGCATTTATGCTGCATTTATACGTAAACATGTTTCCTTATATATATTAATACAACTTCTTTGATATATTTACAACTTTCTCGATAATTATAAAACTTTTGCCATATATATGTACAGCTTGCTCCAAAACCGTCAACTCTTTTCTCATTTACGACTTGTCCATTTATATATAAACAACTGCTTGTTCCAAATATACGACTTCTAATCGATTGTAAAACTACATATCGACTGGTTTATATACAACCCGACATCCTTTACGCGTAAAAACACAATCACATCATTGTTTTCCGGATATATGAAACGCAGGCGCACAGCACGTGGAATTCAAGATTAAAATCGAATGAGTGAAGTTATTCTTTAAAAACGTTTATAGCTACTGCAAGCCTAAATGCAATAGCTAAAGGGAATCCGGCGAATACGATAGTCACTGTAGCTGGCTGATGGCAGGTTTAAGGAATGGCAGGTGTAGTAAGTAGCTTAAATGATGAACGCTGAAAAGAAAAGATCAAGATAGAAAGAAAAAACAATAAAATGAAAAAAAGTCAATGCACGCTCGGGGAATCGAACTCCGACCGCTTGATCCATAGGCACAACCGACATAACTCGATTCGAAAAAGTATTTGTAGAGGGCACGCGTCGGGGAAGCTGTGGTCGAGGTTGCTCTCTTTCTACATCTGCGATGCTCCGCTGAAAGAAGTATTTTTGTCCGCTTCGGCGCGCCATATACTTGTATTACTATCACAGCCGGCTACTATTACTACAACTCCAGCAACTATTATTGCTGCTACTACTACTAAAATAACTCGCAACTAGTACTCTTACAACTACTTCAACAACTACTGCTTCTTCTGCAACCACTGCAGAGTGTTCAGTTTCCTTCGTTATAGTTTTCCTAATATTCTTCTTTAATATTCTAAAGACTCCATGATACAGCCTTAGTTTATTTGCTTTAAGCTCTACGATATTCAACATTAATACAATATTGATTTTACATTATTGTCGACCTTTAGCAATGAATGCCAGTTTTACAAGAATTGAAATAAGAGTGAATGGAAAAACATCCAGGAACGCCAAGAGGATGATTGTTAACAGTATTTACCAATACTAGAATGTTCTCTTTCCTCTTTGCTTCGAGTGTGTACAATTTAAAATACAACCGATTTCAGTATTACGTACCCGTGCATAGGGCAATCATTCGACATGCTTTGAAACAAGGTTAGCTGGTTTATCGTGGTTTCAAGGTACTGAACCAGCCAACCAGAAGAGGCGAAAATTTGCGCGGATTGGTTGCGTCGAATGGTTGTCTCAAAGCCTATGCACGTAACACTGAAATGGGTTGTAATCCAAGTGGTATTCATTACAAAAGGTCCTGCATCCTATATATTAATATTAGCGTCACTGGCTATCGTTTTAGGACGAAGCCATGCACGTAAGTACATTTTAGAGCCTCGTGGGATTAAATATTTATTTACTTATTGATCTATTTAACTGTAACTACTACAACGAATGACCAAATAGTTGCGCACCAATTTTACAGCTCTGACTTGGCGTTTGATCACTTCTCTTCAAATCATTAATTATTCACGAGGTAATTAGCCCACCAGGTCTCAATTTGTACCACGTGCCATACTTTGAAACCCCGTCATAGTAGTTTGAAATATTTCAAAGTCTGAAATACTCTGATTAATTAAACATCAGTGTCTGTAATACAGGTACTCATGTTGTATTAAACAGTTCAGTATCCAAGCAGGGGCGGTCTCACAACTGACTTCCCCTACTAGTGGCAAAACACGAAGGTAAAACTTAATGCATACAGACTGTCTCACCATTATGGGACCTGGGTTTGATTTGCATACTGCGCTGATACTGCGCATGTCCGTGACGGAAACCTTTATATCAGAGATTCCTCCTGAATAATTAATGAGTTTGAGAAGTGGGTTCCAATCCTCGCAATTAGTTCAAACCTCGTCCAATCCGAATTAGAGGCCTTGAAACGTTGCATCTTTAGAAATCTATACTTCTATCAGTAAGTATCAGTCGCTAAATATTCAGGAGCAGTAAACTGGAATTTACTTCTATTTGTGTGTAAAACTAGCGCTAATAGTTAGCTTTGTGTGTAAAAATATTGAAGAGAAACCGCTGAGGAACACGCACAAAAGAGCAAGACCAAGACTTCATCTTTCCCACCTTTTTTCCATGTTCCGACGTACCTAACTCAGCATGAACTCGCTTTGGTGTTGATAGTCATGAGTACCAGCGAAGAGGAGTTTATTGGATAACTTCCCGAGAGCACCTGTGTCTGTGTTCAATCTGTACAGCGGTTATTTTATATAATGTAGGGGAAGCCACTTGTTTTCATCACCCAAACGTTGCAATGATCAAGCATAAACATGGACATTTGTCAGGGTGGATAATCGCGTAGCGTAGTGATGCTCACGTTTGCTTTACATGCAGAATGGTCTCGCTCGACTCCCAGAAGAACCTCGTAAATTGTGTTCTCTCTTTTTTTCTGATTTCTGTGATTTTTCAGACCAAGGGCGGTCTGGGTTATGGAAACAAGTCTTCCTAAGGAATGTTACAACCTCCGAGACATGCCTCACTTCCTACGTACAAAGGAATCAATACGAGGCTCCATGCATAATGCTCAGTCGTTCGTGACAAACTACAGAAGTGCCGTAGTCTTGTCACGAACGATTGACCATTATGCACGGAGCCTCGTATTGATTTCTCGTATTGATTTCTGTGTCATAAATTGCTATCAACTGAACTTCGCTTCATGGTGTGCATAACCCAAGATGCAGTGCGGGTAACAAAATGTGTTGTGCTTATCACTTATATTAAAGTACCCTATGTTCCAGTAGCCTCCGATGCAGACGTCTTGTGTGATTCCTTTTCCTCCTACACCAACGTCTGCAAACTCGAGCCCACTTTTTGTTAAGCCAATCAGAGAGGAGCTCTTATTTTCCGGGAGCTAATTAAAATGCACAGCTCGTCGATATGAATAGATTCCCTTCAGCCTAGTCCCAAGGCCTTCTGGCTGGTATTTTGTCTGAGTGGGCTAATGGGATCCCTGTGGTTTGCACTGGGTTGGTCCATACGTACAAACCACAGGGATCCCATTAACCCACTCAGACAAAATACCAGCCAGAAGGCCTTGGGACTAGGCTGGATTCCCTCAAACCTCCACAGTCGCTGAACTGAGTATTTTTGCCACCAAAGTAAAAGAGTTTTTTGTGGTGACGGGTAAGACCTTTCTTTTAGAGATATTCGAAATCTTCAAAATCCATGCAGTGAAATATCGTTGTTTTTTACCACTTGGTAACCTGGAACGGTCTGAAGTTATTTTCTGTTGTCTAGGCGACTGAGAGGACATGAGGACTCGTATGTACAGGCTGGCACGTTAAAATAATCAGCCAATCAGGTGTTCATGTTCCCATGGTAATTAAAGCGCATATATAAGCCCTGGCTAATTATATTTCTTGCGAAGAGACAAGAGGCCATAGACAAAGGATTCCCGAATAAAAAGTTGATTTGATTTATTTGTCATGGTGTATTGGCCGTTCAAAGTTGCCGAAAAACGTGTCTTGGGTTGCCTGTGGACGGAAATCAAACAAAATTGGCACTGGGTCTAGTTTGAAGTCATCAACAGAACACGCTCGATGCACCATTGCACGAAAAGGTTTGCCGAATAAAGCTCTCCGAAACGTTTAGCGCGATATTGTCATCTTTCTCGGTTATCTATTCAATTATTTTGCAAATAAGCCGACGCTTTATACCCGCGAAGAGACGAGTTCTGTTGATGACGTCACGTTTTATTCTCGCCCCATTCCCCGAACGTGGGCGGAATTATTCTAAACTTGGAAGTTTAGTCGCTAAAAAAAATTATGAAAATATTTTTATTTACAAATTTTGGACTTTTTCCCCTACCTTTTAAGGTCTAAGCTTTCAAAAAAAAAAATGGCCAGGGCTTATATGCACTTTAATTAATGTTTGGGCTAAGGGAAAAACCTACATGTACCTAGCAATTTGATTGGTCAAAATAAACAATCCGTAAGTCACGGGACGCAAAATGTGACTCGAGTTCGCATACGTTGGTGTGGGAGGGAACGGAATCACACAAGACGTCTGCATCGGAGGCTAGGGTACCAAAGGCTGGAAGAAATTAAAGGCGAAGAGTCGAGAGGGGGGAGAGAAGAAAAATGAGAGCCTCTGGTGTTATCCGTACAGAATCTCACTTCAAAGCGAAAATTAGGTTCAGAATTTGAAACTCGTCCCTGATTGGATAATCTACTCGTTACCAGGCGCAACCGTGAGTGCTGGATGTAACGGTAACTTGTATTGGTTTACCAATGGCCAAGGAAAACCGGTTTGACGTGTTGCCTTGATTTGAAACTCACCGCATAGAAATTAGAATCTCAACGGATAACAAAAGAGGCTCTTTTTTTACTTCTGCGCCGGGGTGGCGGCGCAGTAGTTAAGCGCTTCACCTCTCACCTCTGTGACCCAGGTTCGATTCCCCGACACGGCGCCATATGTGAGATTGTTGGTATCTCGCCCTTGCTCCAAGGGTTTTTCTCCGGGTTCTCCGGTTTTCCTTCCTTCACAAAAACCAACACGCTAAATTCCAATTCGATTTGTGGATTGGCCGGGTCCTGACGTTGATCAGCCCCTATGGTTGTTTCAGGTCTCGTTAGAAATTCAGAGTCGTCTTTTATTTCTTCGATCCTCTGGCACCCGGATAATATTAAAGAGGATTGCGTTACACTTAAAAGAGCGGTTTTCGATTGAGTGTCGTAAAACCAAAACCAAAGTAATCACAGAACCAATCACGAGCAAGTAAAACCACAATGAGCCAATCACGAACTGAAGTAATTCACGATTGGTTTTACTTGAACCAATCACGAGGCAAAGTAAACGCAGTCGTCAATACTGTCGCTAAAACAAAACCTGATTGCGTTTGGTTTTAGTTTAGAACTTGATTGGCTGATAACTGGAAAAAAAATTCACAGCCAATAAAAAAGCTAAGCAAATGCAAAACCAAAGCAATCACCGCATTACTTTCGACACTCGATCGAAAACCGCTCTATTAAAGAGGATTACTTTACACTTTATATACACATACACCTATTTCAAAAAAGGTTGTCTGATCAAAAGGAACAAGCCAAGACCGAAAATACCTCTGGTTCTTATGAATACAATTGTTTTCAAATTAAAATTTTATGGTCATAGCCGCAAACTTTAGTTCACAAACTTTCCAGTTCGCTCTGCAGTCTGTAAATGTGGTAAAAATACACTGACCACATATCTGAAGAAATTGGTGTGTATATAAAGGTTGATTTACATGGTACAAATTTTGCTTACAATTGTCGCACACAACTACCTTACCCCATTGTTCTGCTTGTATATGCAACAGTTGTAAAAGTTGTGGGGTTGTTTACACGAAGCAATTCGTATCGTGAGCGTGGGTGGCATTATAAGCTAACTGTATGCGACAAAGTTGTACCATGTAAATTGGCCTTAACTGAGGTCAAAGATTTGATTCAAATAAAAATACTACAGTAGTTAGTACATTTTAAAGAAATACTACCTATTTTGTAATAGAAACATAATGATAGCAGTAATAGAAATCAAAGTCATCTCGTAAGTAGTATAGTAAGCACGACATGAACTTTTTTGGGGAATAAATTATTTTCTGGTGACGTCACGTCCTTCTTTGCTGCAGAATTGAATTGATATTTGGCGACACATGTTGGTGTCTTGTAACCTGTCAGGAGCCGTTTGGACATGAATACGCAATGAATCTCTCATCCTACCACAAAGAATGGATATGACTAATCCAAAGATAAAGCATCCACATTAATCATATATCCAAGGTAACCTGACAAGAGATTCATTGCGGTTAGGTTCATTACCACTAGCGATAATCTGAAAACAATGATTGCAAATTAAAGTGCCGAATCGGTGCCGATCTCGAATCGGAGCAATTGGTGACCTGTGCTTTAATCTCTGCGTCTCCGAACTGCTCAGTGTAGCCAAAGTACTACTAAACACAGGAACAAAAATACTTTTTTTTTCACTGATGGCAAAACCGTACGACTTGACCTCTAACGATTGTCATAGCTTGTATCCTCCTTGTATTCCCCACACTGGTACTTGATTAACTGGTTGAGAAATAGGTTGTGAGGCGTTGAATGTAGAACAGTTCCTGTGTTCGTTTTCAATGGAGTTATACAGTGTATCGGGAATGCTACACAGCAAGCCCGAGTTGCAAAAGGAGTCGCTATTTCTCATTTTCTCCCATAATGTAGTATGTTTGGCATGCTGTGCCCAACTATCTTCACCGTACTGGATAATTGGAGTGTTGGAAGTTGCAAACATTTCAGAACCTTCAAAATGTAATGTAGAAGGAGCAGAGAATGGTTGTCCTACGTTATCTGCAATAGGCTGCTGTAGTTCTGAAGTGCTGAAGTGTCTCATACCCGAAGTCAAAGGAGCCGAGTTCAACATTGTTTGATGATCACTGCTCAGGAGACCTTCACTATTTTCCATCATTGGAGTTTGGCCAAATAGTGATATCCTTTGATGCATTTGATCTTTCTGATAGGCGTCAAACTGATGAGCAGCTACAAAACCCTGTTCACCAAGGGTTTGCATAGGTACTGAATAGGGCAAATCAAAAGGAGGTTGAACAGAACGAGGGGTCTGGTTGATTGCTGTAGTGCCATTTTCACACACTGGTGCATCAAATGGTGCCTGCAGAAAACTATCCAGGCCTTTCCCTAACGTTGGTACTACTGGGTCACTAAATCCTGACTCAAGCAAATTTTCAAAATCTTCAATCTGCAGTGACTCAAGCTCCCCAAGCGAGTCTGAGTCAAATCTCTGGCTTGATAGGTCCGAAACACTGTTGGGGTCACTTGAAACGGAACCCAAAGAAACATCCCTTCCCAACTTCCTTGGATAAGTAAGGGTTAGACAGTCCGATGGTAACATTGGGGGAACACCACTGGTATCAGATCCCAGTACACTTGGCTCACAATTCGGCACAGCCTTAGGTTGTATATGGGAACGGACCTCGTTAATTTCCCTTTGTGGATTAAAGCTCTTCGTTCCATTAATATGTTGAAACCCTAAAAAGTTTGGCAGGCCATAATTCAAACCATTACCACGTCCAAATGGGTGTCCAGGAAACTTTGACCCTGCATTCATTTGCCTGTCAGAACTCTGCAAGATGTTGAAATCCTCAAGTACTGCAGTGCTTTCAGAAGGGCACTGTCCAGGGGATGACATATCTGCACATGCGCTTTGAAGATGCGATCCCTCGGGGCTTCGTTGAGAAGGCACATGAAAACCTACACCTTTATCCTCCTGAGACGCAGCAGATTTAGCTTGTTGCCTTGCAAGTGCCATGGAATTGCTTAGGTTCCTGTCTGCTGACTTTCCACACGAAGGTAATTCCTGTATGGAAATCCCATGGGCTTCCGGTAGCTTGATGCCGATGGGAGGCTTGGTGTCATGAGACTGACTACACTGCCGCCTACTACTAAAAGCACACTGATCGTTCTTGCATATTCTTCTTTGCTCATGAATAATAGATTCCCCATTTGCCATGATAGTTGATGCAATTGGTGGAGCAACTGCAGTGGACTGTACCTCTTTCACTGAACTACTACTAAATGACTGCCCGTCAAAGTTTCCAGGCCGTTCAGTTGAGCTATCGTCTGTATCACGTGATTGATCAAGTGAACACGGATTTCTCATCTTAGGCTCTGTAAAATTGAAGAATATATTTTGCTATTGCCAAGTAGAACGTTTCCATGGTTATTTCATGAGAGAAGGCATGGTTTGTAGTGTTAATTTTGGGAAATACCAGGAAAAAGTTCCCATGTGCCTGGCCGATTTATGACCTGTGACATATCAAAGAAAAGTTCGACACTTCAAGCATTAAAAATCCTACAATTATCAATAAAAGTCCAGTTCTAAAAGCGCTAAAACGAGGATTTTGCTGCGAGAAATTTAGGCAAGTGCTTAATCTAACGGCGATATTGAACTCTTTTTCTACTTTGGAACTTGAAATACCACTGCTTTTCCCTGGAATACCCTATTAAGTCATTTTAGCATAATACATGCAATGCAAATAGAAATATAAAGAAAACAGTGGGAGAGATATTCAAGGGTGGGCAGGTCTCGTCCCTGTAAAACGAAAAAGAAGGTGAATAACCTAATAAGCCTGGTTTAATTGTACACTTACGCTTTCCTTTGGTGGTAACTATTAAGTTTCCACCTTGATTGGCACATATCTGAAGAGACACGCCATTGCAAGGACTCTTTTCATCTTTGAAGGAAGGCAACGAATTGGAGGCGGCAGACTTAAAACAAGCCAAGCTTAATTGGTTCTTCGTTTCAGTCATCTCTTTTACGTCAATGGTTTTGTAAAAGATCCCTTCTTCATTGCTGGAAAGTAAATAACGATGCTTGAGTTATGATGCCGCAGTGTTTTCACTCAAGGTCACGCAATCTTAGCTCACATTCGCATTCATCCAGATTAACGATGTGACCATTGAAAATACGAGCAACAGACTATGCTCTCGCGGGTCTGATTGACCTTTGAAGACTAAATATAAAATCCTAGGGTTTAGAATTAGGAGGCTTACAGAGTGTTACTGCACACAATTAAGTATTAGACCTTCGTTACTGCAGTTTTCGTTCCTACGAGATTGAATTCGTGACATGCAGTTTGCATTAGTCTTCCCGCGTCAATCAAACAAAGTGGGCGGGGCAAGTTAACTTACTAGGGACTTCACAAGCCAGACAGCGACGGCTGTGACGACGGGACAGTGAAAAAGTACTCTGTTTTCCCGTGTTTATATTTCTTTTATTGCATTTCTTACTCAGGCTTTCTAACATAAAGAAGAGATATTTACTAATGCGTAGTCCACACGAGCAAGTTTTCCTTGACAAGTTTTCCTTGACAAGTTGCCTTGTTCAATAACTGACACGCCAGTTTTTCAACAAGGAGACTTGTCAAGGCAAAACTTGACATTTTTCGTCGTCTACACGAGCAAATATAACTTGTCAAGGGAAAACTTGTCAAGGAAAACTTGCTCGTGTGGACTACGCTTAACTTTCTTTAAAACCTTGAGTTTTCACACTGTGTATTTTCAAATTTCAAGTTATTATTGCAGTTGTGATAGCCAGTGTAGCCTGTAACATCACGTAACCGATGACGTCATCTTTACGTCCTCACAACTAAGTGAATCGTGGGGACCCAATGCGCCTGTCAAAGTTTGAGCCGCCTGGCATTAGAAATGAGGGAGATATGGGCATGTACTTAAAATCATGTGAGCAATGACATCATCATGAATGAGCACACACTTCTCCCACATGGTTAACACAGCTGCTCCTCACGTATAAATACGATAGCAGTAACTTTACAGTTAGTAGAAAGAAGGGAACCGGTGATGAGGACTTGAGCAACGTCAATTCCAAGGGCAATTAATGTTCCACATCGATCTTCAATTAGTAATTATATCAAACTTATATCAATTATTATTATTATCAAGCATTCCATTTTGCTAACAGCTTAGTGAGCGAGTGAGCAAGTGACACGATTCCCCAACCATGCCGATAACTCGTTTCTGTGATTGCAAGCATCCACAAGTTAAAAATGGTGGTAAATCACAAAAGAAATAACTTGTATCATACCTTATTAAGATGTTCTCAGAAATCATGCCGTCAAATTTGCCCGAGGCACCGATGGTCGAGTGTGCTTTTCCTCTCACCCACTGCCATGTACCCTTGCCAGTCAGGATTCTGAAAGTCACTATCACTTTCCCGTGAGAGAGCACTGGAACACAAAGAGAACTTATTATCACTGCCATAGTCATGGACGTTACTACAAGCTACCATGTGGAATGCCAAGGGCTAAGGAATATTTATAATCATGGACAATTTGTAGGTATAATATAGGGTAGGTCTCCGTGTTTCTGTCACTCACTAAGAACTTATAAATACCAGTCTATGATCAGTCAAAACCTCACCTACTTATCATTCACACATGTCTATCAATTCCAAACCTGCTCATTCCCCCCTCCCCTCCTCCCCTCCTCCCCTCCTCCAACAGTTGTGGCGCATTTGCCATTTTTTTTAACAGAGCCGTGCAAACGCCCCACCGTGGGGCTGTGAAACGAGTGCATATCTATCTATAAACACTGACGTAAAATACACTTTCTTTGACTCTTTTTTTTGACAATTCCACACTCCATCTTTTCTTTGCTGGCAAATGCCCCACCCTGGGACAGACGGAGTTATCAAATGACCCACATATGCCTTGGGGTGGTGGGCAGGTTTGGAATTAACATAGACATAACTATTTGGTGGCAGAGGCACATTTATAAACCCAAACACCTTTTTACTGCATCCTACTCAAGGCTAACCCAAATTGGTTTGAGTCTTTTTTTTTTTCCATTGAATTGTCTTCTTTATTTTCTCCTCAAAGTTTCGTACTCACACATCTCATGAGCAAGAGTCATAGCACCGATATCCTCAGGATGGAAAAAGAAATATCCAGAGAGCCCAAGTAAGTCTTTTTCAGTGAGATGTAGATTCTTCAGTCCCCTGAAAATTAAACAAACAGTATTACAAGTTTGGGCTCAGTTGGTCACGAAACCATGGCAACGCTGCTGCCCGGTGATGTCCCATTTCGCGGGCACTCATACGATATTATGTGCCAATCCACCGTATAGAAAAATATAGCGGCTTGTGCTTTTACCCACAATGCTTTGTGCGCGAAAAACTTTAAATCCCTTTTCAAATCGCAGTAGAGGTTTGGAATATCAAAAGCAAGCAAGTAAATGTCTGTTCTGGCGGCACTGTTATTTAAGAGAATGGGTCATTCCTATGTGTTATTAGGTCTGTGTTAGGCTCGCAAGGAATTATGGTCAAACGTACAGTCGCCATCTTTTTCCATTGGCGGATTATAAGCAAGATCTCGGTTTTATGATCATGTGCAGTTCACACTGTAGAATCTTACATAAAAAGGAAAAGAAAATTACATTTTTCAATTTCAGATAAACAACTATTTCAAAAGTCATTCTTGAATTTTGAAAAATTAAAGTATTTAGTTCACCACTAAATTTTCTCTGATCACGTGACCTGATAGATGTCGCCCGCAGATGCAAACTATCAGGCGTTATAGTTCACCACTGAATTCTCTCCGATTCTGATTGGATGAAATTGATCATGTGACATGATAGTTGTCGTCCGCGGATGCAAACTATAAGGCGCTATAGTTCAACACAAAATTTCGGCATGCTCTCATTGGACAAAAGCGATCAGGTGACGTAATAGTGTTCGTCCGCCACTTGGCACTACGAGGCGTTATAGTTCACCACAAAAGGTTGGCACATGCTCATTGGTCAAAAGTGATCACGTGACGTGATAGTGTCGTCCGCAGACGCAAACTGTCAGGCAATATTGCCATACTGCCTGCTAAGAGCGCAAGGCATTTTTGTTATAGAGGTTTCTATTTCCAATATGTTAATTACGTGATGTCACAGGAGGGCTCATTTATTATACAAAAACGTGCTGGCAGAGATAAAAAAAAACTTCTACACATCCATGTTATATTTGGGCCTTATATCAGTGATTTTATCAAATATTTTTTATACATCAGAAGTAACTAGTTTCATTCAAAAGGAGAAAGAAATGACCTTTTGTTGGCCTCCTGTGAGATCACATAATTTGCATAGTGGAAATAGAAACCTCTATAACTCACAGACGGAACACTCAAATCAAGTAATATTTTACAAGAAATCCAGTTGTAATCAAAATGTCCTTTATGCATAGGGTGTATGTGAGTATGTTACAGTCATTTTACAGAACTTTTACATAGTCATTCAAAGTGAATTAATGGTTTGCTTTTTGCAGTGAAGTCTACTTTTTTCCTAATTACATAGTTCAGGGGTGTCAATAGAAGGCGGCTACCAGCGATAAACCACCGGTTACTTTGCTTCTTACCGCCGGCTACTTCACACTGTCAATCACTGTGTTATTTTGTTAAGTGTTGAGTTAAGTTTACTAGGTAAACCACCGCCTCTAATGACAGGACCGCCAGTTGCCTAAAAAGTTATTGAAACGCCTGATAGTTAAATAATTGTATGCACAATCATGTATAACGTACCTGTTATCAACCTTCAGATTGCTCATGGACTCATCCATTTTACAAGTATATCCCAACACTGTATCCTTTATAGACTTCAGAACATTTACTGTCTTGTTGACTGGTGTGCAAAGAGCAAAGAATCCATGTTGTTTACCACAAGCCCCCTCTTCACTAAGCACTTTGGTATGACCATAGAACTTAAAGGACTAGGGAAAGGTGAAAACATTATCACACAATTTTAATAGATCCATTGTAAACATGTATACTCATACATCTTGTAAAATGATGGTGAATAAAATACACATTTGATAGTTTGGAGATTAAATTCATTCTTTGGGCAGGGGTGTCATTTCTACAAATCCTCCTGTGAGGATTGAAGGCACACCAAAACCCCCATGGCTGGAAACTAATTCACACTGGGCTGGCAATAATGTTTTGGCTCAGCAAAATTCCTGAAATTTGTTTCTACAAATTCTGCTGTTTGGTTAAAATGTTTGTACAAGAAATTCTCCAAATTTCCATTTGCAAAGCACAACATTGCTTTTAATCACGTTTTACATAGGTTTTTAATTGATAATAATTAGAATTAATTATTATTGTTCGTTCTAAATGACAACATTCTCAAAAGTTGTTGTAACTTCAAAAAGTAAAACAAAACTGTAATGATATTATATACTTACTTTGTAATAAAAGGGACTGACATGACTCGACAATCTTCCAGCATGGCATCGCACATTACAGAAGATTGTTTGTTGTTGCCCTGAATTAAGCAGATAACACAACATGTTGGTAATCTTGCAAACTCAAATAGACTATTGAAATGACTAATAAGAGAGATACATGTACCCATATTAGGAATTTACAATACAATACTTTATTTAAACTACCCCGCGAGCAGAAGCCTTCTTTTTTTGGTTTTCCATAGGAATTTACAATACAATACTTTATTTAAACTAGCCTGAATTTCAGCCGTCTCCTCTGGTTCGTTCCTCCCGAGAGAGACGTCTGAATCCAATAGCCGATAATGCCGTCCAGTGACGTCACTACCAGAAAACCTGGTAGTGATCTTTGATTGGTTCATATTCTACAATTTCGCATAATTATCAGCCGAGAAGACGGCAGGATTCACTTTGGACTCGCGATTGTTGATCGTTGAGTTTCAGTGGAGTGATTGTCTTTGGCAAAGACATTGAATTTGTAAGGAAAACATCTGGAAATGGATTGAAAGTGTCCTGCACGATAACCGGCCGACTGTCCTGTAAACATGTACATTTTATCGCGTCGCGTCCGCGGGGTTGTTGATAATCGATTATTTGTTCACACTCGCAGTGGTAAAGAATGTCGCTACTCTTCAAGGAACTGTTCTTTCCCGTAAAAGAGTCTTCGTATTTCTTCGAAAATTCTCCATTATCCTTTCATGTTTTTCTACTTTTCTGTTGCATCATTTACATAGGTAATATCTTGTAGCTGTGTCGATTCGAACGGCAGATCGCGAGACATGTACAAAGATCAACGGAAATTAAGACAAAGATCGACTTTACTTTGCCTCCAAATATAATATAACGATTTGTTGCTTCGAAAAGGTTTTCACAACATAAGAGGCACTTGAGAAGCAAATGGGATGGAGATATATATATATATAGGTAAGGCTTTTATTTTGGCCGGCATAATCTCAAATAATTTCTCAAGGCGAGCGATGGCTTTGTTTTTGTGAACTCTTACTACCGCCGTGCCAGTTTTATTTGCATACATTTTATTGTTAACCCGCCTTGACGTCACTGGACGGCATTATCGGCTATTTCATTCAGACGTCTCTCTCGGGAGGAACGAACCAGAGGAGACGGCTGAAATTCAGGCTATATTTAAACTATCCCGAGAGCAGAAGCCTTCTTTTTTTGGTTTTCTTTCTCCTTCCTTCCTTCCTTGAAACTATTCAAACCAAATTTAGTCATATATCTATATTAGGTAAAACGGAATTTGAGGGTTCTTCAAAGGTTACAAGTTCTGGAAGAATACCTCAGGTCAACACAGGATTGTTCCAACAGGTTATATTTAGAACATAAACTTATCACTGCAGACTGAGTCAGTCTTCGTCTGAACCAAATCACAGTTTCATCATTTAATAGTATTCAATGTAAACAAGGTCAACAGGATAGAAAACATAGCTCCTAGGAGGAGGTTTGGGGGAAGAGGGGTACTGTGGGAGATCCTGAAGGAGTTCAGGAGTTCAATCTAACCCCCTTTCTCTCGCTCAATTCTAAAAGCTTGAAAGAACTGTTTGTTCCATTTTTTTAAGTTGTTTTTGATTTGATTAATTAGCTCATTGTCTGTCGTGGCTGGCCACCAAATTAACTAGGATCCGGTTTCAGAGCACGTTATACATCATCTAGTAGGAGTTTCACGGAGTTCATAGGAGTTTATAAGCCCCCGTAAGTCACACTTGTATGCCTTTAGCTTTAACCTTTGTTCATTTCATTGCATTAAACTTGTTCCTTTCGTCCCTTTTTAACTTAGATAATTGTGTATTCATTTTTAGTTTTCACTGCACGTGTTGTAATGGTGGTAAGCCTGGTTCTATATAAACGCATTTAAATCTTGCTGCCCATCTCGTACTTCACGGTGGTTGACCGGCTGGCGAACTCCGGTGCACAACACCCCGTGTCAGCGGCACTGTGAACGCGACAGTATCAAAGCTCTTTTCGATCATGCCGGAGTGTGAGATCTGCAGGTACATGTGGGCTTGTAACCTGCATACGCTTGTAAGCACTCGGTATTTGATTTAGAAAAACAATCGACAAGGGAATTGAAGCAACAAAATAATACCTTCTCAATGATCCCCAAAGGAGTAGTGGAGTAAAAGAGGACATGCACAGAAGCTTGTGCTCTAGCTCAGATGTTGCATCGATCGGTGTAAATAAGCAGCTTTAGTTGTATTATCGGATTTTATTTGGCGTTGTTGTTCGACCTTGCGGAGTGCAAGGCTTGTAGCGATCGGTACTTGACTTAGAATTAAATCATTACAGCTTTGTTGTTAGCCATTTTACAAGCCATATGCTGTAGTCATTTCAGGGAATACCAAAGGAAGATTTCTGTAAAAAGCTGATTGGTAGAGTAGTTGATATTCTTCTTGTTCTCTAGTGGCGATTTAAAGCGAATTCAACGAATTTTAACCCTCCCCATCTTAGACTATATATGTCACGAGCAGTGTTGAATATGTTTGGTTGACCGTCACGTGTTAAAAATATCCTAACCCGGAAAAAACACTTGGAAAACTCGACTTGGGCCTGCCCACAGGCAACCCAAGTAATTATTAATTGTTAACATGCCCAATGCAATTCAATAGGATCAAATTATGGTGTGTGGAAATATCAGGGCCTTGCTCTTTAAACTTAGTCAGACCAAAACCATCAAAGCAAATAACCAGTAAAATACGGAAAATTCTGTATGTGGGCATGAAAGGATTAAGAAAATGTTCTCTTTTTTCCTGAGCGAGTGATTTAGGAGAGTTAATTCATTTTTACACAAAGGAAGAAATACCTTCATTGATCTCTTCTTCTTCACTCTCCTCACTAAGATCAACAATTCTCTGTAAAAGCGGGACAATTACATACATGTACTGTCAGTAATTCAGTGATTTTCCACTCTAGATTTTTAAGTTATCCTAGGGAGCTCTTCTTAAACCACAATTATGTATTACTTTATTTTAATAGTTTGACAAAGTTACAATCTCTGAAACTGACTGTCCTCAGGGCTTTTGCAATGGAACTTTATGCAGTCATGTATTCACAATGAACTTTAGGCCCAGTGAAATCATTTCAACGTCACTTCAACAACCAGTACAACATTTTACAACAACCGCCAATTTTCTCACAATCTGATTGGCTAATTTTCATATGCAATATTTTAACAGACGCACGACCGGCTTTCATCTTGAAGCGGGATTTGCAGAGGTATAGATTTGTGAATCCAGGTTTTAAAAGCATTTCATCACTGGGAAAAGTTAATCGGTGAGTCAAACTTCCATGTGTGGTGCCATTTGTCAAAATTTTCCTTCAAGTTTTCCTTCGAGTCGAACAAAGCATTTTCGGCTAATTTGTGATCGACATATAATTGTGACAAGTTCGACTGATCTTTTAGAACTAGAACTGATAAATGGTCTTGAATTAAATACATAATCAAGTTCGTGATTAAAATCTCTTTTTCAGGAAATTTACATAGCGTTCTTATGTAGAAACAAACAGTTTAGAGTAGCTTAGGTATTTTTTATAGAGTTCGGGAAAGCATAAAGACGTGTTTACGTTTTGGACTTTTCAACTCGAAAGGTTTGAAGGTTTGAAGCTAAAAGTGTTTTGTTGTTGTAAATTTGACTATTTCGTTTGTTGTTGTTGTAAAAAACAAATTGAAGTTAGTTTTTATGTGTCTGTCCTAATATTGACAATGATTTTCGTCATAACATGGCCAAAATACGGACAGACACATAAAAAAACTAACTTCAATTTGTTAATTTGTTGAAGCTGTTATTAATATTGAAACCGTTTGACATGGCCTGAAAACAGTTCAAAGAACAATAGCAGTTAATTAGAATGTTGAAACCTTTTGTTCTCGGAATTTTGAATTGAAGTTGAAACCGTTTGGCATATACCAATAAAATATATGACATATACCAAATATAACGGCTTCAACAAATAAATGACCTTACAACAAATGTTGAACTGATGTTGAAGAGATGTTGAAACTGATTGAGGTTTTAAAATTCAGTACACAGAGTGCAGTCAGTACCTTAGAAGATGGTCTGGAAAGGCAAGATTTCAACCCTTGTATATCATCTGCATGGATATATGGTAGAAACTCCTGATGCATTAAGTGAGTCTGAAATAAAAAAAGATGATATCGATAAAGTTGCAAAATGAATTTCCAGCTTTCTGGGAATTCTATAAATGTTGCAAAGTAATGAGCTTTGTCTTTCAGGACTTGGAATTCCTGAGAATTACTGTAGGAGTTAGGCAGATATTCCACTACACTCTTCTATCAGCTGCATGGTACTCTGTACTGATTCAATTGTTTTTTGGTACAGATCGAGCCTCGACTTTTTATTGGCCAGTCAGCAGAATCTCTGCTTCGTTATGAAGGTGTGAAACTCTTGGACTAGTTTGGAATTTCCTTGGAATTCCTAAAAATTTGAACTTACAATGTAAGCACATTTTGATTCACCATGGTACGGGTGTTATTTATGTTTGCCATCTGTGAGCACTATATTGCTATGTTGAGTTATATTAGCACACTTGTCTCTGGCTCGAGTTTGTAAATCCAATACTCATTCTGTATCTATTACTTCAAAAACTCATGAATAATTAATGAGCATTTTGTCCAATCAGATGAAGCAAATCAGTCACGTGCATGCCCCTTTATACCTGATAAAATCTCATCATTCTAGAAGGCCCGCGGAGGGATTTGAATTCTGTCCCAGGGGGAAACGGGGTTAATGATTGAGACAATGGAATTTCTATTGATGTTTCAGCTTTCTCATTGAATTGCAAATTAGGATGAACGTTTTATATAAAGAATACTAATGAACATGAAATTTTATATAAAGTTTCATCCTAATTAAGAATTCACTGATAAAGACCAAAGATAGCAAAAAGTACACGGAACATAAGGTACCTAGATAATAAATTTTGCACTAGATTTACTAATATCAGCAGACTACCGAGATACACAGATAATATTTTTAAAATGAAGGTATCCAATTTGTTTACCGAGATACTGTTTAGTTCCAATTATTAAACCAAACTCAAAGCCGTAAAATAATAAAAACGTGCATTAAACTTACATATTTTGTGCCGGAGTCAAAAATTTAGAGTCTGCCGTCATGTCAGTCACATCGCTTTCCAAGTCTTGAACTTTATCGAGGTAAACCACGACACCAAATCCTTCAAGTGCAGATTCTTCTTGCATTGCGAAACGCCGCTTCAAATAACATAGTATGGTAATTTCTTCATGTCATTCCCTTGAGATGTTCGTAATTGCAGACGGTGATTACTCCAATATTTTGCATGGCGTTGTGAATACAAAGGTTCAGTGGTTCATTACGTAACCATTCCCTTGAGATGTGCGTCTTTCTTTCATTGCATTCTTTTAAAAAGCGTTTTTGAAGCCGTTTAAAACACTCACAGCACGTGTTTTATCAAGTCTAAAAATTCTCGGCCTTCGCCCTCGAATTTTTAAACATGATAAAACACTGCTGTTTGTGTTTTAAACAGTACTTAAAATATCATTAGCATTAAGAATAATATTTAAAACATATACAATTTACAGTTTTAATGTTTGTACATGTATGCAGGGTTTTGACATATTCTGTTTCACATAATTGTGGTAATTTTATCAGATGTTCAACTTCCTGACTGATTAAAATGAAGCAAAAAATATCAACTAAAATGGAGTCGCTGGTTTCCCAGGCTACAGTTAGATGCACAAAAAGTTGAAAAAATGGGGATATGACCATGTTATGCTCACAATAAATTATTTCCAAACTGTCACCTGACAAGATCATTCTGCTTAATGCTTAATGTGTTGAATGTTTTGCAAATTGGACCACGGCAGCACAAAACATTTCACAAAGTATCTCAAAACCAAAGTTTTGACATAAATTTACACCATGTTTGACCTCCTTGTATGTCTGGCTAACATTATATAATGAAAGCCTTAGAAAAATGAGAAAATACAGACACTTATCAACAGTTTTTAATTTTAGTTTGCACGATCTGTTGATGCAATCTGAGCACATCATTTCAAACAAGAGTGCTTGCTCAAAGTTTCAATGTTTTAATTTTCCGTTATCTTCTTTTTTGTTCTGAATCTTTTGTACTGATATCCCTTTATTCTACCAGTTATAATGTTTTTGTTTTTATCTTTATTTTCTTTACATAATTTATATTTTTTTCGAGTCGCTATTTCAGTTCAGATAAATGGGAGTTCTGCTTTTAGGCTTGCCTCAATATATATATATTATATTTACCAAGTCTGAAGATAGTTGACTGAGTCAATGAGAACTGAATAGCAATTAAGCTTTTGAAAGTCACAAAAATACCAGTAACAGAGTTCAATATGGACTTACCTCTCTTATTTTTGCTATTTTTGAAAGCTCACCACCTAGTTAATATTGTTCCAAACCTCCCCAAACTCATTTGGATCTTTCTTGTGATGGGATTTATTTTTTAATTAAAATAAATGCACATATTCGGTCCCTGCAGTCCTTTTTTCGTTTACAAAATGGCTAATACAGAAATGTCACAAACACTTGTAGCTCCATTATCTTCTGGTTATCTTACCTGTGAATAACCAAGGTAGGTCTTCACATTGTCTGATACATAGAACACATTTCCATCCTCTGAGAGTACAATGAAAAATCCACCAATGGCCTACAAGATTGATTAATAAATAATCAATGTTTAGTGCATATGTTGTTTCGAAGTGGGGAAACTAAAGAGAGTTTCCGGGTACCGGGATCGTTACTCCATAAAGAGCAGACGAGGCTTGAGTTGGACTTCGCTTCGCTTTATACACTTGTCCTGTGCGGACCTCCCGCACCAACCAACTCTCTTCTCTACTTTCGTTCTCCCTCTCTCTCAATTTTACAATGCTACTCTTTAAGTAGTAAAAGACATACACGCGTGTGAAAGCTTGCAAGTTATGCTGGGAAAACAAGTTATAAACCTGTCTTACCAGATATACAGTTTCATGATGTAATGTAACATCGTACGTCCAAACGAACGTACGAAAACAAGTGAATTCAAGAAGGTGAAAGTTCTCTCTAGTCAATTACTAAATAAACAAAATGATACACGCTCAAGGAGGTGCTTATTCGCTATTCGCGTGAATTTGCACAACCTGCACACGCCGAAGTTCTACTAAATCTGTACGTGTTATTAGAAGATAACAACTGGATGCAAAACTACATTAAAATTAAGATTGATTGACAAGCCAGTAATTACTAAGCTAGTATTACCTTGGGCAAGAGACTAACTGCTGTCAGGTAAAATATTGTCAAAGACACATTTAAAATATAAAAAAGAACTCAGTTGAAACGTACAAGATAAAAGTGCATTGATTTAAAGAGGAATTACCTCGATAAAAGTAGTAAAAACTGAGTTTAACTTAGGTTAAAGACTATCCAATTAGGAAACATACTTTCAATTTTCCTTTTATCCGTAGTTTTATTTTCCCATTAATATTTAATTTGAGGAACTGATATATTCTCGGAACATTACTAGCGAATCCTCAAGACTGGATTCCAAATCCACCCGAGAGAATTAACTTTAAATTCTATAATTATTTATCGTGTAACAATTACCCCCTCGACCAAATTCGAATGTCCCCATTCGACAATGGAAACATTAGAACTGGTGGTATCTAAGAGAATCATGCTCATGTTGAGAATCGATGATGTGTTCGTAACTCTTTTTAGGAAACAAATACTTAATTTACATCTTCATTTTGATATAATTGTTTCGACTCAACCAGTAATTATTAATTATTTCGTTAATGTCAAGTCCATCAGCGAGGAGTTAGACCTCGGTACATCGTAGTCTTTTTCAGTTCGGTTGTTTCAACTCTCCATCAACATGTCGGAACGTATCGTCACGAGATTCCAAACGTAGACTTTAGTAGCTTGTTAGGTTTTAACAGTAGTGAGATGCCAATGAGTCATTATAAAGTTTTGTGGTTGAACTTGCTTGATAGGCTTGAGCTGTGCCTTGCACTCGATCAATATTGACTAACCTGCTTCTTGAGGTTTCACTGTCAACGTTGTTCTGTATTGTTCTGTATATAAATTGGAATACAACCTTGACGTAGTAATAAGCAATCATGAAATATTCCTTCCAATATCCATTCGGATCTTTGGTCAAATTTGGTTGTCGAGTTTCATCAACTATACACTGAACAAAGCTCGGTATGTCGGCTATATATTGCTTCTTCTCAAGCTTCTTCTCAAGTCTTCTCATGTCTCTGTTCTTGCAGGATGGAGATTTCTTTACTTCCCATGTCCTGTTCAGTCAGATAAATCTTTACCACAGTTTATTATTTGAAATCTAATGTTCAAGATACTGTACTTGTTGAGGAAAAGTCGGTACGAAAGCGCTAAACAAGAAGACATGCATGATTTTGCATTTGATATTTATTTTATTTTATTTGAACTTGAAAATATGAATTTTTGTTTTGTTGAACATCACCTTGACTTATGATAATAAAAATGTATTGCATGTTGTAATAATGAAAAACGGGAGAACCTTAGTGTATTCCTGTGTTGAACTTTTAAAATATGAATTTTTTTTTTTTTGCCTTTAAAAAGATTTATTCAAATGGAAACATTTCTAGAGTAGTGAAATATTTATATAATTTTTTTTCACGCGACTTTTAAGACACATTTTCTGTCAATTAATATATCTATGACAGTGCTTTTAAAAGTAGTTGAGCTAATATTACAGAGCTTGACGTATTACTTCTCCATTTCATTTTTTAAAATTTCTTTCATGTACAGTAGCAGTTTCATAGCAGTATCAATTCTCAGGATTTGAAATATATACGCGTGTACTCAGGTGCCTATATCACCATTATGGATATGCAGTAAACTTGACTCTTGAAAATTCGCTTCAATGCATGCGAAACCTCGTATAACTCTAAGAAAAACCTCGCTTTCTTAGCGAGAAACATCACGGAACTCTTGAAATTCCCATCAGCGCGAAACCTCATATAACTCTGAAAAACCTCGCTTTCTTAGCGAGAAACATTCTCGTGTAATTCTTGAAAAACATCGCTTTCCTAGCGATAAATATTCTCGTATAATAACTTGAAATTGCCTCTGCGTACTAAACGACAGCCGGTCGCGTACAATCTCGGGAGGTTTAATTTCTTGTCGTTTCGAAAATGAACTCTGCGTATAACGGTATTCTCGGACTTTATTCGTCCGCATCGATTTGTACTGCTTTTTCTTCATCGAACTGCAACATCATAAAATTCGGGAGATCACATAGGCTAATTGGAATGCCAGATCAACATACATGATTCCAGTACCAATTATGATGAATAGTTGGAAAGTAGCTCGGCATTTGCTACTTTAAACAGATCGTTCTACAACGATAAATAAAATGATTATAAACGTGTGGCTTGCAAAACCGAAAATTTCACAAATTTTCGCGAATATAAACCGACACATCACAAAGAATACACTGTAATACGCCTCTGCTTCAAAATATTAGCTTATTATGCTGTACTCATGCAGCTATCAATGATTTTAAACGGATTCCCGATACGTTTTGCCGATACTAAACATTTTTAGTCTAAACCTGTGAATAAAATAGTAAAATCTACACTAGAAATGTTTTCCAAAGCATTCTAGTGCCTATTGTGATGAACTCGTTCTCTCACTACTGTCTCTCAAAGTGTGTAAAAACTGACCATCATGTTACGATGAAAGCAAAAGTACGGAAGAAAGCTTTAAATTGGTTCACAGCTGAAATTTCTTTTGCGATCAAAACCTTGTGATAAGTGAGGTAAGGAAAGATGTCCATTAGTAAGAACATTGTGTTACTACTTCAAAGGAAACTAACAAATGCTAAAATGAAAACTTAAACTGATATTTGTTTAGCATTTTTGAAAGGTGACAAATCAAATGCAAATTTGCATAGCCATCTCTTACTTGCGCTTTCGTCTTGGTGTGGAGATGAAGTTTTTCATGTACGAATCGTACTTGGAGCTCTTCTTCGTCTGTCGCTGGTTACTAATGAGTTGGCATCGTCCGCCCAGATCGTCCACCAATTTGTTTCTGTTACGGACTAAATCTTCGTCCGCCCGGATTCTAACACTACTTGTTTCGTTTACGGGTTAAGCCTTCGTCTGCCTGGATTCTCACACCAATTTTTTCGAAGGGGGGAAACTCTCTTTAGTTTCCCCCTTTCCGGGTACCGGGATCGTTACTCCATAAAGAGCAGACGAGGCTTGATTTGGACTTTGCTTCGCTTTATTCACTTGTCCTGTGCGGACCTCCGGCACCAACCAACTCTCTTCTCTACTTTCGTTCTCCCTCTCTCTCTCTCTAAATTTTACAATGCTACTGCTTAAGTAGTAAAACACATACACGCGTGTGAAAGCTTGCAAGTTATGCTGGAAAAACAAGTTATAAACCTGTCTTACCAGATATACAGTTTCATGACGTAACGTAAAATCGTATGCCCAAACGAACCTTAAAACGAATTTTAGAGTATTTTAGAATTACGAAACTAACCAAATTTAACGATGTTCGTTTTAAGACAGTAAGACCTACATGTAACTGTCCAAGAAGAAATATCTAGGTTAAAATCGAAAACAAGTGAATTCAAGAAGGTGAAAGTTCTCTCTAGTCAATGCCTAAATAAACAAAATGACATACGCTCAAGGAGGTGCTTATTCGCTATTCGCGTGAATTTCCACAACCTGCACAAGCCGAAGTTCTACTATATATGTACGTGTTATTAGAAGATAACAACTGGATGCAAAACTACATTAACATTAAGATTGATTGACAAGCCAGTAATTACTAAGCTAGTATTACCTTGGGCAAGAGACTAACTGCTGTCAGGTAAAATATTGTCAAAGACACATTTAAAATATAAAAAGAACTCAGTTGAAACGCACAAGATAAAAGTGCATTGATTTAAAGAGGAATTACCTCGATAAAAGTAGTAAAAACTGAGTTTAACTTTGGTTAAAGACTAAGTATAGGTTTTTGTGAGAATGCCCTATACAAATAATATATGTTGAAGCATAAGGAGAACATCTGTAGGAATTACAATCCTGACCAAAATATAATCAGATATGTCACTATTTTCCCTTTTAGTCCGATTAATTTTATCTTCAAAGAAGGCTGTCAGGACGCTCTGGCGCCATAATGACAGCTTTCTTTGCAACGAGACCTGCGATGTCACTTAATTTCGCTAATCCCGAGAGCTGATAGTTATATATCCAATTAGGAAACATACTTTCAATTTTCCTTTTATCCGTAGTTTTATTTTCCCATTAATATTTAATGTCAGGAACTGATATGTTCTCGGAACATTACTAGCGAATCCTCAAGACTGGATTCCAAATCTACCCGAGAGAATTAAATTCTAGAATTATTTATCATGTAACACGGTAAACAAATAATCCAATTTGTAGCTATCACCACCATTCTGAAAGGTAACCAAGCCTTTGGTGACATTGAGGCTGAAGTTTGGTATATACTTCATGGTAGTATTTCGTTCCATATAGTCTCCCTGCATAATCATTTTCTCTACTGTTTTACTGTATTATTACAGACTATATGGAATGAAACACTACCATGAAGTATATATCGAAGTTGAGACCACTTAGTTAGAGGCTTGTATCTAGTTAGCATGATTTTCAACATCTATCCACATTCAAGAACTACAAGAACTACAAATTGGACAATTGAGCTAGATCGATGTACAGTATAACAGAATTCTATAAAATAATAATTCTAGCATCATTTCTAAATATATATATATATATATATATGGCATAGTTTTCAACATTGGAGAATTCACGTGGGTCACCGCATGGAATTGGAAGAATTTTTTTTTCAATTATCTTAAAGTTTACAACCCAAAAACATGTTTCAGTAAATTTAATTACATAAGGCTGTGAACAGGGAAATGTCAGGATAGAAGCACAAATGTGAAAGCATAAACTGTCTATATATGTTATACAAAACAATTTACTTACATGTACAATGCCTACATTATGGCAAAACATTTGATGCACTGACAACAGTAAAATTGTGTTTGCCAAAGGAGAAATCAGGGAATTTCTTTTCCTCGTTCAAGGAGTCTGGGGCCAAGAGTGTTTCCATGGCAACATCATGTGCAAAGTTTCAATTGTTTTAACCCACTTTTTACAGAGATATTCTTCATTTTATCAATGGAAACACGCTAAATAGGCTTGAATTTCATGGTTGTTCATGACAGTGATCCACTGCCAGGCAAACGAGCAGCCTCGGTAGTTATATTCCTTGAAAAGAACTCTGTTGTTCGCATTCGGCTTCTGAGAATTGCAACTAATCTATGCATTGTAAAACAGCTATCTGCTACGTCATCAATATGGACTTTTCTGCCTTGTTGTCCAGACATCTCTTTCATGAGTGAGGGAGCGACAAGAGTCGGCTGGTTTCCCAGGCTACAGTTAGATGCACAAAAAGTTGAAAAGAGGGGGATATGACCATGTTTTGCTCACAATAAATTATTTCAATATCTACAAATGTTAACATCCTCTCTTGCCATATTAAGTGGAATATCTAGACATCACAATATATACAGAACACACCCAGGTGAAATGAAGTTCATGATGTCACGAACTATGGTGAGCGTTCATGAATATTCATCAAGTGTTCATGAAAAGTTCATCTAGTCAGTTCATGAACTTGGTTCATGAACAGTTCATTATAAATCAGTTCATGAACTCTGTTGAACTATCATGAACTGAAATCATGTTCATCAAAGTTAATCAAATGTACATGAATGCTTTCATGAACAGATCATGAACAAATCATGAAATTTATTCATAATATTGTAAAGCGCAAAGAACGGTATCGTATTTGCGCTATAGAAGCTTATTATTATTATTATTATTATTATAACTAATAAATGAAATTTGATGTTCACCAAAGTTCATTAAATGTGCATGAATGCTTTCATGAACAGATCATGAATAAATAATGAACTATTAAATGAAATTTGGTGTTCACCAAAGTTCATTAAATGTACTGAGCTACATTTAAGTACAATATATTTCACTTCTCTATTTTGTTAATACAGTTACTGTCAATACACAGCATACTAACCTCAAGAGCAAGTTCACTAACATTAATGCAATCTGTTTTGGCTTTCTTGGTTGCTGTTTCTTCATAAGTACATTCACTCTTGATCAGTTTCCTTTTTCCTGAGAACATAATTACATGTATCACAGTATGTATCAAAGAAAAATAATGTGTTGTTTAACTTTTTAAACCAAAATTATTTAAGAAGTCAACAATACAATGCAATACAATAACTTTATTTGTACCGCAGATGTTTACAGTATAAATTTAAGATATAAGATATAAAAAAAGAATGGTAGGCATCCAGCTAGGGTGCCTTTAACAATAAATTTATTATATTTTGCAAAAAGAAATTACATGGTCAAAATAAAAACAACACACGCACACAAAGTATAAAACAGTAAGGGTGATAAGACTACATAAGTATATAGGAAAGTATATTAATTGAACTTAAAACAGACCAAGTGAAGATGGCTACTAGAAGGAAGCAGAAAGATTAGGTAGAATGTCATGTATGAGATTTTTCTTGAATTGTTTTTTGATATTAAGTTTTAAATTACAATCAATTTCTTTCGAAACTTTTGCACCTGCAAATCTAATATTAAAAATGCCAAAATTTGTACGAGCTTTTGGAAGATAGTAATTATATGATGAGAGGCAAGTCTAGTGTTATATAACCTGAGTATCAGTCCCTCTCTCCCTTCCTTTTCACCACCCCTCCCCTCTAAGGAAGGAAGGGAAAGAGGGCCTGACACAATTCTTTGCATGGCCGCTTGCTAAAAAGCCATATTCTGGCTTTTTCCTTCATTGGTCAGAAAAACAAAAGAAACAGGATCATGACTTTTGATTGACATAAACGTCAATCATATTTCTAGATTTTAATTAAAGTCAAACAAATTAGACAAAAACGTCAATCACATGTCTCGATTTTAATTAAATATCAAACAAATTAGACAAAACCGTCAATCACATGTCTGGATTTTTGTCTTAAAATGGCGCGAGAGGCGGAAGGCAGCCATGCAAAGAATTGTGTCAGGCCCTCTTTCCCTTCCTTTCTTAGGGGGGAGGGGGGATGGGTGACGGAAAGGAAGGGGGAGAGGGACTGATACTCAGGTTAAGTGTTATAGAAGTGTTTAACAGAAAGCTGTACGAAAAAGTTGTCAAAGAAGAATGGAAGATCTTGAAAAAAGTACTGGTGTATGAAAATAGCAGTGTACTACTGTAAATAATTTGAAATGAGAAATCTGAGATTTTTAGTATTTGAAGATGTTTAAATATCGGCAATGAGTGGGTGTCATATCTTGAAAAGGAAATGGTATGTGCTGCTCGCTTCTGTAAAATTAACAGAGGATGTTTGGTTTTGATTTGTTCTGTTTACCACTCGAAGATGGACATAGAACCTAAATAGGGCTTAAAGCTCCTTCTATACATGTATATGGAGGTTTCCAAGGGCCTACAATTTATCGTCCTTATCCGAGATAACCTGAGTATCAGGCCCAGGGGAGGGGGATGGGAGGAGAGGGAGAATATGGAGGGAAAAAAGAAAGAAGGTCTGACACAAAAGTATTCAAGGACTTGTGTTATATATCCAGATTCTGGATATTGCACTGATTGGATAAAAACAAAACACTCAAAACCAGATGTGAAAATGCCAGCTCCATGGGAGCAGCTTACTTTGAACCCTACACTAGCGAATGACAATTTGGTATCTGAAATACCATTTGTAATAACGAATGAAATGGATTTCATAAATGCACTGGAAGATGCTTTACAGTTCTTCCCAAATATTAGCCTCAAGCCTGCACAAAAACTTTGTTTCAAATTAGGCTTGCTTCTTGAAAGAAAGGATGTCCTTGGAGTGTTGCCAGCAGGAATTTTACATGTATACCAGTTGTTTCCCAAGATCTTAATTCTCTCAGTTCTGGAAACCGAACAGGAGAAACAAAGATTGTCACTGTCATTGTAGGGGTCAGTCCACTGTAGCTGATAAAAACACTGACAGCAACTTTCTTGGCTTGCAGTGAATGGTACATGTATCAATTTAAAGCTGTGCCACTTGAATGCTGCAAAACTTTGCACATTCCTTGTAAGCCTTTGACAATTAAAACAATTCCCACAGCAACATTACTTAACAGAATGACAGGCTTATTGACCTTGAAGGAGCAGCAAACTCTGTGTTAGTCATAGCACAAAACAAAGAAACAGATGAAATATAAGTACCATACTAAGGTCTTAAGTCTTCACAGAGATCGAAAAACCTCCATGTACAATCCGGCCTACATTTCTAAACTATAAATTGCTGAGTCGGAGCTCGATCCATGATGACAGTTATGTCCATCTCAAAAAACTGGAAATAAATTTCATTGGTTAAAAAGTGATGGCTTGATGATGTATTAGCTTTGGAGGCAGAAAGTCTTTCTCTATGGTTCTGTGTCAGGCTATCTTTCCTTTTCTCTACCACCTCCTGGTTAATATAACTCGATCAGTGGTTTAAAGATCCAGTCTGTCATGCAGGAGGTCGCGGGTTCAAACCCTGGCTGGACCTTAAACACGCAGGGTCTTAAAATAACTGAGTAGAAGGTGCTGCCTTTGTGATTGAACTGCAAATGGTTAGACCTTCATGTCTTCTCGGATATAACCTGAGGAGCATCAGGCTCTCAAGAAGGGAAGACAGAGTTGGTTGTTTGGTATGTATTTCCCATTACAAGAATATCATAAGTTAGATAGGGGTAAATAAGAGAGTAATAAAGCTGGGTTAATATGGTTTCATTAACAAAATAGTGAATTTTATATAGCACACCAATGCTTTGTTAAAAATATTTGCTACCAAGGTATAATTATGTTATTTGTGTACTAGTGATGTCACAAGCTAGTGTGATGGCTAAATGGTCTAACTTAAGCCCGCTCAGGGGTTCCATCCTGCTGCTACTGCTAATCCAGGGTTAATCTGTGGGTTAAATTTAACCCACTTAGTGAGGTGGATTAACTAGTTAATCGGAAGATTAAAGTGAGATGATAATCAAAATGGCAGCTAGTTTACTCTTTCATATATGATTTGAATGTTATCGGGGAGAACATTAGTAGAAAGGCAATTCTGGCTATCAGTGCTATCAACGTGGATGAATTTACCAATGAAGAGTTAAAATCTCTGAATAAGCACTGTACCTGAATTTCAACTGGTGAACTCCAAGGCAGAAAACTATCAATGTGCTGAGTGTCTAGATATTCAGTCTCAGAGTGTAGTATGTTTAAATAATGTTGTGCAACTGTTATTGAGAAAGACTATGGTACAGTTCCCATACAGCATACATATGTATGGGAGTACCTCCCCTCTCCCCCTCCCCACCCCCCCTGTAATATTCTGCTAGCTCCCAAGAATGACCACCTGCATATATGCTCCGGGATTTTACTCTACCTTCTTGATGCATGCCGGGATGCTTATGTTAATTAATGGTGTCTCTCGATCTCCACCTTAGTAGAAAAGTTACAGTAAACAAGCTAGACTAATATAACACAATGTATCATATTGCTAATGTCTCTTGTTAATAATGTCGCTACATATTACTCCTAGAACAAACGTCTTAACTTCAACATTGAACAACTTAAACTGAACAGTACTTTGACTAACTTTTGAGTATGAATGTTCACATTTCTTCTATCGGTCTCTTGGGTCGCCTTATTACTCGCTTTGGTCTAAGTAAGTGTTCACAGTTCTTCTATCAGTCTCTGGGGTCGCTGTGTCACTCGCTTAGGTCTTTCAGGGATCAGTTGCTGTTGAGCAACTGGTTTCTCTTCCTCTTCTTGTTGTTCAGTGGTTGGAATGTCATCCTGGTGGTCATATGTGGTTGACTCCGGTATTTGGACCTTTGAGGTGTGGGACAAGTGATGAAATATTGATACGTTCCTTGTGATGGTTGGACCACTTTCTCGTTTGGCTGTTACCATGGAACCTTTCTTTTCTGTGACTACAAGTGGAGCTGGGTCGTATGGAGTCAACTGTTTGTTGGCCTTGTGTTGTCGGACGAGAACAACATCGCCATTCTCCAAAGTGGACTTTTCAGCATGTGTTCGCTTGTCGGCATGTAACTTATTATATACCCTCGTATGCTAACTGTACTACTCGTGCTTGGAGGCTGGCTGGTATCATTATTCTGGTGTCTGGTTGCTTCTGCTGTTGACTGTAAGCTCTTCGCAAACGCTTCAGTAGGGCGGCAGTGTCGACTCTGTTTGATCCTTCGTATTTCTTGGCGTCATCTGTAACATGCTGATGACTGCCTGTAGTGTGCGGTCTTGAGCTGTCGCGACTTGCACCTCCTCAAGAGTGATGGCTATGGGTACTGATGTCTCAGAAATGAAGTTAACATTGTCTTCTGCAATCTTCTCTTCACGGCTTGATAAGATGTTTTGTTTTGAAGGGTGTCGTGACATGTAGTCTACTGGGTTGTCTTTTCCAGGGCTATACTCATAACTATGTTGTAAGGCTGTAGTCTTAAGCTCCATCTTGTGATTCATAGTGGAGGGTTGAGTTTCTGCCAGATGTAGACCAATGGCTTGTGATCGGTGATCACTTTGAAGGGTGCACCTCTCACGTTGATGTCGAAGTGTTCACAGGCCCATACTACTGCCAATGCTTCACGCTCGGTTTGAGAGTACCGAGTTTCAACATCACTTAGTGCTCGGCTGCCTTAGTGCTCGGCTTTCTCATCTTGAACAACAATTCCGGCCACACCAACAGGACTGGCATCTACCAGGATCTTTGTATCTTTGTTTAGGGCAAAGTAGGGCATTACAGTAGCTTCTGAGAGGGTGTTTTTTACCTTTTCAAAGGCGTCGGCCTGGGATCCGTCCCACTTCCACGGTGTGGCGCTTTGTGTTAGTGTATGGAGGGGCTCAGTTATTGTAGCAAAGTCTTTGATGAAGCGGGCACTGTACTGGGCCATGCCGAGAAAGGAGTGCAGCTCGGTTTGGTTTCGAGGCTCAGCAACATTGCGAAGTTCTTGTACCTTCTCAGGTGCGGGGGCTATGCCATCTTTGGAAAATACGTAACCAAGGAACTCGATTACTGGACTTGTTGAATTCGCACTTCTTGGGATTGACTGGTGCAGTCTCTGGAGTGTTTGGTCCAGTGCACGGTCGTGTTCAATTTGGTTTTTTCCAAATACCACAATGTCATCCCTGATATTTCGCACATCTGCGATATCGGCTATCACCGTCTGGATCATGTGTTGGAAAACCTCTGAAGCTGAATTTATTCCAAAACTCAGTCTCTTTTCTATTGTTGTGGTTAGGCCCATGTTGTGAATTAGCACTGGACTAGTAGTTTGTTTGTACATCTTGATGGGTTTTGCTGCGACACATCAATGCAAAGTGTCCAGTTTTTCCGCATTCATAGCATGTCACGTTACGTGAGCAACGACACGTCTCGCTTGAATGACCTTTACTGCCACAACGAGAGCATTGCTTCACTGGCTGTGTTCTTGAATACTCTGACAGAGTTCTTCTTCCTCCTTATAATGTCCTCGAGGTTGACAACTTTGCACTGCATAGACTTTTGTATATTGGTTATCTTCGGCAATCTGGCATGACTGACTTTCCACTGCTTCCATTGCTTGAGCAATATCTAACACACGGTCTATTAATTAGGTCAGATCTCTTTCGGCGAGGTGTCTATTACAAAAAATTGACCACATTTTTAACTTGTGGATTTTGCTGTGCAAGAACGAGTTATTGGGGTTAGGTGGATTTTCATTTCCGAATGTTGTAGCCTTTCCAAAGATGTATGTTAGCTGTGGATATACTTGTACGATGTTCGGAATATGAGAACTCCTGGTGCGCATGTGTATGTTTGGGATATGAGATTTTCATGGCTTAAACTCGCTTAATATTAATGGCAGGTGGCTCAAACTTGGACAGACATGGTATTACAATGTAGGTCCCTATCAATCACTAAGTGGTGATGACGAAATGATGACGTCATTGGTCACATGAATTAATTTCTAAAGTAAAGTCCTGTTTCCAGCTGATTTCGATTTATTTTTCCATCCCACTTGAAATTCGGTGATCAGCAGTTTATTGCTAGTCATATAATCCTGCATGATCCCAATTTGACCTTTAATAACGTATTAATAGCAACGAGAAATAAGCATCTTTATTGCGTTCCCACATCTCTGTCTTGCTGGGTTTGCAAACAAATATTGTGAGATTTTTTAGAATTGAAAACAGGAAGAAAATGTTTCCCTGACATAATATGAAGACTGCAAGGCTGACACTCTCTGTGTGTTACCTTTAACTGCTAGTAACACAGGCATTCAACAAAACTAATCTCCTCACACACTACACAAATATTAAGGTTCTTCGGCCGCAATAACATAACACATAAATATGAGCTCACTGACCATCGGCGAGTGGCCCTGTTTACCTCACCTCACCTCACCTCACCTCACTTTATTTTATTTTATTTTAACCCCCTAAATGGGAGCATAAAAAAATCACGAACCTCGTAGGGGACTTTGAGTCCTATTGTTTGTTTCCTGTGGCGTTAAGCCCAAATGTTGTAAATAAATAAATCTAGTAGCCCACCGCTAAATAATGTCTGACTTGTGGCAAGTCTACCATACCTCTGATACAAATGTCTGTAAAGATTGCACACTCTACTCAACTAAATTTGTATGGGTATTTTCTTCTATGCAAGATTTATGATAGTTTATCATGATACGTCCTCTTATTTACCATGTTTTGCATCATTGCATGGTCGAAATTGTTGTAGATTTCACAAGGAACTAGCTGAGAAATAGCCGAGACAAGTGAGAAATAGTCAAGCAGAAGAACCTTGAAAATGATAGGAATTAAAAGGCAATTGCCCTATATCATTATGACATCATTTCATTTCATTTCGTTTCGTTTCGTTTCATTTTAGTCTTCCCTTGTTTATTTTTGCAATTAATAATAAATTTGGAGAGCATGTAAATTTTTTGGGGGCGTTGAAGTCAGGCATAATGCAACAATTTATATGCCATTAAAGATATGGTAATCACATGCATGACATCAAATGGTTTGCACATTTATATTCACAAAATTACAAATATGGCCAATGGCAAGGCTTCTTTGAGAAAAATATGACAAATGGCAAGGCCCCTCAAGTTAGACATAATTTATTTAGAATGAGATTTAGACAAAAAAACACTGTATTTTGTATCATTTACGAAGACAAACACAGATGTGCAAACCACTTGAAGGATTAATTTCACAATAACAATTATTATGCCTGACTTTGACATGGAAAATATTATGTTCATGCTCTCCAAATTTATTTTTAACTGCACAAACTGACTAAGGGAAGACTAAAATTTACCAATTCAAAATAAAAATGGGATTGCTTTTTAAGGTATCAGGTAGACTGCTCGCACGCCAGCCATACTTTCTCTTCGCTCGCTCCGCTCGCAAATTACTATCAATGGAGGGAAAAGGAGGGACTGTTCGCGGTCTAGGTATCAGGAGCCCTTTATGCGATAATTTTTGTGAAAAAAATATTATTGATTTTTTTAGAATGTTCAAAGTTAATTCTACAGTTTAGTAAAAATATAATTTCAAAACATTTAATTTTCAACGGGAAAGCAGGCTGTCATCCGCTTATTAACACTTGTGAAGCGTTCTCATGGAAACCGCAAAAAAAACACGTGAACTTTTATAAATAAACACGCTCACTCGTCTAGCTCGTCTTGAAGCGGTTGAGTTGCAAATATTCATTTACGTTTCACACAGAAATCATATCTAAAATCTAGTTTAATAATAATTTGGCAGCTTCAAATTACGAATTGAGCTATATAAGGGAGGGCTTTTAGAAGTTGCAGATTCTGCAAAGTCATTTCTAAGTTGAAAGAGTACCCATAAACTTCGCCACGAAGTTTGGAATGTAGATTCGCCTTCGATAGCCGAAGATGAAGAACCGACTGAAACCGAACACGATCTTCCGTAACAGTTATTGTACTGGTTTGGTCTGTTTCTTTACGCTTTCTTCGTCTTTGCCTTCTCTGTGCACTCATGATTTCTGTGAAATATCATGACAATGGAAGGGCTGTGTGCAAAAAGGGCGTAAGTGATTCTTGATCACATTCTAAATTCTCCCTTAGGAAAGAAAGAAATTGAAGGAGAATTTAGAATGTGATCAAGAGCCACTTAATTACTAGCCTGGGAAACCAGCCGACTCTTATCGCTGGTTTCCCAGGCTACTTAATTACACCCTTTTTGCACACAATACTTCATTATGGTAATGCTAAAATTGAACTTGTCTACTGCAATATACACTGTACTGATCGCACTGAAGAGCTAACTTATCGTGGTCTGCGTAGTCCTTCACAGAGGCGCGCAAAATCCATGAACAACATGGCATCATGTTTCACTATACCTACTGCTCAACATCAAATACTGGAAAAATGACATTCTTTAACACCACTGGATTGTGATTTTTCGGGGACTAAATTTTTCTGCTTTCCACAATTTTTTTAAAATCTAGTTGCAAAAATGTGACCAGACATTTTTTTAAATTTCCAGTTCTGGAATGTCAAGCCAAAGTGGTCCCTTACCAAAAGTAGTTACACTTGAAGTATTATTTTATGTACTTTTTTTTGTCAACATATTGATCTACCCATATGCCAATTTTCAATCCGATCTATTAAAATCTAGAGGGACAGGAGCTTCGAATACATGCTACAAAACTTGCATTTATAACACCGTAAAAAATGGTTTTAAAGTTTCCTGGCATCCCACTGAGGTTTGTTAACACAATTAACTTATCTGTCATTCAACAAAAATTATTGTACCCAGTGATATTATTTTCTGTTCAGACTGCATTGTGGTGGATTATGTTCAGCGGTTAAGTACCATAAAATACTGCGCCTGTGATACTTCTTTTTAACGTACATTTGTACCACTGCCGGCTAATGGCATCCAATTTTGCTGGCTAATGAACAATGGAAGTGTAAGGTAGGATTTCGAGCAATATTATGAGAAATCTCAATCTTAATCAAGAGAAACATATCTGTTTTCATTATACTTGTGATTCAGTAACAATTCTGCAACTGAATGCAAAATTCTAGCCCTGCATTCTGGGTGGCTGCTTAAAGTGCCCCTACGATCAAATTTTGACATATCAATGTTTTTGCATATTCATAAAGTAGAGTTCATATATTATTACCAGTTCAAATTGTTTTTCGATACAACGACAGGAAGTCTTATTTTTTTAGCTCCGAATATTGAATCTACACGTCCGCCATTACTGGAAGCTGTGCCCTTTGTTCAGCTTTAAACAAAGGTTTATTCACCGGAAATGATGTCATACACTTAACGCTCGCCTGCAGAACACAACGCCTGGAGGCATATTTCTACTAAAAACGTCTTCACGTACATAAGAAGAAAGTTATATTTATCTTTGCGAGGTTGGCTACTTTTTTATGCACGCTATTTCGCGCCACGAGGTTGTCGTGTTAAGTGTATGACATCACTTCCGGTGAATAAACCTTTGTTTAAAGCTGAACAAAGGGCACGGCTTCCAGCAATGGCGGACAGGATTTTACCGGTAAACTCTCCTAAAATTTGTGGTTTAAGATGCCCATTTGGGAATATTTTTTACTATTTCGGATATTTCTAATACTGATTGACCTATAGACACTGAAAAAGTGGCAAATCGAAATGGTAAATTTTCGTCGTAGTGGCACTTTAAGAGAGCTAGGTTCTGCATAGCTTAAGGAGTCAAAATCATTGAGCAAACAGGGAAGGCTTACCACAGACAAGGTTCTGAGTTTGGAAAAAGCTCACTGTTAACTTCAGCACTGAGAGCTTGTCCAACTTTCTTTTCACGTCATCAGACAAGGGTAGAAGGCTGGTCAGCTCCTCTAATACTGTGTTCAGCTTCTCTCTGTGACGCCTTGATGGATTCTGAACAGCATGCCTGCATAGTAATAAATTTGGTCTAATTAATTACATGTAATAAAAAGGTAATAGTCCATTGTTTGCATCTATGAGTGAACACTTGAGGCAAACACATGTTCTAATTGGGTATCAAACGTAACATGATTTGTCGTCAAACTTTCAAAGTTTGAACTGAAGTCATGCAAGACAAACTTTTGTGTTCAAAATACTGGATGATGTCAAGTGCAAGTTGACAGGTTGATAAATGTAAACACAAATATTATTAAACATTAAGCTTATTATCATGATAATGTACACTCTGCATTGAAAGAAAGGTTGTGGGTGCAAGTAGAATGTGTGGGTAGAAGGTGTGGGTGTGGGTAGAGGGTGTGAATGTGGGTAGAGGCTATACTAATGCACATAGAAGGTGCGGGTCACGCACGTAGAGGGTGTAGGTGTGGGTGCATGTAGAGGGTGGGGTAGAGGGTGTGGGTGCACGTAGAGGGTACGGGTCACCAGCTATTAAATATTATTAATTTAATATATAATTATCAATGAAATACCAATTCTTTCTAAAATTAAGTGATATCTTAACACATGAAGATCAGTACATGATATCTTCACAAGTGAAGATATTACTTTTGGAAATAAGACTGGCTTTTTAAAATATCTAGCCTGTTTAGGAAGAGATGAAAACTGGTATTTCATCAACAATCACATATATTAAACAGAACATTACATGGCCACTTGGAGATCCATATTTTACAGTATCTTCTCGTGTTGATTAAATATCTTACTTGTTCGCTGTGCTCATTCCTAAGATATGTCATCAACACTTGAAGATAAAATCTGTATCTCCACGCAACCATGTAATATCCTCTATGTACCAACCAGACAGCCATAATGGTTGGTTCCTCGCACAAAGTGTGTATATATACATGTGTATTAGAGCAAAGATACAGTCCCAAAAAGTTTGAAAATTTTACAGACATATCAATTGTATGGTTGGGTGCACCAATTGGCACCCCCCAGACTTTCTAAAAGTCTTCCTCCCATTTTTTTGCGATTTGGGTTAGTATATGGTAGAATATTTATTTAAACATGATAATTTTTATGGTGTACAGCATTAGCTTATGTGCTTGTATGTCATGAACTACTACTGGCAGAGACACATCTGTTCTTCAGTGCCAGCTAGCTAACTCTCTTGAAAAACCTCCCAGCTGTTAAAGGTGTGTGCAGAAATTTCCAGGAGACATCAAAGTAAACTTTTGCAGAACCGATAATGTTTCCCAGCTGAGCTGGTACTCTTTTTTTTTTCAAGTATTAAAAAGTGATATGAAGAATTTCCCAGCTGAAAGCAATACAAAGAATTTCTCAGCTTAAAGCAAGTTGAAGAATTTTCCAGTCATTTTTAAAATTCAGTAAGGGGCCGGACATTATTTAGCGGTTGGGGGGGGGCTACTAGATCTGCATTGTGGCTTGCCCAAAAAATTGTGACCCTGCAGTTCTCTGGACTCTCCTCTTAGAAAAGCTTATAAATATATATAACCTATAAAAGAGGCCGGAGCACATAAAAATTTGAACCCCCTGAATGGGAGCATAAAAAATCACGGCCCTCGTAGGAAACTTTGAGTCCTATTGTTTGTTTCCTGTGGCGTTAAGCCCAGATGTTGTAAATAAATAAATCTAGTAGCCCACCACCGCTAAATAATGTCTGACTTGTGGCAAGTCTACCATACCTCTGATACAAATGTCTGTAAAGATTGCACACTCTACTCAACTAAATTTGTATGGGTATTTTCTTCTATGCAAGATTTATGATAGTTTATCATGATACGTCCTCTTATTTACCATGTTTTGCATCATTGCATGGTCGAAATTGTTGTAGATTTCACAAGGAACTAGCTGAGAAATAGCCGAGACAAGTGAGAAATAGTCAAGCAGAAGAACCTTGAAAATGATAGGAATTAAAAGGCAATTGCCCTATATCATTATGACATCAAATCAAAACAATCTATTGTTTAAACACTAAGGATCATGGTTGCACGTGGGAGGGGGACAAAATAGCAACAACACAAAGGAAATCGCTATCAAATGCATTTTGTAGAACGTAGAATAGCGGTAACAGCCGCCAAATACGGTAAATAAAAATACATGTGGGATAAACATTGATACAGCTGATGTATCTGGAAACCAGACAATTCAAAGTTAAATTTTCCTCAGCACAGCAGATTTAGTTCAAAATTCTATTGTTCATGTCGATTCTGTCACCCTCATAAACAAGCCGTGACATCATAATGATATAGGGCAATTAAGCCATGATAATCACATAAAACAAAAGTGTAGGTGTTTTGATTAGGTTTGTCCTCAGGCAAAACTTTCCTGAATCCATGGGTTGAATCAGTAACTTAATTGATCGAATATTTGTTTCAATTGAGTTTGGATCATTAGTTTAGTTAATTATCACTCCAATAAAAAAATGTGCTACATGTATTTCACATGGTAACTTGTTTCTTAATTTCTTTCTCGCATGGCAGCATCTCGATAGTTCTGCTACTTTGGCCTCTGCACGCATTATTTTATTGTATTTTCCCTTTGAAATATTCCTCCCTTTTCTTAAATTTGTTTGTTTTATTACCGGTAATAAAACTGATCTACCGCATGTATGTATATATCTGTAAATGGTGTAAAAAATAAAAACTGGAAACTGGACTCCTGAGAAAGTGATCACACTGAACTGAGTAGAATCCTGTATTGAATCAGCATAGTCTGTTGGGTTCTCCGTATTTCCAAGCTCTGTACCCAATTAAATTAAGTATTTCCTGGGTTCAATGCAAACATGTTCTGTTGGCTTCTCTCTTTGGCTAGCACACAAAATGTCGGCTGCTACTCACTCCCCACAGCAGTTAGCCATACCTTAATCGACTTTTAATTGATCATACCAGTGTTTACCTTCCCTGTCCACACAGATCAGGGCTGTCAATAAGGCTGTAACCCATAACACTTCCCGGTTAGCTCAGTGATTAAGCTCTGGTCTGTTGTGCGGGAGGTCGTGGGTTCAAACCCCGGCCAGACCAACACTCAGGGTCTTAAAATAACTGAGTAGAAGGTGCTGCCTTTGTGAAACAACTGCAAATGGTTAGACCTTCACGTCTTCTCGGATAAGGATGTAAAATTGTAGGTCTCACGTCGGCCTCAAGTTTATCAGTCTCACTAGACTGTTACAAGTTACCGACGTTAAATAAAGTTGCTTTGCTTTACTTTACTTAACACCTGTCACGGTAGATCTCACTCAATGTTATAGGTAATGGACTCACTATGTTGGATTCAATTTACTCACAAAGTAAAGCAAATGTTACAGGTGCAATGCCATGAGGAACGAGTGTTTAAAAGTTTATGATAGCCCTGCAGATCAACACTAGTTTTTACAGGAACTAGTCACCCATCATTTTCTCTAACAACACTGATCAATATTGAACTCTCAATTGCAAGCAAGCAAAATGTGTCCAAATTGAAACATTTTCCCCCCATGGCTTGGTGATTAGTTATAATAACAACATACACATTCAGACTTTTCAATTAGGGTACTGATTGGTTCTCCAGTAATTCACTGACCAATCACAACACTTGATTTCCATAAGTTGTTGAAAAGATTCTGATGTTTAACAGTTGATCAGTAATTTGTTGGTTGTACATGTATAATTATGTTGTGGTACAATTTTTTTTACCCTGGATGCCAGAGGTTCTACTGCCCTCTCTAATGCAAAAGGTGTGAGAAGCGAAGCGAAGAGACGGTGGGAGAACCTCTGGGTGTGCCAAGTATGAATCTCACTTCCATGCCAGACTAATCCCTTTTGATTGACACCTGAGAAACCTTTTTCTAGCAAATTGATTAAACCGGTTTTGTCCACGTACAATGTAGGCTTAATTCCCAATGGTTTATGAAAAGCCAGCACTTTCGGACAGCTGAAATAAATTTCACGTTCCTCTCCCAAGAGCCGAAGCACTACACAGAACAGGTCAGCTGGTTTAAATGGCCTTTCATTCGGCCGTTTTCTGGTGAGTTATATAGAGCTCGAGGGAACTCGTGCAAACTGCAGCGACGCGACGGGTTCAACAACATGGAATGGGTAAACAATGGCGACCTTGGAAACTGCTATGGCGTGATCAAATAGCAGCAATTGTTACAAATGAATTTGCTCTAGGCCAATCAGAGGGCCAGGGTCAAATTCCGACTCAGACAGACTCAGACATACTTCGGACGCTGAGAGGTTCTCCCAGCCTTCTCGTTGATCCTAAACTTTGGCTTAGAGAGGGCAGTAGAACCTCTGGCACCCAGGGTACAATTATTTTTGAACCAGTGCATTTTTTTCGCACTGGTGCAATTATCAAGATTCTAAAAAGTGATTTTATTTTTTTGGGATTAATGTGAGCAAAGGAAAAAAATATTCCACCCTCTCCCCTGCCCCAAAAAATTGGACCACTCCCAGTCCCCTGTCTACTGCACTCAGTCTTACCCCCTTTTTCCTTTCCCCAGCTCCCCCTAACTTGTAATTCACTCATTAATGACACATCTTTATACTACCGGTACTTAGGAATGATTTTCAAAATGTGCCAAAAGTGTCAAAAATGGCCATGAATGAAATCAGTCTCAGGCAGGTACATGTATTACATGTATGAAACTCAAAACGTTATCAACTCTCAGTGTCAGTTTTGTTGAATTGTACAAGTATAGTCAGCACCATTATCCCTAACATTCATTGATAAAAGTATGTGAACAAAAACATGAGTGAACGGTACTGTAACAGCTACTACACCATTATTTCCCTGCACAAGACTTTTATTTTTCACTTTAAGCTTATATAAAGTACAATTAAAAGCCAAAGAGTAATTATATGCATTATTCAATGGTGCTTTGAACTAATCCAAGTCCTAAACCTACATTTAAAAACACCCTAACTGTCAACAATGGGTGCTCACTAATTTAGGGTGTTTAGAGCTAGTCAGTAATTTAGGGTGTAGCTAGTCACTAATTTTGGGTTTTTAGGGCTAAGTCACTATAAAACAACAGACAAATATAATGCTTCTTCAATGGTCCTGTGAACTAATCCAAAGCCTAACCCTATATTTAAAAACACCCTAACCGTCAATAATGGGTGCTCACTACATTTGTAATTTAGGGTGTTTAGAGCTAGTCACTTAAATTTAGGGTGTTTATCTTTTAGGAGTAACTCATAACAGACTGTAATCCTTCTTCAATAATAAGCATGTGAACTAATACAAATCCTAACCCAACAATTAAAAATGCCTTAACCATCAGTGAGCATAAGTGCTTAACATCTTTTTTTTTTTAAAGTTTTAATATTTGTAAAATTTTGAGAATCTTGAAAATCTGTACCAGTGCAAAAAATCTTGCATACTTGCAAAAAAATTATTGCACAGGTGCAAAAAAACTTGCACCAGAATTAAAATTGAACCACAACATATACACCAAGAAATGACATCCAGTTTGAATAATCATTGTTTTAGAATCTTTAGTCTCACATTCATGTCGAAATGCTTTTTATGTGGCAACATGAACACGAGGCTCAAGTCTCTAGGACAATACCTGTCATTTATGCACCTATCAATGTCAACCCCCAGGGGGGGGGGGGAGAGGCCGGGCAGATGTGGGGCATTTGACCGTTCTTGGTGTCCCCACCCTGGGGAATTTGAACAGGAGCCTGGACCCCAGGGTGGGGACATTTGACTTTTGGAAAAGAGGGACTGGTACAAAATATGTTTGTCGGCCATTTTGGATTTGTCTAAAAGGTAGGCTTACCATCCAGTTCACATTAAGTAATGGTCCAGATAAGAACTGTAGTGGAATCCATTGTTCTGCGGCAATGAGCCTCCCCCACATACGATTTTGCTTGAATATGCCTTAAGTGCTTTAGGAGGTATCTACAGTCCAAACTACAACTCGAAAATAAAGTATTTTTTATGCTATTGGCTCTTTTTTCTTTGAAAACGCAGAGAAGCCACCATCCAGCCAATCGGATATAGAGAAAACAAAGGATTTTTCAATCGCAAATTTGAGAACTTTCCCCACATACGATATTCTTCGAAATTAAACTTAGTTAGTTTGATCAAAAATAAATTCAAACCGCAAAAAAATATCGAATGAAAATGCATTATTTCGATGGGTTTCTATTGAATTTATAAGTATCAACCAATGAAATTACGAGAAAGAATAATAGAAAATTAACACCTTTTAACATTCCTTGCCGTAGACACTACAGTTCTTATCTGGACCATTACTTAAAATATAAATTAATTTATTAAATACTTCAATGCTTCATTACTATTTACTATAGATCATTCCAAATACTACTTGAATTTGTGTAAATCAATTTCATACAAGGGTGAGGGATTTGATCCGTTTTGACCTAGAATTTAGTCCCCAGGGTGGGGATTTTGACCAAAAATTCTCCCAAAAAGTCAAATGCCCCACATCTGCCCGGCCTCCCCACCCTGGGGGTTGACATTGATAGGTGCATTATGCAAATGACCTATTATATTGGGGTTTTTACTAATTTCATAGTGCACTTTTTAGAAGCATGGGAGGTTCATGTATTCAATTTTAAATAGATAAATATTGTAATGTTGAGAAATCTTAAAATCGTGTATTCAACCAACGACTTATCACCACCTTTCTGCTTTTTTATGTAATTCAATATGAAAGGCTGCACAGTTTGAATGGCTCTTCCACCAGTATATTTTAAACGTACTGTACGGCCGCCTAAAAATTGTCTGATTCCAGAATGATTAAGTATAGATCTACATTTACCTTTAATCTGAGGGATTAATTAGGGAACTATTAACTACAAATGTGGTACCCTCATGTACGACGTGTCTCATTCAAAACAGAGACAACTTAGTTCAGGCGTGATAAATTCTAAAGAAACTTGATTAATTATCTTTCTGGTATATGGAAATCGTGCGAAATCAATCAATTGTTTGGTTTGCCAAGTGCTCGCGATTACGCAAAAAAAAAAACAGAAGAAATCTTTGATACGCAGTTTGCTTATCATGAGAGTACATTTCTCGTACGCAGTTTAGTGGGTTTTCAGGTAGAAATTATGTATCCTCCAATATCCATCCTCACAGAATATAGTAAAGCAGTTCGGGTTCTATGCAGTAGACGGCTTCGAAGCTTCACGACACGCGACCAAGGTTACCGCAAACTTTGACACACCACGGCAAAGTCGTGCCAATAAAATAATATTTACTTTGCAAGTCTATTATTCTAACGATAGCTAATGTACTTCGAGTAGTCACAGTCTCGGACTAACAGGTTCAGTATGAAAAAAATATTATTTTCAATAAACTACCTCCGGGGTTCTTTCTAACTTCGTGCTGTGGGCAGTTGATAAAGCGTGAAAGGGAGTTTGGGGAATCGGACGGATTCCGATCGGCCAAACATTAACAGCAGTGGCTCTTGGGAGCTCCTGGGGAATAAAGCTATGGTATATGGTTTGTCTGAATGGTTATAAATTTGCAGAAATACATACTAACTGTATAAACCCAACACTGACCTTTTTTGAACTTCATGAAACGCATTAACACCGAAATGAAGTCGAGAGCCGCCAACGCTTTTCGAAGTAAGTTCATCGCGCGCACAGAAAAACACCTCAAACCCCCCAAGATAATAGCGATCTGATTTACCTTTTCTCTGAGATGTCCTTGTCCAGACTTTTCTGCGAGCTGCGACGAGACTTGCCTCCAGAATTTTTCATCTCAAGACTGTAAGTTAAATCTGTCAACAACAATCGCGGTACATGTAACAGTAACTAGGAATTATTTCCGAGATTATTGTGTACACGAAACATATGTGCTCCTCTCAAGTAGAAAGGAATTCGACCAAGCGGGCTACAGTTCTACAGTCTTACAGAGCACTTATAGTTAAATGCGTGTTCGAGGGTTTTACTCCTTCGCTTTCTCCCCCAGCCGTGAAGTTGTCGATCTTGCTTCTTGGCACACATAAGTCATCAACTTCAGCCAGGTCCGGCCTCACTCGATCCTCACGCGATCCCTAAAGCCTCAATCTAACGCACTGTCAGTCGACGAAGAACTTCCAGATATTTCTCTTCCTTTGAAAAGGCTGGCAAAAGTCCGGAAAACAGCTCTCTCTGGCGGATATAACTTCTTTCCGACCAAACTTCGCAAAACCCAACCAACACATGCAGCGCGCGATTTAGACCACGTGACTGTTGTCTGTTACCCAAGAAGGGGAGGGGATGGGGAAATATGTCCTGAATGCAGTAAACATCTGAAAGTGCAAAAATATATTTATTATTGTTGACTGGGTAAAAATAAGATACAAAATAACAAATATTTCGTTTGCTTTCATAGGCAACACACAAAACAGCTATAAATTCTTGCTTCACTTCTTTCATTGTGGGGAAATAATATGATTTCTGTATGGGTCATTAGTGGGTTACCCCATGTGGCGTGCTTCAAATTTTCATAGGCAAGTTTTTGCGCTCTTGAAAGAGCATGTAGCCGTATTTTCTCCCCACGAGAAAAGGATACCAGGGAGGGTTTCAAGAGCCGTGTCTATACGAAAAAAATCATTACATTACTCGCCGGGAGAGAGTAGAATGATTTTCAAAACTGAATGGTACGGCTCTGACAGTATTTTACATGTAAAACGATCCAGGGGATATTGCCTTATTTATCTAGTACATCCTGATTCTACCATCGCGCATAAACCGCATCTTTAGTTCGGTAAAATAGTTAAACATTTGCCTCAGAATTGAATAATACTTTTTCTTTGTCAAACTTGAATAAGCCAGAGCGTGACTTGTAATCTTCGAATTCTATAATTCTAAAATTTATAATTCTATAATCTATAATTCCCCCTATTTTTTACATTTATATCCATTTAAATCGAACCTGTCAATTAGCCGCAAGCTCTATTTCTTAGTTGTTGTTCACCGTCTTCGCCTATACCAACCTTGCAAATGACACCAATCGAAAAGATGAGATCCTATACCGAGAATTCGAGAATGAAGCGAATCACAATAATGCCTGAGATTTTAATATCAAAAGTTCAATGGGCTATAAATTGCCTCGCTATTAAAATATTGAGCTGAGCATATAGATGAGTCGTTCCATAGCTCTGATCCTAGTGATTAACGAACCTTTTTGATTAAACAGCCATTGACGGTTGCTGATATGATCACATGGATACTCAAATGTATCGATTTTGTAATCATGGTCTGATCATACTCATGTTTCTAAACTATTGCATCGCTGGACGCGTACCAGTTCACAGTAGGCAAATCTATTTTGATTTTATTTACAACATTTGGGCGTAACGCCACAGGAAACAAACAATATGACTCAAAGTCCCCTACGAGGCTTGTCTCCGCCAAACGTGGGACCTACGATTTTACGTCCTTAGCCGAGAAGGCAGTTGTTTCACAAAGGCAGCACCTTCTACTCAGTTATTTTAAGACCCTGAGTGTTAGTCCAGCCGGGGTTTGAACCCGCGACCTCTCGCTCAAACCGGGAGGCGGTTATCTAAAGTCATAGCCAGGTATCGGATTTCTCCGATGGGCAGGCAACAAAAAATATTTTAACAAAAATAAATGTATTCTGTTTTTATCTGCTAAGTGACGTAGCAATGGGGATTGAAATTTAAAGAAAACAATGGTAACAAGGAAAACAGCTCGTCCCAATGACGTCACTACCCCGAAATCGCGGTAGTGATTTTGATTGGTCAATTTCATTCCACGCTAAATAATTTGGATCAAATTCAGATTCTCAAAATCTTGTTTGAAATTGTCGTCACATTGTTTCGTGTCCACATCCTGAGAGAAATCACTTCTAGAGTTTTATCAAGGAGCCAATATTAATGTTTTTGTAAACTTGCCTAGCTACTTTGATTTTTCAAATGGCAAAACTCGTTGCGAGTGAATTTGTGGAAACAACACGATCAGGCCGCGTACAAGTTGGTTTATCCCGGAGAGCATTTGTAGTTTATATCTCTCACTAAGGGAGTGTTCATTGTTTATGGCTTGGGGGGGGGGGTATTTATGGCTTGGGCACGTGGTCGGCATTTCAGCCGCTTCTCAGTTGTTAAAACTTTTATGACCCCCCTATGAGTGAAATTAAAACTTAGATGACCCCCCTATAAAATTGCTCAAAACCTTATTGAACCCCCACCTCCCCCCCCAACAAAGGTGGATGTGCAAGAAAGAATGCAAACTCAGTATATACATGTAATCTATTAAATTTACTATTCTAGATTGATGGTATTTTCCATGATACATTACCTTTGTTTCGTAGAAAACATATATAGACATGTATTCTTCCCGGATGGGTACTTGAAATTGTACTGTTAATTCGTGGATCATATTGCATTCTAGAGCATCATATTGCATTGTTCCGTGGTCTCAAATAAATAAATGAAAAAGAGCTCAGCATTGGCATAACTAATCTCTGGACACCAACTGAATGCATCATCTGTCCTATGGGGATCAGATGTACCTTTGATCATGAGCTTAGAGAATACCATCCTGCACTATGCAGGAAAAAAAACGACTGTCTCATGCTGTCTTTCAATGTTGCGAGGGCCGAATGCTCGAGCCGAAATTTTTGAGACTGCTCTCTAAAACACTGGTTTCCTGTGTACTGGAGACTAAACATTGGTTTGGGATTTCAACAACAACTTCATTACATTTTCAGTTAAATTTCATTTTACATAACAAATACGTCAAAACTTTGATGACCCCCTCCCCCCAGGAGTAGGTAAGATCTTTGATGACCCCTCTAAGAAAGCACTTAAAAATATGTTTACCCCCATCCATAACTTACCCACCCCCCCCCCCCCCCCCCCCCAACACTCCCGTAGTAGTCGTAGTCGGTAGTAGTAAAAAACTTTATTTCACCACGCTAGCCCCAACAACACTTAAGCTGATTTCCGAATGAGGGGCGTGAACCCTAACTTACAAGAATGCTGTAAGAACTAATTATATTAAATAATAAAATTACAAATTAGATGTCTAATATGTTATTAAAAAATAAGTATCCTTAATTAAATTAAATAAGGGGGAAAAACTACATGGCTAAATCTAAATTATCCACTGGCGACGTGGCGTGACCCAACACCAGATATTTATGATGACATAATGTGGTGGAGTTCATTAAGAAACAGAAGATTATAGGCTTTTTGGTATTCACTTCTTCTAACAAAATATAAGTCTTGGCACGGTGTGGATTTTGTATATGATCGTCTTACATCAAGCATGTCGCAAGAGAGGGTGTCAAGTACATCAGCCGATCGAATATTGTAACTAGCGCCGGTAATAACTCTAGCGGCGCGAGATTAATTTTTTTGCAACTTATCCCTTAATACTGGTATATAATCAACTAAAGTCGGTTAAGGTATGCTAACCGCCGTGGAAAGCGAGTATCAGCTGATGTTTCGAGCGCTAGCCCTTCGTCGCGTCAGAGCAAAAGAGGGAATTGTGGGTGGGGAAACGGTTTATATAGTGTTGAGTGCATGATTACCGCTGAGGAAACATGTGCTCGGATCAATTGGGATCAAAGAAAATCGGTATTATCCCTTAATAGTTTGCCACAATTGTCCCAAAGAGGAGAACAGTAATCAAAATAGGGCTTAACTAAGGCTTTATAAACAGTTTGTAATGTATCAGTGGAGACAAAAGGCTTAATAGAGGGTTTAATTTAAATATATTATTGTAAACTGGCTACCTGGCATTTTTAGCCCTCTAAGGTTAGTTGGGTTGCCAGTACCCCTAATCTTTGTTATTATACAATTTCTGCAAATCGTTTTTATTAATTTTTTGAAAAATGAGTATGTATGTGAGGCCAAGAGGCTCAAACCCTGACCCTGTTTGACCCAATCCGATCTCCAAAACCCTGATTGCCCCCTTTAAAAAAAAAACTGATTGCCCCTTCTTTAAATTATTTTCAAAACACGGTCGGATATATACCCCGGCCGGAAAACTGCGTACCGGGGATTGCATGCAAAATATATTAATACGGAACATTTCAAGTCGGGACGTATCATTGGTTAAACAAATCAGCGGATGAAGTACATAGATAAGTACTGAAGTACGAATTAGCGGCGTCACGATTCATGGGAACCTCAGTGCTTGCACGTGAGCAGGCGATCAAAATGCGGCAACAGAATGTCTTTTTTTGACATACCTTAAGGCTACTATTTATTGCGGCAACTAATCTTAAAACCAAACACGTTGCATGGCACTACCCAACACACGCTATGACGTAGCTAGCGTCTAATACGCATGCTCACATCTTATTACCGGTAGACCATGTACAGCTGTTTCGTCCTTGTTAGGACTCATCAGCATGGCATAGCCCCCAAGACCGTCAGCCTCACTTTAGATCATAGGCCTCAGAATCTGGTTACTCTAACGGCGAGCTCGAAAGCTGCTTTAAACCCCAGTCACTTTGCGATTTTTGCGATTTTTCGCAAATCGCAAAGATTAGTTGCCGCAGTAATTTCTACTCGCAAAATTTACCCTGTTTTGCAGTTTAAGCAATAAAGAAACGGTTATTGTTTTGTTGTAAATGTGGCACGTTTTGTTGTTTAATACTACCATTTGCAAGCTACCGTTAAGCGTGAACCTTTTTCCGCGTTCCGTTATATGATTTAGCGCGTAGCGCGAAGGAAAATCTAGCTGAAAAGTAGTACTCCTTAGGCTTAACTTGTCTTTACTCAGGACTGATATTTATTTGCCATTTTTCCTTTGCAAAATCGCAAAATTAAAACACTCGCGAAATACGCAGTTTTCTAAATCGCAAAATTTAAGTGTCGCAATAAATAGTAGCCGTAAGGTAGTAGCTAAAAAAACTGAACCCTAGCTGCCTAAAAAATACTGAACCCCGACCCTGACTGCTCCCATTTTATACTCAAAACCTGACCCTGATCTGCCCAAATCAGGTCAAAACCCTGACCCTACCAGCCCAAACCGAGCTCAAAACCCTGACTCACCCCTACGGCACATACATAATACGTCATAAACAGGAGTACCCCCCCGGGCATCTTCTTGCAATACTTGTTCTTCCTGCCGTCGAAGCGCTCGGGGAGCAACATATACTGGAAATGCTGGCTCACAACGCGCTGAATGTCCATCTTTTATGCACGAAATTAACAAGTAAGTACAGTTTTACTATAAACATTGGAGTGATTCAGCACAAGTTTATTTTACACTGTGGCTAGATACCCGGCAGCCGGGAACGGTTTAAATACTTGATACCGGCCCGGCAGTCTAATTCAAACCGGGTATAATAATATTAAGCAAACATTGATAAGCAAACACTGGATTTAGGACTTATATTTACGTTATTTCTTTAACTGCTGACGATAGACAGACTTGGTTTCTTTCTGTAAAATATTTTACTGTCGTTGTGAGTCCTCCCTCGAACATATCCTGTTCAACACAAACCTCTATCCGCCACAGCTGGATCGTCCCGCTTTCGATCGTCTCAGAATATAATTTTCTCTTAACTTCTCGATATAATCCAGCAAAATAAGACTAACCGGTTTGTCAGGGAAACTCTGAACTGTCTGAAGGAACACTATAAAGGTCTTTCAATACGAATACTTATAATAAGAGCGGGCTATATATAGTTTCATCACCGAATGGTACCACTTATCAGTATTTTTACTCGCTCCCTCATCGTAAAGTTTATTACCTTTTTGCCTTTTTCCTCATTATTGGTGACGAATTCGACGAATTTTATATTGCATAGGGGTTGACCTCTGTGTTGACAGTCGTCTGCTTTATTTCTTTCAACGACTACATTACGCATGCGGAATACGGAAATAAGCTGTCCGCACTGGCCTGGACACTAGCAAGAGCAAATGTTCTCGCTTGTAGGGGATAAAATCGAAGCGGGTGAGTTTCGCAGTTGGAGTTTCGTGGTTTTTTTAATAATACGATTTGCCCAAAGTACATGTTGTCAGTGGTTCGGTCATGAGAAGAAAAGTGTTCGTTGGGACTGCTGTCGACAAAGTACACTGCATTTCAAGTCTGAACACAGCCCAATCTATGGGTTTGTGCATGAAAATAGAAGATATGTTGGGGTTTTATAAATCCTTTCAAATTGCCGTACGATGCGGTACGAATAAACATACCTTTTTGCTTCCATGTTGTTTCCTTTGTGGTTTTTCTTGTCTTGGAACCATTTTAGGCTGTTTTGGGGAGTTTTTCATCCACCTCGGCTCACCACTCCCCAAAACAGCCTTAAATGGTTCCAAGACAAGAAAAACCACAAAGGAAACAACATGGAAGCAAAAAGGTATGTTTATTCGTACCGCATCGTACGGCAATTTGAAAGGATTTATAAAGCCATACATATCTTTATTTTCATGCACAAACCCATGGATTGGGCTGCCTGTGGTCTGAAGCGATTGAAAAATAAGGTGTTTTTCAAGACTGGTGGCACAGACTGCAGATCACATTATATAGAAATGCTAGACGAATCTAAGTCTGAATCGTACTTGATCATGCGAAGCGTACTTCAGCACGAAATTCGCCCGCTTCGATTTTCTTTATAGAACCGTTTCCTCCTGATCAGCTTTAATCCACGTACGCTTCTGGGATCGGTTCGATTTTCTTTATAGAACCGTTTCCTCCTGATCAGCTTTAATCCACGTACGCTTCTGGGATCGGTTTAGGGTTTCGAGGAAAGCCGGATCCGGAAGGTCACTTTATCCATCAGTACAGCTTGTGAAGAGATATGATATAAACTACAACAAGAGTAGCCTCCTCCGCAGGCATCTCTAATTAAGAACAAGAAAAAGGAACCGACCGGGTTTCCTGTGTCAAGCGCGGAGCGCCGCCACAGGAAACCCAATTCCGTTTTTTCTTCTTCTCCGGTATAAATAGAGATGCCTGCGGAGGAGGCTACAACAAGAGCCCATCTGGGCTTTCACTCGGGCCACATGAGATTGAAGATGAAATACACTTTCATTTGAAATTCTCTTAGTAATAACCAAAGGGAAGAATTATTAGCTGAATTTAGCAGTCTTTAGGAGTGGCCGGTAGCGCGGTGACTTTCATTCTCTGCTCCTCTAGTATATATGTAATTTAATATTTTTGTTTTTTCTCGTATGTAAATTTCAAAAGTTGACCTTTTAATTTAAACACTACTTATTCATGTAACACACGTTTACAATTTAGTGTGCAGATGATTGTCTCAAATGTATGTTTAAATTTGTACCATATTATAAGTTGTATCCTGTCCATCCTGTGATGGAGTTAGCTATGTCAATTTGTGTCTCTATGTAACTTTATCTGCTGTTCTATACATGATGAGCCATTACGAGATTATTAACTGAAATGCCTGTTGGTTAGCTCTAATTAAAAGCTTTACCCTCATTCCCAAAACTTCAGTCTGCTCATTATATTACAGAACTATAAAGGGAATTGTTGGAAGCCTTAATTTCTCGAACCAAAACCTCGGCCGTGGTTTCACGGTTTTTAGCCCATCCATTTAGATCTGGTGTCCTTTGGTGTACAGTACATATTTTAGGTTTATTTTAATTATTTCGAAATTTATTCAGCTCGCACTTTTCAGCTCGCACGTCCTCCACACCCGGCCTGATCGCGATATTTTCACAAGTTCGCTCGCAACGGGTGGAGCCATTCTTTCCATAACCCGTAGGCAAGTCTACAGAAACATTTCTCCTTGATAAAACTCTAGAAGTGACTTCTCTTGATGTAGATATAGCCTGCTTGCAGGCGGTGGAGGGTGTTTTTTCGCGCAGCAAACGGATCATCGAAGCGGCCGCCATATGATCCCAGGTCTCAATCACGCTCGGCCAATACGGCGGCCGCTTCGATGATCCGTTTGCTGCGCGAAAAAAACACCCTCCACCGACTGCAAGCAGGCTAGATGTGAATACAGCAACAAATCATTATAGAATTGACCAATCAAAATCACTACCGCGATTTCGGCGTTGCACGACAGAGAGCACGACGGCTGCAAAGGGACTTTAATATGCATTGGCTGCGAGCGTTGCGTGACAGAGCGCACGACGACTGCAAAGGAGACTATGGAACGAGCTGAGAAGGCGGCTGTATTTCAGGCTAGGAAAAATTTCCATATTACGGATATCCGAGGAGGGTCTATGAGTCGGCACATTCCCAGATCAGGTTATTTTTAGAGCACCCGAGGTGAATAAATCCCACACTCCCGAGCGGAAGGCCGACTGCAATGCCTATTATTTTTTAACAATGTCGAGGTTTTTCATTACGTAATAACAACATCTCTTCTCATAAATCATTAGGAAGCAATTTGCCAAGTATAGGTTTTTTTCGATGTTTTTTTAATGGCAATATTGATCCCAACAAAGCGGTCTGAGTCAACCATGCTCGAGTAGCCAGCGTGTCAAGTGCTCACTGTGTGGTAGTTAACTGAACTCAGACAGATAAATCTCTGGTACTGATCAGAAGGCTGAGTGGTTCGAGTCCTTGTCTGAAGTTGGCTCGGGGGCCAGGGTCAACACGCCCGCGAGCCAACTTTACCGAGCGTTTATATGGAAGAAAAGTTGTCCCGGGTGCGCGAGACAACTTTGTCTTAAGCGGGTCTGGGCACGTAATATTGGATTATGCATGCTCTTGGCCCAGTTAGGCGAGCCAAAGTGTTTATATGACAAAAAGTTGGCTCGCTCCCCTACCTTGTGAACCGAGTGCCTCTGAAAAAAGGTTTTAAATTACCGACTTGTCACAGCTACTTTTGTACCCGCCTCGATTAGTATATACTACCTGCGGGCTAGGGTCCATTTATAATTATGCAAGCTTGATTATATATTGAATACAAATTGTTGTTGTTTGTTGTTAGAGCATTGAGCTCCGATCAACTCCGAAGTGAAACCCATCCTCCATTGCTCAAAAAAATGCTAAAACAAAGTATAAACTACATCTAAACGCAGTATTCGTATTGTATATACAAGCATCCAAATTCGTAGATAACCTGCGTGTAAATCGCGGTTCAAACCGGGGTTAATTGCTTTGCCTCTCACCTCTATGGCCCAGGTTCAATAGACCAATCCAAGGAAATTTCGACCATCTTGTAGGGGGTGCAAACAACAACGCGAAATACAGTGTTTGTATGGGAATCCGATGCCAAATAATTTTCGTAAAATCGAATTTCTGAAATATTCACTGTCTGCAGGTAAAAGATTAACTGATCAAAATTTGAGGGATAATAGTTGTGCTGGGAAGCGCAGCGTGCAATCGTGTTTTCACTTTTCCATACATTTGTCTGTAAATTTTCCCGCATTGTTTCAGACAAATGTTTGGGAAACTGAAACTGAATCACGATTGTACGCTTCCCAGCACAGGTACATCCCTCAAATTTTGATCAGTTAATCTTTTACCTGGTATCTTAAGTTTGCAGACAGTGACTGATTTTTCAGAAATTCGATTTTACGGAAAGTATTTGGCATCGGATTCCCATACAAAGACTGTATTTCGCGCCACGTCAGTTTGCACTCCGTACAAGATGGTGGAAATTACCTTAGATTGGTCTATTCCCGGACGCGGCGCCATATGTGATTTGAGTTTGCTCTGAGGGTTTTTCTCAGGGTTCTCCAGGTTTCAACCTCCCTCCTCAAAAACCAACACGCTAAATTCCAATTTAGCCAGGTCCTGACTTTGATCAGCCCCCATGGTTGTTTCAGGTCTCGTTAGAAATTCAGAGAGTTCAGAGAGTTTTTATATTATCGCGGCCTCCAGAGTATTTTGTCATAGCAACGCAACAAAAGCTGGAAGTAGTACGGAGTTTGGGTTAAACCATAGTTAAACTAACGGTTAAACTAATAATCGTATCTCAAATTCGATTAAGTAAGGGAAGAGGTCAAAACAATGGATTTCGAATTGGACCCAATTTTGTCAGGGGAGGTGGTGTGTGATTTTCTCGCGTTGTCAAATAGGGATACCTGATTTTAATGCAGACACGCGTTCTTCTCTGCCTGTAGAAACTAGAAACATAGTTACTTCTTCAATAAGTATTTAATTCAAGAATATATTTGTGGTCAAAAATCTAGATTTTGCCAAAATAGGTGGTGGGTTACGGGTACAACCCCCTTCCATCAAAATTGGGTCCCGTCAGAGTACCATTGTTTTGACCTCTTCCCGTAGTCCGGCTAAGAACAAGGCAGTCCAACGGCAAGGAATGCAGAAAGTGCTAATTGTGGTATTGTTTCAATCGTCCACCTCATTGGCTTAGACATCAAAATCTATCAAAAGCTGAAGAAGAATATCATTTTCTCATCAGTTTTTAAACAGATTTGAATTGCATGCAGTGAAACTCTCATAACTTTAAATATGTGACGAAAATTAAAATTGAAAGCTTTCTTGGTTATTGTTTTAGACTCTTCTGATTAGACGAAATGTTTTCACACAAAAGGAAAGTAGTTTCAAAACAGTTTCAGTGGTGCACAATATGAAAAACAAAACTTTCTTTTTAAATGTGCCAAAAGCCTATTGCCGCTGAACAATAGAATACTGATTGCCTAGTTTTTTATACACATTTAATTCGGTTTTAATTTTAAAAGTCATTTCAGTCAAATTGCAAAGATTACTTTAAGATTCCCGCCATTAAATTATCGGGTCGGTACTTTGGGGCTCGGCAGCCTTTCAATTAGTGGTCTATTCAGTGCCCACTATTGCTGGTTTGCACGTGACGTCATAGCCGCCATGTTGGTGTACCTTTAACAATAGATTATTCGTTAGCTTCTTTTGTTAGGTACACCGCCAACATGGCCGCCATGCCCTTTGTCATTTGAATCTCTGGGTATTGAGTGAAAACCAGCAATTCACCAGTAAGCGTTGCAAAGCGTCATCTGTTTACAAAGGTAAACAATTTCAAACTAAGCATCACTCATACCGATACAAACAACAATCTTTATTTAAACACGATAAAAGTTTAAGCATCACTGCTTGTGGGGGCGTGTATAAAAATAACAGAAATTAACTAAAAGTAAATCATAATTCTATATCTATTAAAACTCTAAAAATGCTTAACATTAATATTAATTAAAGGCTATGAACCGGGTTGTTCAAAATGCTTCCCATTTTACCGACAATGGTTTAACAGACGTGGGCTACTGAATAATAAATATATAAGTATTGATAACATCCCAAGAGAAAAAAAGCAATAAAGGCATTAATCAGGCCTATTCATGAAAAAAAAAATAGTTTTTTCATTGGCTGATGTGTTTTTAGTATTACATAACCCTATTGTTCTCATGAAAACACTGATTATTGTGCAAGAGAGAGAACAATGGGGTGGGCTTCTGAATAGTAAATATATTAGATAGTTTCTTCGGCACGCAGCAATATTAGAGATATTCGGGCTACGCCCTCAGCTGACTGAAATATATCTAATAATGATTGCTGCGTGCCTCAGAAACTATCTAATACATATTCTATCGTGGCCTAGTAACGTGGTAATGAAGTCGAACGATTACCACGTTACCACAATAAGGCTTGAGTAAAAAAAAAAAGAGTATATCGTGGTCATTAGGTCCGTACCTAAACCATCGGCGTTCAATTTAAATCACCTTAGAGTAAGAAAACGCAAGACACGGAAGTGCGTAAGGTTTGCACCGAAGAGTACAAATTTACGGGAGTGCAAATTTCCTTGGACACCGGGTTGGCTTTCAGCTTCTGAGGGAATGCTCGCTGTTCAATGTCACTACTTTCGGCTTTAATTATCATCCAAATGCGGTAAAATGCTAGAGGTAAAACTGATTAAAGATCTACTAATAGACTTCACAACATATGAGGGGCGTATGGGGGGTCTCAGTACGGTTCACGAAGAATAAAAATAACGTATCACGGATCACGAATAGAAAAAAATAATTTTCCCGAGTCACAAAAATAAGCAAGTAACGTATCATAGAATTTCCGTTTTAAGCGCGAATAAGATCGTAGATAAGCATCAGGGAGTTTCAAGGAGAGGTAGTATTGCGTTCAAAATAGTGACAAGAAAAAGACGTTTTTTTCTAAATCGAGGAGTGCTCGGGAAAAAATCACGTGAAATCGGGAAGTAAAATCATGAATATCGTATGTTTATTTGGCTTCTTCACGCGTGACGCGAAATCCGTTGAGCACGGATCACGAAGAATAATTTTCAAAAATCACGCGTCACGGAAAATAAAAACGTTCGATCACGCGTCACGAGAAACCTCCTGTACACCTCTCAAATATTGAAACCTCCTGTACACCCTTCGCATATTGACATATTGAAACCTCCTGTACACCCCTCAGATATTGACATATTGAAACCTCCTGTACACCCCTCACATATTGACATATTGAAACCTCCTGTACACCCCTCACATATTGACATATTGAAACCTCCTGTACACCCCTCGCATATTGACATATTGAAACCTCCTGTACACCCCTCACATATTGACATATTGAAACCTCCTGTACACCCCTCGCATATTGACATATTGAAACCTCCTGTACACCCCTCACATATTGACATATTGAAACCTCCTGTACACCCCTCACATGTTGACAATGATACATTGACAAGGACTAAACCGGAGCACGTGGTGCACTTTTATACGTTTATTCAACCACACCATGGCCCCCAAGAGGATCCAACCATGCTATTATTTTACTTCTTTTTGCACAAGATACTGTGAGGGGATCTTCTCAGGCTAGTCTGCGTGCTGTGTAATAAGGGGCGGCTGTTTTCTCAGGCTACACCCAGACCGGCAAAAGCAGAACCGAGTTCACTTCTGCAACATTGCGCTCAATACCTTCAGCGAAGAATGTCATCCGAGTGGACCGTCGGCATGTTACGCACTATTGCACGTGATCTAGCTAGCTACCTTGGTTTCAGAGGGCAACTGAGAAAGCCTCTGGGACCAGAGCTAGTTGGATTAGGCTACGACAATTACAAGGAAACTGAGGCACTGAAAATCGATATTATTTAATTAGGTAATCGCAAGTTCTTTCAAGCCAGCCCATCTTTTATCACGCTGTCGCTCTGACCGTCCCCTCTCCCCACCCCCTCTCCACTTGAGGAATCGTTAGCGGACGAAACGTCAGCTGCAACTGGCTCGCTTCCCACGGCGGTTAGCATACCTTAATCGATTTTTAGTTAATTATACCAGTGTTTATTTTCTCCGCCGACGCAAACCTATACACTAGACGAAGCCCTAAATTGCTTGACCTTCTAGTTAAATCGCATTTACCTCGCAACGTATCTAACAAGTCCAAACCTCCACCAGTCTCTGTCCGCTGAGGACAAGATTGAGCAACTTGTCCCTACATCATTAACTTGCTAGGCCTTAAACTTTTCATTCTAGATGCGAAACCCGCTCCATCACGTCACACATAACCTGTGACACTGAGTTAAGAAACACATTTTCATAGTTAAGAAAAAATATATTCACAGTTAAGGCAAAAAAAAACATTTTTACATGTCCCTAACAACTGAATCCACCGTAGATATATATAAACATCTTTATATGATAATCAGTCCGAAATACCCGCTCTGATTGGTCAAGAGCCGTGTGTTACGAAGCACTTATGGGTACCAGCTGTACGCTCCTTTGGGTTTTGGAAGTCAGAAGAGTTATCAAGTTTACTCTTAGTTTCCTGATTTTTCAGTGTCACGCTAATAATCCATGATCTCAATATGCCAACAAAGAAAAGGTAACAGAAAGACCAGGTACCAGTACGGTTCGTGTTAAAGACCAGGTACCGTAGAATATTGGTGTCTCCAAAAAAGGGGAACTATTGGAAACATTAAGTAATCTACTATTTTAGATCAGTGCACACTGAGGTAATGGATTATATCATGATTTTATAATTGTCTGATTTACTACAAATAAGACTCGAATAGTGAAATAAAATATATGAGAGCTACGGCTTAAAACACTACGTCTGTCGCCATTAAAGTCTCTACCAAGCACCCCCGTCACGCCGACAGCAAAGGGACCGTGACACTTGTGTTATTAGAGGACACACACATGCATGGATGCAGGCGTCATGAGGGCGCGCAACCAATATCTCAACTCGTTTTGATTGGATATTTTCATAGTTTTTAGTTTGCGATTATTATATAAAACAAATAGATTCCATTCTACCGTGCGTCTATCCTCTTTATAGATGCACAGATGACGTCACAATGTGAAAACAACATCAGTTACTCAACTGCGTCTCGTGGTGCCCTTCTTTGTTCTCTTCACGTTGTGACGTCATCTGTGCATCTATAAGAGGACAGACGCATGCATGGCAGAATGGAAACCTGAAGAAGGCTGATTTTACTAGCCGAAATATTGTATTCAATATAATTAACGTTGTGTCAGCTTTGCCGTAGTCCTTGGACTTCTCATTTACTAGGTCTTTACAGGAACTAGGTATCCATTTTATCACAGTGACAGGCTTAACGAATTATGTCGTCTCAGCTCAGCGCTCGTCTAGCCTCCTCCGCTCTTGCTCAGGATTGGGTTACCTGTGGTGCGGAGGAACAAACGGCCTGATAGTGTAGTGGACAAGACAGAGGACTAGCAGTCGGGACCAATCACGAGGACGATGGTTCGAGCCACATTCCAGATGCTGATTTTTATTTCCATCCAGTTTCCTTCAATAGGCCCTTTGCAGCTAACAGTCACGTGCTGATATCATATAGCTGATATCATATAGCATAATGAAGAGTTAGTAATTCTTCATTAACGAATGAATTGATCCCCATGGCAAAGGCGTTGCCGTGGATTCTGGAGAGCAAGCTATCTTTAAAAACGCAAGTTTAGAAAGATCGACAATCGATTGGAGGTGAAAAATAGCATTTACAAACATGTTTTTCTAATAGCAATACCAATCTCGTACAAGGGTTAAATTAATGAAGTCTTCACGATCAAGTGTCTTATTAATTAGTGTTTGAACCGTGTCGGAGCAATCTTGATCTGGCGTTATATTGGATATCAAGAATCACTTGTGATCTTGATGTCATTAATTTATGGTTGGATCCGGATATCAAGATTCATCTGTCATTTGATTGGATATCAAGATTCATCTGTCATTGGATTGGATATCGAGATTCATCTGTCATTGGATTGGATATCAAGATTCATCTGTCATTGGATTGGATATCAAGATTCAGCTGTCATTGGATTGGATATCAAGATTCATCTGTCATTGGATTCAGCTGTCATTGGATTGGATATCAAGATTCATCTGTCATTGGATTGGATATCAAGATTCAGCTGTCATTGGATTGGATATCAAGATTCAGCTGTCATTGGATTGGATATCAAGATTCATCTGTCATTGGATTGGATATCAAGATTCAGCTGTCATTGGATTGGATATCAAGATTCATCTGTCATTGGATTGGATATCAAGATTCATCTGTCATTGGATTGGATATCAAGATTCATCTGTCATTGGATTGGATATCGAGATTCATCTGTCATTGGATTGGATATCAAGATTCATCTGTCATTGGATTGGATATCAAGATTCAGCTGTCATTGGATTGGATATCAAGATTCATCTGTCATTGGATTCAGCTGTCATTGGATTGGATATCAAGATTCATCTGTCAATGGATTGGATATCAAGATTCAGCTGTCATTTGATTGGATATCAAGATTCATCTGTCATTGGATTGGATATCAAGATTCAGCTGTCATTGGATTGGATATCAAGATTCATCTGTCATTGGATTGGATATCAAGATTCAGCTGTCATTGGATTGGATATCAAGATTCATCTGTCATTGGATTGGATATCAAGATTCATCTGTCATTGGATTGGATATCAAGATTCATCTGTCATTGGATTGGATATCAAGATTCATCTGTCATTGGATTGGATATCAAGATTCATCTGTCATTCGATTGGATATCAAGATTCAGCTGTCATTTCATTGGATATCAAGATTCAGCTGTCATTTCATTGGATATCAAGATTCAGCTGTCATTCGATTGGATATCAAGATTCAGCTGTCATTTGATTGGATATCAAGATTCATCTGTCATTGGATTGGATATCAAGATTCAGCTGTCATTTGATTGGATATCAAGATTCAGCTGTCATTTGATTGGATATCAAGATTCATGCACGTGACAAGAGTCAGTGGCACGCGTCCTTTACCGCGTCGTCTGTATTGGTGGTTGACCTAATTAAGTATTCATGAGTTTGAGAACTTAAAGTTCCAACTTACGGGTGTTTATTACACATTCTCGCAAAACTGAATTGCAATGTGTTTACATGGGTTAAAATTTAAAAATGTACAAATAGATATTATCATTAATTTCTTTGGGACTGGGGCTTACATTTATGATATCAGATTATTATTTACAATTTAATTAAGGGTATTTAATATAGTTATAACTATTTATACTCTTAATTTTATCATATTTACAATAAAAACCAAGAAAATCTACACTGACTGGCTCTTTGATGTAACGGGCCGGAAAGAAACTAGTTTTAAATATGTTGGTTCGGCATTGAAAAAGAGTTAGATTGTTAATATTGCGCAGCGAGCCGCCGTGCGTGACGAGCGACTGTGCGTTACTAGACTAAGGGCCTGATCACATGGCAAATTTCAGCCCGGGCTGAGATTTGAGCCCGGCTGGGGGGGAGATGAGATTTCGTTGCGATTACATGACGAATTTCAGCCCGGGCTCAATTTAAATTGCGCGGGAGAACTCAGTCTTATCGAGATGGCTCTGTAGATGGCCTTCCACCCCAGATCTGCTTTAGCTGATCAAAAAAATCCAATACGATTTTGGCACTGCCGCTTCTAGAACCAGTAGTAACAGCATTAGCAAACTGCTGTCTTATTTCCTTCACTGAGCTTCTCTTGAATGCGAGTCACCATATCAAAATAATTGCACACACAAGAGGACATTTGGTATTGGTAAATGCGATTTTATTTGAGAGAGATAACAACTTCAGGCGCATTACAAGTTTATAATGATGGCTTACCTGTTGATACCAGAACTATATGCAGGAGAATTCTCTGCTTTCGTTTTGACCGCTCCAAAATCTCTCCTACTGCAGCTCCCGCCATTTAAAAAAATAGCACGAAATGGAAATTTAACAGCGATTTGTTGCATTCTAAACTCGAGAAACCTCGATGTTCTATACATCAAACCACTGAAAATGTATTCTCCTATCTGAATTCAGCGGTAGAAAGTCATTTTAGGCATGTATATTCAAGCTAAATCCAGTTTTCCATAAACGAGTAACGCCTTGTAAAAATTCACTTCACTCGCGAAAGAAAATTCAAATTTATTCCGTCGAAATCTTAACATTATCACTCCAAACAGTTACCAGTTGTTTCGAGTGATTTGACTGGGCCGATACCGGAAGTGAGTCACCGGATATCGATATGTAACCTGTACGCCCTTTGTTAATCAGGTCCTTGCCATTTTTCTGATTTTTGCTGTCGCTACTGGATATCAGCTTTCTCCTGTTCATCGTCAAGTTCTGGCGCTGGTGATGGTGTAATGCTACAATCGTGGTCAAAAGTGTTGCGACTTTTCAGATTTTTATCCCCCTCCCCCCAATTCAATGTTGATCTATGAAAAGTAAAGTCGCCTGTTCAATGACTCAATATCCCAACATTGTCTCGGGAAAGGGGGAGGCAATATTGTGACAGCTGTAGGCAATTGGTTATCAATACGTTAGAAGTACTGTGTCCCAACTGACATTTGACCAGGATTGTAGGTGGCCCAAAGAAAGTCGGTTCGTGTTCATATATCTTCTCGAACTGCTTCGTACTGCTTCACTTTATCTGCATTAAAATCACTATTGCAGTACTCCATCTTTGCTTTATAATTAGCCAGGCATCGACTTACATTTTCGATTTTGCCATCTTTATCCCACCGAAACCTTTCTCTTTTGTTTCGGCCCTTTTCAACTGACATCTGTACGATTGATGCCATCAGTTGTTTCATCGAAAACACAGTCACTGCGCATGCCCAAGTTCAGTAATTTGATAGCGTTTACATGAGATCTTTCAGCCCATTTGGGCGGGCTGAAAATCCTAGCCCGGTTAGCTCAAACCGGGCTGGAAATATCAGACCGGGCTGAAACTTTCTCCATGTAATCGCAAACTCCTTTTTACGAGGATTTGTTCACGAGGCCGGGCTGAAATCTGAGCCCCCCTAACTGGGCTGAAAAGGCTGAAATTTGCCATGTAGTCGGACCCTTAATTTGTTTTATGAAGGTGGCGGGGTGGGGTTGGGGAAGTTAAAGGGAACCTCGGCTGGAAAACAATGTTTGCTCGCAAATGTTCCTTATGGATGCCTAAATACATTGCTGTGTTTGTCTCCTGTACATTGTACACTAGGTGTCAGTTATGGACTAATTTTCCTGTCCACAAAAGTCGTTTGAATTTCCTGCGCGCCGCCATTTTGAAACTTATGACGTCACAGTGTTGCCCCCATTGTCAGAAAACAATAGCTCTTGTTGTGCAACCATAAGGCAACACTGTGACGTCATAATATCCAAGATGACGGCGCGCAGGAAATTCAAATGACTGAACTTTAGGTTGAACTGAACTTTAGGTTGTTTTTTTAGGAGGGAGGAAAACCTGAGAACCCGGAGAAAAACCTTCGGACGAGGGGAGGAATGATAACCAACAAACTCGACTCGACTCACCTAGATATGGCGCCGGATTACGGAGATCGAACCCCAACCAGAGAGGTGAGAATACTACGCCACCTCGTTGCCTGTATTTATTTATATTTTTTCCAGTAATTGGACTTGCCGTAAAATCGTAGCTTTTTCTGTGAAAATTTAAGGTGGGCTCCGTGAAGGAGTCAAGAGCAAAGAGCATTTTCATCGTCGTAAAAAATATGTTGTTCAAAGGTTCGCCCCGTCATGCAGTCAGTACTACTGGTACCAATGGCCAGGCAAAACCGGTTTGACGCGTTTTCTTGATTTGAAACTCTCCTCTTCTCCCTATCGCCTCTTTATCTTTTTTTTGATCGAGCACCCAGCATACGTCAGTTCCATACTGAAATGCTGATATATCATTCTCTTATGTTATGCTTTTCCACTGACGACAGATTTTGCAGGCCTTTGGGCTCAAATGAAGTCCACATTTACATATACCATTTCCCTGTCAGCCACAAAAGGGAGTCTTAAGTTTCCTCTTTTCCATTGAATTTCAATTTTAGTTTTCTGGGCATACAATTCTAGGCTCAAATCTTGTTGTTTCGGAAGCATAGCCGGCTCCCGCAGAGCAGACGTTTTACTGCCTGATGTAAATAAACATGTATTAAAAATTGAAAGCAAAACGGCGAAAGGAATAGTTTAAATAATGGTAATAGAACTGAGTCAGAGTGCAACGTGGTCTGAAATTATACGAGTGAAATTATACCGCGTGCAATTTGTACTCAAGAGTAAGATTTTAGACCAAAATTGCACGACAGGAAGTTCTCTTACCACATAATGATATTCATTTTGAAATCTTATCAAACGATCAACAATCGTAAATGTGTTTTTTACAACAGCAAACAAAAAAAGTCAAGCCGGCAGAGCTTTGATGAAGACCGAAATTAATATTTAGGAGTGCGCTCGGGCAATCACGCAATCCCTACCGCTGCGAGGCTCCAGGTTTCTGTTTGGTTCAACAAAAAGATGCAATTACAGACACAAAACAATGCAATTTGGTCTGTAATGACTGCTGCGTTCAACCAATCAAATTGCAGAAAACCCCAGTGATTTCAAAATGGTATAATTAAGCAGTGCGCATGCACGTGATCATACAGCTGTCCCCTCGGACTGTACTTGATAATTTCAATACACTAGAACTGGCCTCATTTAGATCTGTCATGCTCAGCTGCTATTTTACTGCCCTTGTAAACACTTATGACCCTGATGATCCACGTTCTTTCAAATCTATCTGCCTAACTTGTAATAACGCTCACAGCCTTACACACAGCATTACCTGCTGTTTTTAGCTCTTAGTTCTATATTGTATCAGTATCTAGTATCTTTTTTTAAGTTCTATGGGCCCGCAGTAATTGGCTGTTACGCTGTTGCGCAAACCCGGCCATGAGTTTGTGTTTGTTTGTTTAGGAACAGTGTTTGCTTTTGTTTGTTTTTCAATACCTATTGTACGTTATATTTAGTTAATCAATGGCGAAGCTAATAAATAAATAAAAATACTTTATGCTCCTATAGGTGTTATTTGAGATGACGGTAATTATTTTCATTCCTGTTAGAGATCCCAGTTTGCTGATCTCGAATATCGGCCTGTGTATTCCGCCTGGATGTGAACAGAGGCTTACTGACAAAGATAGTGCTTTTTTCAATTGGCGGAAAAGAAGCCATTTCTCGTTTCACAAAAAAAAAAACACTGCATGAGTTTCTCGTTTCCCGAGTAAAACGAATTAAATCACGGTTCACGACAATACCCCAATACTAAATCTGAATTTAAACAATCTCGTCCCCAGAGCCTCCGTTCTTATTGGTCAGCGAAGCATAATGTTTTGCAGCCATGTGGCCCGAGACCGAAGGAGGATATATGTTTTCACCATTCAAGACTGGCTCCTCAGTCATTAACTGATCCAGTTAAAATCATCAGAAAGATCCATCGATCTGTAAATTATATTTGCAATCCGGCCAGGGTTTGAATGTTGAATACATATATGGAGGGCCTACATCCCTGTTCGAGCGAAACCAAACAAGACCTGATGCACTAATTAATTGGTTACAAGTGCACAGTAAAATTCATGAAACAACCCGCTGCTAATATTATGGTACTCTCTATAGCCTTGTAATTGGCAGCTGGCACACTCGTGTATTGGCAGATGTTCACTCCTCCGCAAGTAACTAATAGGGGTAATCGGCTAACTCTGTTGCCACCCAATTCAGATCATGTGATGTAAACACACATTACTCTGGAGAATTGACTCTTTGAAAATTAATTGTATTCAGATAGGCATGACTGCATTATGATTAGAATGAAAAAGGAATAATTCCCCAGAGTAGCATCTGTTTACATCACATGATCTGAATTGGGTAGCAACAGCGTTAGCCGATTACCTCTATGGTCGGGTTGGTCACGGGAAGTACGTTCAGGGGAGGGGCCGGACGAGCATCAGAGGTTTAAACTTTTTAATGACCTTTTACAGGAATACAATCACGTGGTTGTACTGGACGGCAAAACAAATCTGACTCATTGATGTAAAGGCACTTGTAAGAGATCGGTAGTGATGTTTGAGAATCGGCTATTTTCCGCCTCCAATCGATTGTCGATCTTTCTGAAACAGCGTTATGAAGTTTGTTTGTCATCCAGTCAAGCCTTTCCCATGGGATCACGAGCGCAACTCATTGGTTATAGAAGTGATATATCAGCACGTGACTGTTTCCAATAAAGCCTTTCCCATGGGATCACGAGCGCAATTCATTGGTTATTGAAGTGATATATCAGCACGTGACTGTTTCCAGTAAAGCCTTTCCCATGGGATCACGAGCTCAATTCATTGGTTACAGAAGTGATATATCAGCACGTGACTGTTTCCAGTAAAGCCTTTCCCATGGGATCACGAGCACAATTCATTGGTTATTGAAATGATGTATCAGCACGTTGACTGTTTCCAGTAAAGCCTTTCCCATGGGATCACGAGCTCAATTCATTGGTTATTGAAGTGATATATCAGCACGTGACTGTTTCTAGTAAAGCCTTTCCCATGGGATCACGAGCTCAATTCATTGGTTATAGAAGTGATATATCAGCACGTGACTGTTTCCAGTAAAGCCTTACCCATGCGATCACGAGAGCAACTCATTGGTTATTAAAGTGATATATCAGCACGTGACTGTTTCCAGTAAAGCCTTACCCATGCGATCACGAGCCCAATTCATTGGTTATTGAAGTCATGTATCAGCACGTGACTGTTTCCAGTAAAGCCTTTCCCATGGGATCACGAGCACAATTCATTGGTTATTGAAATGATGTATCAGCACGTTGACTGTTTCCAGTAAAGCCTTTCCCATGGGATCACGAGCTCAATTCATTGGTTATTGAAGTGATATATCAGCACGTGACTGTTTCCAGTAAAGCCTTTCCCATGGGATCACGAGCTCAATTCATTGGTTATTGAAGTGATATATCAGCACGTGACTGTTTCTAGTAAAGCCTTTCCCATGGGATCACGAGCACAATTCATTGGTTATTGAAATGATGTATCAGCACGTTGACTGTTTCCAGTAAAGCCTTTCCCATGGGATCACGAGCTCAATTCATTGGTTATTGAAGTGATATATCAGCACGTGACTGTTTCCAGTAAAGCCTTTCCCATGGGATCACGAGCTCAATTCATTGGTTATTGAAGTGATATATCAGCACGTGACTGTTTCTAGTAAAGCCTTTCCCATGGGATCACGAGCTCAATTCATTGGTTATAGAAGTGATATATCAGCACGTGACTGTTTCCAGTAAAGCCTTACCCATGCGATCACGAGAGCAATTCATTGGTTATTAAAGTGATATATCAGCACGTGACTGTTTCCAGTAAAGCCTTACCCATGCGATCACGAGCTCAATTCATTGGTTATTGAAGTCATGTATCAGCACGTGACTGTTTCCAGTAAAGCCTTACCCATGGGATCACGAGCGCAATTCATTGGTTATTGAAGTGATATATCAACACGTGACTGTTTCCAGTAAAGCCTTTCCCATGGGATCACGAGCGCAATTCATTGGTTATTGAAGTGATGTATCAGCACGTGACTGTTTCCAGTAAAGCCTTTCCCATGGGATCACGAGCGCAATTCATTGGTTATAGAAGTGATATATCAGCGCGTGACTGTTTCCAGTAAAGCCTTTCCCATGGGATCACGAGCTCAATTCATTGGTTATAGAAGTGATATATCAACACGTGACTGTTTCAAGTAAAGCCTTTCCCATGGGATCACGAGCGCAATTCATTGGTTATTGAAGTGATATTCAGCACGTGACTGTTTCCAGTAAAGCCTTTGCCATGGGATCACGAGCGCAATTCATTGGTTACTGAAGTGATATATCAACACGTAACTGTTTCCAGTAAAGCCTTACCCATGGGATCACGAGCGCAATTCATTGGTTATTGAAGTGATATATCAACACGTGACTGTTTCCAGTAAAGCCTTTCCCATGGGATCACGAGCGCAATTCATTGGTTACTGAAGTGATATATCAACACGTAACTGTTTCCAGTAAAGCCTTACCCATGGGATCACGAGCGCAATTCATTGGTTATTGAAGTGATATATCAGCACGTGACTGTTTCCAGTAAAGCCTTACCCATGCGATTACGAGCGCAATTCATTGGTTATTGAAGTGATATATCAGCACGTGACTGTTTCTAGTAAAGCCTTACCCATGCGATCACGAGCGCAATTCATTGGTTATTGAAGTGATGTATCAGCACGTGACTGTTTCCAGTAAAGCCTTACCCATGCGATCACGAGCGCAATTCATTGGTTATTGAAGTGATGTATCAGCACGTTGACTGTTTCCAGTAAAGCCTTTCCCATGGGATCACGAGCGCAATTCATTGGTTACTGAAGTGATATATCAACACGTAACTGTTTCCAGTAAAGCCTTACCCATGGGATCACGAGCTCAATTCATTGGTTATTGAAGTGATATATCAGTACGTGACTGTTTCCAGTAAAGCCTTTCCCATGGGATCACGAGTGCAATTCATTGGTTATTGAAGTGATGTATCAGCACGTTGACTGTTTCCAGTAAAGCCTTACCCATGGGATCACGAGCGCAATTCATTGGTTATTGAAGTGATGTATCAGCACGTTGACTGTTTCCAGTAAAGCCTTTCCCATGGGATCACGAGCGCAATTCATTGGTTACTGAAGTGATATATCAACACGTAACTGTTTCCAGTAAAGCCTTACCCATGGGATCACGAGCTCAATTCATTGGTTATTGAAGTGATATATCAGTACGTGACTGTTTCCAGTAAAGCCTTTCCCATGGGATCACGAGCTCAATTCATTGGTTATTGAAGTGATGTATCAGCACGTGACTGTTTCCAGTAAAGCCTTTCCCATGGGATCACGAGCGCAATTCATTGGTTATTGAAGTGATGTATCAGCACGTGACTGTTTCCAGTAAAGCCTTACCCATGGGATCACGAGCTCAATTCATTGGTTATTGAAGTGATGTATCAGCACGTGACTGTTTCCAGTAAAGCCTTACCCATGGGATCACGAGCGCAATTCATTGGTTATTGAAGTGATGTATCAGCACGTGACTGTTTCCAGTAAAGCCTTTCCCATGGGATCACGAGCGCAATTCATTGGTTACTGAAGTGATATATCAACACGTAACTGTTTCCAGTAAAGCCTTACCCATGGGATCACGAGCTCAATTCATTGGTTATTGAAGTGATATATCAGTACGTGACTGTTTCCAGTAAAGCCTTTCCCATGGGATCACGAGCGCAATTCATTGGTTATTGAAGTGATGTATCAGCACGTTGACTGTTTCCAGTAAAGCCTTACCCATGGGATCACGAGCGCAATTCATTGGTTATTGAAGTGATGTATCAGCACGTTGACTGTTTCCAGTAAAGCCTTTCCCATGGGATCACGAGCGCAATTCATTGGTTACTGAAGTGATATATCAACACGTAACTGTTTCCAGTAAAGCCTTACCCATGGGATCACGAGCTCAATTCATTGGTTATTGAAGTGATATATCAGTACGTGACTGTTTCCAGTAAAGCCTTTCCCATGGGATCACGAGCTCAATTCATTGGTTATTGAAGTGATGTATCAGCACGTGACTGTTTCCAGTAAAGCCTTTCCCATGGGATCACGAGCGCAATTCATTGGTTATTGAAGTGATGTATCAGCACGTGACTGTTTCCAGTAAAGCCTTACCCATGGGATCACGAGCTCAATTCATTGGTTATTGAAGTGATGTATCAGCACGTGACTGTTTCCAGTAAAGCCTTACCCATGGGATCACGAGCGCAATTCATTGGTTATTGAAGTGATGTATCAGCACGTGACTGTTTCCAGTAAAGCCTTTCCCATGCGATCACGAGCGCAATTCATTGGTTATTGAAATGATGTATCAGCACGTGACTGTTTCCAGTAAAGCCTTTCCCATGGGATCACGAGCGCAATTCATTGGTTATAGAAGTGATGTATCAGCACGTGACTGTTTCCAGTAAAGCCTTTCCCATGGGATCACGAGCGCAATTCATTGGTTACTGAAGTGATATATCAACACGTAACTGTTTCCAGTAAAGCCTTACCCATGGGATCACGAGCTCAATTCATTGGTTATTGAAGTGATATATCAGTACGTGACTGTTTCCAGTAAAGCCTTTCCCATGGGATCACGAGCTCAATTCATTGGTTATTGAAGTGATGTATCAGCACGTTGACTGTTTCCAGTTAAGCCTTTCCCATGCGATCACGAGCGCAATTCATTGGTTATTGAAATGATGTATCAACACGTGACTGTTTCCAGTAAAGCCTTTCCCATGGGATCACGAGCGCAATTCATTGGTTATAGAAGTGATGTATCAGCACGTGACTGTTTCCAGTAAAGCCTTTCCCATGGGATCACGAGCTCAATTCATTGGTTATAGAAGTGATATATCAACACGTGACTGTTTCCAGTAAAGCCTTTGCCATGGGATCACGAGCGCAATTCATTGGTTACTGAAGTGATATATCAACACGTAACTGTTTCTAGTAAAGCCTTAGCCATGGGATCACGAGCGCAATTCATTGGTTATTGAAGTGATATATCAACACGTGACTGTTTCCAGTAAAGCCTTTCCCATGGGATCACGAGCGCAATTCATTGGTTATTGAAGTGATATATCAACACGTGACTGTTTCCAGTAAAGCCTTTCCCATGGGATCACGAGCGCAATTCATTGGTTATTGAAGTGATATATCAACACGTGACTGTTTCTAGTAAAGCCTTAGCCATGGGATCACGAGCGCAATTCATTGGTTATTGAAGTGATATATCAACACGTGACTGTTTCCAGTAAAGCCTTTCCCATGGGATCACGAGCGCAATTCATTGGTTATTGAAGTGATATATCAACACGTGACTGTTTCCAGTAAAGCCTTTCCCATGGGATCACGAGCGCAATTCATTGGTTATTGAAGTGATATATCAACACGTGACTGTTTCTAGTAAAGCCTTTCCCATGGGATCACGAGCGCAATTCATTGGTTATAGAAGTGATGTATCAGCACGTTGACTGTTTCCAGTAAAGCCTTTGCCATGGGATCACGAGCGCAATTCATTGGTTACTGAAGTGATATATCAACACGTAACTGTTTCCAGTAAAGCCTTACCCATGGGATCACGAGCGCAATTCATTGGTTATTGAAGTGATATATCAGCACGTGACTGTTTCCAGTAAAGCCTTACCCATGCGATCACGAGCGCAATTCATTGGTTATTGAAGTGATATATCAGCACGTGACTGTTTCTAGTAAAGCCTTACCCATGCGATCACGAGCGCAATTCATTGGTTATTGAAGTGATGTATCAGCACGTGATTGTTTCTAGTAAAGCCTTACCCATGCGATCACGAGCGCAATTCATTGGTTATTGAAGTGATGTATCAGCACGTTGACTGTTTCCAGTAAAGCCTTTCCCATGGGATCACGAGCGCAATTCATTGGTTATTGAAGTGATATATCAGCACGTGACTGTTTCCAGTAAAGCCTTACCCATGCGATCACGAGCGCAATTCATTGGTTATTGAAGTGATATATCAGCACGTGACTGTTTCTAGTAAAGCCTTACCCATGCGATCACGAGCGCAATTCATTGGTTATTGAAGTGATGTATCAGCACGTGATTGTTTCTAGTAAAGCCTTACCCATGCGATCACGAGCGCAATTCATTGGTTATTGAAGTGATGTATCAGCACGTTGACTGTTTCCAGTAAAGCCTTTCCCATGGGATCACGAGCGCAATTCATTGGTTACTGAAGTGATATATCAACACGTAACTGTTTCCAGTAAAGCTTTACCCATGGGATCACGAGCTCAATTCATTGGTTATTGAAGTGATATATCAGCACGTGACTGTTTCCAGTAAAGCCTTACCCATGCGATCACGAGCCCAATTCATTGGTTATTGAAGTGATGTATCAGCACGTGACTGTTTCCAGTAAAGCCTTTCCCATGGGATCACGAGCTCAATTCATTGGTTATAGAAGTGATATATCAACACGTGACTGTTTCCAGTAAAGCCTTACCCATGCGATCACGAGCGCAATTCATTGGTTATTGAAGTGATGTATCAGCACGTGACTGTTTCCAGTAAAGCCTTTCCCATGGGATCACGAGCTCAATTCATTGGTTATAGAAGTGATATATCAACACGTGACTGTTTCCAGTAAAGCCTTACCCATGCGATCACGAGCCCAATTCATTGGTTATTGAAGTGATGTATCAGCACGTGACTGTTTCCAGTAAAGCCTTTCCCATGGGATCACGAGCTCAATTCATTGGTTATAGAAGTGATATATCAACACGTGACTGTTTCCAGTAAAGCCTTACCCATGGGATCACGAGCTCAATTCATTGGTTATTGAAGTGATGTATCAGCACGTTGACTGTTTCCAGTAAAGCCTTTCCCATGGGATCACGAGCGCAATTCATTGGTTATTGAAGTGATGTATCAGCACGTGACTGTTTCCAGTAAAGCCTTTTCCATGCGATCACGAGCGCAATTCATTGGTTATAGAAGTGATATATCAACACGTGACTGTTTCCAGTAAAGCCTTTCCCATGGGATCACGAGCGCAATTCATTGGTTGTAGAAGTGATGTATCAGCACGTGACTGTTTCCAGTAAAGCCTTTCCCATGGGATCACGAGCTCAATTCATTGGTTATAGAAGTGATATATCAACACGTGACTGTTTCCAGTAAAGCCTTTGCCAAGGGATCACGAGCGCAATTCATTGGTTACTGAAGTGATATATCAACACGTAACTGTTTCCAGTAAAGCCTTAGCCATGGGATCACGAGCGCAATTCATTGGTTATTGAAGTGATATATCAGCACGTGACTGTTTCCTGCAAAAGGCCTATTTACCATTGATCTTAATTATCAGGTTTCCGTCTATGGTTTAGGGAAAGTTGTCCTACCTTTCCTGCTTTGCTCTTCGTGCGCTGAAAATAACTTTAAATTAATGGCAGCACATCGGAACTAACCGAATATCCACATTAAAGATCACGTGACTACTGTATCCCACGCACTGTCATTGAAAAATGGCTGTATAAGTTGCATATTGCTAGAAATGTTGCTTATTTGGTGAAGTGAATACGTTCTTTAGTATATCTGCTCAAGATATCGGCACTTGGTTCATTATAATGTTTTTTCTCAAACCAAACCTTCTAAAACCTACCGCCAAAATGTCAAAAACTCTACCCATTACCAGGCCCTAACTCATTCATATAACGAGTCTAAATATACCTGAGAAATATTAATTAATGCCGGGAGAATTTTGAACACTTTACAAAGGGTTTTAAAGCGATCTTTTGAAGGCGGCAGGGTACTATTCTGCTATTAAACTGATAAGGACATTATCAATACGAGGCTGGTTAGTTAATAGATGGGTTGCACATGACGTCACGGCGGCCATGTTGGTGTACCTTTAACAATAGATTCTTCGTTAGCTTCTTTTGTTAGGTACACCAACATGGCCGCCATGCCCTTTGTCATTTGAATCTCTGGGGATTGACTGCAACTCATCTATAGACCGAGTTAGCTTGTACATTAGTTGTCCCAATTCAGATCATGTGACAGCTCGATCTGCAGACGATTCAGCGGTGCTTTCCAATTATAGAAATTCATACATTTCCTCTTGGGATACAGAAAAACAAGAAAACATTGAAATCATTACTCAAGGGAAAAGTCAGGTGACCTGAATTGGGACAACAAATGTATACGTACAAGCTAAATCAAGGTCAATTGATAGACTTACTATCATACATCAGGAGCCCATTACCAGGAGCGTCCATCTCGATCCCATACTAGGTCTGTGAGTCAACGTATGACCTGATTGAGCTATCATGTTTAGAACAGATCTCACGGGAGTTCACGTGCCCACACTTGGGAATCCAATCAAACCATAGTCAGGACAATGCAGCGTTAGTAAAATCACCTCAAAGAACAATAGATCATTCTTAATCTCGATAATTACGGCAAGCATATGCACGATCGCAGCAGAGTCAGAAGGCAGTTACACGGGAAACATGTTTTAAAAATAGCTCAAACCGGTCATACGTTGACTCACGGGTAGAGTTTTTATGGACGCTCCTGGTAATGGGCTCCTGCATACATACATTGTACAAACATACCCCTTACACAGGCTACAACATACAAATAAAATATTTTAAAAATAAACTACTAAATATATAGCTAAACCAAATTCAAATGACTTGTCAAATAAGCTAAGAACTATAGATAAAATAATAATAATAATAATAATTAAATAATAATAATAAAATACAGATAGTGAACTAATTCCATATTCTTAGACAAAAGATAGATTGTAATTCTCTTTATAAAGGCCTTTACATTTCCTATTTCTATACTATCATGTCGGAACCCAATAGACCCATTCATCTTGCCTCTGTTGCTACGTTTCAGCTTTACCCGGCTTGAAGTAATGTTTTATTTTTCTGTATCCCAAGAGGAAATCAACATATAAAATTCCTAGAATAGGCGATTTTGACGATGTTGCGCACGCATCAGTAGAACAATAGACGCGAGCTGCTAAGACTCGTTCTGGTTCACCAGCCTTTTGTTATTTAAAACAGATAGCAATTGTACTAGCTGCGCGCGCAACATCGTCAAAATGGCCTATTCGAAAACAAAGCACTGGATCCTACCCTTCAGAGAGCTGTCACAAGATCTGAAATGGGGCAACAAAAAGACAAGTTGAATGGGTCTATTATTTCTAATCAGTGTTTAAACAAGAAACACGTGGGGGAGGGGGATTGCCATTCGTATGGGTGATGAGGATATAAATCTTATATATAAATATATATTTGTTCTATTTATTTTTCACCTGCACAGCAAAATACTAAATTAATTCCCTAGAAGGCCACAAGAGGAAATATGTACCCTATCTTCCGATCATTTATAGCTTTTTCAACTTATATGTTATTAGGCCAAGAAAAAAAGATGTTTATCGTTCCCGCGCGCTTCCTTTGAGGCAGCCTCCTTTTATTATTTGTTATAATCTATCGGGTCTTCTAATAAAATCTCCATCGAGACATTTGTTGTGTTTGATGTTCCATGCGGTGCTTGTATTGTGGTAACAAATGCAATTTGACTTTAGGGAACTTTAATTACCCGTTGTGTAATGAATGCATCCAGAATTTAAGGGAAACAAACCATGGTATGGAAACACGATATATTTTCAGCCACACCAGTACGTATATTAAAAGAGATTTACCGTTTCATGATGGTTTAAGTTATGTTCCCTGATAAGCAAGGGCCAGGACTCCTGGCAAGGACATATCCAGAAAGCCATATCAGAGACATAAAAAGGCATCAATACATATGTTATCTAAAAGAGCATTAAGCAGGAAATCAAACAAATTGGAAATAACAAATAAAAAGGGCCGAATGCTCCGTTTTTTTTGGGAAATACGGACGATAAACATATTTTTTTACTTGGCCTTAACGTGACCACAAAATGATTTCACATTTTAATAGGCAGTGCTTGTTCACCTGTTTTATATGAGGAGCTTAGGCCTCTAAAAAAATACGCCTCCACCATATTTAAGAGGCGTTATGTCCTGTCAGTCATTTCCATTAACGCTTCTGAGATTGCTTCATAATAAACAGAAGCAATATGGCGGAGGAAGGAGCACTGGTTATTGTCGAAGATACCAACCATTCTGTTAAAACAAAAAAAAGCTACAGAAAAAAGGTTCCTGAAGTATTTCTTTCTTTACTTGGCGGTATTTGCAGTGTGTTTTGGAAGGACAGTATCGCACTAATCCGAAAGGTATATATGAATTTGAATTTTGTGCCGTCTGTTAGCAGCCAATGGCACTTGGGGACCGGACATTATTTAGCGGTGGGGGGTGGGGGTGGGATGCTACTAGATTTGTAGGGGGGTCACGATTTTTTATGCTCCCATTTAGGGGGAGTAGGTAACACTCCTTTATTCAGCAAAGTTATTTCAAAATAGATAGATGGATCGACGCGAGCATTACGGGTTATAAAAATCTTACATAGCACGATAATTACGACAACTTCATTATGGTTTTCATGCATGAAAAAATCATCAGGCTATTTGGCAGTTGTTTCCAAATATGAGTTCCACTCGCTACAAGCTAAATTAAGTTTTAAATCTTCCCGCCGTTTTAGATCTTAATTAGTTCATTACTGCTTGTTTATTCAGGAAGTTTTCACGCGGGTCGGTAACACTTCCTTTATTCGGCAAAGTCTTTTGCTCTGACGAAGGGCTAGCGCTTTCCACGGCGGTTAGCATACCTCAATCGACTTTAGTTGATTACATACCAGTGTTTATCTTCCACCCGACGCAGACCAACACTAGTTTTTACAGGAACTATAAGTTGCCTATCGTATTTTTTCAAAGTAAGCGGATTTACGGGTTATCAAAACCTTTAAGTGTCCACAATAATTACATCATCAAGCTTCAGGCAATAAATACTAACAACTAATCATTCGAAGATTGACGAAGATTGTAGGTGGATTGCAGAATCCCTTGTCGAGTTTCTTGTTGCACTGCTCGCGCGAATGAAAATTGCAGCGTTTACCGTAGCGTTACGTTTACCGTAACGAATTTTGTCGAAGAAAAATGAAGCGTGAATTTTAAAATAAAATTTAATTGCATGCCTTTATACACATTACTGATAGCTTTTTGCCGTATTATTCTCCACGTCCAATACATTACAGTAATTAATAATAAGAAGGAAAACATGTATTCATAACCTTTTAAAAGGTTGGAGGGGAGGGGGGGGGGGGCGAAATCGCTAGAGGGGGCGAGGAAGGCTGGGGGGGGGGGGAATTCACTAGCGATTTGGGGGGCGAATTCACGGGGGGGGGGGGGGGGGGCGAAATCGCTGGTACACCGGGTAACAATCCTCTTCTCTTCACAAATGGCATAACAGGTTCTTCAACGTCCGCCATTTATGTAGAGAAAGTGTCCATAGACAAAGCAAAAGGCGTCCATGCCCACGGATGCGGTCGGAGCCGAATTCGAGCGGCCACGACTTCCCGCATTCGTGACCGCGGTGCTCTACCAACCGCGAGGCCGGCTAGTTCAGTTGGTAGAGCAGCTCAGGTGGCGACTGCACTTGACTTCTTCGTAGCAGTCTTTAAAAGCTCTCCAGCCGTAGACGGCGATGTGCCTCAATCAATAGCAGTTCCGCAAGTTTAACCTTGTTGAAGCCTTATCAGTTCTTATCTAAAACCCTGTAAGCAAATATATATAGTCAAACTTACTCTCTCATACGAACTCTATAGGTGCAAGTTCTCGCTTGCAACCCAGTGTTTAGGGTTCACATCTTTTTGTTTGTGTGAATTTTAAAGTGGATGGGATATGTTTGATGTCTATCAAACGCTCGGGGCATTCGTATTGTTATTTAAATAGGCTAACCATCAGCCTAAGTAACTTACTTAAGTGGCAATATTTCAAACATCATTCAAGATGTAATAGATTCTGATAGTTTATTATTGCTAAAGGTACGAGTGTTTTAAGAGAACTTGACAGACTGGTTTTCTTACTAACTTCGTGATTTGATGCTTTTTCTTTTCCTTTTCAGTTGAGCAATCAAATACTTAATGGCTTGTAAAATATACAATACCATAAAATCTAAAAATACGCCGACCAATTAAACTACAGAACTAAAAATTACAATATGTTCAATTGGTGGCTGTTACTTGGCTTCAAACAGTTAAATTCCCCTCCCTTAATGCTTGATTGAAAGGTATGCAATAATATTTTCCTTAAAGACTAGACATTTTTGCACACTTACGTTGATTTCATCCAACTCTCTCCTCTCTCTCTCTCTCCAGTGGCGTAGCCAGACAGAAGGGGGCCCCCCTTTCGTAAAAACAACAACAACTGAAAAGTAGCGTCACAGTAACGCACCTAATAAGCTAAGTGATTTACCAGGAGTCAGTGGACAATGCGACAGTCTTACTGGAAAAAGCCGGTTGGTCACTGAAAACTGAGATGTACCTGAATAGACGAGATTGGTGCGAAAGACCGCGTTCTCTATGTAAAAGAGTTCGTGAGTTTTTCAGTGCGAGTGGTGGAGTGGCCCCTCCCCCATGCAAATTAAAGGTTTATTAAAGTTGGGTCTATCGGTCGGTCTTTAATTTGTGTGATTTTTTGGGCCACGCAGAATAACTACGGCGCATGCGTAAACTGACGAGTAAATCGGCGGTAATTTGCGTCACACTATCTTGATATTGTGGCGGTCAATGTATCTTGTTTGTAGTTAACTTTATCCCAGTGTTCAAAACTTAAACTACACTGTTCAAAACATGTTTTTTCTTAGTTTCTGAAGGAAATGGTCTGAGCATTTGAAGCTTATACTTGCCATAAAACTCTTATCATGAAGGCACTCGCAAAAATTCCGCATTTTACGATGCTGTTATCCTTAGTCCCTTCGCGTCATCTTTTTCAACTCTGTCGATGTGTTGGCCAGGAAAGCAAAACAAACTTTGGAACCTGGGACCTACTAGGCGCGATATCTAAGCCTATTGTATTACGGCATGGTTCCAGTGCGGAAGAAATTCAGCCAGAACCGGTGCTGAAATGTTAAGAGACTTTCCGTATTCTCTGACCTTTCAACTGAACGTTCAACTGATTTGCGGTGGCTCTCTTGAACTTTACATCCTGAACCAACATTATGGTTCGCTCGTACGATGAGAAACGGACAAAAACACGTTATTGGAGTCAGACAAAACATTCTCCCATAAAAACCCGGTTATAAGCCCATGAATCTGGTAACATAAAACGTTGTTTCTCGTCTTCGTAGGCTTACGTAGACTGCAACAAACGCAGAGGACTTCCTTCCCAGGGTTCTTTGCGCGAACGTTTGTTATGAGTCCACACATCAGTAAGGGCTATATATGGAGTCAATGTTCGATTGGTGACTGTCAATTGCTGCAATATTTTCCTGGAAGACTGTCTAATCTGAGCGCGCTCTCTGTAGCTATATAATAATAATATTTATTTATTTATAGAGCGCTGTTTCCACTAGAAGACCAACAGCTCTTTGCGATGCTACTAAAACTAAAATTAGAATTAAAAATGTTATTCTAAATTGCAATTGCATTTACATGTGTTATTGTGAGCTTAGACTAATAATTGTTGGTCTCGTTGTAGCTCCCCGGTCACTGGTGGATTTAATGGCTGGGCTGGTTGTTGTTCTGTTACTGTTGGCGCTGTTAAGGCCTGATTCAGGGGTCAAATTTCGGGTAAAAACTGTTTTCCTTATATCAGCATAGCCGAGTATGGTAAGTACGCCAAGTTTCTTACGATAATAGATATCGCCATTCTAGACTATCTTAAATGGTTTGTGTGTAGCAAAACGTATCACGTGGTCTATCACGTGACTTAGAACACGAAATCAGTAAATCAAAAATGCGGCTCCGAGTTTAAAACAGCTAGGATGATGAGTGGATATGTTTAGTTAAGATTGAAGCCTTTTACCTAAATCAGCTTAGAAAAGATGACTACAATGTTTCGTTAACGGGTAATTAAGGCGAACATATGCAACATAGGTCACGAGACTTTTTGTACCCTTAATATCTCCTTATCTTTACATGATAGACATGTTTTCTAAGCGTGGTCTGAAACACTGCGGGAGGAGTAATGTTTCGGCAGGGTTACTTTATATTCATGTTATCGTCGTAGCCGCATTTCACTTAAACGATTTTATATAATTATGACGTCATCGATCACGTGATACGACAACCATCCACTTAACAAATTTAAGTAAGTTGATATTAGTATTATGGTGTAATTAGATTTTGTTTAAACTGTTATTTCAGTCAGAAAACATTTTTTAACGTAAACCTATTTCCGTTAGATGAACCAGGCCTTAACATGCTTGAGATCACAATAACTTTACTGCTGACCTTAGAAGTATCCCGTAGGACATTGCCTTTGTGTTTGATGATGTTGATGACGTCCTTGCCGCTTTAGAATGTATGTTGGAAGAGGTGCTGGACAAGCGCATTCCTCCGTAAGCAGCAATGTGTTAAGAAATGTAAACAGTCAGCATGGATAAACGTCGACATTGTTCTTACGATCAATAAGCGTGACCAACAGCTTAAAGAAAGCGCGGAAATCAATTTGCCGGATGATTGGGCCAGAATACTCAGCTCGTATTTCAATTTTACTGGTACAGTTCTTCAGTGGTTTACATCCTATTTACAAGGCCGATCACAAAGAATAACAATAGGTAATTGTGCATCTACACAAAGATACCTTAAATATGGTGTCCCACACAATCCATACTTGGGCCACTGTTATTTACCCTTTACATTGCACCTATTCAAGACGTAATACATGCTCCCAACTGTATGTTTTACGCAAGTGACGTAATGTTACATTTAAAAGGAATTCAGACAATACATTAGCCATTGACCAATCAGAGGAGTGTTCACTGGCGCGCTAATTCACTAAAATTATAACAATGGCTTTGATTGGGCAGAAAAAATAAAACAAACGTGCCGACAACATGCTTGCATATTGGAAACTAATTAAGCGCTCGGGTAAGCAGATGTTACGGATCCCAGGCCCCTTTGGATCTCATTCGCTCACTTGCTATTACTGAATGTCAGGGGCCACGCCTATCGCGTTCAGGCTGTTAACATCTGTCCAGGGACCGAATATGGAGACACGGCAGAGCTGCAAAGAAACATTTTAATGTTTTGAACTGTCCAACTAGAACTTCGAAGCGAATATTGCAACCACAAAGTGTAGCTGGGATAATACACTGGTATCAGGCAGAAGAACCACGGCCATGGATATCTTTGCGGTGTATACGAGGGTGCTCCTTGCCCTTACCCGAGTGTCCCTCCTTGTAAGTTCTCTCCCCGAAGAGACCAAAGTATCCACTGGCAGTCACTCGTCACCACTCCTCATGAGTCACCCGGAATGGGCTTTCACTCAGTCAGCTTTCCCCGAGTTTATTGTCCATGTTAATTGCGGACGTCGATTGGCCGTTACGTTTATGGCCGGATCACTCCAGCACACCTCACCACCTGACAATGCGAGGCGGGTTAAGATGAAATTAGTGAACTGCTTACAAGAAGGGTGATTGAACAGGACCGTGCCAGGAGGCATGGAGGAGTCGCAAGGGACGCGGGAAAACGTCACTGAAACCTCAGATGAAGAAAAGATCGGGCTGTGGAAGGTCAACGTCGTGCCGCTTACCGTCGATCCCTCGTCTGTGCAATGACGATTTATGGCACATCCAAAGATTGAGGCGCCAAACGTTTTCCCTTGCCCACCTTTCCATGGTCCCAGTGTGCGAGGATAAGTTCGGCTATGATCATATCCTGCTCTCAGATGCCAGCAGGACCTTCTTTGGGTTGGTACTCCATACATTTCGTCTGGTAGTTAGTGCCCGTGGCCTTCTCGCTTCTTCCGATCTTTTGGTATTCCATGCTCTCTGTACATTAATCCTCGCCGCACAATAATCAAATGCCTCTCGGCTCTTTCTCAATTGCCAGAGCTTTACACTTCTCTATTTCGCCTCCTCTTGTTTCTACCTCTCACGACTTGGATATTGCATTGGTATCTAGAAATCCACCCTCACGCCTTCTATTCAAGTTCCCTGTTGGGCTTTCTTTTGTGATATGCTTGTTTGCCTTTTGCCCGAGAAGGAAAGGGAATTCCTCGATCTGGTCAACGAGCAAAGCTGGCAGGGACCCTGGTATGCTTGGAGCGTGGTTTGCCGTTTCTCCGTATAAGCCATCCCCTTCACAGAACATGGTTGTCAGAGACACGTCCTCAATTCATTCACATTCCTGGGTTGATATTCGGCACAAGCACTCAAGGAGTGCTGAATGCCAACTGCCTTTTGAATCCTTACTACGTCTCTTTGAAGTAGAACCCCGCCACCAACATGGCGGCGATGTAACACAAAATCCCCACCCCCCCCCCCCCAAAAAAAAAGAACAAATGTCACACATGTATCTAAGTCGTCAAATCGAATATTTATTTTTTATATTTCTCTGCATAAGAAGTGCTGATAAATACACTGGATAAATGTACATCCAGCACGAAAAGCTACCACCTCCAAGGGTAACGATAATTAATTATTGCAAATAATAAATTTCGAATGTCCCGGGGAAAAAGACACCAACATTGGAATATCCTAAGAAATGTCCTTGGAATAATACAATAGTATTAATTATACCTTAAAATCTAGATTCGTACACTTAAAACATATTTCACCAGGGAACAGAAGTTCGACCAATTCAGCCGCTCTGTTGCCCGGGGAAACGCTAATATAACACCTAAAACGCTTCATTAGAAGAAGTACGCAACAATTGATCACTTTAGAAATGAGTAGAGAACTGAATACTGATATGGGAACATTAAAGGATTTTTTGAATATAAACAACTAAATTAGGACCCCCAAACTATCCCAAAATGCATCACTCGTTACAGAACGCTACCCATCTCCAAAGTGAGAAAAGCCTAGGCCACAAATCACAGTATAGTGATAGTGGTTCTCTGTGTGATCTGTATGTGACAGTCAGGACATTCAGTCTCCTTCAAAGCGCACGTCTCGCACATTAGGCAATGAGTACAGGGAAGGGTCACAATACTTCGTCTGTTTTCTTGACATTTACTACACGATAATGCTTGCTTTCTGTACATCACCTGAAGAGATAATTCATATAGACTTCAATACTGTGAAATGAAAATATGTTAATGACCTCGGATTTATCTGAGGTTTACAGAGGTATCCATGTAACTCGAATGTTACGTTTGGATTGGTATCACCCTTACCAATTATTAATGCATTTTACAAAAGTAGTTTCAACATTCGCGTCCGTGTTGTATCGGCCAATACAACCCTCTTATTTTGTAAACACTACGAAAATTGACCACTTCCGATGACACTTCTACGCTTACATGTACCTCTCCAAGTAACAAAATGCAAATGTCATAATTTTGGGACTCCATTAACATTGAAGCCTGGTTCACACTATCGACATAAGCACAAGCACAAACAGCAGACGCAGTAATGCACTGATCATTAGCGGCTTGTGCTTATGCTTGTCTCGCCAGTGTGAACATGGCTTAAAGTGCTTATAAGCCCTGGCCAGAAAAAAATTTTTTGGGTGCAGTAAAGTGATTTAAATCTTGTTCAAACATTTCTGGGCGATTTATGGTCGTAGTATTGCTTGTGATGAGTTGAAAATGAATTGAGCCATAACATTGAATTTCTTCATTTTATACAGTTGTTTTCTGGTGTCAGACATGTGATACTTACAATATTGGAGAATGATATCTTAATAAGTGGAGCTGACAAAAACAGAGCAAAAGAAACTATAATTAGGTTATCCCTTAAATGACGTCATTAAAATTTGAATCGTTAACCAAAAAAAAAAAATGAATTTCTAACGAGACTTGAAACAACCATGGGGGCTGATCAAAGCCAGGTCCCGGCTAATCCACAGATCGAATTGGAATTTAGCGTGTTGGTTTTTGCGGAGGGAGGAAAACCGAAAACCGTTAACAAACGAAATTGACAGACAATAACAAAAAAATATTCCTATGTCGGTCATTTTGTTTCCCAGTTTGACTTTTAAATCAAAGAGAACTGGCTAGGGCTTATAGGCACTTTAAAAAACGTTCGTAAACTGTTGCAATACCAGAGCAATCATAGTGCGTATCGTACCAGTAAGGTATACTTTCTAGTTTTAACAATATTATGTCACACACATACATACTTCTGCGAGAATAAACCAGTATTCCTATGTACAAAAATACGTTCATTGAAACGAAATGTACAGATTTGTAAGGCCCGTTTCAGACGCTGCTCCACTCGTGTTCCGAACTCAATGTTAATAAGTAATTATTGGATGAGGCCGAGCGGGATATTTAACAATTATTCCCCGAAGTGGAGGTGACTAGTGGTGTATATTTACCGAGCCGTGAACGGTAAATATCCACCGTTAATATATACCACACAAGTGAATAGTGCTTTTCGCGCACTCTGATTGTCTACTCCAGAGGTGAATATCCTTTGCTGTTCACCTGCGAGGTGATCGCTGCTTCGCTCGGAGGTGAATAGCAAAGGAAATTCACCTCTGGAGTAGACAATCAGAGTGCGCGAAAAGCATTATTCACTTGTGTGGTATATATTAACACAAAGGTACTGACCCACATTATTTGATATCACACTATTTGATATCACACGAAAGCCAAACTCGATAATTGATTTATTATATATTCACATTCTTTACGACCTAAGATTATCGCTAAAACGGTGATACAATAACACACTTGTAACTAGCTGGAGGACTGCCCCAGCGTAACATGTCGAAGGAAATCAAAATGTTGACACCAAACTGTCAATACCCAACTACTAGGACGACATGCACAAGAAGTGCATTCTCTAAAAAAAAATTATTCTGAAGAGTTCTTGGATTCTGCTTGCTAAACACGCAGAGTTTCGTAAAATTTGTCTTTGTTGATGACATTGCATGCTAGTTGTGTTCGGTTTTCACTAAACCTTCCTTCTTCGTTAGCTCAGTTCCCAGACTGAATTCACTTGGTTCACTACGCACGGCACTCCTACCTTGGGCACGGCACTCCAACCTTGGGCACGGCACTGCTACCTTGGGCACGGCACTCCTACCTTGGGCACGGCACTCCTCCTACCTTGGGCACGGCACTCCTCCTACCTTGGGCACGGCACTCCTCCTACCTTGGGCACGGCACTCCTCCTACCTTGGGCACGGCACTCCTCCTACCTTGGGCACGGCACTCCTCCTACCTTGGGCACGGCACTCCTCCTACCTTGGGCACGGCACTCCTCCTACCTTGGGCGTGTACACCGAGCTTAAAAGTACAACACCAAATTCTATTCGCACCAGTCCATTACAAAGCGAGTATAAATAAGAACTCCACCAAGGTTCGTCGCACAGTTCGCGTCAGAACACCTACACCTCGTTCCTCGCTGCTTTAGTATCGTACTAAGAAAATGGAAGGACAAGCACCCCAAGCCGCGAGAGTCCCGGCAGCTCAACAGAATGTCCCAGGTGGTCAAGATCTTCCACCAGCTGCTCCTCCGACATGAAGCCGTCGCTCAGCCGCCAGAACCAGAGGCAATTTCACCCTTTTTCTCACTATGTGGTTCAGGTTGGTGTTTGCCTTTTTGTCCTCGTGGTCACTTACGCTTGTATTTTGTTTTGGTCTATCATGGTTTGCGTTGCATCACCGTTTTAGTCTCCTTTGATAGTTTCGCCGATGTATTTGCCTTCGTTGTAATTCAACTTTGGCCTATATTGCTTTATTCCTTCGTTACTACTATATGTATCTGGACGCGGATTTGTGTAGTGCGGTATAAAAGTTCTTGTTAATTTTCTATTCTTCGTTTTTAGTTCTTTATTTTGCACGTTCGGCATGTTTTGCCGTTGGCACTTGTGTTGGTATAAGTTTACGTGCTGGCCTCACAAATACGGATTTGTGCAGTGCGGTATAAATGTTCTTGTTAATTTTCTATTTTTCGTTTTTAGTTCTATATTTTGCACGTTCGGCGTGTTTTGCCGTTAGCACTTGTGTTGGCATAAGTTTACGTGTTGGCCTCACAAATACGGATTTGTGTAGTGCGGTATAAATGTTCTAGTTAATTTTCTATTCTTCGTTTTTAGTCCTTAATTTTGCACGTTTGGCATGTTTTGCCGTTGGCACTTGTGTTGGCATAAGTTTACGTGCTGGCCTCACAAATACGGATTTGTGTAGTGCGGTATAAATGTTCTAGTTAATTTTACATTCTTCATTTAGTCCTTTAATTTTGCACGTTGCATGGCATGTACTGCCGTGAGTTTGGCACATGTGTTGCCGTGAGTTTGGCACTTGTGTTGCCGTGAGCTTTCGTGCTGGCCTCACAAATACAGATTTGTACACAGGCAGCCCAAGCTCTGTATTTGCACTGTGTGACTATTATTTCACAAAATTCTCAGATAAAGAAAATAAACTTACCTTAAGAGTGTGTTGTTGTCCTGTTGTTTCTCTGGAATCTAGAAATGGCGGTTATAGGGCATTTCTCTCACTTTGGGGTTTTTCTCTCTTCTCTGTCTAAAAGAACGGAAAGGCTGCACACTCAAATTCAAACCACGAGGCACTTGAGGCCGATTTTTCTCACGAAAACCCATCCGATAGGCGTAATTTCCTCCGTCAGGTGAAAGGTAGACATTTTTCTTACCCCAGAAGTTTTCAGACTTGAGAAATCATTATCCTAACTCTTCCAAACGAACTCATTTCTTTGAAAAAGCCCTCTCATTCTTCGTCAGAAACTACGTGTTAGCATCAAATCGGGCATGCTTTAAAATTTCCTCTTTCCGGCAGAGGGACAGTCAATAAATTGACAGATACTTTACTCTCTCCCCACGGGGTCTAACGTGCCGCCTATTGTACTGAGTAGCCAATCGCGTGGCTACAATTTCAAACAAGTTGACAACGCTTGACGACGGCAAGTTCCCAAAAATCACGGGCTCAGAACTTATACATTATATACCTTATTTTGAAACTTGTCTACAAGTGAATCGGCTCTATGGCAAAGTGGTGTAGAGCGCGCGGCTCAAATCCAACGATTAGGAGTTCGATTCCACACAAGCCAGTAAAACATTTTTTTTATTCTTTTTCTCCTTTCTCAGTTTAATTTTATCTTTTCCTCTATTTTAAGCTATTAGAGCCGCCTTCCACACTAAAACTTTGTTTGAGTTTATAATTAAGCTTATTTCATACTTGACACGGTTTTCTTTGTTATTCATGAGACTTTATTTGCCATACATACCTCATTATAAATGCAAGGATGTATGAGAAAAGTTCCCGGGATGTATCCAGACGTTTCTCATACATCCCTTGCATTTATAACGAGCAATTCAATACAATTCAACGATATTTTGTTGTTCTAGCTTATTATTTTCTCCAAGGAATTCATTCACCTTGGCTTCAGCCAAACTTACTAAATAAAAACTTATTGCCTCCGTTCTCGGTACTGAACTCTTACAAATTGCTGTATCAGTTAATTTTCACGGGTTTTTATTGATTCAAATGATCGCATGCAAAGTACGTTAATCTATTAAAACTGTAGTGTTCGATACTTTCACAGGATTTTATATCATTGCACTATAATAATATAAATAAAAATCGAGGTCATGACCGTGTTGGGGCTTGAGAGCCAATGCAAAACAAAGTTTTAGTGTGGAAGGCGGCTCTAATAGCTTAAAATAGAGGAAAAGATTAAATAAAACTGAGAAAGGAGAAAAGAATTTAAACAAATGGTGTGGGAATCGAACTCCAAATCGTTGGATTCGAGGCGCGCGCTCTACACCACTTTACCATAGAGCCGATTCACTTGTAGACCAGTTTCAAAATAAGGTATATAATGTATAAGTTCTGAGCCCGTGAACTTTGGGAACTTGCCGTCGTCAAGCGTTGTCAACTTTGTTTAAATTGTAGCCACGCGATTGGCTACTCAGTACAATAGGCGGCACATTAGACCCCGTGGGGAGAGAGTAAAGTATCTGTCAATTTATTGACTGTCCCTCTGCCGAAAGGGAAATTTTGACAGCATGCCCGAATTGATGCTAGCACGTAGTTTCTGACGAAGAATGAGAGGGCTTTTTCAAAGAAATGAGTTCGTTTGGAAGAGTTAGGATAATGATTTCTCAAGTCTGAAAACTTCTGGGATAAGAAAAACTATCTACCTTTCACCTGACGAGGGAAATTACGCCTATCGGATGGGTTTTCGTGAGAAAAATCGGCCTCAAGTGCCTCGTGGTTTGAATTTGAGTGTGCAGCCTTTCCGTTCTTTTAGACAGAGAAGAGAGATAAACCCAAAGTGAGAGAAATGCCCCATAACCGCCATTTCTAGACCCCAGAGAAACAACAGGACAACAACAAACTCTTAAGGTAAGTTTATTTTCTTTATCTGAGAATTTTGTGAAATAATAGTCACACAGTGCAAATACAGAGCTTGGGCTGCCTGTGATTTGTACAGTGCCGTAATGTTCTGATACGTTTTTCTATTCTTCGCTTTAGTATTCTATTTTTCCACGTTTTGGCATGCTCTGCCGTGAGTTTGGTACTCGTGTTGCCATATCTTTTCCTTTTGGATTTTATATCTATATATTTGCTTTGACATATGGGCACCACTGTTATGCACTAACGTAGTGTTCGGAAGTTGATACATGGTCGTTGTACGGGTTTGCCTCACGGTCAACGATTCCTACGATATTATTTTCCTCGGTTAGTGCTTTCTCCTGGTCGTTCGACTTGTTATTTCTTTGCACACTACCTTTTTAGTATGGGTTTTTGTGAGTTTAGCATGAGTGCTTGTTTCTCGAGTACAAGTGTGTTTTTGTGGAGCATTGTTTCGATTTACATAAGTTATCTTTCTGTCCCATTATAACTCTATTTGCAGTGCACGTTGTATGTGTAGTTGCGACCATTTGGTGCCCGGGCTTAACTTACCATAAGGAGTTTGGGGCTAAGTGTTATTGTGATCATACGTTTAGCATGTAGTTTGCCATGAGCCTATTGTTCCTCACGCATTTTTTCTCGCTTAACGCTTATACAGGTTTATATTACGCCATTAGTATTACTAGTTGGTTCGCCTTTCATGATTTAGTTTTTATTCCCCATTCATCCGTACGTTTGGCATCAGTTGCCAGAGTAATTCGCGCACACGTGCTCCATTTGTGCCGTGCTGTTATTATTCGATGGGTTAGTCTTTATGTTCTATTTATTTTATTTCATTCATTTTGGGAGTATACCTATTGTAGCGTTTATGCTGTCTAGTACCCCTCCGCCGACCACCCCTTCCCCATCACCTCCCCACCCCTCCCCCACCCCACCCCACCCTACCTTCCCCATGGCAGCGTGAAAGGGATACTAATTCCCTAGTCGGATTACTGACGCTCAGGCTGCCATCCCCTGGGTTTCTCGCGTCCCCACATTCCACTGCAATTAACCCGGCTTGCCTCTGGCCGCTATTCTCGTCGTGCTCCCCAGGGGATGGCACCCTCTCTCCCTTCCCCTTCCCAGTTTCCAACCTTACTCCCTGCCGGTTTGTCTGTCTTTTACTCTGGATGGTGCCGCCACTGTATTGACCTACAGAATAGACCTGCTAGTTATTTGTTTGTTGGGCGGACATGATGAGTCATGTGGGCTGGCACAATACCCACACCACATCCTATTACTTGATGCTGGCCCAATTCCTACGCCCTGGAGGTACGACTGAGTTGCTTTCCGATCCGCTGGGGTACCCTTACCGCTGGCTCCTCTTCTATCTACTCCGACATAACACCTTTAAGGACTACGTCAATGCCTCTCCTTCCCCGGCCTCGAATTCAGTTTAAATTCGTTTGATACTCGCATAAACCGCTTATCCCGTACTGATAAGTCTGGGTGTGGCGAGTATGGGTGTTTTGAGTATGGGTGTTCTCCCTAGCTGGCCGGGGGTATGAGTCATGGAGTTCCCTGATCTCGCGCGGGCGACAATGCCCATTCTTATTGCACGAGCTGAAATGGAATGATGCGAATAGGATACTATTCGCACCAGTCCCTTACAAAGCGAGTATAAATAAGAACTCCACCAACGTTCGTCGCACAGTTCGCGTCAGGATCACTATCGCCTCTAGTACCGGGATGACCTTCCTCCACTATTGCGTTCGATCATTCCCTTTCGCTCCCCTTCCTTTCGACCGAGTTCAGTTTTTCCGTCCCTTCCCCCACCCCCCCCCCCCCCCCCCCCCTCCCTGCTGCTTATTCTGCTCTCCTTCTACCTGAACTCGGGCGACAATGCCCATTCTTATTGTACGAGCTGAAAGGGAATGATGCGAATAGGATACTAACCAACATGTGCCTAAGGAACTTAGACTGCATTAGAAGTTCAGTTTTCCGCGGTAAATTTATCTTCCTTTGTAACTTCGAGTTTGGTGTAGAAGACTTGCTAAAGTTTTCCGATCTCGATTCTTTTCCCTCAGACAATAGTCAATAGTTGAATAAAGCCTACAACCTCTGCCTTTAAGTCGGATCTGTACAGGCCCGCAAATGATCCCAGGCCCGCAAATGACCCCAGGCCCGCAAATGACCCCCAAAATGGACCGCAAATGATCCCGCTCCGCAAATGATCCCCATTGGGACCGCAAATGATCCCGTGGAAAAAAACAGGGAATGGCATGGATTTTTGCCACTGGATAGTGGATCTGTACAGGTCCGCAAATGATTCCCAAAAATGGACCGCAAGTGATCCCGGATCGCAAATGGTCCCTTTGGGATTCCATGCCATGTGGAATGGCATGGAATCTGGTCGTTGGATTCAATGTTTTAGAAATCAAAATATTCGCATAAAGTTAGTTTTCTTTTTCATACAAACGGTACCTTCTACGGGTGGCTCGTAAGGACGAATTTCTTTTATTTTCAAATCCTGGGTTAATTCATTAATTTTTAGATGTTTTTTATTAATAATACCGAGTTTTTTTTATAGATTTTCTTAATCGGGAGTATACTGATTCTAAGTTAAAATGAAAGAAATTAAAGTTAAGAATAAATAACCCGTAGTATGGTGGCTTGTTTGGCCCATTCAAAAATAGTTTTTTTTAACCCGAGTTATTTTTTCAAACACAAAACGTTTTTTTTTGGGGAAAAAAAGAAAATTATTTGCTTTGGTAAATAATTTACCAATTCGATATTTTTTGAGAATGTTTTATTCTTAATTCCGAGTTCCTCAGTAATCCAGAGTTCTTAATCCCAAGTTCTTAATCCCAAGTCCTTCGTCGACCGTTCTTATTATCAGAAACCGGGTAGGTTTTTTTTAATCATCGGGTCAATTATTCTGACTCAATTTTGTTTTCATTTCGAGATATATCATCCTGCTTGTCAGTATCTCCTATTTACAACACACAAGGAAACAATTTCAAAGCAACACTAAAAGTAATAACAAGCGTATTAGCCAGGAGCGAGCATAATCGCGCCTTGTTCACGAGTGTCAATTACAGACACTGCGAAGGCTGTCAAGATTGGACATGTCGCTGACGATATCAGTACGATTTTTATGGACAGGTGTGATCCGGGAATTATAGGAATGAGTTCGCCCTCTGATTGGTCGAAAGCGTGACGTCATGGAAATTTTGATTGACATGTTTTAAAGGGGGTTCCCTGCCGGAGCCAATGGTTAAAAATCATTACATTACATCATTATTAAAGTCTGTTCATTTTTCTTTCATTCATACTTTAGATCCTATATCCAGCGGCAAAAATCCATGCCATTCCATGTTCCTTCACGGGATCATTTGCGGTCCCCATTGGGCGGGATCATTTGCGGTCCATTTTGGGGATAATTTGCGGGCCTGGGATCATTTGCGGGCCGGGATCATTTGCGGACCTGTATGTACATATCTCTTTAACAGAACCCCCCCCCCACCTCCCCCCAATTTCAATGTTGGTTTTCGAGAAGACAGAAATCCAACATTGTGAAGGTGGAGAGGGACCAAGTGAGGTCATAAAAAAATACTCGCGATGTGTAAGGAGTTCATTTAGTGTTCTGAATAGCCTTATTTTGTCGGGCGGTCTTTACTTAATTGACGAATGTTGTAGCTAGTTAGGTTGTTCTTTTTGTATTTTATGTGTACAGTTTTCCTTGATCATTTTTCGTTTTCCGGGAGGGAAGCGATCTTTCACGCCCTTTCTGTTTTAATCAAAAGTGCCGCTCGCCGCGAGCGCCAGATATGACATCACACGATATTCTCAGAGTTATGGCGTAAAATCGTTGAGCATTTAAAATCATTACTCCTTTCAGAAACGGGATTGTGATTTCAATATATAATATAACAAGCTTTACCAACAACTTTATCGCATTAGCAATGAGTTCGGCACACGAGGGGCTTCTGAAACTGGCCTAATAACAATATCCTTCAATTGTTATCGCGGGCTGATTATAATAGCAGCTGATGTAGACACTCCTCACTACATGAACTGTTGTGGACACACAACACTCCACTCACAAGTCGATGTTTACAGGAGGAGGAAAACCGGAGAACCCGGACAAAGAACACTCGTATGGTGATACAGTGCCCGAGCCAGGAATCGAACCCGGGACCTCAGTGGTGAAAGGCAAGTGTTTTACCACTCATGCCCGACAGGGTTGCAGTTAATTATTTTACAGAGGGGATTTTGCAATTGATAGGTGGTTAAAATGAGAAAGATATATCCGTTTTAAAGACCGTACGTGGATTTTCAGCCAGGAAAATCAAGCTGACAGCCGGGTATTTCCCCCGGCTACCTGCTATTATCTACATCCCTGTGTCAAGGTTACCAAATTATCGTAACAAATACTGCAGGTTGCATACTCACCTTGTTTAACTCTTCTAAATCACTGATTAGCCTATGATGAAGTTGCTTTAATTTTTCCACTGGGAGTTCACCTAATTCAGATATTTTACTTAAGGAGTGCACTTCCTGGTCACTGCGTAGGCACTCAATTTCTTGTCGTAGAGCTAATGCTTCGTTTTCAGCCTAAAAATAAATATATTCATATTAACTTAACTTGGTTGATAATAAAAAAAACATGCTACGCTATAGTTCAAAACTAAATTCTCTCCGATCTTATTGGCTTAATTTGATCACGTGACATGACAGAGGCAAACTATCAGGCGTTATATTTTGGTGCTTTCTCATTGCTGCGAGCGCAGCGAGCAGCAACCTATTTCGGAAGTCTTTGATGTGCCGATACCGAAGTTCATTTGAATTCTTTTGGGTTCCTCGACCTACATTTTGCCTCGTTATCATTTCATCGGAGCAGAGAACTGGTAACTACAATCCGTGCTTTCGGTTCATTGGCCTTTCGCTATTTTGTATAGCAAATGAGACCTCAACTATTTCCACAATAATCCCCGCTTCTATCGCTTTAGGTAAGTAGGATATTGCACAAAAAGTTATTGAAACATTCTATCGAAACATTAGGATGCTGTTTACTGCTTTGGGTTGTGAAAGAAAACCCTGTTTCCATGAACTGGGTCGTTGCACAGTCGTGACTGTCGATCTTCACGCGCTGTGACGTCCTCTGTACATATATGACAACAAACAAACGGAAAAAAATAATCTATTTCTTTTATATAACAATTGCCAAGCTTTTTTAATGAGAGAAACACTGAAAAAACAAACCGAATGCGCGCTGTCGACGATAGCGATCCCTCACTACATTTCAATGTACTGCTGATATCTCGTACAAACATATACACTATTCAATGCACCACGAACGTTCAGGTCAAATACATTATCAACAATTAAGCAACTAAAGGTTTCGGAAATGGTTGTCTTCCCTACATAAAGTGTCGATGGCAGATTCAAGCAATTTATTTACTTGTGCACTAATATCACACGGCTCTAGCAAGGAGTCAGATTATTAAACTACAATTTCATATACTCTATTGCTTGCAGCACTTCACTTCTGTTAGAAACCTCTAGTTGGAACACTATCACGTCACGTGATCGCTTTTGTCCTCCACTGAGCACTTTCAGGCGTTATACTTCACCACAAAATTATCTACGATTTTGATTGGATGACATTGATCATGTGATGTGATAGTTGTCGTGCGCGGATTTAACTGTCAGACATTATAGTTAACCACAAAATTTTCGCGTGCTCTTATTGGACAAAAGCCATTACGTGACGTGAAAGTGTTCGTCCGCCACATAGAACTATCAGGCGTTGAAGTTCACCACAAAATTTGGCGCGTGCTCATTGGCCAAAAGCTATCACGTGACGTGATCAGGAGTTGTCGTCTGCAGATAGAATACTATCAGGCGTTATAGTTCACCACAACATTTTGACGCCCGCTCATTGGCTAAGAGCGATCACGTGATGTGATAGTTCTCGTGTGCGGATGCAAACTATCAGGCGTTATAGTTCACCACAAAATTTTGGCGCGCGCTCATTGGCCAAGAGCGTTCACGTGACGTGTAGTTGTCGTCCGCGGAGGCAAACTATCAGGCGTTACAGTTCAACACATTTTCGCGCGCTCTCATTGGTTCGCCACTTGGCACTCTGGCAGCCTGGCCATTGCACTTGGCAGCCTGGCCATTGCACTAACCACACACTCAACATTGTAAACTGCGTGGCTGCCATTGGCGCCAAAATAGCAGTCCGAAAAATTCACTGACGGGATATGTCAGTAAAATGTAAAGCGCCATGAGACTGTGGTGATATGGCGCTATATAAATATGGCCTATATATAATAATATGATAGTCGGCCCGTGGGCACAATCAACATGATTTTCCTGTGAGAAATTTCTATTTACGCCAAGGGTTCTACCGCTCAAAAAATTTGGCTTCACGCTTTCCAGAAGTCACCGAACAAGGATACAGAAGCTTTTGTATTCTATATTTTCAGCTTGGTGCAATGAAAGAGGAATAAAAGAGAACATCGAATATCTTACCCGGCCCTGAATCCCTTGCGATGGTTCTGCGAAAATTTTACGTGGAAGCGCGAACAGTGAATGGGAGAACATTATTCACGCAATTCAATGAGAGCTATCCGTTCTGGCCTTGAACGCTGTCTAACTAAAGCACCATACCACAAGCCATTTTCTTTGATAAGAGACCAATTATTCGTTCCCGCCAACGATGCTCTGGACTCGCATTTGAAAAACCTGGCAAAAAATGGAGTCATTTCCTCGACGAAATATAAGCAAGCTATTTCAAAAAGAAGATTTAGAAAAGCTCTATGCAACGGGCCAGCTCGGAAACAAAACCCCAGAAAGCCTTATTCAAACTGCATGGTTGTACATCATGCTATATTTTGGTAAAAGAGGAAGAGAGAAGGTCGCCGATGACATAGTTTTTGACAAAACAACAAGTGGCTTCGAGTATACTGCCTTTAAAAAGAGCGTGCGACTGTAAATAAATTCACCAATGGGAAACAAATATCCTTGCCAATCTACTCACCATTATGAGCAAGAAGGCTAACCTCTCGGTCCCCTACACTCCACATTGTATATTCGTGCTACTGCTGTGGCTATCTAAAAGCAGCTGCACTGTAATGGCTTCCGTTTTTACTCCAGCCAGGCTTTTCAAGTCCTTTCCTTTATATACCATTCTCAAAAGCTTTTCCCCACAATTTCCCTCCTTTTCAAAGCCCTGCCCGCTTGCCTGTTTATGACAGTTAAAACGTAACTTTTCATTTCAATCAAAACATAATCTATTTATTCGCGCGAATCTTTGTCCTTTTTTGAGAACGATGCAGTTTATATAGAGCTACTTCACTAAAAATGTTGTGTTGAACAATAAAGACAATAGATGTTTCTGTCTCGGAACTATCGGCTAATAGTTTTAAAAACATCAAATTTCCAAGGGAAACTATCAACCGATAGTTCCTCGACGGACACAGTCTATTTGTATAATAGTTGCCCGCGGAAATTTGATGTTCTTAAAACAAATATAAGCCCGAGAACGAAGTTCTAGGGCTTATATGTTAGTTTCCCTTGGAAATTTGATGTTTTTAAAACTAACATATAAGTGCTTATATTTGTTTTAAGAACATCAACTATCAACCAATAGTTCCTCGACGGACACAGTCTATTTGTATAATAGTTGGCATCCGACAAAATTGTGTGCTGAAATATAACGGCTGATATTTCCCTTGGATGTTCTTAAACTAGCATATAACACCAACCCCAGTTTCACAATGTTTATATTCAATATTTACTGCTTCTCCATGGTCATGGCTAGATTCCATCCGTCAGAAGGACGCAATCCCCAAATGCACTTCACTAAAAAAATCACAGAAAGCAGGAACTGGTGTCTAACAAAGTAACTCCCGCTAATAAAACAGCATGCAGCATAAAAGTTCTGAAAAACGTTGACAGATCTCTCGTGGCGTAGGGGATAGTGACGGTTGCAGTCCGTATCACAAAAATAACCTTGTGAAGCGCATTTGAATATATTCATATAGAATTTGCGCTATATAAATGAATACCTTTTTTTACGGTTTCGGTTCGAGTCTCCGTGGAGACGTTATCTTTATATATAGTTGAGGGAGCGTCCTTGTTCGCCTAAATTTCTAAGTGCCGCTTTAGTGTGTACCCTACAAATTCGGGTATATAACATCGAGAAAATAATGCAGAGCATTCGGGATTGCGATCTTCTGCCGGATGGAATCTAGCCCTTCTCCATAGTCGGTACAGAGTTGAAAACAGCTGGAGAAAAGGCCTGCTGAGCAGTTATTATTTACATCTCAGATTAGGCAAAGCCCACTGATAAAAAAAAACCTCTAATTTTCTTACCACTACAAACTAAGTTTCAACATACCACTTCTTTTTTCATAATTGCCTCTAAAGTATCCTTGTGTGAGGTTTTAGCCTTCTCTATCGACTCCTCCGCTTCCTTCTTCCATGCATCACAGGCCTGTCTGGCCTGAGCCCATGAATCTTCCCAAGATTCTAGCTTAGACCGTGCAGACAGAAGCTCCTCATGAAGCCGCTGTACTTCTCCTGAACTTCCTAAGTCTAATGGAGATGGTAATTGGGGAGAACCAAGATGCTTGGGAGAATGAAGCTGTGTCGTAAGGGGATCAAATATGCTACTGTGGAGGGTACTGCGTATAAGAGGACTGGCACGGTATGGGTTGGACTGCTGGAATAACGGAACAGAGTAACAAGCGTCAATCATAGACAGACTTTCTCAAAGTCTGATTGTGAGCTACAGCTATTTCCAAACTGGTTGTCTCATACAGCAATTGTATGGTTTTGACGACGGGACGTGGAAAAGTGTTTTCCCAACAGTGTTTTTTTATTTGCCTATTATTGCACATTCTTCGAAAAAGAGTATGCATACAAAACATCATTTAGGCCGAATAAAAAAACACAATTATTTTTTTATGTTCACGTTCTCTTCTGAAATGTGTGCGACTGCATGCATGAACTTTCACGTGCATTATTGTGCTACGTAATTACTAGATTCCGTATGAGTGGGACAAACTACAGCACTGCCAACAGCACGGTTACCGTACGGCTTGCCGTGACGTTGAAATGGTTTCTCGTTGTTTTTGTCGTGCTGATCCAATCAAATCACAGAGTTACAGTACTGCACGGTTACGGACATGTCGTAGTGTGTCCCACTCACACGAAATCTGCACTATTGTCGTCGTCCTGGACGTCGCCGTCCTGTAAAGGCCTGCATACACGAGGAACAGTTGCAGAAACATTGTTGCTGATAATGTTTCTTGGGTGAGCAAACGAGCGGGAAGCAAGTTAGACACATGTTTTGGTGCCTGGCTGAGCAAACCAAGAAACGGTATATACTTCATGGTAGTCAGTTTCGTTCCATATAGTCTCCCTGCATAATACTGTAAAACAGTAGAGAAATGATAATGCAGGGAGACTATATGGAACGAAACACTACCATGAAGTATATACCCAAGAAACGTTCTACACGAAAACACATGCTGGCGCATGCACCTTAATCATACTAGGACGTTTGCGCGTGCGCAACATATGTAGCGCAGTCCTGCGATCTAATCAACATTGTTTCGTCACCGGGGAAACATTTGTTGCGAAAACAACATTTGCTTCTCGTAAGCAAAAATGTTTCAGAGGTGTTTCAGAAACGCAAGAAGTTTTTCGCGCGCGTGCAGACAAGGAAACATTTGGGAAACACTGAAATTCACAAATGTTTCCACAATAGTGTTTAGTCGTTTGCGCAAGACTTGAAGTCAATACGTACAACGCAACATGACACATGCACCATGCGCGAGACGACCTTTGGTTGAAATAGCTGTATGTTGTCGGGCGCAAAACGAGCTTTTCTCAGCTGTAACGCGCCATTATTTACCGACCCGTATTTTGGTCGGAGGTGTAGGAACAAAATGTACCTCATCAGCTACTTTTGTTCCTACCGACATTTGAACATGTCTGCTACACGTTGTGATTTTATTCTCTTAGTAATGATTACAACCAAGAATAACCTTAAGGTCCGGTCAATCGAGCATGAGCGTCGATAAGAGTTCAAACTCTCACTCTCGTTTGACCGCAAACTCTCATCCACTCTCATCGAATTTGAACCTGTTAACATTTTCATGAGTGTTGAGAGTGTTCTTCGACTCTCATGCTCGTTTAACCGGGGATTTATACTTGCGAGTCCGGTAGAAATTACGCGCCAGTTTTATGAAAACTTAATTAGATTATTTTTGCAGGCGGAACAAGTCGCTTGCTGTCGCACTCTCGCTTTGAAAAGGCCTCCCAGTTTTCGGCTTTGCCAAACAAATATACGATTAAAAAAAGTAGTTGACTTGTGGCAAGTCAACATCAAGCACAATGTTCAATATTTAAAGGGATCTCAACTGTAAAATAATGTTTGGTCTAAAATGTTCCTTATGGATGCCTAAATTGGCTCCCGGTTAGCTCAGTGGTTAAGCGCTGGTCTGTCGTGCGGGAGGTCGCGTGTTCAAACCCAGGCCGGACCAACAATCAGGGTCTTAAAATAACTGAGTAGGTGCTGCCTTTGTGATCGTGCTGCAAATGGTTAGACCTTCAAGTCTTCTCGGATAAAGACGATAAACCGTAGGTCCTCGGAGACCTCTATAGAGGGGCTTTAAGCCTGTTGACGTTCTCCGTCTATCTTTAGAGTGGTAACCGCCTAACTGGTTAGCTCAGTTGGTAGAGCACGGTCTAGAGTGCGGGAGGTCAGGGATTCGAATCCCGGCCGCGTCCTTGGGCAGGGACTTATATAAGCCGTTGGCCTTGTCTCCTTCCGGTAGTATCGTCGTGTGCCGTTTAACCAACTGCGTCATAAAATTCCCTTTGTTACCCCCGTTCGCTATGATTAATTTGACTCGGAAATTATATACGAACATCCGAATCGACACTTCTAGAACGATTATACGTTATCCTCAGCATAAAAAAATATATATACCGCCCGAACCGGGATTCGAACTCAGGCCGGTTAAGAATCGATGCAATGGCTTACCCACCACAAACACAAACCCTAACCATTAGACCACGAGAGAATTCGCTGATTGCAGTCGTGTTTTTTACCAGATATATATCAACTTCATTAGCATGTTCATAAAATTCTATTGTCGTGTCATGTAAATTGTACATTAGGTGTCATTGATGGGCCAGTAGACTTGCTCCAAGTCGAACTCGCTGAGTCACTGGGTAAGCGATTACTGGGTCAAAAATCGAGCGCGAGAATCGAAGCGAGAGGCGAGTTCGACTTGTTTCACTTGCAGAAAATTGAATCGGGGGATTATGTAATGGCGCGAAAACACGTTTCAGGGGCGGAGCTTACATTTCGCGCCTTTCACAAACTCTTTCCGAGTACAATCAAATTGAAAATACCACATCCACGGTCGACTGACTTGACACGTCAACATTCCATGCTTGAAGAATTGACGCTTTGTGATTGGGCAAATCTTCGGACGTCATAAGCCACGCCTCCGGTTGAAAAATCAACCAGTAAATTTGGCGCGCTGCAAGTGGGAAAAGTCCTTCCTGCGGGGGGCTAAGAAGGACTTTGAGAAAGTCTAATGGGCCCGCACTAATTCGCTGATGCGGTTCCCCTGCCAACGGTATGTATTTTTTGCTTATGTGTATGCTTTTCCTTTATATTTTATTCTATATATTGCTGTTGGTGAAGCTAATAAAATAAAAATAAAATTGATTTTCCTGTCTATAGAAGTCATTTGAATTTCCTGTGTGCCACATCATGGATCTTATGACATTACACCATTCCCCCTATTGTCACACAACAAAAGAGCTATTGTTTTATGATAACATTAAACGTGTAACTTCATAGGATCCAAGATGACAGCACACAGGACATACAAATGAGCTTTATGCAGGGGCGGATCTAGGATTTTTTTAGGGGGGGGGGGGGGGGGATGGTGGCTGCAAACATAGCGCCATTTATTTTCGAGATGTAAAAATATTCTGCATGGCTTTAATTTATGAAGGTCAGAATAATACAACTATTACATAAATACAGTTCCATAAAAATAAAAACCGAAACAAAATAGTAAATAAGTATGAATAACGTAAGTAAGTAAAGTAAATATCGTACGAGCTTGAAGAGCTGCTCTCGAAAGGCCAGGAAATCTGACATTCTAGAGTCTAAAGGGGGGTGGCTAGCCCCCCCCCCCCCCCCCCTAAATCCGCCCCTGTTTATGGACAGGAACATTGGTCCACATATGACATCTACTGTACAACTTACTGGAGACACACATAGCAATAAATTTATCCATAAGGAACATTCAAGAGCAGATATTAATTTTCAGTGGAGACTGATTTTCACCAAGCAAAACCTGAATGCCTAACCTTTTGTAAAACCCCAGCTCCTGAGCCAAAAGAAGATGAATACTGTCCTAGAGGAGAGGTAGGTGACTGGGGAGTGTATGACTGGGGGGAGCAAGTTCCTGGAATGGTAACAGGTGCTGAACCTATTGTTGCTATAGTCAAAGATGAGAGAGAATCCCCAAGGGATGTTGATCCTGGTGATGCATTGTTAAGCTCCTTCTCTAATTCTGACACATCAAAGTCATCTAGGTTAAGGTCATCTAGAGCACTCTCTACTACAGACTCCACTGTGTCTGCCGCAGGGTAAAATGGTGCTGCAGAGGCAGATACACTAGATGGAGTTTGGGGTGCTGAACTAGATGATGATGACAAAGAGGTTCTTGATGTTATGATGTTCTGGGAAGTAAAAAGCAGAGCACTCATTAGCGAGAGTCACTTCCAACATAGAAATTTCAACAATGTTTGTTAGTGGAAAAATATATGTAAGCTAGAATGCAGAAAGTGAATTGTGGTTAAGGATCCACCTAGAATTGTTTTTTGTTTTTTTATCAATTTGAAGGAGAATATTCCAAATAGTACAAAAAAGGAAAATCGCTTGGTTAATTTCATAATCAAAATGTTAATTCTCCTCACTAGCTCAAGAGCACACACAACTTTCTATATTTCTATAGATTTAAAAACATGGCTTTCACCCAATCTGAGCAGTGTTTTCTGTGGATTATTTTATCATTTTAATTTCTTAACTCTGCTTTTAACCAACCTGTTTTCGTCTAGCTTTCTCTGCTTCATCTAAACTTGGATCATTCTCTATTGATAATATCTGTCTTCTTATCATAGTCTGGGATGAAAATCATAATTAAATGTTAACAATTAAATGGTGAGTAAGGTGTTTTAAAGGGTTTTTAATTAATACCAGAAAATAACCAGTCACGTTTTGCTGAAATTTATCAGTTAGTATACGTAAACAGTGCACTCTAAAACGTGAACTGAATAAGATGTGAAACGTCATAACTTGTATTCAGTCCATACGATATAAAAAAAAAACACAATGTTCCAGGTTGGAGACACCTTCATTGTCAAGTGAACATCTCTGTTCAAAGCTCTGCGACACATGATGCTCCACTTGATTGATCTCTGACATTTGGTATCGTGCAAAATTCAAATTGAAAATACACCAATGAGTTTGTAAACGGTTCTAAAACGCTATTGACAGGCATAACTGAGCAACTACATGTAGCTTCCTGCTTTTTACTTTTGCTCGGCTTATTTTAATTTTACCTTCAGCAATTTAGTATTCTAACAGGAGAAGACTGATAACTTGCTTACTTGCTTGACAGTGTTCTGTATTCGAAGGGCAAGAAAGGGAAGGGTATTTCCCCTTTTATAGTATGGGTCCTTGTTTAATAGTTTATGGATGAGAGGGCCTGGTAAGCCTTTAATTTATGCCGTTATATCTCTGCCACAATTCATGTTTTGATTTCAACATGCAAGATTCCGATTTGACATTCGTGTTTGGTATTCTACATTCATGTTTAGATTTCAACATGCAAGTTTCCGATTTGACGTTCGTATTTACAATTGAACATTTAAACTCAACATTCAAGTTCTCGATTCAACATTCAAGTTTGCCATTCAACATTCAAGTTCGAAATTCAAGTTTCCGATTCAACATTCCATTCAAGTTTGCCATTCGACATTCAAGTTCGAAATTCAAGTTTCCGATTCAACATTCAAGTATGCCATTCAACATTCAAGTTCGAAATTCAAGTTTGCGATTCAACATTCAAGTTTGCCATTCAACATTCAAGTTCGAAATTCAAGTTTTGATTTGAACTTCATGCTTGGATGCTCAAGGTCACGCATGCCCAATGACAATCGTACCCAGAATTCTGTGCGGGATAGATGTGACAGCTTAGAACACGTGCAGTAGTCAGTACAACAACATGAATACAAATGCTAATCTTCAAAAGAACAGAGCTATCCTTCGCCAAGTGGCAGAACAGCTTCTATCAATGGCAAACGATGGTAAGTGTCTTTAGCATGGAACCCTTACACCAAATGTAATATAAACAAAATCGAAATGGTTCAACACCGCGCAGCTAGATTTGTACATAATCACACAAACATCGTGGGCTACTTGTGGAGCAACTAGCAAAGTAAACCTTACTCCATACCGATGGAGTTGAAATGTGGGAAAGACATCTTCAGGGTTCCCACGGTCAAGGAAAAGTCAGGGAAATTTGTTGTGTTCAAGGTCAGTGAAAAGTCAGGGAAATTTGTTGTGTTCAAGGTCAGTGAAAAGTCAGGGAAATTTGTTGTGTTCAAGGTCAGTGAAAAGTCAGGGAAATTTGTTGTGTTCAAGGTCAGTGAAAAGTCAGGGAAATTTGTTGTGTTCAAGGTCAGTGAAAAGTCAGGGAAATTTGTTGTGTTCAAGGTCAGTGAAAAGTCAGGGAAATTTGTTGTGTTCAAGGTCAGTGAAAAGTCAGGGAAATTTGTTGTGTTCAAGGTCAGTGAAAAGTCAGGGAAATTTGTTGTGTTCAAGGTCAGTGAAAAGTCAGGATTGTTTTTACTGCAAATGAGTGGGAACCCTGATCTTAGTGATGTCAAAAAAAACATCGCAAAGCAGGTGCACAGAAAGCTTCTACAAAAAGAAAAGGGAAATTGTCCAGGAAAAACTCTAATAAAGTAACTGTTGACTGTCCTGAATCGTGGTGTATCTGTGGAGGACCCGAGTGTGGAGACATGATTGCCTGTGAAAATAAAGACTGTCCCATGCAGTGGTTTCATGTTCAATGTGTGGGACTTACAATAGCACCAGGTGGAGAGTGGATTTTAGCCTCAAATACAGCCGCCAAAGTGGATTTGTGCACAGTGCAAAGTTGCAGCCATGAATAACTCACCTCTGTAAACAGAGTTTAAGCTGAACTTCAGCCAAGAGAGACTTAGTTTGTGTGATTACTAAAGAAAACTATAAAAGCTACACAAATCTTGGAAGAGGAACATTAAAAATCTCTCCTTTTAAAAGTTTTTTTTTAAGAAAAAATGTCGAAGATAGATTTAAAATTTAACATTGTAAAATTTAAAATATATTAACTAAATGAAAAGTGACCTAATGACAGGCAAAGCAGTAGTTTAAATATACACGTATTACTGAAAGGTAGATTGTTCCAGGTTGTTATAGTCCTAGGATAAAAAGAGTACTTAACAATGTCATTATTTACACTGAGCTGACGAAAGCATTTGGGAGCCTGGATTTTCTTGTTATAGGACAGATGTCCTGAGGAAAATCTATACCAACATAGCCCATGTGAATCTGATAGAACATGCAAACTTGGTTCAGTAGCCTACGCTGTTCCAGGGTGTCCTATCCTAGGCAGTTTAGCATAGGGTTACATGGCTAAAACGAGTAAAGTCATTATGTACAAATCTAGCTGCGCTGTGTTGAACCATTTCGATTTTGTTTATATTACATTTGGTGTAAGGGTTCCATGCTAAAGACACTTACCATCATTTGCCATTGATAGAAGCTGTTCTGCCACTTGGCAAAGGGTGCACGTAGCTCTGTTCTTTTGAAGATTAGCATTTGTATTCATGTTGTTGTACTGGCTACTGCACGTGTTCTAAGCTGTCACATCTATCCCGCACAGAATTCTGGGTATGATTGTTATTGGGCATGCGTGACCTTGAGCATCCAAGCGTGAAGTTCAAATCAAAACTTGAATTTTGAACTTGAATGACTTGAATGTTGAATCGGAAACGTGAATTTCGAACTTGAATGTTGAATTGGCAAACTTGAATGTTGAATCGGAAACTTCAATTCCGAACTTGAATGTTGAATGGCAAACTCGAATGTTGAATCGGGAACTTGAATGTTGAAACTAAAGTTTAAATGTTCAATTGTAAATACGAACGTCAAATCGGAAACTTGCATGTTGAAATCTAAACATGAATGTAGAATACCAAACATGAACGTCAAATTGGAATCTTGCATGTTGAAATCAAAACATGAATTTTGGCGGAGATATAACGCCATATTAATTATGCTAATTAGGGTTAAACTGTTAAGAGAGAGAGAGTCAGCGTCATCGTGGTTCTGGCTGAGGACTTGTATGTTGTGCCAATTTTGTCAGAGCAAAAATTACTGTTATTTATTTAACTTGGCAAGTTCAATAATTGAGGCATGTTTAGTTCATCCCAGACCATATTTACACTTCAGATCATAAATGCATGAGTACTCCAACTAGTGTATGCTAGTAAAATTGTAAGTCACAGTATCTATATGGATACATTAATAATAATATACTTGTTGTGAAGCTGCCACCACAAAGTGTTGCTGGGACTCAAGGGAATAGTATTATAACTGTACGACAATGCCAGTAAATAAATAAAACTAAACCTGGGTCACTTAGACAACGAGAACCAATCACATTGCAGAATAAAAATAAAGAATTCCAACTTGTGGTTATTAGTGTTGATTACAAGACAATAGCATTTAAACTTGCTCGAGCTTTGATCCATGAGTTAAAGGCAAATATTGCACTGAGATTTAATGCACTTATCAATTGAAATCCCGAATCTCCTTACCCCCCCCCCCCCCCCCCCACCCCCCATATGTGGGGCATTTGATGGCAATTGACCAGTTTTTGTGGCCCCAGGGGGTTGGGATTTTACTTGATTTGCTTCAAGTACAGACAGAGAGACAGAAGAGGTTTATTGGCACTTTGCAGACATTAATGCTTACATCAGTGTTGAATCCAATAAATAAACAATGACTAAGTAGATGAATACTAAGTCTTGTTGTAGGGTAATATATATTACATTAATTTATTGTGGAAACAGATGGCAAGTTACTTATAATGCAGGATCTAATTGTAAGGCAATCAGATATGTATTTTAAGCTGCTCTTCTTGCAATTTTGGTATCAGTGGCTTAAGTATAAGGGTTAAAATTTGGTCATGAGTTTTCTTTAGGGATATTTTCAATGTATTTTCCAGTGAAGCATAGAATTCGTTTCTTGGTACATGTTCTTTAAAAGTTTGTGGGAGGGGTGGGGATTTCACAGGAGCCCAGGTCATCTTAGGCGATCATCAAGTAAGATTTTAGCGCTTTTTTTCATTTCTATAAAAAACTGCCACATACCATGGAGAAATAAGGTATATTTTTTCAGCAAGTTGACCATCAAAGTTCCAGCACGGCTTGCTCAAAAATGTACTGTTTGTGCTGGACAGCAGATGAAGTGCAATGATTGCATGTGGCAATCCAGGATATAAGATAGAGTGGTTCCAGACACTTTCAGTGTGTTGGAGTTAATAGCTAGTTGAACAGTCTTTCAAATGTCCATCCACACTAGGCCTGTTCACAGGCTACGTGTACATCCACACCAGTATTTCTTGTTATTAAACATAATAACTTTCAACAACCAAGCCCCGCGTAGCATAGTTTTAGTGCTATAAAAATACATAAGACAAGAAAGAACACTGTTCTAGAGTGGGGATTTGATCCCATTTGACTGCATCAAGTTCCACAGAAGGGTGGGGTTTTTCTTACAGGACTTCAGGACTTTTTCAAATCAAATCCCCACCCCTACTCCCTAGGGGAGGGGGAAGGTGGGAGGGAGGGGGTTTCAATTGATGAGTGCATAAGTTTGAATTCTAAGTCTTTTTGAATGAAGAACATTGTGTGGATCTGTTAGGATTTGTAAGTTGGAATGGTTTATTGTCGTTTTGCGATGTGTGTAGTTCTCATTGTCTTGGTGGCCCTAGTTACATTAGTTTTTCCCTCTTTTTTTATGGCCCAAGCATGAAGTGCGCAGCCATAAACAGGGTAAAAGACCAAGGATCCATAACTTACAGTACAGACTAAGCAAACAAGGTTACCGTAATTTACCACTTATAAGACCAAGGATCCATAACTTACAGTACAGACTGAGCAAACAAGGTTACCATAATTTACCACTTATAAGCTCTCTTTTCGTAAGTTTTTGGATCTCAAACCCCCTCAGATTACCTATGATAGCTTGAGGATGTTCCAGTTCTAAGACATTTACAGTTCATAAACCTGACAAAAATACTGAAAACTCAAAGCTGAACACACTTTTAGCCCCCATCTTGAATGTAGTCCCGGGGGGGGGATTTACCCAAAGTTGGGTAGGGGTGTGCCGCTGGGGCTCTGAAACCCTTACCCTGTTTAAGACAAAAAAACTCAAATTTCCATACCCTGTTATAAAAGACAAAGTGTTAAAATTATCTATACTTGGATGTCAGTGTTTATTGTGATCTTGTATAATGAGTGTCATAACTAAATAAGTCTTCAGCAAGCACTAGACTAAATAACGGCACTAGATAAATACCATACCCTGTTAAAGATCTGTCGATGTGAAAATGGATACCCTGTCTAAGATCAGAAACTCGAAAAACCATACCCTGTCCAGCGGATCATCCCCGTATAGTCCATATATGGAAGTACCCCCCTCCCACGGGAATGTAGACTGCCGACCATAAGATTTGAAGGCTCCAATATGGTGGACAAGCTTTCATGAGTTTCAGAGCACATTTTGAATTTTTTTTTTAAAGTACCCGGCTATAAGCTGTACCCCTATTATTTTGGGAACTTTTTCTCACAATTTTCAAAATTTTGTGACAAAATGCTGCAGCTTATAAGTGTTAAACTATGGTAATAAGCTGTTTATTGTATATATTTCTTTGAGACTGGAAGTGGGCAGAAGGTTCATAAAGGAAGTGATAGACTGCAAATAAATTGACCAATAATAGCTCACAAAATTACTTAGCTATAATTATTATAAGGAGCCTTATTACTGTGTATCCATGGCCACACATGGGCTCTTTCTCGATATATCAACGACAATGAACTACAGCAAAACAATACCCTGAAATACAAAGAACCCTAACCCCAGAATACAATGAACTACAGCAAAACAATACCCTCAAATACAAAGAACGAACGAAAACAATAGAGTTGTTCATTGTCCTGAATTTCAGGATGTTGATATATTGAGAAAGCCCCCACAGATGGCATCATTGAAACAAAGTAGTTTTGCAATACTTATGTATACTTATGTAAGTTATGTATCCTTTTTTATGTCCTGGATACTTCACCCTTGGGCCATAATAAATTGGGGAAACTAAGTCCATAACTTATGGTACAGACCTTGTGCTTGTTTAATAAGAGGTATTTATTATAAAAATTATAACTAAGTATTTTTTCAAGCTATGATCGGTCAATTTGAGGTCCATAACTTCTGGTCTCATAGAAAATAAAGAAGCTATATAAAAACATCTTATTAACCTTGTTTACTTGGTTCGTACCATAAGACTGGATCCTCATTTTTCACCATTTCTTTTAGTGCTTGGGCCAAGAAAAAGTGGGAAAACTTGGTCCATAACGTATGGTACAGACCAAGCAAACAAGGTTAATAAGAGGTATTAAATATATATAATTATATTAGCTCGCCTGCAAGGGTGCTATCAGATGTATATTTTACTGCTAGTCTACTAACCTGATGGTCTTCCTCCCTGCTGCTGCTCCTTTCAGATCTCTCAGAGCCTGGTGCCTTAGCATATGAACCACCTGGTGTCAGTGGATCCCCATAACCCCCAGACCCCGCTGATGATGTGGACATGGACCTTGACGGCTTACTGATGGGCTGCAGAAGGCTTGTTGGCGGAAGAGTGTCAACTGGAGAGAAACCTAACTGCTGCAATGACTGTAGCAAAACAACAAAAACACCACAGGTTAAAGTCTTGATGCTGTAAATACTGTGAATTTAATCTAAGGCCAAACGAAAAAAGTGAACTGTGTTTCCTGTAACCAGACCGACCTGGATTTTTTCATACCCAAATCACTGACCTCAAACTTTTACTTGAATCGTAAAAATATAAAACAATGAGAAGTATGTACTAAACAACAACTTCTCGCTACAGTGTGTCTTCAGTGCGATCGCATCAATATAACAACAATGCAAACAAGCATACAAAAAAACGAAATACATGTATAATTATTTTTCAACCTGGATTTTTTTTAGCTTGTTACCACATGGCCTGGGGAGGGGGGAGGTACCCCCAGAAATTTAGGATAAGGGTGTGCTGTGGAGATATCGAAACCCTGACCCTATTTAAGAGGGAAAAATCATAAAATGGGTACCCTTTACAAGGCTTGAAACTAAAGTATGAGACCCTATTTAAGGGAATAGTGAATACAGGTAGTCAGAATTTATTGAAGATTGTTATGTTTAGTGGGCATTGAGCAAATGCACGATATTGCAGATCAAGAGTTAGGGAACAAAAAAGACACCCTATTTAAAGTGCCAATGAAATGAAAAATTTAATCCTGTTTTTCTATATATTTTTTTTAAAATTCTAGGCTTCTCTTATTCATTTTGTGCAATTAAAAATCAATTTGGAGAGCGCAAACATATTTTTTTTCGTATCGAAGTCAGGCGGAATTGCCAAAATCAGGCGACAATTTTTCTGCTGTTAAAGATATGGTAATCACATGCATGATGTCACTAGGTCTGCGCATTTATATTCGTCTCCATAAATACTACAAAATAAGAGCATTTTTGGCCAGTTTTCAATTTAAATATGTAATACTTTGAGAAACCTTGACAATGGCCATATTAATTGTTCTAATATAATCCTTGCAGTCAGCTATATTTTTACTTTTGTGAATATTAATGTAGGACCTAGTGACGTCACGCATGTGATTAGCATATCTTTAACGGCATAAAAATTGTCGCCTATAATTTAATAAAATGTCATTGGCACTTTAAGGATTGGATATTTTATTTAAGTTAATGGTTCCAGCCCACTGCCCCAGACAATAAAACAACAACAATATATGTGGGGTAAGGGGATGAGGATGAAGTACTCCACGAAAAGTAGTAAATAGAAACCAACACAACACCACCCCTGAGGGTCCTAATTCCCCAGGGCTCTGGGGGTCCTGAATCCCCCACCAACACACCTGGGGTAGCAATACCCCTGCATTGTCTCAACTGTGAAGGGGTAGTAATCCCCATGGGACAGTGAAACGGACATTACATTGAGACTATGGAGGAAAGGGTGACCAAAGGAGCACTTCATCCTGTATCCCAATTTATTTAAATCCTACTGTTAACTAATATTACATACAGAGCCATGCTCCTGTGTAATAGATGATGTACATGCAAATCATTGATAATGTTCGTAGATAAAAGGTTCTTAATAAATGTTCTGCAATCAAAACTGTCCATATCACAGAACGTCAATGGTGTAAGCTAGTATGGACTCTAGTACTTGCTCTAAGTGAGCAAACTTATGTTTAACTACAAGAGGGAGTAGAGGTGGGAGCAGGAGCAAAGGGGAGGGTGGGTGTGGGAAACTTTTCCTTCTAGAAGCTTGCCGAGAGGAAAACTGACTGGCAGCGTGCCAGAGATACGAGGTACAAGAACTGGCAGCTTGGCTGTGATTGGTCGAAGGAATGACAGCCACGTGCACTGACAAATATGATTGGTTACCAGGGAGCTGGTGCGCAATGGAGGGGAACCGAGTACAAACTTTGACTGGGAAGCTGTTTCCCACCTCTATTCAACTTGTATATATACCTTATTATAGGAAATTAACAATGCACTTTATTAACGCGATTTTACAAAATTCGCGTTAATTTAATGTATCTTAATTAATGTCGATGTAAATTTAATGCACGCTATTTTACAACATTGTTATTTTAAAGCACCTTTATTTCATTTCAAAACCTTATTAGTTCATGACTCCTCTATTGGCTCTTCAGAGTCACTATTGCGGTTTGGTTTCCGTCAATCAAACGAGTGAGCAGCTCTTGGTGATTTCACCGTGAGGCTTTGAAAGATCTTTTGAATTGATAGGGTCTAGTTAGGCTTCAAACCCAAATTTTCGGCTTTAAAAAAAACTTAGAAACATCCGTGCACTTGTCTTGGAAGGTTTTATTGACGGAAGCCAAAACGCAGTTTGGCGTTCAGAAATGTAAAGTGCGAGTTTGCAGAATTATGAAAATCGCAGTAAATAAAGCAAGATGCTTATCGAAAAATTCGCGTTAATTTAATGCATGTAAACCTAACTTTTGAAACATTCGCGTTAATTTAGTGTAACGTAAATTTTCTTCGCGTTGTCAACGTGCATTGTTAATTTCCTATAATAAGGTATACACAACGGGCTGTGGTTGATCATTAACTACAATTTATGCAAGCATAAATTTGCTGACAATACAGAATATGAGACCCCTATTTAAGGGTCCAACACCTAGAAAACCATACTCTATCCATGGCACATACCTGTAATATGCCCCCCCCCCCCAAACAGTTTTCAAACTCATGAATAATTAATGTTTCAACAGCCAATTGGGTCATCCCATTTTGGTCAGGTGCATGTACTACTATTACAGTGCTGATTAATCACGGTTAAGACTTAATTCGGACTTGTCTCCAGTTTGAAGCTTGATGAAGCACAGAAGATGTCATGAAGCTTTTTTAGACTTATTTAATTTCTTCCAAAAACTCCTGAGTGTTAGTCTTATTAAGTTGGTACATTCTTGTTGCAATGCACCTCTGTAAACAAATCTGTCTAAATTCAGTATAAAGAGAATACATAGGCACGCAGAGATTTGGAATTTATTGTAGAGTGTTCAACCAGATATCTCAAGAATGTGCACTGTCAGTGAATTACTGTATTTCCGCACGTATAAGCCACACCTCTAACATCGGCCTGACAACTGGGAACCGTGCAAAAAAACTCTAAGAAAAAACTCACATATAAGCTGTACCCCAAACTTGGGAAGGAGAATCTTTTGTTTGAGTGCATAAATGCTTGTACTTGAAGCATCCAAGTCATGTCAACTGCTATTGCAACTTCACATTATGGTTTCAACTTTCCTTGTCATTTCTTGTGTATAATTCTTTTGCTTTTAATCCCCCATTAACTAACAACATACTTTAGGAATTTCATTCCTTTAAGCACACAAGAAAGTAAGATTATTTGGCAAAGCTATATGTGCATGTGTTCGAGTCCATGGTCTGCCATCTTGGATTCTCAAGGGGAGGGGCCTGGGGCGAGTGTTTTCTCAAATGTATGATCGAGCATGAGCTCCGAACCTGAACTCGACGAGAATAATACTTTATTTGAAAGTTTGAAGGCTTCCAAGACTTTAACAACACTATGAACCATTTGAGTAATAGCAGAGAATGCGACAAGCAAATGGACAGCTACATGTAGGTTTCTTTGCAAAGCAAAGGAAAGAAACTCGAGTAGAAAACACTCACATAATAAGCTGCACCCCCATCGTTGAGACAACTTTTTGTTACTTTCAAAATCTTAAAGGTGTGGCTTATGTGTGAGGAAATCAATATTTTATTCTGTTTATTTAAATTATAAATACTAATTAATTAAAGCACAATATCACTGAATCAAATGTTTCCCATTAAGGTGAGAAGATTGGTAGCCTGCTATGCAGACGTAATTTTTCACTCTCATAAATTTGAAGAAAAAAGTAACATCTGCTTACCCGAACGCTTAATTAGTTTCCAATATGCACACCTCATTGTGTTATGGACCAATCGGATTTTACCTTCCATATCCTGGAAAGTGACGAAATGTTACATTTAAAAGGAATTCAGACAATACATTTGCCATTGACCAATCATAGGAGTGTTCACTGGCATGCCAATTCACTAAAATTCTAACAATGGCTTTGATTGGGCAGAAAAATAAAACAAACATGCCAACATCATGCTTGCATATTGGAAACTAATTAAGCACTCGGGAAAACAATTTTTCATCGAATTTATGAGAGTGAAAACATACGTCTGCATAGCAGGCTAGAAGATTGGCTGAGAGGCAATTAACCAACACAAAGAATATTCTCGTAGTTTTACGTGTCGGGCTATACTTAGTGAACAAATGGCACTGTAAAAAAGTGGTCATTGAAGTGACCCTTAACTCCTTTTTTTATTTCTTCATATAAATTTGTATAATATTTAGAGTAATTCTGCGAAAAAAAGTTTTGGTTTTGCTTGAATCCTTGATTGTCTACAACCTGTTGAAGTTTGCAAAAAGCGAAAAACTGCGGCCTCGTGTTTGTTCTGCTCTCGAATTCTCCCAAACTTACCTTGGTTTGCATTAGCCTGTGCAAACACAGAAGATCTGTTTCATTTCTTAATTAATATAGTTTGTATACATGTGTTCAGATAAAATATTTCTCAGTGGTGGAAATCCTTGTAAAGTACTGTAGTCCATTTTATTTTTTAAATTCCTTACCATGTTCAAGTCAGCATCATTTAAGTCCCTACCAACAGCTGACTCTTCTGTAATAAAGACAATTTTAAATAGAAAATTAAGCAGAAAATTCTTGGAACAAATTTAAAGATTGTTACTCTGTGATTAAAAGTTAGATCAAGTCCCTGCAATTTTCCATGACTTTCAAAATGGCAAATGACAGTACACCTTCATACGACCTTCAAGGGGCTATAATTACGTCAATCAAATTAAAAGACAAAACTGCAAAAATAACATCCTGATATATAAGAGAAATATCAGGTGTAAGTCCTGATGTGCTTTTCAAGCTTTTTCGATAAAGGATAGCAAAGATTAAAATGGATTACAAAAGCTTAATCTTCAAACTTGATTTCGGTTACAGTTACCAATTTCAAGTTGCTCTAAATTTCTCTTAAAAGCAGTATTTTCATTCACTTGAATCTTTGGTTCATCAAAATTGTCTAAACTTTTCTCCAAAAATTACCTGAAAAGCCTACTCTGCTATTGAATCTGAGTAGTTATTTTTGTCTTTCATCATAAATGATGACAAAGTTAATCATTTGAGAATTAAAATAGCCCCTTTAAGCAACATAAGAAATCCTAAACAAAGTTTTAATAACAAAGTAATACTTACGGTCAACATGAGCAAAAGCACAAAAAGGACCCCTAGGGCAGTAACCAGTCTGCTGCATATCATTACACTTTGTTGACTTGTAAATCTGTAAATTTGTTCAGAATGAGTTTAAAGCTTGAAAAAAATCCTTACAATGTACCTTGGTAGCAGGCAGCCCATTAATAACATAAAATGGAACAAATATGATTATAAGAAGCCACTAGCAGGTCTGCAAAATGCTGCACATGTCCAGTCAGCGGTACATATTGCAGGAGCAGTATGGTTTGTTTGACAAGGGTCATTCCACAGTATTTTGAAACCACACAAGTTTTTTTAAAGTATTTAAATGTTCTGAAATTAGCTAAAATGTTAAAGCTAAGAGTCTTAAAGTTTACTTTGTGTGAGTTATTATGAAAATGTCCTGCGGCATTTATGCATAAATTATAAATTATTCTGCAAATATGGTAAAAAGCTGTTGCGGAGAAGACAAATGTTTTTGTAAACCCAAAAAAATCTTCAAGTTTGAATTCCAAAATTCTTCATTGGACTTAAAGTTCTTATGATGTTCTATAAGAGAAATATGCTAAGAATTAGTATTTGGAAATAAGTACCTAGAATTTTGCATTCCAAGGTCAAAATGTCTTCTCTGCAACGTTTTGATCCCCTAAGTTGTCATTGCAAGAAGGTAAAAAGCCCTATAATGTTCAAACTTTCCAAAGTTCTAATTTACAACTTGTGTAATATTTTCCCATACAAAAGATATCAAGATGCCCACAGGTTTGTATGAAATTCGCATTTTTGTTTTTGTTGTGAAGAAGACATTTTTGTTGCGGAGAAGACATCTTTGTTGCGGAGAAGACATCTTTGTTGCGGAGAAGACATCTATAATAGAAATACTTCAAAAAGCTTTCTTCTACATAACTAGATATAGCTTTTTCTACTTGTTTTCCAAATAAGTAAAGAATAGGCTTTCTAAAATAAATTTAGAGAATTGTATGACACCTCTATAGCATCTGGAGGCCTGGAACTAGTAGTCAGTAGGCTGTTGCATTGTGGGTATTTTATCTAGTCAGCCATCTTTGATGAGCTTGTCTACTGTGATCAGACTTAATTTATTGAGATGGCCATGTCAAGCAGCACTGAGGAGTAGAAAATATATCTGTTAGCCAGCTTCTTAAAGTGGCTCAACATCAAATACCTGAGTTTTGTTGTTATTTCACATTAGAAACTTTTTGTCTTCTCCACAACGTCTTCTCCGCAACAGGACCAAAACAAATCATTACCAGATATCAGTCAATTCTAAGAAGGAAAATTAAAAGTTTTTTGCACTGAATGACATAGTATTAAATGCTCTTTCACTTGAATCAAAGAGGCATTTGAGATGCCACATAAATTCAGAGGAATTTTAACTTGATTTTATAGGGGGGAAAATGCAGGAGTCTTCTCCGCAACAGCCAAAGATTTGATGCTTGTGTCTGTCCATAAACGTGAAGAGTGAATACTCGCAGTGTTTTATGTAAAGCTATTGGGTATCTACCTAACACAAGTGGAAAGGTTGTGCTATTCCTTTTTCTTATTTTTTCTGCACTCGATTATATGTCCCTAACCTTTAGAACATGTAGTACGAAAACAATAGAGCTAAAATGTACAGTATAATGGGTGCAATCAGAATACAGGTCTAGAGCGGTACAGGATTACTGAAATTTGGGATTCACGTTTCATGATATTAATTAAAAGCACTTAAAAACCAAAGCTTGTACATTTCTGTGACAATACTTTGAAGTCCAAATTTCAAATGAAATTTTAACCAAAATTGTGTGTGCAAGAGTGATTTCCCAGGTGAAATTCATGCATGTACAAGGGTTTTGCAGACCTGTGTGAATATCTAGTTGGCAAGATAGCTGTAGAACTGATTATGCTAATTCACAGTGTTTTGAAAATTTGATAACAATCGTCTGTGAATCAGCTTGCCCATGAAATGAACATTGCTAGGTTGATTGCTGTGTTCTGAATACCAGATCTGTAAACAATAAATCTCATATTATAAGTGACTTTGTGGCTAGTAATAATATCGACATTCTGACTCAATCTCACTGAACATTGCTCTGAGGAGATATGGTTGACGAGAGAATAATAAATGATCTTTGTCCGGTGGGATATCTGCTCAAACACATTCCCAGACATCCCAAACAATCTCTACGATCTCTACGTTCTTCAAATAATAACTTTTTAACTGTTCCTAAAATATATACATGTAATCTGAAATTGTACAGCCTAAGAACTTTTTCTGTTTATGCCCCTATTCTATGGAATAAGTTGCCAAAAGACACTAGAGCAATTAACAATATCAACAATTTTAAAACCGCTATCAAAACCCTTCCTTTTAAACGTGATTTTTAATCGCTGATTTAAAAGGTAGCGCGGTGACTTTCATTCTCTGCTCCACTAGTATATATGTAATTTAATATTTTTATTTTTCTCGTATGTTGACCTTTTAATTTAAACACTACTTATTCGTTTAACACACTGCATTTGAGCAGGCATATATTCATTGTTTTGAACCCGAGAATTAACCGTACTACCGTACTTCATGGTCCCTTTCTTTAGTAGTGGGTTGTCGGTCAGGTGATTGTAAACTCTCGTCATTTAGCACAGAAAATGTATTCTGATGAATAGGGATCGGGTTGTCATGTAAGAAAGATGGCTCTTCAACAAACTGATTTGCTGCTAAAGCTTCAGTACGTTGGGTAGTCTCGGCACACTGGAGACCTTGGTCTTTCATTTACTTCTTTTTTGTATTCTTGAATATTTTTTTTAAGTTTGAAAGTCGGATCTCAGCTTTATTATATTATCCACTTTCAACTCGCCATTTTCGACTTCTAGGTCAATAAAGGTGATGACAGCATCTTGATTTCGGTCTTGTATATATTATCTTGCTGCACTAATTTGTCTTCCACAATTTTATTATCAAACCATTCTTCCTCAAGCTTCAGTTGGTAAACCTACTAATTTTATTGTGATCTTTCTTGAGATTCATTGTTCATTTCTTAATCAGATTAATTATTTTGATACTCTGTCCCAGTTCCTTCCTCAACTCCAAAATGGCTAAAAGTACAAGCAATATTATTGTTGGGTCTTAGGACTTGCATAAAATAATTATAACTATTAAAAACTATTTAGTTTTACAACAACTAACAGCCTATTTTCTCGCTTTCTGGTTGGCTCTTTGCCACAACCAATAAAAGGACAGACAATGATAGTGATGATTGTCATACATGTATGTCATGCAGTGTAGGCCTTTTGCAGTGATCTGTTAGTAGATCAAACCTCTACTTGGGGGCACCTCCTGTAAGTGGACACTAAATTTGTCCCTGGGCAGCAAAACCTCCAAACAAATACTGCACTTATAACCTCTTGAAAGGGGATGGGACGCTTTTGAAGAGGCCCTCATGGGCTAATTTGAACCTCCCATGAGGGGATACCTCAGATAACAATGAAAATAAAAATGCTCAGGAATCAACAGTAGTTTAATTTTTATTAACTAGATGTGGCTATCACTAAGTACCAACAACGAAGATATTGATTGTGTTTTCACAACAGATGTGACCAAGATTTTCCTAATGGCAGCACATAGATACCCAGACAAACCAACCATTCATGTATTGACCAGCACTTCAGTTCGTCCTCTGACTATTCTAACAGAAATAATGGCTTTCCTGGATCATAATTATTATGAAAGAGAACCTGATGAAACAATGTTGGCTAAACTACAGAGGATTAAAACGAATCGACAAACGTTGAACTTACAGTAACGCCTGAAATTATTGACGCATTTACCACAGCTTTACCGCGTGCAATGACCGCGGTAAAACCTCAGTGTGGCCGTGGTTTTACCACAGTAAGCCGCAGTCAAATTATTCCGCGTCCATGGCAGGACGTGGCCACGACCACTTACATGCACACAGTACTGTTCGAAATTATTACAACGCTAATTGGGGAAATATCACGGGATATTTCCTTTAAAATGGCACTTCATGGTCATGCGTGAGATTGCACAAACCACATCGAACTTTTGCAGTTTATTTAATAGTGAGCAGAGTTCAAGAAATTAAAGGTTTTATTTAATGTTGGCAGCAGTCGATCATTGTCACAAAATTTAATTTCATCTTCCTCAGCTGAGTGCCGAAGAATTGGGCAAAAAATATAATTATTAATCATTGCTCAGTTTTTAGACTATTGTCTTACAACCGCAGCTTTTTTACCGCAGCTTTTGACCGTGGTAAGTTAATTAGCTGTGGCTTTACCGCGGTAAAACCTTGGTCATACCACGGTCGTACCGCGGTCAATGGACGCGGTTTGACCGCTTCCGTATGCGTCAATAATTTCAGGCGGTACTGTATTAAGTGAGTTTGGCTTCTTCCCCCTCAAACCACAAGACATGTGATTGTGTTATTTAACATAGTCAAGCCCTAACTGAATCCAAAACTATTCAAAACTCCATATTATAATATCATTGTGTAAAGACTTCACCTAAACATTGCAAAGTTAATATTCTGGGTCAGGTTTTTCCGTAAGATGGCAAAAACAAATGAGAAATGTAGCTATGTGGGGAAAAGGATAATCCATGCAAGTAAAAAAATGTCACACCGGAAAGTATTAGGTACCATAAACACTTGCAGATAAGCCGCACATTTTTACCCAAAATCTTTGTACTCCACATCGGGGGAGCAGCTTATCAGTGTGTGTGTGGCTTATCTGCAAGACAGTGTTTATAATGCATTGTTTGCAATACTAGTTGTTCCACTTTAATTCTGAACACTTTGACATCTTTTCTATGATCAATAAGTCAAGTAGTCATGCAGACAATGGAAAAATGTACGTGATTTGTACCTCAATATTTATGCTTGATACATCAAAACTCAACTCAGTCTATGTTTACCTCTGGATGGAATTGTTGTTCAGTTCTTGTGTGGCAATATGGACAATTGTCACCATTCTCACAGTTAGAAGGTTCACCCCACTCATCGCTGTGCTTCACATGAGGGCAAGGAGTAGACCTGTGAAATAGTAATATATTTTCATTAGTAGGGAGTTATACCAACACATTAAGTTATTAACTACTACAATCATGTTTATTTGTACCACTTCAGGAAATATTTACAATACAAATCAGGGAAAATAAAATATTTTAAGGTACAGGCTATCTGAAATGCTAAGGCTAATGTACATGTAGCATATAGTACTAAATAAATGTGAATTTAATATGGCATATTAACTACAATTATAATAAATAAAAACTAAATAAATAAGTAAAATGCATAAGTATTTATATAAGACACTGTATCTTAGAGGTAGATAAATGAAGATAAATCCACACAAAATATACCGTAAAGACCCGTAGACAAGCTGCACCTTTTTACCCAAAATTTTCGTTCAAAATCGGGGGTGCAGCTTATCTACGGGAACACCTAGAAAGGAGACCCAACATTAACATATATTTACATATCATGAACATTATGCGACAGTGCGTATATTACAATCAGGTTCAAATCGTTTGCAATCGTGTAATATACTGTAGCAATTTAAGCATAATCATTGAAAAAAACATGCAATTTGAAAGAATTAAAGCAAAAACTCTTCTAAGACCTACCTTAGACCTAATATATTAGAATTTTGTGAATATTTAAACATGATTAAGCTTATTTACCTTCCAAAACAAGCTGATTTGCAGCGCTTGTCAAAGCATGCAACTAAACAACCAGGCATTCTTCGCAATTTTACACGTGGGAGATTGGCACTAGTTAATGAAAATCCAATATGGCAGACCTCAGACCTACTCGTGCATTAGTATAGTCTCGCCAGAAAACCTTTCTTGCTCTAGCGATTAAAGGAAAGTGGTTCCTTGGAATTGTTATTAGTTAATGAGAGAATAAAAGCGAGAATAAAAGCGGAAGAATTCTGGAGTGATTTAAAGACTGCAGGTTAAAATATACACAAGAAATGACAAGGCAAGTTGTGTAACCATTATGACAATCTGATGAAGTTTTGCTTCAAGTACGAGCGTTTATGAGCTCCAACAAAAGATTATTCTTTTTTTAAGAAGTTTGGCATCAAGTACATGTACAAGCGTTTATGAACTCAGACAAAAGATTTTCTATTTTTTTTTTTTTATTTTTCAAAAAAGTTTTTTTCTAAATTCAACCTTCAAAACTTGGGGTGCAGCTTATCTACGGGTCTTTACGGTATATATATATATATGACAGAGATAGTGGATAATGTTATGGCACACACTTGAAATGTTGAAAAGGGAAAAAAAACACAAGGAAACCAAGGCCCAATTGGGTTACATTTAGATTACTGAGAGTATAATAAATAAAATGTAAAATAAAGCCTGAAACTGTAAATCAAAGCCTGAAACTACTGACAATGTTTTCCACTGGCCTTGACAGTTTTAATTTTCAAGTTGCTGTCCCGAGTCAGGTTAATTATTGCTTCTACTTTATCTACCTTATATTAATTTAAAGAAATAATAATTATCTTCTTGAATTATTGTTACAGTAAAGGAAGCACCTTTATCTTTAGTTATTCTATGATCAAAATAAATATAAATTATCAATTACTCTTCCTTTGCTGACATGGAAATGAGATGGAAAAATAAACCTACATTGTAGGTACAGGACATGATTGCACATTAATTGTGTACTTTGAAAGTGGTGCAAAAACAACAACAGTCACATTGAAGTCGTATATATAAAACTAGAAACAATGGAAACCAACCAACTCCACCCTTCAATAGTCCCCTTAAGTCCTCATACATGAACATTGATTCTATATAATTATATAATTATTATAATACCAATAATGTAATTAACATACCATACACTTATAGTAAATACATTTTAGGAATATTTTTAAGAACCCAGACAACACAGACATATAGATTGGATGTTTTTAAAATCAAAATTATAGCAGTAGCCCAATATTTTGTTTTCTAGAGTTTTCTTCATTTAAAATAAAGTTTATTTTAGGCATAATCTGCTGATCCCACCTTTTTTGTAAAATTAAAATTTAGTTCTTCTTAATTAAGCTGGGTTATAAGCTTTCTTCATCATCCACCAATTCACCCCATGCTGGCTGCATCTGTTTCATTAGTTTAGTTTTTAAAGTAAACAATAAAAAAAAATCTTTATTAGGTGTTTATAAAGTTAAGTGAAACATAGGTAATTGCAGGCAATTAATAATTATTATTTTACTCCTTAAAGTATTCAACCAAAGCTTTCAGTTTCAAAAAAACTTAATAACAATGTGATTAGTTATTACATCAGTAAGCATATTCATTTGGTTTATTGCTAATGTGATACATAACTTAATGTAATTCAAAACAAATGCATGCGGTTTACAAGTGAAGGAATTACAGGGCAACATGTCTGTCAAGGGACTATTATACAAATAGAGTGTCCATTGAGGATCAAACAATATTCAGCCTGAGAATGCAGTTCGAGGGCTTATATTATTAATACTAGTTTAAGAACATCAAATCTCCAAAGGAAACTATCAGCCAATAGTTCTGAGACAGACACTATTTGTCATTCTCGCTTATCACAAAATTGTCTCCCACTCTCAGGAGCAGACAACAACTATCACATCAAGTAATCCCTCTTGGCCAAAGAGCATGTGCCAAAATCTCGTGGCGAACTATAATGGCTCATAGTTGCCCACAGTAATTATCAAATTTCCTAGGTAAACTATCAGCCGATAGTCCCGAAACAGACACACTACTTATCATCATCGTTCATGACAAAATCGTCTTCCACTCTCAGCGGGTACTATCACTTGATAGCTAAGTTGCATCAGCAGATGACAACTATTGCATCATGTGATTGCTTTTGGCAACCAAGCGCGCACCAAATTTTTTTTTTTTTGGTGAACTTATTATAACGACTGATAGTTTGCATCCATGGACGACAACTATCACGTCATGTGAATGCTTTTGGCCAATGAGTGTGCAGCAAAATTTTGTGGTACCAATAACGCCTGATAGTTTATCCTACACAACAACTATCACTTCCTGTGATCAATTTCATCCAATTAGAATTGGAGATAATTTAGCGGCAAAATATAATGCAGTTTATATTCCAACTTCATGTCCAGTCCAAAATCCAAGCAGGAGATTGGCTAATGACAGTGCTTTGCTGCTGTGGTCACCAATAAAGCAAAAACTTAAAAGGGTTAGAGATTTGTTTGTTTTATTGACAAATACAGGCACTTGCTGACTTAGTACGATGAACTCAAAATTGAAGTGTGAGCATTGCATAAGAACATCTACAGGGTTTGTCTTCAAAGCTGGGACCACAAAAATGCCTTGTAGCCCCCTGCGAAATGTATTCCCAGCTTTCTGGGAATTCCTAGGAATTCCTAGGAATTCCTAGGAATTCTCAGAAATTCCCAGAAATTCCCACTTTTGCAAATAAGCTCTGCCTTTCAGGGTTTGGAATTTCTGGGAATTACTAGCAATTAGGTTTATAAGAGTGTAAAAGCTTGGAATAGTTAGGAATTCCTAGGAATTCCTAACAATTCCATCTTGACTGAAGCTATTTTGTGAAGGTGTTATTTTTTAGGCTTGGAATTCCTGAGAGTTCCAAGGAATTAATGAAGGTTTTCTTAAGTTTCTTAAGTTAGACATTGAATTTAGAAGTGTTCAACTTCATGTCTTCCCTGCCCTGCTAGACAGAAATTCCTAAATCCCTTTAAGCTTCCTCTGAGCAATTAATTTCAGAGTAAAGTTATAAGGATACTTTATAAGGATACGTTACCAATTGACTAAGATCATGCACTCACATATTTCTAAATACTTTATTGGAAAGCTAAGATCGTTTTCATGAGAAATTTTAAAACTTATACATGTAATTTATTATTGTAAACTTGTTGTCATAATTATTTTGTTGACCGAGGCTTAACAGAAGAAAAGCTTAATATCACGATATTTTCCTGGTTATTTTTACTATTACTCACCGATTTGACCTTCCCAGTGTTTAAATGAGGCAAAGTATTTGTCTAAATCTTCGAAAATGTGTTGTTGTTGTTAAGAAATTTGAACAAAACTTAAAAGAACTCTCTGCCATGTTTCCACTTCAACCGAGTGAAGACTAGAATCAAGTTGATAAATATTTCGTAATAGCTTGCACCTGATTGGCTGGAGGAGTTGACAGGCCTCCAGGGATTGGCTGAAGTTCAAATTATGCGCCATTAGGTGAAGTGAGACTTGTTCATTTCACTGTGTTCACTCGTGCGTTTGTTGGAGGTTTTTACAGCTCGCCCAACAGTATTTCACGAAAGAGAATGCTTAGATGGAAAGATTATAATAACTACTGCCAACTGAGGTAATATCAGGGCATATCAGTTCTAGATGAGATGAATTCCTGGAGAAATCTTTGTAAAAGGTGAGCATATGTTTTACTTTAATTAAATCCGTTAAATGAAACTGAAAGTTCTGTCAGACACGCATTTGACACAAAACAATTAAGTTTACGGTTTTTCTAGTAGTTCAGTTCGCTAATTTGTCATTATTGTGCATTTTAAAGTAATGTTCTCGAATACATTTCAAGAAACTATTCTTTAAAGCTTATGAAAATGTGGTAAGATGCTTCTCGAACATGCATATCAATTAGGTTCCCGTGTTTAATACGGTTTTGTTTATATTACTTATTGATCGGACCATGAGTTACGCTCTCAATAAATTAAACTTGAAAACTTTGCAGTGAGAACTTCTCAATCTGTAGAGCTTTAAGTGCATGTTTTGGGCTATGAATTGAAGGATTAATGTGAGCTTTAATCACAGTCTCTGCTAGTATAAGTGTAGAGCACGATTTGAATAATTTTGTTTGTATATGCATATGTGTAGTGAGATATTACTCCTACATATACTAGCTCATTTAACCTCAATTATCCTAGCTTTCAAGACAACCATTGGTCAATGTGTTTAACTCAGCGATCAAGGCATTGAGCCATAATTTCTACTTTGAAAAACTCATTCCAAAAGCAATTTAACCAGTTAATTATTAACAATTTATTGGACAAGATTTGAAGCACAAGGGATTGACCTTTGTAATTTCCGGTTGTCACGCCACACTGGACATGTAAAATCCTTTATCTGGTGAAGGTGTAATTCTAATTTTATTGATTATATTTATATTTTCAGGGTTTCAAGTTGCAGATCAGAAGCTTTTCAAATCTAAAAACTCTCAAAGAAAGCTGAACACTGGAAAAAGTCCACTGCCAATTACCTACAAAAATTAATGTAGTGAGAGAAATCACAATCAGTCTTGTTAATACATGTAACTCTGTATAGACTGCACAGCCTTTATAAGTTTAATAATTAAACTAAAAGATAGAATGGCAAGAAATAAGCATTGACTCATTATTGATATCTGTTAGTTTACTGCCAGACCCTAACCTATATGTTTACCCTTCGGTTTGGCAAAATTCTACCTTTTAATGTTTTTTCAATTCAAAGTTAAGTACATACAACAAATTCCTAGGAATTCCCAGGTATTCCAAGCAAAATTCCTAGGAATTCCTAGGAATTCCCAGATATTCCAAGAAATTCATAAAAATTCCCAGATATTCCTTGAATTCAAAGGTTTGCTGGCCTGTAGTTATTGATCTTAAGAATTCCTAAGAATTCCTAAGAATTCCTAGGAATTCCTAGGAATTCCTAGGAATTTTATTCCCAGCTATTCCAAACTCAACCAAAGCTTGGAATTCCTAGGAATTCCTAGGAATTCCATGTTCCAATTACCGTGAAAATTAACACCTCTATTCCTAGGAATTCCTAGGAATTCCTAAGAATTCCTAGGAACAAATTCCTAGGAATTCCTAGGAAAATCCTAGGAATTCCTAGGAATTCTCAGCTTCATTTCGCAGGGGGCTGCTGTGTCGTGCAAGTGTTGATTGGATGTTATTATGTATAATTATGTAGTAAAACACATGTTATTATGAACTGACTCTTTTTACAAATAATCACTTATTAGCAAACCAAATAAGGGTGGATGCTTTTTTCACAGGTTGTGCAGCTGAGTTAATAAAAGCCCATATAATATTGGGCAAAAAGATTCAATAGGCAATAATTATTTGTATTTTCACGGATGAGTTGGAACGAGCATTCAATGAAGGTTCATGCGGGGAAATTAGCTAAAAGATATTTAGAATAAGAAAAGAATCCCCTGCATGAGCCTCCAATTGAGTGCTCATTCCAACTCGTCTGGCAGTGAAAATAAAGGAATATTGCTTATTTAAGTTTAAAAATAGGTACCCAGTGGGTACGTGTGTCTACTGCTTTTGTAATACAATTGTAAAGCTGAGGGCCCCTCTGAGATTTTGGGTGGGGGTGTGCCACCTGGGTCTCCAAGCGGTGACCCTATTTCAGACCAAAATATAAGATTTTCCATACCGTTTTTCAGACCTGTACTGATCTCTGTCATTACAAGCTAAATAAATGGAAATATATGCCTTCGTATTTCCCTGAAAAAATCTTTGACAAATTCTAACAATGGCTTTGATTGGGCAGAGAAATAATTATAACAAACTTGCTGACATCATGCTTGCATATTGGAAACTAATTAAATGCTCAGGTAAGCAGACGTTACTTTTTTCTTCAAATTTATTAGAGTGAAAAAATATGTCTGCACAGCAGGCTACAGTGTGTGTGGCGTGCAATGATAATGTTGAATCAATCATTCATAAATGCTCTTGAATATACATTTGTAAATTCCTTTTTATCACTAAAGTCAAGTTATTTATGCTACATTTCAACAAAATGTTGTAAAACTAAGATTCTATTTAATTAAAAGTGCCTATGAAAACAGGCCCAAGTTTTATTTCACATATTTTTATGAAGCAAGGTTTAAAATATAGGTTCCCATTGTTAGAACTGAATACTGTACCCTTTTGAACTCCAAAAGCTCTGACAGTCAAACACAGTCAAATTCATGTGACAAATTATGCACAGTCAGTACATAAATAAGGCCTGTGATGTAAATACCTTTACACTCGCTTTTGTTTTCAAACTCAAAAGAAAAGCAAGTACAAACTTATTATGTCAGAATAATTTTGCGACCCAGGCCCTTAGAATCTGTCACATAAAAGTTGGTTGTAGCAGTTCAGGAAAAACTGTTTTGCCATTTGAATTTTTCCTTAAATAAAATTTTGTATAGTCTTGTAAATATAAATAATTTTCCCTTAAAAAATAGAACAAAATAAATTTCATTTCATAGGCACTTTAAGGTTACCACATTTATAAAATAATATAAATTGGTGACACCTGTGTATGGTTGCGCCTTTAGAGTATCAAGGCCAAATGGTCCTTGTGTCAAAATCTACATGACACCTCTACAGGTAGCAGTAGTATCATATTGCCCTCTCCATTGCATATTTATTACATTTAAAACCTCAATACTTGAAACCAATCTACATGTATTACTGTCATGAATTTAATTTTTGTAAATTACCTCCAAATAACTATGATAACTGTACTAAGTTTACAACTAGATTATACATGTAAATGTTCAACCTTTGAAGAATTCCTGGCTGTTTTTTTTTCTTTTTCCATCACTCATTAAAAAAAAAGTATACTGTGAGTCTCTTACCAGAAATAAATATGTGTTAGAGGTTTGCAAAGGGTTATCTTTTTGTTATTATATCCAGAGTTCTCCCAAAGCACCAGCGATTTTCTCTATGTACTCTACTTGACAAGTTTTCTACAATACTCGCTTTACTTACCGTAGAAGCCTGGATTTGAAATAAATGCCCCCTACTCAAATTTATTCTCCCCCTACTATGCTTGTGTTGGGAGAACCGTGCACATATCTGATCTATATATTTGCTCCAGGAGCTAGAAAACTCACCAAGGGAGCTATGTAAAGAGTTATTGTTATTATACATGGAGCTTCAGTCATTTTGTTCAACATGAGGATATAATTATGTACAAAGCTCATCAAATAGAATATCTTACAAGTACCACAACATTTATTAGACACCTTTAGGTTAATAAATTAGACTTGGCAGTGCATGCAATTTCTCAAATGTTACTTAGTAAACACTGGAATCATTTACCAGCAGGTTTCTTTGTTTCAATGGGTCTGGGCTTGTATTCAAATCAAACAACAGATTATGGGAAAGTTTGAAGAAAATATTGATGACACTTCAAGGTTGCCAATAAATCTTTCCATTTCCCAATAATAAGCAATTATTGGATGAGACTGAGCAAAATATTATGATTTGTTCATGGCAAGCTCTCAGTTAATAATTTGCCTCTGTCAAAGGCAGACACAAACAAATCATGATATTTTGCGAGTCGAGTTCAATAATTGTTTTATAATTTGACAAAATATAATGTTACCTACAGAGTTTCAAAACTGGAACTTTGAGTCGCGCAATAGTCCAGTTTCGTATTCGAAAATTACCGCTGAATGCAATGACTACAGACGCATGTATGCAGGGTTAGCCTCATTCTAAGTTAAACATTCATAAATACCAGCGAGAAGGTAGGCTTATTAATTCACAACTGCATATTGTTAAAGTTTCGCGTTTTGCAGCTTCTCACTGGTATTTATGAATGTTTAACTTCAGAATGAGGCTAACCCTGCGTACATGCGTCTGTAGTTATTGCATTCAGCTGTAATTTTCGAATACGAAACTGGACTATTACAGCTCTGAAATCAGTCTGCCTTCTTTACCAAATGGGTGGTCAATAGTGAGTCGAGCGTTTACAACATGAGCCCCTGGCCCCCGTTTATCAACGTTAAATATATTGTATTGTAATAGTGCACATGCTCAGACCATTGTTTGTAGCACATATTGAATTATTACGACTGTATATGCTCAGACGTTTTATTGTATCTAGAATTATAAACAATAATTATTATAGAATACATGGATTACATGTCTTATGTGATTACGGTACATGCCAGTTCTTTAAAAGATGGTTCCGATGTTCTACAACAAATTAATCAGGGTTTTCAACACATTTTCACATAGCTGGCACATTCTGTAAACTAGCTGGAGAAATAACTTTAAACTTCCCCTTTTCATACTTACCATATTTTATCACGTATAAGCCGCACCTTTTTGACTTTCAGATTTTGAAAGTAACAAAATATTGCCACAAATTTGGGGGTGTTGCTTATATGTGAGTGTTTTCAGAATTTTTTTTTTTGCAATGACCACAAACAAAGCCATACATGTATGAACAATAGAAATAACACATTATTCACAGAGCACGAGTGTCAGCAAGATTTCTACTCAAGCTCCTCTCCTTCGCTTTCCAAAGAAAACTACATGTAGCTGTCCGTTTGCTTGTCATCTTCTCTGCTAACTCCATGAATGGTTCCTGGTGTTGTTGAAAAAGCCTTCAAATTTTCAAATAAAGTATCATTCTCATCGAGTTCGTCTTCAACTTTGGAGCTCCGTTCAAGAAAACTCTCGCCCCAGGCCCCTCTACTTAAAAGTCCAAGATGGTGGACCACGGACTCAGTCACATGCTCATATAGAAAATCTTACTTTGTTGTGCACTTAAAGGAATGAAGTTCCTTAAATATGTTGTTAGTTAATGGGGGAACAACAACAGAATAATTCTGTAGTGATTTAAAGACAGCAGGTTAAAATATACACAAGAAAGGACAAGGAAAGTTGTAACCAATTCATTGTTGCGATATGACGATGTGAAGAGTTTTGCTTCAATTAAGAGCATTTATGAACTCAAACACAAGACTATTCATACTGAATTTTGTGGTGCAGCTTATACACAAGGTTTTTCCTTAAACCTTTCGGGAAAGACAGGCTTCTGTTTATCAGGCTGAACTTAGTTAGGGGTGCAGCTTATATGTGAGGTGCAGCTTGTACATGATAAAATACGGTACTTTGTTTGGCTAAAGTAACTGGCACAAATAACCAGTCAGAGTAGATGCCAAATTTCGTCAGCTGGTAATTGAAAACCCTGATTCCAATTACATGCACAGTACAAAATCCAAGCAGGTGATTGGTAACAGTGCCTTAATATTGGTGACAACAGCATGCTGTATGCTCAGTTGGAATTTTATTGACAATGAACTCAAAATTTCTTCATGCTGCATCATGCAGTATTCATTATTTTTTGTTCATCACACAGTTAGCGCATGCCTGTATTTGTAAATAAAACACATACACCAGTCCCTAATCCTTAAATAATGCACAAGAGTACATTTAGCAGCTTTTCAAGAGTCACCTCAAAAGTGCATTATATTGTTTTATAGTTCACCACAAAATTCTCTGTGATTCTGACTGGATGAAATTGATCACATGATAGTTGTCATCTGAGGATGCAAACTATCAGGTGTGATAGTTCACCACAAAATTCTCTCCGATTCTGATTGGGTAAAATTGATGACATGATAGTTGTCATCAGAGAATGCAAACTATCAGGTGTTATAGTTCACCACAAAATTTTGGCGCATGCTCATTGTCTAAAAGTGATCATGTGACATGATAGTTGTCGTCCGTGGATAAAAACTATCAGGCAAAAGTGTCCGCTGAGAGTGGAAGATAATTTTATGATGAACAATAATGACAAATAGACTGTGTTTGTCTCGGAACTATCGGCTGTTATAGTTCACCACAAAATTTTGGCGCGCGCTCATTGGCTAAAATCGATCACGTGACATGATAGTTGTCGTCCGCGGAGGCAAACTATCAGGCGATAGTGCCCGCTGAGCACGAAAGACAATTTTGTGTTGAACAATAACGACAAATAGACTGTGTTTGTCTCGGAACTATCGGCTGATAGTTTCCCTTGGAAATTTGATGTTCTTAAAACTAGCATATAAGCCCTCGAACTTCGTTCTCGGGCTTATATTTGTTTTAAGAACATCAAATTTCCGCGGGCAACTATCAGCCGATAGTTCCTCGACGGACACAGTCTATTTGTATAATAGTTTCCCTTGGAAATTTGATGTTCTTAAAACTAGCATATAATCCTCAAACTTTATTCTCAGGCTTATATTTGTTTTAAGAACATCAAATTTCCGCAGGCAACTATCAGCCAATAGTGCCTCAACAGACACAGTCTATTTGTATAATAGTTTCCCTTGAAAATTTGATGTTCTTAAAACGAGTATATAAGCCTTTGAACTGCATTCTCGGGCTTATATTTGTTTTAAGAACATCACATTTCCACGGGCAACTATCAGCCGATAGTTCCTCGACGGACACAGTCTATTTGTATAATAGTGCCCCGGAAGACTATTTTGTGAACAATAACGACAAATAGAGTGTGTCTGTCTCAGAACTATCGGATTATAGTTTCCCTAGGAGGGACTCTATTGGTAAACTCGCAATCTGATTGGCTATGCAGGCAAAGTCCATTGATCAATAGACAACAATTTCAAATGAGCGTGCGCAGACAAAAATCAACTATAATGACAAATACAGTGGGTCTGTCTCGGAACTATTGGCTGATAGTTTCCCTTAGAAATTCAATGTTCTTAAAACTACAGTAGCATATAAGACTTCATTCTTGGGCTTATATATGTTTAAAGAACATCAAATTTCCGTGGGCAACTATCAGCCTATAGTTCCCAGATGGACACAGTCTATTTGTATAATAGTGCCCGCTGAGAGCGGAAGACAATTTTGTGATGAACAATAATGACAAATAGTATGTGTTTGTCTTGGAACTATCGGATGATAGTTTCCCTTGGAAATTTGATGTTCTTAAAACTAGCACATAAGCCCTCAAACTTTGTTCTCAGGCTTATATTTGTTTTAAGAACATGAAATTTCCGCGGGCAACTATCAGCCGATAGTTCCTCGACGGACACAATCTATTTGTATAATAGTTGCCCATGGAAATTTGATGTTCTTAAAACAAATATAAGCCCGAGAACGAAGTTTCAGGGCTGATATGCTAGTTTTAAGAAGATCAAATTTCTTAGGGAAACTATCAGCCAATAGGTCCAAGACAGACACAGTCTATTTGCATTATTGTTCAACTCAAAATTGTCTTTCATGCTCAGTGGGTACTATTATACAAATAGACTGTGTCCGTCGAGGAACTATCGGTCGTTATAGTTCACCACAAAATTTTGGCGCACGCTCATTGGCTAAAAGCAATCACGTGACATGATAGTTGTCGTCCGCAGAGGCAAACTATCAGGCGATAGTGCCCGCTGAGCACGAAAGACAATTTTGTGTTGAACAATAATGCAAATAGAATGTCTGTCTCGGACCTATCAATTGATAGTTTCCCTTGGAAATTTGATGTTCTTAAAACAAATATAAGCCCAAGAACAAAGTTTGAGGGCTTATATGCTAGTTTTAAGAACATCAAATTTCCAAGGGAAACTATCAGCCGATAGTTCCTCGACGGACACAGTCTATTTGTATAATAGTTCCTCGACGGACACAGTCTATTTGTATAATAGTTCAGAGACAAACACAGTCTATTTGTCGTTATTGTTCATCACAAAATTGTCTTCTGCTCTCAGCGGGCACTATCACCTGATAGTTTGCATCCGTGGACGACAACTATCATATCACGTGATCGCTCTTGGCCAATGAGTGCATGCCAAAATTTTGTGATGAACTATAATGCCTAATAGTTTGCCTCCGCGGACGACAACTATCATGTCACATGATCATGCACCAAAATTTTGTGGTGAACTATAACAGCTGATAGTTCCTCAACGGACACACTATTTGTATAATAGTGCCCGCTGAGAGCAGAAGACAATTTTGTGATGAACAATAATGACAAAGGAACTATTGGCTGATAGTTTCCCTTGGAAATTTGATGTTCTTAAAACTAGCATATAAGCCCTACAAACTGTGTTCTCTGGCTTATATTTGTTTTAAGAACATCAAATTTCCAGGGGCAACCATGAGCCGATAGTTCCTAGACAGACACACTTTATTATTTTGTTTAATAGGTCATAGGAGAACTATCTTTTGTTGTTTCATAATATAAAATTAAATCTATGTGGAAAGCAATGCTCTGAAAGCAAGTGGTTAATCAATAAGTATACTTCCTGGTCAAAATTTAGGTTAATTATCTTTTTTTAATCTGCATGCAGCAAAACAAATATACTTTTTAAAGTATCCCGGGTCAGTTTTAAAAACTGTCAAAATTAATGAACAACCGATGGTGCAATATACATAATGAAAACAAATTGACTGTGAAAATTATCTAATCAAGTTGCCTATTCTTCACTACTTAATCACACATCAAGCACTTTGGTTAGGGCTTGGGTTAGATAAGAAAGTGTTTCATCTAGTATATAAGTGTTATTGTGAAAATCATACTACTTACCACCAAATATTTCTGGAATACCGATATTTTAAAATAATTTAAGAATTCCTATCCCAGCTTTTGTAAGACCCCCTCTTTTTCAATGGACGGAATTAATTTCCCCTAACTTTTAATCCTAGATGGCACACTGGTCAGATAATACAAAGCTTACCTGTATCTAAATTTTCTTGGACTGCGACGACGGTCCCTAGTATTATGATAATAAGGGCAAGCATACCCTTGACGGCAAAGACGGGGAGGTTTTTTGCAAGGCTCTGTCTTATAATTGGACAAGACAAAGTTGGTATCTGAAAGAACAAAGCATTACAATAAAATAAAATAGTGCCCTAAGTGGAGAATGTCACTGAATTAAAGAAGCCTAAAAATGTAAGCAACTTCCTGATTATAGGAGTATCAGACAATTCATAGCAATGGCATTTTAATATTTTTTTGTTTCATTTCCCCCTCCCATTAAAGCAAATAAAACATTCCATGATAACAATACGTTGTAAAACAATCCCTACCCAAATAAAGAATGGCAGGAAATGAAAGTTATATCGCTATAGGAAGTTGTATACAAATCCTGGTCACTGTTCGTTAGCCACGATTTAAAACGAGACAGCACTCGTCCAACGAGGAAACTGAAGGTTAAACACCCCGAAAAAAAGGTACAAATTTGTTCTCTTATAACCGAAATGTGGATTTCCAGATCAAAGATTAAATTCCTTTTCAGACTAACAGTGAAAAGACAATACACGAATTCATCAATAATAAATGACATACGAGAGAAACCGCTTGTTAAATTAGAAAAAAATCCGAAACTTTTAAAAGGAAACTAGCCTGACCCAACATTTAATCCTAATTTGTAAACATCAAAACATCCCGGGATTGCAATCAATCAGGATTTCAAACCTCTTCCAGTAAATCAACTCGCTGCATGCAGTATTTTAAGCGACATTATCTCCTTTTCGAGGTTTTGAGGTCGCATTAGTTTTTTTATTACGATATTCTATTACACTTATGGACCCATGATACATCCAAATTTAGGGCAATGAACGGATCGGACCGCAAAGTGTCGTTAAGTCGCGAAAAAAATTCCCTTCAGCAAACGGAAGCTCGCTAGAAAAATTATACAAGAGGAACCAAAGACACCCGAGCTCAAATATCGTACATTGGAAGTACAAACCTTGCCAGCGAGGATCTTCGATCACTGCCTTATTTTCTGCGCCTTGTTGGCCTTCGATCTCTTCTTTTTCCATGGCTTGAAGCTCCCTAACGTCGTAAACCGGCTGTCTAAGGTCATGAGGACCGTGGGCGAAGGCGCAATGGGGACCATTTTTCACACAATATCCTCGAGAATCTGTTTCGTACACACAGGTTGCAGTTTTGTAGTAGCGAAGGTGATAGCGACGTTCAACATCGCCAGCAACTCGATGTAAATATGGACAGCTGGAAAAAAGGTATAGTCTTTAACCATAACCACATCTCAGACCAAAATAAACATTTTATAGGGGAGAAAGTGGAGAAAAATTCATGTAAATACAAGAACGTAAATATGACAGGAAAATGGAGGGCAAACGAGACCAGATTCAGCTCCCGGTACTTACTCATCTCCAGAAGGGCAAATGCCCGTCGTTTCGTCGTATTGAGTACAGTAAACGTCAGGACTATAATTAAAGGTTCCATCTCTTTTTTTCTTCGGTCTTCTTCTTCTCTGATTCATAAAATGCCAATGGAAACAAGTGAAAGGCCTGTGAGCTGTACATTTGTGTTGTAGAAACAGAGGACACTGCTCCACTCGAAACTCCTTCAGGTACCTAAGTTTGAGGCAGGAGAAAAAAATTCACTGAGCTTGCATCGACAATTTTACAGGACCAAACGGTGCATTGATTACTTACGTGTAATGGAAAGGCTTCTCCGGTTGGGTTTGGGTATAAAGGGATAATCTACTTTCGGTCGAAACAGAGGCTGTAGGAGAAGTCATTACAGCCTCCGAAGACGACATGTTGTTTTGGGGGACGTAGAAAAGTAAACGCGCGCGCACCACAACATAGACAAACCAGTGCATTATGGGGCTGCTCAACTCTGATTGGCTGAATACTATCACGTGATCAATTATTTACAGACAAATGTGACGTAATTATCCAGCAGAGATACTAGTGGTGATTGGATGAATACTATCACATGATTTTGACATGACGTCATAAAGCTACATCTTCAAATTCGTGACGACGATTTGCTTGATGGTTTCATTTCCTTGGATTCTTGCGTAAATAAAAATTAAATGAGGAAAAATAAAATTAACTGAGGAAAAACAATTTAATATGTTTTTCTTGTTTAATCTTGTCTAACATTCGGTTATTCGTCAGTTGAGCAATATATAATAAAAACAGGCAGAAAAATGGAAAAATCGAGTCAGTTAGTTGTGGATATGCGGGTCGTTAGAGATTATGGACAATGTGATGTTTCTTCTCTCCCTTCCTTAAACCGGAATTATTGGGAAAAACTAGTGTTCCATTATCCGATAACCGACACCGTCTTCCGCTTCCGTAAAGGTTTACTTTCTCCAAACATCTACAGTAATCCTATGCGAAAGTGGCTAAATACACTCAGGAAACAGTATTCTATGCTGTCCACTATACAGATCTATACAACCAGACGTATTTTTTTCACTGTTATTAAATTCAACGAAGATAATTTCCTCCTTTATCTGCAAAATTTTGTTATTTATAAAATGCAGACAAAACAAAAGGAATGCATGTTTGAACACGTATGCGTAAGTGATGATGAGATAAGAACAATAAACGTAGAGAAATCTATATCGAAACCACTTCATTTTTCTTCAGTTTATCGCCGGTCTTCAGTGAAAACAAAACAAGATAAAGTAATTCGTTATGAAATACATGACATATACGCTGATACGACTTACACTGTAATCAGCATACAGCTTCAAGCTCAGTGGCCGGGCGTTAGGTGACGAAAATTGAAGTATCGCAGCTCCAATCCGGGCAGTCGGCTTTGCCTTGTCCGTACCAATATCTTGTCGGCTATAGTTTACGAACTTGAATGGATAAACGGGTAAAATTACTGCGAAGTCACTCTACAGTAACACGATCATATTCATTTTTCACCTATGCCTACTCCGACAGTATAATCCAGCGTGGGAAAGTTATAGGCACTTGTACTTACGGCCGCATGGTTACCAGGCTACCGCGTACACGCCACTTTCGATATACCGTATTTCCTCGATTAAGCGCCTTGGGCGCTTATTTCAAATCGAGGGGGGCGCTTAATGGCTCACGGAAACTGGAAATTGGTCTTGTCGTCCCCGGCTGTTTCATAGCATTTACCCAAAGCGTTGAAATTGGAAGAAGGCTGAAGAACGAGCTGCTTCAATTCGGGTACAAGAGCTATGCAAGCACATGGACTTAATAATCACGGACTGTGAGTTGGAAGAAAAGAAACTAATTTCTCTTATCAGCCAAACATAACTTTAATTCGGTACTACATATAGGAACATGCCGTAACTTTGTAATAAAACGCAAGTTGTATGCCATCTCTCTTACTGTGACATATTTATTGGGGGAGGGGAGGGGGGGCGCTTAATCGAGGAAATACGGTATATATGCTTCACTTGTCACGCACAAAAGTTTCAATCAGAGGCCCCGCATTAAGGTAAATACCAGTGCGTATGCCCTCTTTGTGAAGCATCTATCGAATTTGTCTAAAAAAACTTGTCACGAGAAATGGGGAACCATTAAAACTTTACGACTTTGCGCAAGGTAACAGACTGACCGATGTGGAAGCCATATCAATATAGGTTGTAGCTCTGTGAGTAACTCTATGCATCGGTTAATTTTTGTTTTATTGTCCCGGTCCAGAGTTTTTTAATAATTAGTTTGTGAAGTTGTCATTGATAAGTATGCTACGAGAAGAAATGGCACGGATATTATCTTAATACCAAAAATCAGGACTGAGCCGTACTCTACTTGGGGTCCCTATGTAGATTACGGCTCAATCCTGACTTTTAGTGGGCAGAGTTCAATGCCCTCCCAAGTATGTGTCGCTTGTCACTTTTAAGAAAGATTTATTGGATTTTTTTAGGGTTCATTTTTTTCTTTTAAACATGTATACAGTCTTCGTGGCTTTTTACTATATATATGTATTTTTAATTGTATTTTAATCATAATTATTTTCAGTTCTTTTTATTTAATTTTTACTTAGTTTAATCCAGGGCACCCGTTGATAACAGCTTGTAGCTGAAGGGTTTACCTTGGTTAAACAAAATTATATTATTATTTAATATGCTTTCCGTACGGTAACTAACCTGGAAGCCATTTCAACGTTAATTACGGCTTTTTCCCGCATGGTATGCAACATGGAAGCCATTTCAACGTTACTTCTTTTCGCATGGTAACGGCTTACTGTAACGTACCACAGGCTAACCATCCTCTCATTTTGTGTATTTGTTACTGATGTTTTAATCATCCACATTTCTTAGCAAATTGTGAAATAAAATACCTTTAGACTCAATTCAGCTGCCTGTGTTGATTTAGCGCGCGATCATAATACAGCTCGGGCTTCCTGTGGCTCAGGTTTGTTTACATATACCTCGGGTTTCCTGTGGCTCATCTCGCTAACTTCATAAAAATACACATGGAACAGAATCAAGTCAAAAGGTATTATATTTCACAATTTGCTAAGAAATAATGGATTATTAAAACATCAGTGACAAATACACAAAATGAGAGGTATTCGTTGCCGTAAGTTTCCCACCGCTCATTCGAAATCCGCACTTCCCTAGCCTCATGAATGACACCGAAAAATGGAAGCGCAACACAAGCGGCTGCTACAGAAAGTTACTCTTAAATTAACGAAATGTGGCACGGTGACCGTACCACCCGCGGGGCGTGACACTGAAAATATAATCCAATTATTTTACGTCCATTCTTCTACTGGTCGTGTGAGGAGAGAGAAGGGGCGGCGGGAGAAGGAATTCGAATGGAGATAAAATATTATTTCGTCAAGAAAACTGAAAATTAAATTGACTATTATATAAATATGTTATTCCGTTTTGTAGACGATTCAGAATAATCAAACAGAGATAACATCGGTTCATTTTCACAAGAACTTGAAAATCCGGATATTTTGAGCAATGTTTTCTCATAGAAGTCACCCCCCCCCCCCCCCCCCCCCCCCCCCCCGGCAAAAAAAAAACAGGACCCTACTCAGTTTGCATCGGTCACGTGGTGAGCCAGAAAATAATAATGGTCATATTTATTTTGCGCCATATCACCAGTCTCATGTCGCTTTACATATTACTGACATATCCCTTCAACGACTTCTTTTCGCACTGCTTACTGTTGACGTACCGTAACCATAGAGTTCCTAACGAGAGGAATCGCTCATTAACTATTTCATGAAATGACCTTATAAACTAACATAAATTAGCAGTGGTTTAAAATGTAAAAATTTGACACGAATTGAGCGACGATGGTTGTTTAGTGTAGTGGTTGCGACGTTTACCTTACGAACAGGCGGGAGCGGGGTTCGAGTTACAGAAAATCTCTTTTTTTTTACCTCCCCATTTTCTTGAGAAGTTTTTCTTGAGAACCCTAGCTCTAGGTGGGTAAGATCTTGTTTACTGACCGGTTAGTTTTTTTTTTATTTTTTCAGGGTAGGATTTTAGTTAGTTTATATTGGCATTTCATAAATTAATTAAGTGAGCGATTCCTCTCCTAAGGAGCTCGTTGCTAACCACTACGACGACATGCCCCAATTTCTCTAATATACAATAAAATACAAAAGCAATCAATCTCCGATGAATCATTAGTTTATTAACTACGATAGGTTTTAATAATTGTGCTGTGTATCAGAACAACGATCTGTGAAAAAAGTGCTCAGCAATCGTAGCGATCAATAGAGTTATTGTTCTACTATAGTTCGGTTTCCACTGGATCGTTACGATAGTCCATGTATTATTCTCTATTTATCGTATTCCACACCCAAAATCCGCTGTTGCAAGTGATGGGATAAATCCCATATCCCACTGAATTACGTACACACTAGTTATCGCCACTTGCATACGTAATTCACTGATGCCTAATCTCGGTAAAATGTGATTTATAATTGGTTAATGATGTCCACTCGTGTGATATGGAATTTGTCATCGCCCTCGTGGCCGTTAAGCATTACTCGCGATGATAAATCCCATATCACACTCGTGGCCATTCATTAACCCTTACATAACTCATAGATGCAACACTCAGATCAAGAAATGTTCTACCATTCACTTGATGTAGAATCAATATTTGTGAAAACTAAATAAACGTTACGTGCACTTTACTGAAGTTACGGGTGAAACCAGCGTTCTCCAGAGGGTTTTTCCTGATTCAGAAAAGGCATCTGCACCATGACTACAACTCGAGGACCTTTTGTTTCTATAAGTTAGACCTCAGACGAATTTCAAATAGACCCTTACACGGTTTCTTTGAACTTTTGATATATACGTATAACAGCAAAACCGTCGATACTGCTGAAAAGAGCACCTCGAGGTTAGTCAAAATCCCAAATTTGAGAGTTATATCTTGAATAGGAGCAAAGTTATAGGCTCGCAAACTCGGAAAAGTTTACAGACGGTTGTATGGAAATTTTGACTGGGGGGCAATTTTGTGCCCCCAATCAAAATTTCCATACAAACGTCTGTAAAATTTTCCGAAATTTTCCGAGTTTGGGTCAATACATTGTGTGGATATTAAAGGCGTGTGTCATGGCTTTGCGCATGTCTGGAATTAATGTTCGATTGGTGGCTGTTAATTGGCCCTTAATGCTTGATTGAAAGGAAATCTAATATTTTCCTTGAAGACTAGATCTACGCACAGTTTGTTCATCATTTTTGCAAATTTTTACTTAGATTTCATTCATCCCACACGTGTGGTGGGGTCGTCAGTTGATATGAAAACTGCTGAAAATATTTTTTTCCGGCCCGGAACATAAAGGCATGTCCCTCACCGTGACACAGCTCCTTTAAGGGTAGAGTGGTTTTCGATTGAGTGTTGTAAAACCAATGCCAAAGTAATTACAGAGCCAATCACGAGAGCAACTAAAACGCAATGAGCCAATCACGAGCTGAACAGTAATTCGTGAGTAGTTTTACAATAGTTAATAGAAGGGAATGGTTATGAAACCCAGCGACCTTCTTTGTTATAGGTCTTTGTTCGCTTTTTTCAATCGTGACCGTGCACAAAACACAATAGATATTGGAATATGTTCATCAATCAGCCAATAGAAACGCGTGGGTTCAGTCGTTCAGGGAACGCTAACGAGTTATGACCGTGCACAATCTTTTGTCTTACCCCCTTCCAACCTAAATCGCAGCGCCTTTGTTAGGCCCTTTGAAGTTTGCCGGGTTTCTTAACCATTCCCCTCTATAACTATGGTTTTACTTGAACCATTCACGAGGAAACGTAAACGCAATCGTGGGATAACTCTCGCTAAAACGAAAATTAATAGTTCAGTTTCGTATTCGAAAATTACCGCTGATTGCAATGACTACAGACGCATGTACGCAGGGTGAGCCTCATTCTGAAGTTAAACATTCTTAAATGCCAGCGAGAAGGTGCAAAACGCGAAACTACAACAATACACAGTGTTGTGAATAGCCCACCTTCTCGCTGGTATTTACGAATGTTTAACTTCAGAATGAGGCTAACCCTGCGTACATGCGTCTGTACTCATTGCATTCAGCGGCAATTTTCGAATACGAAACTAGACTATTGCGCGACGGACCAAAGCAATGTTTGGGTTTACGTTAGAACTTGATTGGCGGATAATTACAACACAATTTTCACAGCAAATAGAAAAGCAAAACAAACGCAGAACCAAAGCAATCACTTTCGACACTCAATCGAAAACCGCATACTGTGCCTGAATCGTTAACAATGAACTGAATTAGAAAAAGGTGATCTCTTATATCGTTATCAGTCGTGGCTGAATCATTGATGACCAAGGTACAGTTACCTAGAAATGCAAAAAAAATGGCACATTGAATTAAGTATAAATGCTCCGCCTGAGAACTGCAGTATTAAACGGCATAGGAATATAAAAGGTATAAGATGCACCAGTCAAATGAAACCCCGGCCACCCCGACATAGCAGGGGTTATCCAGGAACTAAGCCGTGGCAAAATCCTTATCTAACACTTCGCTTTCTTTGGATGAGCCGGACAGCATGCACAATCTTCGAGGAAATCTTGCGGTGATTTAACAATGTATAGCTATAACTGGAGAAGAAATGAATGCGGTGCTTTAACATCGCACAGTTTTGAGCGGAGAAATTCGTCAAAATAGCGCGAATTTAACATTTTCAGAGCTATGGGTTAATCTTTAGGTCTATCTCGGCGATCCTAACATTATGAATTCTAAATGGCAACCACTCTCCAGCGATCGACACATCCCTGTATGGATTGCAAACTCCTCAAAACATCAGTTCCAAGATGCCGCCGAGTCACTAAAAGAAATACCCAAATCTCAGGCATTGGTAGTGTACATGGTTATCCAAGGGTCTCAGGGGGTAGGGGTATTTTAATATTTTTAACAGGAACCTAGTGTTCAGTAAATGCCCCGCTAAGTCGCGTGGGTCGTGGTTTCGATCGACTGGTGTATAACATTTTCTATTCTTTTTCCCCGTAATTTCATTGGTTGACACTTCTAAATTCAATAGAAAAACAAGAAAGTAATATTTTGAGGAGATGGCTGAAATTCAGGCTAGTTTTAATTTGATCTTGCTAGCTAGCCTCATAATCTCCGTTTTATTTTGAATTTTCAAAAATTTGCCATTCCTTCAATAATGTAAAGTCACCTTTATTTATAGAGGGTTTAAACACGTTAGCCGGCTAATAGTTATCTAACACGTGGCCCTCTCTTTACTTTAGTCCTTCGGTTTTACGTCCTTATCTGAGAAGACGAGAAGATTTAACCATTTACTGTTCGATTATGTAAAGGCAGCACCTTCTACTCAGTTATTTTAAGACCCTGAGTGTTGGTCCGGCCGGGGTTTGAACCTGCCACCTCCCGCTCAACAGACCGGGGCTTAACCACTGAGCTAACCAGGAGGCAGTTTTAAAGATACGAGCCTAAAACTTGTGCTGTTTACTAATTTTAGCTCGCTATTTCTATTTCTGGCATCCATGTGTCTTTTTAATTGACAAGCTAAAAAGGGGTATATACTTCATGGTAGTGTTTGGTTCCAAATAGTCTCCCTGCATAATACTGTAAAACAGTAGAGAAAATGATTATGCAGGGAGACTATATGGAAGGAAACACTACCATGAAGTATATACCTAAAACGGTCACATGACCATGGCCTATTAACCATTTCGTAGTTGAGGAAGGGACTGGGACCTAGTGTCAAAACTTAATCTGATTAAGAAATGAACAACATCTCAAGAAAGATCACAATAAAATTAGAAGGTTTACCGAGCTTGAGGATGATTGGCTTGATAATAAAAATGTTGTTAGCTTTCAAAAATCACAAAAATAAGAGAAAAAATCTCGTATTTTTGCAAACTTGCTATTCAGTTCGTATTTATTCAAACTCCGTAAACTTAAAGTGCAAGTATCATGTCAAAAAAAATATTTATATTGTACTATTGTGTTTGTTTCTCACAAAATGGTATTAATCTTGCAAATTTTGTAACATTTCTGGCATTTAAATGTAATCCCTAATTTTGGTTACTTTTCATGGATCCTGTGACATCATAAGATGAATCAACTCGCTCCCTAGAGAAAACTACTACAATAAAATCCCGTAGGTGTTCATTGTGACATCACAAGATGAATAAATCCTGCAATTTGTGCCTCTCAAAGAAAACTAAGTTAGACAACTGAAGTATTTCAGAAATAGAATTTGGGTCAAAAAGAGTTGTTTTATGGCGCTACTATTAAATTTTAGTGTGATCTTTCTTGTGATGCTGTTCATTTCTTAATCAGGTCTCGGTTGTTCAAAGGGTGGATAACTTTATCCAGTGGATAAATCCTTATCCAGTGGATAACATAAGCTAGTTACTTAATACTTAACCACTGGTCCCGTTGAACAACCGGGCCCTGATTAATTTTGGACACTCGGTTCCTTCCTCAACTCCGAAATGGCTACTGGGTCAACAGAACACAAAACGTTTTACCTTCTTTTCAAGAACAGGTGGTGAACAATTCCCATCTTCTCCTTCCTCTCCCTCTTCGTCCTCATAAATGAGTTCAAACTTCCTTGAAATATTTCCATCACCTGTCAGTGGGTAGAGTAGGGTGAGCATACAATGGGACTGTGCTTATGCAGTATTAACAGAAACATACAAGGGAAATGAAACATGTAACAGTGGCCTCATATGGCTCTGGATTATTCAGTGAATAAAAAGTACCATATTTGGAAAATACAGTCTAGTCAAGCATGACAGTAATCTAGACACAGAAGCCGGTTGCCATTTTATTCCATATATGGTCATTTTTATTCACTGAATAATCCAGAGCATGGCGCTAGAGCGAAGTATGGGTGTTCATGGTTCAACTCTCTTGTATGTTTCTGGTATTAGTTGTCCAGTTTCCAATTGTCTTGATCTTGGTTGTGTTTTCTTTTGTTAGACAGGTTAAATCAAATGGCAAAAACTGTAAAGTCAGTGTTTTCACAAGTTTTGAAAGTAGAAGTTGAAGTAATTGAAGTGGAGTTGCAAGGTGCTTTAAATGACTGCCACATGGGAGATTAATTTTAGCTGTGTGAAAGTACATGAAGGTGCCAAAAATGGATAAGTTGCCATACATTTGCATATGATGCAACAGCCAAAGGCACACATTAGTTTGAAAACACTGAAAATCCTTTTTTCACATAGAAGCAAGACCCATATCCAGGATTTGATATGGGTGTGAGTGCTGAAGGCGTGCAACAAGTGCTGCAAGTGCGGACTGCTAGGAGGTCTGAAGGCATGCCCCCCTGGAAATTTTGAAAGTCTAAGGTCTCTGAAATGGCATTTACTGCATTTTGAGAGTACAAAACACCTTCAGAATAAAATAACAACACTACATGTACAAGTTTACTGATCTGTCAGTTGGTATTAGTGATCTTGAGAAATTTGAGTGCTGTAGCCTAAAAAGCAATGGAGTTACAGCCATTTGAAATGTGAGATATTTGTATGAGGAATACAAAGGAGGCCTTTCTAGCCTCACTTTCATGTTTTTCCAGCACTAGAAATGCCTGTAACTCTGTTGTCAGCAATTCTCTACACTGTTGCTGCATGCTCGGGCTCCAGAGGAACACTAATCTAGGGGGTGTGGGGGCATGCTTCTGAATGGTATTTCCTGCATTTTGCAGTGTGAAAGGTAAAGGAAAAAGACTAGGAAAGAGAACAACTTGTAAGCCTGTGTTTATTGGCTTAAAAGTAGCTCTGCCCCTGTATGCATAGCCACAATTTACAATAAAAAATGAAACAGTAAGAAACCAGTGATATCAGTAACCTGTAGGTTTAGCTACGGAGTCCTCTGTCAGTTCCAGTGATACTTCATTTGTTGTCGGATCATAACCAAGAACGTCTCCCTCCTATGCAAAAGCAATGATGACACTTATTAATGACAGGTATGTCAGCACATTGTTACACATACAATGCAGACTGTCACTATTGTGTTTGACACACTTGTGCCATGGTCATAAGTGTTGTCAAATGTATTGAAGAAGCAAGAAGCTCAATATTGCAAAATCCTAATTTGCCTGAACAAAAATAATCTTTGACGATAGTGAAAGGCCAACATGTCAAAGGATCACTACAGCCTGATCTTCAACCAGGCACTTTTAAATGTTCTAGGACACAATGCAATACCTGTGCTTACACTAAACCTACAACATTTATTTCAGGACCAAAACGCTCTCTTAAAGTCACTGATCATTTTGATTGTACTTCCAGTAATGTCATTTATTGTATCACCTGCACACTTTGTAACAAACTCTACATCGGAGTAACAGGGCGAAGATTAGGAGATCGATTCTGCGAACACTTGCTAGATGTTAGAACTAACAGCAAGGATCTCGCCAAACCTGTAGCTCGTCACTTTAACTTTCCTGGTCATTGCATTAATCACATCACTGTATGCGGCATTTCTCTATATCAAGGTACTACCGACACTCGTAAACTCAAAGAAAGGAACTTTATTTTCAAATTAGGAACTTTGTCACCTCACAGTATTAATGAACGCTTTTCTTTCATTTAATTTCAGAATTCACGTATTCACTCACACTTAGATCAGCATGTTTCCTTAGTTTACTATTAGCATTTCTATTGTTGGCACACTTTTCTTTGATCACAATTGATCCGAGCACGTTTCTTCAGTGGTAATCATGCATTGGCGCAATTTCCTTTGATCCCAATTGATCCGAGTACATGTTTCCTCAGCGGTAATTATGCACTTGACACTATATAAACCGTTTCCCCACCCACAATTCCCTCTTTTGCTCTGACGAAGGGCTAACGCTCAAAACGTCAGCTGCTACTCGCTTTCCACGGTGGTTAGCATACCTCAATTGACTTTAGTTGATTACATACCAGTGTTTATCTTCCCTGCCGACGCAGACCAACAGTTAGTAGTATTTTACAGGAACTAGTTGCCTATTGTACATTGTATATACATTTACTTGAGAGTTGGCAGGATAATTAATTCTTAGAGTAGGCTTAACATATAAATTTAAGTGTATTTATAGAGGTTTGAAAGGGTTAATAAAATAAGATGACAATGTGTGAACTTTTTATATACAGCATTAAACATTTTCTAATAATATTTGGATGTTTGTCATTGAAAAGTACACAACTAGCTGTAAAGAGTGTAGACAGTACAGTCTAGTTGAGTCCATACAATAAATGGCAGTGATTATAATTGGGATTGCATGGGCATATTGCAAGAAAGGCCAGAAAATAAGGAAAAATAGGAATTTTCAGGGAAAATAGGAAAAAACAGGAAGTGCTCTAGAAAATAGGAACAAATATGAACTTGATCATGACACCCTGGTGTGTGAACACACATTGTACTTTCCTTACTTAATAGGACATGTGGAAAATATATATAAATTAACTAAAGCACCACACCATATCAAAACTACTATGATATAAAAAAATTAATCGAATTGACGACATTGGTTGCCATGGCAACACATCCGCCTCCAAAATTTATTCAAACAATGATTTATCAAAATATGTGGTGAAATTCTTCTAAAAAGATATCAATAAAAGTTATCTTTAATCTGAGTAGAAAAAGTAAACGCCTTGATCTGTTAGACAGGGCTAAACTTGTAAATTTGTTTAAAATAATCATTTCTGTGCTTAGAAATGAAATTTTCTTACAGAATGTTTTATGAATCCATCTACCCTCTCTTTGGAGTATGGATTTGTCTACTAAAAAAATGGCAATCCCTTTATGTAGGACGACACAAATTTTTACCAAAAATACAATAGAATACAACACAATACAATTCAAAACAACAATAGAACACAACACAACACAATACAATAGAATATAATTTGGTAGCAATTCGTGTCGTCCTACATGAAGGGATGGGCAAAAAAATTAAAGGCACGCTTTTGAAACTGTTACAGATAGAAGACAAGAAATTTTGTGGCACAAAGTATTTCACGTTTCGTTACTGTTCCCACACATTCAGGAAAACCCTTTCAAGCCTCAGTAATTTTTACCTTGTAATCTGACATCTCTGGTGTGTAAGAAGCTGACAATTCTAGAATCTAGAATAAGTAAAAAAAAATATTCAAGACTAATTAATAGAAAGGTAACACTGTCTGTTCAAATAGTGAATATAAGACTATCCACTAGATAGGAATTCCTTTCCCGTGGATAAAATAGTTACATGTAGTTTAATACATGTATATTTAACAATTATTCACCGAAGTGGAGGTGAATAGTGGTGGATATTTACCAAGCCGCTTCGGCGAGGTAAATATCCACCACTATTCACCAACACTGAGGTGAATAATTGTTTTAGTATATACCACACATTAGTGAATAGCTAGCACCAAATAGTTACTTTATTTTCTTCAAATGGACAAAAACTCGCACGATATGATAGCTGCTTTGCTCGGAGGTGAATATGAAATCATATTCACTGTTTAGGTAGCCAATCAGAGCGCGCAAAATGTGATATTCACTGGTGTGGTTTATACTAACAAAGTTTATCCACTACTGGATGAGGACTTTATATTGGGTGGACAGCATTATTCCCTCTCTGAACAATTGAAGGGATGTGTGCAACAAGGGCATAAGTGACTCCTGATCACATTCTAAATACTCCCTTTAAAACAAAGACTTTGCAGGAGAATTTAGAATGTGATCAGGAGTCACTTACACCCTTGTTGCACACAGCCCTTCAATTAACCCAAGCCTGGTGGTGTTTCTTGACCTACATGTACACTGTTTTTAGTTAGTAGGAGTAGCATAGCACCCCAGGGGGGGGGGGGGGGGAGGGTTTGATTATTCTGAATTGACTATAACCCAGAATTAGACACATTTTTACAAAAAACCTAGAACCAGAAATCAAACTAAAGTTCAAATCCAGACCCAGTACCACTGCATATAAATATTGTCATAAACAAGATTGCCCCCTGGAGTAGTACTGTACCTTGTATGCTATCCTGTCACCAGTTCTTGGTGGACCACAAAGACTAGGATAGTGGCTAAAATCCCTTGCACTTTCCTTTGATATCCCAACACTACTTTCTCCCTTCTCTTTAGCTGCTTCAACTGAACTTGAGTTTCTCAGAATCTTTTGCCTCTCATGAGAATTTTCATTTATGGAATCACATAACTCTTTAGAACCCTGTTTCTGGCTAAAGCCACTTAAAACCTGGCTTCTATTAGTCCACTTATCAGGCTTTCCAGGCACTGTGGGTAATGATTGCCTAGGTATTGGAAGTTGAGCCCTTCCACGACCTAGTCTAGATGACCAGGTCTGTGTTTCACCCCTCATCCCTGAAGCATGCATCCCTGCAGGGGTACTTTCTCCATTCTCATACATTGGAGTACAGTTTTGAGAACCACTATACATATCCCTCATATTCACTTGTGCAATATGCCCTGCCACTGGTGGCTGAAGTGTATTACACTCATGGTGAGTAGGCATATCCTGAGAACTAGTATTGGTTGTACTCTCTTCCCCATCTGAGTCAAACCGAAGGTGACTTGCAGAAGGATGTTTCTGAATGGCATTAACAAAGACGTCTGGTCTTGCCAATGCAGCTCTTTGTGAAGGCGGTAAACTGAGATTCCCCTGAGATGTTCCAGTGGAAGAATTTCCTTGAGTAAAAGGCACATTTTGTGCTGATTGTGCTGTAGTTTCTACACTTACATGTACATTAGCATTTCCTGCCCCTAAGGGTTGATTTCTTGAAATACTCTCACTCTCAGGTTTGGATGACAATGATGATGACGATGACAATGAAGAAGATGAGGATGACGACGATAAACTCCTTTTTGTTCTTCTTTGTTCGGTTGTACTTTTATTCACTTTAGCCTGTGTTGTTGGCAATGATGAAGTTTTCTTACTACTAGATCTTGTTTCCAACCTTTTCGTATCACCTGATGGTGACTCCAGTGATGATGACAGCAAACTATTTTTACTCAATGAAACTTTCTTTGCCAATTTCTTTTTGTTGCTAACTATTGTCTTTTTCTTTTTACTAGATTCAACTCCATTTTCCTTTACAGCAACAGCTTTTTCTGTGTTCAAAACATGTCTGTCATGTCCATTGACATTCACTTTCTTCAAAACCCTTTTCCCATTTTCAGAAGAAATGCTTTCAAGTTCTTCTGTTTTCTTCTTTTTATTTCTAATAGAAGATGTAGCAGCCAAAGTAACCTTGTCCTTTTGTTTTCTGCCTGGTTTCCTGGAGAAATAAAGGAGGCACACAAATCATGAAGTTACATGTAGTACAGTAAAAGTAGAGAAATTTAAGCAACCTTATTAATTTTAATGTTACTCAGTAACTTGTTACAGCCTCTTACTGACACGTTAACACCCTTCCCATCAGAGCACCTGATTAAGAGAATTCAAAGGTGTATAAGCTACTCTGATTAGAGAAAAGTCGGTGCAGATGTTCCGGTCCAACATATAAATAGAACTTGGGACTGAATGATTAATGTGCTGTGCACTAACCCATTGTTCTTCTCCTATCTAAATAACAGACAACAATTTGTCTCGATTGGAAATAGTACATCTGATAAGGTGGATATAACCCTGTGGCATCCCCCAAGCTCTGTTTTTGGTCCTTTTCTTTTTCTTCTGTACATTAATGACTTTAATTCATGCACCAACTTATTTGATTTTCACATAATTATTTGCAGATGATACTAATTTGTTATATTCTAACAAAAACCTGAATGAACTAGAATTAGCTGTTAATGAAAATTTAGAAAAAATCCACAACTGGCTCTCTGCCAACAAGCTTTCTCTAAATATAGATAAAACTAACTTTGTCATTTTTCAACCCCCACAAAAAATATTACATTACCAGATTACTCTGCAAATAAAAAATTAACAGATACGACAAGAAAAATGCATTAAATACCTAGGATTTTTTATAGATTCACAGTTAAATTGGAAATCTCACATTTTACATGTTTCAAAATAATTTAAAAGATACATACATGTAGGTATATCTCTAAAATTCATTATTTTGTTAGTACAAAAATCCTAATACAACTCTATTATACTTTGATTTACCCTTTTCTAACATATGTTTTAACCACATGGGGTAACATCTACATGTATCCATCTACTTTAAACCCTCTTGTCATTTTACAGAAAAAAGCCATTAGAATCATAACTTTTTCCAGTTATACTGCACATACCAGCCCACTTGTTAAATGTCTTAACATCTTAAAACTTAAAGATCTTGTATTTCTCTATAATAATGCATTGCTTACTTGTATGTATGATTTTTTCCTCTGGAGAACTTCCTCCAGTGTTTAGGAATTTGTTTTAAATATCAATACTGTTCATCAATATAATACCAGGCTAGCTTCAAAAAAATCATTTTATCTTCCTCAAGCAAGAACAAATTATGGCAAGTTCAATATTCGATTTCAAGGTACCATTGTGTGGAATTCTATTGACGAAAACCTAAAAAATCATTACTCGAAATAGTTTCAAACAACTACTTAAAGAATCTCTCTCTCAGCCATACTAGACTATTATATCTCTCTACTCTATTCACAAGCGGTTTTTCTATCAGTCTTTACTTAATTGCCCGGTCATTGTCTTGCAAACACTTGTTTGTTTCCAGCTTCATTGTCTATAATTCTCTATAATCCGTTTTTGTCCTTATAGTAAATGAGTAACTACTTCAATGTTCCTTTTTGTGTCTTTTCTTTTTTTGGTCCACAGCCCAACCAATTAACTACGTTTAAATAAATTATACGTGCTACCTAGCTCAATTAACCTGCAGGTTATTCTAGGTTAGCTCATACTTAAAACTTATTTTAATTCATCATCTTTTTTCCCCCCCAATATTGTAGACCCTTTATGAGTATAAATAAATATATTGTTGTTGTTGTTTTGCAACAGATACCTGCACCAGCAAGTGAGAGTAACAGAAAGAAAGCTGCACTGTAACTACTGTACCATGCCATCTTCAGGTAAAAATAATCGAAGTTGCTTCAAATAACTACCTGGCTTCACAAGTTTTAACCAAGTGCCTCCTCTTCTTCTCTGTTGGATATGTTTCTTTATCTGTAAATAGAGGAAAACAGATCGCAAAATGGTTTGATCATTTATCACTGACAGTGTACTGCTAAGAAGAATATTAAAATTAATGTACATGTACCTTCACTTTCACTTGTTAGATCTTGGCCTAATTCTAATTTCCCAATGTTTTGTTGTACTTGCACCCTACAATGTATAAAAATAATGTTTGTCAGTTGTTTCAGAACACATTTTACATGTACGAAGAAGCCAAATCCAGAAAAATACATTGTTTATAGATGATCAGGTGTACTTTATTATGGCTCCACTTGTACTTCAAAACAAACTATGTAAAATTTGTTGTTTCCATTTGGAACAAGTGCCAATAACAAGCAGATTTATTAAAGCCAGTTAACAGCCCAGTCCAAGCAAACTCATTCCTAACAAGTTATTATAAATCGATTTAATGGTCCTGTGAACTAATCCAAACCCTAACCCAACATTTACAAATGTAAATAACCCTAACAGTAACTTCAGTAAAGTAACTTCACTAATTTTGGGTGCATACATCCCAGCCACTTTTTGGACAAATTTGATAGGAAATATAGGCTGTGCAAGTTCTAAATATAGGAAAATATAGGATTTTTTTCCAAAATATAGGCACTTTATAGGAGCTAAGATAGCTTTCAAACAATAAATAGTAAACAATAAACACACAATTTTTAAAACATGTGAACTTTTAATGTGTTTGATCAAACCTATAGGAGGTCTGGGATGCCTGTGGGTGTTTAGAGCTTATAGTCACTAATTTTGGGTATTTAGAACTACAGTACTGCCCAGAAGTATGTTAAAAATAATTTTGTGTATCGCACATGAAGTTCCGTGCATGTACATGTACATGTAGTACATGCAAATGCGTGTAGTACACTCATTTGAGACTGTGTAATACCTGTACAAGCACAAAACTACACACACATGAATAGCTCATTAAGAAAAAATAATTTCGCATGGTGAACACACAATTACCATTTTGAATGATTGACTTTATTGTTTTGAAGTTTGACTAGTTCACCAAATTTCATTCCCCTCCAGCTCACACTTCGATGTATGTGCTGTCATGTTTTATTTGATCGTTCGTTAGCTTCCAAATAAAGCATACAGCATATGCCGACTACTTCGCCAATATTCATCCCATCCAGTTCACACTTCAATGTGCTGCCATTTTTTAATTAAGCACTCAGTGTATGCCAACTAATTTGGCAAAGGGATCATGTCAAGTTTACAACTCCATTAAACCTGGAGTCGTAAACAATATCTGTAGGTTTACGACTCCATCTTTTCCTAGTATTTTCTTGATGGTTCCCTTCCTTTCCAAGTATCAATACATACCCGAACTAGAATTGGCAAAGTTAAAATAGTTTCATTTGATATTTTCTGACACCCTCATCCTAATTTTTAGGGGGGCAGAGCACCGCTGGATTCTCAAGCATTAGTTGTTTATAACCCAGGATTCCAAACTAATTTTATACTTTTGCACAAAACCCTGATGCTGAGGCAGTACGTAGTGAAGAATAAATCAATTTGAGGAGGATAGATGGACATACCCTGGGTACCAGAGGCTAATTAGTACATGTACCTCTCTATCACAGTCTAAGGCACAAAGCACCGTCAGTGAGGAGTGAAGCAACGAGAAAGGAATTAAAAGCCTCTGGTGGCACCGGTTGGGAATCTCACTTCCATCTTGGGATCAGGTACACGATTTGTACCTTGTTGCCGATTGGTTCTCTCAGAGTTCTCCCGAAGCACCAGCAATTTTCTCTGTGTACTCTACTTGGTCAAACCGGCTACAAGTTTTCTACGACACTCATTTTACTTACCATTATTAACGATAGAATCCTGGATAATGAGTAAATGCCACTCAAATTTTTTCTCCCCCTACTGGGAGAACCCTGTTCTCTATTTCACATGATCTATCAGCACCATCACGATTGGTTGAATCGTGTCATGTGAAATAGAGAATAGGCAACAAGGTGCAAATCTTGTACCTGAAACATGGAAGTGGCACCACCAGAGGTTATTTCCTCTTGTCGCTTCACTCCTCACTGATGGCGCCTCAAATATTTGTGACAACAACAAGAAGTTTATTTGTGTCTAGACTGTTTACAATGTTGCAGAAGAAAAGAGTAAAATAATAATGTTGGACACCGGCAATCTGAAGTAGCTAAACTAATGCACCTATCAATGTCAACCCCCAGGGGGGAGGCCGGGCAGATGTGGGACATTTGACCGTTCTTGGTGTCCCCACCCTGGGGAATTTGAACAGGAGCCTGGACCCCAGGGTGGGGACATTTGACTTTTGGAAGAGAGGGACTGGTACCAAATATCGGTGCCTCATGTTTGTCAGCCATTTTGGATTCGCCTAAAAGGTAGGTTTACTGTCCAGTTCACATTAAAATATAAATTAATTTAATACTTCAACGCTTCATTCCTATTTACTATAGATCATTCCAAATACTTCTTGAATTTGTGTAAATCAATTTCATATAAGGGTGGGGGATTTGATCCGTTTTGACCCAGAATTTAGTCCCCAGGGTGGGGATTTTGACCAAAAATTCTCCCGAAAAGTCAAATGCCCCACATCTGCCGCCCCCTTCCCCCCCCCCCCCCCCCTTGATAGGTGCATAATCGAGTCAGATTGCCACATGATTCAAATTACAATGTGTAGGTCGTATATAGGCAAAATATAATACATACAAGACATAATAATCAACAAAAGAAGAAAGAAAGAAGAAAAACAGAGAGAGGTAAATCATATGACATATATTAAATCCTCTGGTACGATGGACGAAGTACGTACCTGATTATATCACCGTCTCTAATCAGACCAATCTTCTCTTGTGATGGCAGTAAAAACCCGTCCAAATACAAGTGCAACAAATCGTCGCATTTGCTCTTTTGTGGACCAAATCTTCTCCGTATCAAATACTCAAGGTCAGCAACCACGCGACAGGAATCAGTATCTACCAGAAACCAGCATTTCTTGGGACGACCGAGCCGACATTGGTCGAAAGAGAGTCGCACACGAATTGAAGGCATAGCTAACGATTACACTTCTTAAAGTCTTAAGACACGATGAACTACGCTAAGAAATTCTAAAGACTAAAGTACCGAAACTAAAAGCTCTCGCCCGCCATGACACTTTACGAAGACAGCATGGAACAACGAAATATAACAGACTTTGTGATTGGTTAATAGCTTAGCCTCGTTTTGGCTAGCCAATTAAAGTTAACTTTGTATTGAGTGGAACCGGTGAATTTTCTAAATGACCATATAAACTTTCAACATGCAGAAAGGTTTACAACCTATAGATCGTTTTCACGTGACGTCATCAAAATTCTAAAATCTAAACTAAAGGATATACAACCCTGTTCTTTTAATATGATTTAGGTATCGGTATACTCAGCATTCTTTGAAAGTTTTACGTCGATACGGTGAATCGTTATTGAATTAGAGTATTTTGAATTTTGTGACTGCCCAGCTCAGCGTGTTTCCTAAATGTCATGGAAACCCATATATTCCTGCCAATCTAAAATGTTTGACTTGATTTAACGTTAAAAGTGATATATAATGTGTTTTGAAGTGAATGCTAATCATATTGCTGGGAAAATCAGCTTTATTTGTAGAGTACGTTTTCGGCCGCCATCTTGGTGTACCAAAGAGGTACACCAACATGGCCGCCGCATACAAATGACACTAAATTGTTTGAATGTTATTTGTCCGACAGCTCAGTTACGAAGTACTCTAATGCTCCAAAATTTCGGTCATTTACATATTTTTACCTGCTCTATACACAACATTAAAAGTATTTTACTAATATCAGTCTTTTCTTGACGCAATTTTTTGTGTGACGTCAGTGAGAACGATCTATAAGGCTTGTAGCTTGTTTATTAAACGTCTCTGAAGCAAGAAACAAGAAGGTAGTGGAATCCATTGCTTATTCTGCACTAAATCTTTCAAGTGAATCCAGCCAGCCTGATATTCAGTGTCCATCAACTGTCCTCAACATCTTTTCTGACTTTGATTACAATAGATCTGTCATCACCATAGCAGCCCCAGTTGAAAACATTGAAGAGAGTATATTTAGAGCTTGTGTGGCTGCATACAAGGAAATAGACATGGGACAGCATAGCGGTGGGCATCCACGCCTTGGCTCTGTTGACCTTGTCCCAATTCATCCTATAACTCAAGCTGTAAGCCTGAAGGAATGTGGGGAGATTGCCATAAATATTGGACAAAGAGTTGTAGACACTATCAGAGGGGTATCCGTATTTCTTTTTGGCCATGCTGATATACCCCTAAACAGAGGATTGGTGGCCAGAAGAAAAGCTGTCAGATGGTATGATGGGAAGGCATGTATGAATTATGATTGGATCGGCTGGGATTTAGGCCCTGCCCCTTCTTCAAGATATGGATGTACAGGTGTTGGCGCTATCCCATATGTGACCAACTGCAATGTTACCATAGACACAAAGGACCTGGGATTGGGGAACACAATTGCTAAGGCTATACGAGCAACATCCCCAGGGGGGCTGGCTGGTGTTCAGTCAATGGCTTTTCATCACAATGGAATGGTGGAGATTGCTTGCAATGTAGAAGTACTTGAGGTTATAATATACCAATTTTCATCACTATTTTAAACGAGACTAAATGAAATTTAGACATGGTTAAACATCCAGCGTATAACCGGTGTTTGCAAATGTGGACTTATTTTTTTAATCTTGTGTACTGCTTTTCTTTGTAGGAGGTAACAAATGAAGGATCGTTCCACTACACCAATGCTGATGAAATTGAGAACAGAGTTAGAGAAATGGCTTCTAAAGAAGGAGTCCACATTTATGGCACAATACTTGTTGGTTTTACCCCTGAAGAGACTTACCTAAGAGCTAAGGAGGCTCTCTGCCAAGGCAATGCTGCTGCATGGACAACATCAAAAGAGTATAGGATGTAGGAATAATTATGTTATTTTATATAAGAGGCACTACATTGTATACTGAGGTCAATACTGACATGTATGATATGGAAAAAAAAAATAGAAATCAGAAGAACCTGAGTGATGCCATTTATGTATACTATATAGTAAAGGCATGTACAATGTATCAAACTCATTAATCATTATTCATGAGGGAAAAACAGGAAATAAATGTGCAATAAGTACTGTAACTCAAAAACAAATCACCGTATGAACATAAATTTTTCAAAGAATACTGAGAATACTAAATCATATTAAAAGAACAGCTTCATATATCTCCTAGTTTAGAATTTTGATGACGTCACATGCAAAGGATCTATACTGGACTTCCTGTGGTATACTTGTACCACATTATTGAAAATATAGGGCTTCCTGTGGTATACTTATTATTGAAATTATCGGGCTTCCTGTGGTATACTTCACCAGAATATACCATAGGAAGCCTATTTTAGTATACCACAGGAAGCCCGGTATTTTCGATAGTTTACCACAGGAAGCCCGGTACATTGGACAGCTGCTATTGTTTATTGGATTATTTCCTTGCCCAATATGGAAAATATTAAATCTCGACTCGACTTTCAGTCTCGCCCAAAATATTTTGCCATAATTATTCACTGTCTGCAAACTTAAGATACCAGGTAAAATATTAACTGATCAACATTTGAGGGATGTAACCTGTGTTGGGAAGCATGCAATAGTGTTTTCAGTTCATGAGAGGGGTGTGGATTTGACTGGAGGACAGTTCATGCTGTGGTGTCAATCGTCAGGTAAGATTTTAGCCCTTTTTGTTTTTCGTTTCAATACAAAAATGCTATATACCATGGAGAAATACATTATTTTTTATAGCAACTGAACCATCAAAGTTCGATGTGGCTTGTCGCTTGTTCAAAGATTCCAGCTGTACTTTTTTTAATATTGTAATATTCAATACAAAATCCTACGTTGTGTGAGCTTTGCCGTAGTCCTTGGACTTCGTATTCATTGTCATTTTGGCTGATTAGATCTGACTTAGATCAAACGTAGCAACCAGCAGGATTTTCGTCCACGGTTCTTTGCCGTTTATCAAGTACTTTTTTTTACCGGACACCACATGAAGTAAGTGCAATGCCCGGGGGGGGGGGGGGGGGGAGGAGGAGGGGGGTGTGCCGCTGAGCCCTTGAAACCCTTACCCTGTTCCAGACCAATAAATTGTATTTTTTGCGACCCTGTTACAGACAAAATGGGAAAAAAGGTAACCCTGTTCTAGACTAGAAACGACGAAAACATACCCTGTTCCAGGCAAAATGGAAAAAAGATATCCTGTTCCAGACCAGGCTAGCGCCCGATATGATACGCGGTTGCGCTCCAACAGACTCTGCGTTTGAAGCGGCAAGCCGACCGTGAATAACTCGTACCGTCCTGAGGCGCTTCCAAAAAATTACGACCCTGTTCCAGACCAAGACTGATTGATATACCCTATTCCAGAATAGCCTATAGACGGATGACAGACAGACAGATGATTTTATTTGGAGCCTTATACTAATGTATACATTGGCAGTAGCCCAAATAAATTTACATTAAAGACAAGATATATCAATAAATAAAAAGTAATCATAGAATATTATGAAGTTGTCCTTTTCTTTATTTCTTTTACGCATTCATAGATAAATTAGTTTTTGCACAGCTCTATCCTTGTTTTGGGGGTTTATGATTAGGCGTCATTCTGTTTATTTTGATATTCATTTGATCCTCCAAATAATCGAAAAGTTTTTTCATTTATTAATGCGTTATGCTGGGAATTTTATTTAAAAAATGTTCATCTTCCAAGGGCACCCAACGAGTATTTTTTGAAATTCGTTTGAAACCAGTTGTCTGCAGCTTATCTAGCCATTTTAAGGCGCCTACTATGTCTTGACGTATTCTAGAAAGCTATTAGCTGTTCGGATTTTCTAGGTGGAAATCGCGTCAACCGAAAATACTATGTCAAAATATTCCCGGCCTACGAATTTGTTAGTAGTCTAGAACATAAACACAAATTTTCTAGCCCAAGTAACTTCAAGTTGCAAAGTTTTGTGGAGGTACGAATTTTTTAGGGATTCTTTTTTCCTTTAGGCAATTCTTAGGGAATGAAAATGTGTTGTTCTGACTCTATAGATCAGACGAATTGGGACGTACGAATATTTTAGGGGAAACCTTTTTAGTCTCTTTTCTTCTATAATTTTCTAGGGATTCAAGGGGATTTTAAAAAAAAATTCTAGGCAGTATTTCAGAACAAAAATTTCTTGGGACAATTTTTTCAAATCCGAAAATTTTAGGCTAACTTACTCTCCCAAACAGCTTTTTAACCGAAAACGTCGTTGGGTGCCCTTGATCTTCGACGCCATTTGTACAAATGGGGCAAATTCGTTCTTCGGGTATTTGATAAGGTTTCGAGTAACGTCCAGTTTCAATTGCTAACTTTGTCATTACTTAGCCCTAGCTTTGTCAATGCTATTCTGTGATTGGTATTGGTGACCTGTATATTGAGGTAGTCTTCACAATTATAGTTGGACTTGAATCTGCGGAAAGTCCTTAATTTATTACTTTGGCGGGGATCTTTTCTTTAATCGTTATTTAGGTCACTAAGCCAAGTTTGGTAGTCTATGTCCTTTAGTCGCTGGCTTATAATACTCAAAATTATTTTGCGATCAGGAATTGATGTTTGTACGTTAGTCCATATTTCCCCTAGCCCTATATTATACAGCAGGGCTTTTACTTTTGGTGCCAAAATTCTTTGCTTTCCTTATTTTTTATATCATTATATATTGTACAGGATAACTTTATTTGCTCAGGGTCATTCAGTTGCAGCCAGAAATTGATGTTTCTACATTTTGCTTGGTATCCACCCTCCATACTTCGCTACCGTAAAGTAAATTAGGGATTATTGGCGCATCAAATAATTTTATGGTCAGATTAATATTTTCTCTAAAATGGTCACCATTTCTTTCCTCAATTTATATAACGCTATTAGCGCTACCTTTTTTAGCTCTTGTTTAGCGAGAGCAAAATTTCCGTACGCCCCTAATTGAATGCCTAAGTATTTATATGACTTAACATTTGTTAGTTTATGACCTCCATATTGAAAAGCGTCAATTGTTCATAGTTTTACCACAGTTGTTGAAGATCATTACTTTTGTTTTGTCAAGATTTACATGGAGATCTAATGTTTCGCAAAATTGGCCTCTAGTTTCTCAAGGTAGCTTTGCAGTCCTTTTTCCGACTTAGAAAAGATAACTGGGTCATCAGTGCGTATACTGAGTAAACAGATGAAAGGGGGGGGGGGGGTGTAATGGGTGCATGGTTTGTGAATTATGATAATCCGGTGTCATAGGGATTTCGCCCCTCCAGTGAATTTCTTGTTGCACTACTCGCGCGAATGATTGCAGCGTTTACCGTAGCTAGTCTAGCTACCAACACGAATTTTGTCGAAGAAAAGTGAAGCGTGAATTTTAAAATAAAATTGAATTGCCGAGTGCCTTACACATTACTGATAGCTTTTTGAATTACTATTCTCCACGTCCAATACGTTACAATAATAAGGAAAACATGTATTCATAACTTTTTAAAGGTTGGAGGGGAGGGGGGGCGAAATCGCTAGAGGGGAGATAGGAAGGGGGGAGCGAATTCACTAGCGATTTCGCCCCCCGGGGAGCGCATTCACGGGGGGCGAAATCGCTGGTCCACCGGGATGCAAAAGAGAGTGGTTCCGGACACTTTCAGCGTGTTAGACTACAGGAGTGAGAGCAGCCTGAGCAGTTGAACAGGTTTCTCAAACTTATTAATAATTCATGAGCTTTTTAGTCAATCAGAGGGCTGCATTTGGTCACATGCATGAATCTGGATACCCAATGAAACACCATATGAACATCACCAGTGATACTAGTGATATTCATCTGTGTTCTCATTGGGTACCATTCATGCATGTGTTGGACCTAATTAAGCTATAAGGATTACAGAATAAGTATGACTTACATGGAGAAGTGAAGGAGAAGACGGAAATAAATATTGGTGTCCAGAGTGTGACTCGAACCATCATCCTCATGGCTGCTCTTGACTACTAGTCCGCTGTCTTGCCCACTACGCTACCAGGCCGTTTGTTGAAATGGCCGTGACAAAATAACAATCACAACCCTTGTAGTCTATAATTGCATTGCAGGCAAACAATACTTTCTAATGATTTCGTGCTTTCATCTTTCTCGGTGTTTGGATACCTTGGTAAAACACTAGCTCTCGTTTTTTATATTTAACTTCAAAGTACTGTAGGCAAATACCTTGACATGACAAAGCGAGCTCTCGCCTTCCCAGTAGCGGTAAGAAAATCTAAAGGTACAATACCTGTCTTGATACATACAGACCGTCTCTCCAATGTGGGATCTGTTTTTTTGCACACTGCCCCGACACTGCGCATATCCGTGACGCCAACTATAGTGCCAAACTATAATGTTTTCATCAAATTTCACGCCAGGTTGTAAACACGTACTCCCACGAAAACAAGCGCATAATTGTTAACATTCCATCTTTTCTTTAACAATGAACGTTTGATCAACGATATGTAAATACGGAAGTACAACCTAAATGCTTGAAGCTTTAAAATCATTTTGGTGTTTATCCCACAACCACCAAACAAATGAAAATATTAAGTAGTGTTTGATGTCGTTTCAAGGCCTCCAATTCGGACTGGAACTAACTGCGCATGCGCGGACTTTGAGATCCCGTCCAGTCCTCATTAGAGAGTTTAAGCATCGAGGACGGCAACGTCGACGACGACGGAACGTGAATTGAAAAAGTGCTTTCTCGTCAAATCGCTTGTTTATTATTTCTTTTATTTGTCTTGCGTTGCTTTTCACATCCAGATTTTTGAAAAATTGGATGCACAAAAAGTTTCGTTCACGCCGAACGAAAATAAGAACGTTTTTGATTTCTTACGTTGACCGCGTTCTCTGCTCAACGTAAAACTTCACGTGCAGTTATTGTTCTTGGTGATTAAGTCTATTGTTTTGTGCCGTCGTCGTCGTCGTCGTTGCCGTCCTCGATGCTTAAACTCCCTACTGTCGGCCTTGAAACATAACTTCTCAAACTCATTAATAATTCATGAGATAGTCATCCAATGGAGGAACTGTATTTGGTCACATGCATGGGTCTTGATACCGGGTGAAACCCTTGTGTTTGATCATGTTTCCAACCCAAGTGATCAATATTTCTTAATCATCATATTCATGAACCACTAACTAATTACATACTGATAAACTACAAGGAGCGAAGAAGTAAAGAAATAAAGAAAAAGTCTGCCTCCACTGGAGTTCGAACCACGACCCTTCCGACTGCTTGTACTAACTCTTGTCCACTACTCTACTAGTACGCTAGTTGAAATCACTGCCATCAAAAAAGAATAATAAGCCATCTATTCAATAATTAGATACAACAGTCAAATGGTAAACAATACTTGCTAATGAAGTTTGAAAAGAAACGTATGTAAATTGTCGGTTTTGCATTCGCATGAGAAGACATGTCAAACACTCATTGTTCGTCTTTCATCAGGGGATTCCAAATATTTCGAAAACAATAAAACCCTCGAACCCCTGATGAAAGACGAACAATGAGTGTTTGACATAGTTCTTCTCAAACTCATTAATAATTCATGAGATAGTCATCCAATGGAGGAACTGTATTTGGTCACATGCATGGGTCTTGATACCGGGTGAAACCCTTGTGTTTGATCATGTTTCCAACCCTAGTGATCAATATTTCTTAATCATCATATTCATGAACCACTAACTAATTACATACTGATAAACTACAAGTAAGGAGCGAAGAAGTAAAGAAATAAAGAATGACATAGAAAGAAAAAGTCTGCCTCCACTGGAGTTCGAACCACGACCCTTCCGACTGCTTGTACCAACTCTTGTCCACTACACTACTAGTACGCTAGTTGAAATGACTGCCATCAAAAAGAATAATAAGCCATCTATTGAATAATTAGATACAACAGTCAAACGGTAAACAATACTTGCTAATGAAGTTTGAAAAGAAGAATTGTCAGTTTTGCATTCGCATGAGAAGACATGTCAAACACTCATTGTTCGTGTTTCATCAGGGGATTCCAAATATTTCGAAAACAATAAAACCCTCGAGGCTACGCCTCTCGGGTTTCATTTGTTTTCTCAATATTTGGAACCCCTGATGAAACACTACAATTCGTGTTTGACATAGTTCTTCTCAAACTCATTAATAATTCATGAGATATTTATTCAATGGAGGGACTGTATTTGGTCACATGCATGGGTCTTGAAACCCGGTCAAACCCTTGTTCGAAGCTTCGTCAGGTGGATCAGTTCATCTTGACATCCAATGAAACACCAGTTGAAAATCACTAGTGTTTAGAACAGATTTTCATCACCAGTGATGAAATGTTTCTTAATATACATATTTATGAACCATTAACTACTTACATACTGATAAACAACAAGTAAGAAGTAAAGAACGACATAGAAAGAAAAAGTGTACCTCCACTGGAGTGCGAATCTCGAATGTTCCGACTGCTCGGTCCACTACGCTACTGAGTACGCTAGTTTTAAAAATCATTGCCAGCAAAAATGAATAATGAGCCATCCATGGAATAATTATATACGACAGTCAAACGGAAAACGATACTTGCTAATAATGTTTGAAAAGAAGCGTATGTAAATGTTCGGTTTAGCCATTCGCATGAGAAGTCATTTCAAACACTCATTGTTCGTGTTTCATCAAGGATTCCAAATATTTCGAGGCTACGGCAAGGCTACGCCTCTCGGGTTTAAATTGTTTTCTCAATATTTGGAAACCCTGATGAAACATTTGAAATAGTATACTATACTCACCGGTCTCCCTTCACCTGTTGAGCTATGGGCGTTCTGCCCGGCACTACGCCGAGGATATGCGAGGTACGATCGAGAACATACCAGGCCCTAACCCGAAACACCCGTACTCAAAACCAATCTGGGGAAAAAATCCCAGACTCAAGAAAGGAAAAAGGAAAACCCCGACCCGAAGGAGAGGGGAGCAGAATAAAAGGTCTACTGAGGAGGTTATTTAGTAGCGCTGCAGCGTCGGACGGACTGGAAAGGGGACGCTTTAGTCGTGCACGTTCTGAAACAGGAAACGCCAATATAAAATCCTTGAGATGGCTATAGTCCTCATAAAGTTGAGATGATTCTGCAATCGCAGGCGAAGACGTGTTAAGCATATCTGCTGGAGTTCCTGTTCGCAGCATATCTGCCAACTTCATGTAGTATGAGGCTCTTGCAGAGTTTCGCCAACCGATGTGGGACATTACGTCAGCGAGGAGGAGCCCAGCTGATGGGACTTAGATCCCTGTCGGGCCCAGACCTTAACGAGTACCATGAATGTTAACGCACCGGTTCTGCATGCACCGTTGGAGAGAAGGCATCCAAGATATTCACCAAAGCGAGAGTCTCTTTGACATTTATATGCTGCCCGAGGACCGAGGACCGGCGAAGGCCAATAGTCTCGGATGATTACCGATTTCGTGTCCGGGTTGAGCACCCCACCCCATGCAATGGATGAGGCATCCGAGGTGAGCTTAATATAAACGCGAGCCTCAGGAAGTCATGGGAGATGGCCCTGCCAATCCTTAAGAAATGTCCAGTGGAGAAGTTTATCCGGCTTCAAAGGACCCGCGACATCAATAGGGCGCGAGGAGCGATTGCCCTTTGAAATTGCCAGATTGGCCTCATTAATAAACAAACGAGCACCAGGGGCTGCAAGAGAGAAAGCGACCGGCCGCCTTTCCCAGGAAGCGCTGTAAGGTTTTCCGTCTGTTCGCCTGGAGGACAATGTACCCTCAAAGCCCAGATACGGTACACACTGAGAAGGAACCAATGTGGATTTGCTGAGCCCAATAAAGTAACCCAGAGATATAAGGGTGGAACATATAACATACATAGCAGAGGCAGCTCTTGCCCGAGAGCAACATACGCGGGGCGCCATCATCCACGAGAATTTCCCCTATGTGGTGATCGTCAATGTAAAGTAGGCATGAGATGGAGACGGAACGGAAATAATGGGAGGCCAGTGAGTGATATATATATATATGCCGACGATTTCCATCCCGAAAGGAAGAGCGTTATTGACATAGAAATATTCATCCCATTGAATCCCGAAGAACTGCCGACTGGATATGGTGATAACTGGACTTGTCGTCACAAACGTTAGAAAGGAATCGCGGGAGACGTAACACAGAAGCATGGACAGGTTAAGTTTAAAAGGCGTATCCTTGGTCCATAAATTGAGAAACCGATTATCATAACAAAGCGGACGCTTCGATGATTCGATGGTGAGGGGCATAACTAAATGAGGAGGAGGAATATTCCCAACCTTACCCCCGACAGAAATAGCCCCGGAAGCGAATCCACTGGCGATTGTGTCATTGGTAAACTGTGCGAATGGCTGGCATGAGGGGCTGTTTGCGAATATCCTAGGTGGGTGAAGGCTGGAGTTAAACCGTTCGCCCTTGTACTGGCCCGTAAAGGATTAAACACAGACGTATTTTTACGTAGTTCTTAATCCAACCTAAAACCAAGGTTGCCACCTCACAAGGCAAAGCACGAACTAAGGCTTCCCAGGACTCTCCGTGTGCGTGGAGATTTCCAGTGACAAAGGAGTCGGGATTTCTAAACGCCAGCATAGAGACATCTACCAAAGCGTAAGTGCGAGAGTTTTCCGCTGCCACCCCCTGAGCCGCACTAAGCTGGCTTCCGTCTGAATGCACCTAACGGACGAGGTTCTGGGGGACGTACTGGCTGGGATCCGGGTAACCGCGCCTAAGGCGCTTAGCTCGGCGCTGGAATATGTAATAGGAAACAGATACGCGTAAGGCGTGCGGCGTAAGGAATGGCAGTTTTATGCCTCAGTACTCCGAGAGGTATTATGGATCCCTTATCAAACTGCCAGCCCAGAGCGGGGAAAGGAGAGCATCGCGGGAGGAATGGGGGGTTAACTTCCCTGCTAGCAGAGGTCTCTCTCCGTCTTGGTAAGGTGGAAGGCGAGGGAGAGACCTCTGCCGACATTTGCCGTCCACATTCATGGACTAGTCAAACCAGTTTCGAAAATACGTTTTACCGGAAATAGCTGTACGCGTCAGTTATTTGTTACAGTTGTTTCGTGCGCTCATAAGTACACGTGAGATCACATCACTTGTTGCCAAGGAAACTTCACGCATGCGCGACAGAGAAAGCGTCGGATGTCGGCAGAGGTCTCTCCCTCGCCTTCCATTTTATACCCTGCGAGCAGAGGTTTCTCATCTCTTTGCCTTTCCTGTCGCCGAAAGAAACCTCGTTTCTTTCGATCGGCGACAGGAAAGACAAAGAGATGAGAAACCTCTGCTCGCAGGGTATCCATTTTACCAAGACAGAGAGAGACCTCTGCTAGCAGGGAAGGGGTAAACAGAAATGACGCGAGATAAATTGCAGGTTAATCTGGAGTTTATTGACGTAAGGGTTTACTTACGTGTAGGCACGAAGCATAATAAACATATCACCAGTACATATGTTATAATTAGACTCCTGTGGAGCGTCTAGTTAGGTACTAAAGCCAATCCATCATCAACACTAGAAGACGTCATACCTTCCAAGGCCTCGATGCGCTTTAACAGAGCAGCCACCTGGCCAAATAAAGGCCGCTGTTTGGCCTGAAAGTAATGTGCTGAATGGAAAGTGCCGGCTAAAATACTTGCGATCCACCGCAGAACAAGAGATTGAAGCACTTATTGTGATGTAAAAGCACCAATTGTATTTACAAATACTATTAACGAGTGGATTTTAAATATATATAATGGACTATAAACAGGGCGATCTTAAAACGTCGGGAAAGTCCCTAACGCCATAAAATTTGATCGCAAACGAAGAGCAGTAGTAAATGGGGCTCTATCCGACGGCCGTTAATTTATAGCCGTGCGCAAAAAAGAGGCTCGTGAACATAATAGAAATTCAATTATCTAATGACTACAAGCGGACATAGGATTGTGAGCCGCTAGAAACAATGAACAAACAAAGAGCCAGGAATGAAATAAAACTGTGAACAAAGTAGAATTAAATGTTAAATATTCCATGACTACAAGCGAACAACATTTAGCGTCCCGCTAAAAACCAACTTGCACCAACAAAGGGTCATAAACAAAATAGAAGTGACAATTCCATGACTTCAAGCGGGCAAAATTTTGTGCGCCGCTAAAAACAACGTGCAAAAACAAAGAGTCGTGAACAAAATAGAAATGCCAATTATCTTCTGACTACAAGCGGACGACATTTTGTGCGCCGCTAAAATGATAATGTGCAAAAATAAAGAGTCGTGAACAAAACAGAAATGCCAATTATCTCCTGACTACAAGCGGACGACATTTTTTGCGCCGCTAAAAATAATGTGCAAAAAAAAAAGAGTCGTGAACAAAACAGAAATGCCAATTGTCTCCTGACTACAAGCGGACGACATTTTGTGCGCCGCTTAAAATAATGTGCAAAAACAAAGAGTCAGGAACAAAACGGAAATGCCAATTGTCTCCTGACTACAAGCGGACGACATTTTGTGCGCCGCTTAAAATAAAGTGCACAATTAAACAAGAGTAAGGCACAAAATAGAAGTGCCAATTATCTCCTGACTACAAGCGGACGACATTTTGTGCGCCGCTAAAAACCATAAAGTGCACCAAACACAATGTAATGAAGAGAATAAAATGGCCAATATGTAATAACTACAAAAGGAGAACATTTAATGTAGCTAAATAGTACACAACATAAAACAAGAGTAAAAGGAAAAAAAAGGGCCCGTAAAACGAGAACAGGGCTGAAGGAACGAGCATGTGGTAGCAGGAGCGAACTCTGGGCACCGAAGAAAGGATGAAATAGAGGAATACCTCTAAATTGACGTCGTTTATAGGTTGATTTTCGGGAGTATAACATCTCCAACTGGAATTGCAGTGGCCTGCGGAACTTGCTCGTTCTCTGCCATCCTTGCTGCTAGCGAAAGCGTTGTCTTGCACTACACGAAATCTGGTTCGAAGTGGCACAATGCTGATCTACTCACTCCGCTTTTATAGGCGCTTGGGTGCGCGCTGAGTATAGTACTTCCCAAGCGAGTTCTTGTTTTTCATCAGGGGTTCCAAGCGGGCGAAGCCTCTCGGGATCCATTGCTTTCTCGGTGTTTGGAACCCGGCTGATGAAACACAAAGAATGAGTTTGAGAAATGGCCTCTCAAACAATACCTGTATTCATAAATCATTAGAAAGAGTTGTTTGCCTGGTGTTTTATTGCATGCAATTATAGATTACAAGGGTTGTGATTGTTATTTTCTCATGGTCGTTTCAACAAACGGACTGATAGTGTAGTGGACAAGACAGAGGACTAGCAGCCGGTTGCAAGAGAGGTTCGAGTCACACTCCAAACGCGATTTTTATTTCCTTCTTTACCGCCATTCCTGTGACGCTTATTAAAATGCAAGTGTCTTGATCACACTGATTCAAACTGGTCTGAAACACACACGGGAGCGGATTAAGATACAACATGCCACGCTGACTAAGGAATTCACGCTAACTAACAATACCTGGGGTATAAAAGAGCCGAGAACATAATATCCAACCTAGTTTTCACAAGCAGCGGAGTTTTGGAAACATAGTGTAGAACATTACCGCGACTTCTAGGCTCTCCCTAATGGCTTAACAACGACCTATTCGTCCCCCACGGCCAGCGCTAGTTCTTGCACCTGTGCCAGTTCCTGTTCCACCGCCTGTTCCAGCGCCAGTTCCTGCACCAGCACCACATGTGGTGGTTCTAGCACCTGTTTTAGCGGTTCCAGCGCCTTTTCCGGCGGTAGTCGCTCCCGCCAACGAGGTTCAGATAAGCGAAGTAGTGGTAATCTTTCTGTTCCTCTCAGTGGTACCCTTAATTTATTAGCCTGCTTTGCGGCTCTGGAGTATCGGAGCAAAGCGACCTGAAAAAGGCGTTCGATACGGTAAATCATGAAATTCTAATACGCAAACTCGAGATGTATGAAATTAAGGGGGGCGCTAGAAACCTAATGTGCTCCTTTCTCTCAAACCGTGCCCAGAAGTGCCAGTTAAATAACGCATCATCAGGTCAAGAGAAAATAACCTGTGGAGATCCCCATCGATCGATTCTTGGGCCGCTTCTATTTCTTCTATACGTAAATGACTTGCCAAACTGCTTAAACGCTACAACTGCTCGGCTCTTTGCCGATGATACAAGCATAACAGCTGTTGGCAAGGCACTCGAGGAGATAGAGGCGGCAGGAAATCGTGATCTAAACAATCTGAACAAATGGCTGTCATCAAATAAACTAAGCCTCAATGTCGCCAAAACCGAGTATATGCTAATCGGATCTAGGTATAATCTGAGTAATCTTCCAAGGTAACCCGAAGCGAACATCGGCGGTCAACCAGTTAAAAGGGTTTAATAATTATAAGGCGCTTGGTGTTCAGATTGACCAGTTCCTTACATGGGAAGATCACATCGACCATATAGCCCGGCAAAAAGATCTCGTCAGCAATTGGCGCGCTACGGAGGCTTAGGGAATTTGTTGATCACCAAACGCTCGTGTCAGCCTATAACGCACTAGTTAGACCGCACTTTGACTACTACTGCCTCGTTTGGGATCCAATAGGCAGTGTTCTATCAGAACGGCTGCAAAAGCTACAAAATAGGACTGCTAGAGTTATAATGAAGCGCCCAAATGAATCCGGGCAGTCCCAAATAGCCCTTGACGCCCTTGAGTGGCATAATCTAAATGAACAGAGGACACAAATGAAATCAAACTTCCATGGTATAGCTCCAACACGACTTTCAAATCTCTTTCAGAAACTCAATAGTAATAGATTCTCATCGTACGCCCCCGCACTCAAGCGCCCCAAGGCTAGGTTTAAGATAGGGGAAGAGACGAGCCCTGCGGCGAGAGTGAGCGGGAGTAGGGAGGTGAATACCGACCGGCGCTCATCGCTGCGGGAGGAGGGTGGGGCGATGGATTCCACCTGCGATGGCAGTTCGACGAATTGAGAGATTACTGAATAAGAGGGCAGCGTATTTATACTATTATGACACCGGAGTAACCCGTGTGTATACCCACGAGCGCATGTTGTCCCTAGCGATAATAGACACCTAATTTAGGGCGCTTGCCCGCGGCGGCGCCGATGAGAATAGTAATAGATTCTCATCGTACGCCCCCGCACTCAAGCGCCCCAAGGCTAGGTTTAAGATATGGGAAGAGACGAGCCCTGCGGCGTACGCTCTTGGAAGTGGCAGGTTAACGGGTTCGGCCTTGGGAAGACGTGTAGATGAGAAGTAGGGGAAAAGTAGCGTGCTCTCCCATAACTCAAAAAAGGTACGACGCGCCCGGCAAAAGGTACAACTTTATAAACAATGGTGGTCTGTCGTTCGTGTGCATAACAGTAGATTGAGACGTTGCCGGAAGTGGCCTACACAACTATGAGATGCCCGCATAACAGAACAGTTCGAGGTCATCTGAACCCGTACAATTTTTTTGTTTTGTTTTTGTTTTTGTTTTTACGGTTTTAACTATAGGGAAACAAACAAAAGCAAAGAAAGCGGGGAAGCAAACTAGAGGAATGATAGTCTGCCCTGAATTGTCGATATGTCCCTAGAATGCGGGTGTGGAAGCAGTCAGCTCATTGGTGGATTTGTATGAGAGTAGGGCGTCCTGCAGTGCGAGATATGGAGGAGTCCCCGGGATCGCCGCCGAGGAGAGGGCCGAGGCGGCGTTGTGAGTATGCGCCATCTCCCCCAGGCCGGTGTAGTGGTCCACCATACCGGTAGATTTCTATCCTACGTGCCGTGCTATCGTGTCCCTCGGAACTCCGAGTAAGGCTAAGGTAATCGAGCAGCCCGAGCGCGCGCTATGAGGCGTCTCACCGTCGTCGAGTTTTAGGTTCTTGAGGTACCCTTTGAACCGGTTATAAATCGCAGATCCCACGAAGGGCCGTTCTGAAACTTTTTCACCCCTAGTGGCACGAAAGAGAAAACCTCGTGAGATGTCCACCCCAATCGCGCGGCAAATGGACATGTAGATTCTGAAGTTCTGTACTGGACAAATGATGGAATTGTCGTAGCGGTGTACCGCAAAGGAGTGGGTGGACTCGCCTCGAAGGGTCTTCCCGAATGTATGTTTAAACAATAATCCCGAGAGGTCCGCCATAAAGAAAACCTCCTGCGACTTCGCTCTTCCCAAATCCGAGGACCGATCTCCTGCGAAAAAATCCAGCGTAAAAAAGCTAAGGTCCCTACTTAATAGATAGAGGGAGATGGGGGAGGCGTGAGGATCAGAGAGTAGTTCACCGATGGACTGAGCCACGGCCACCAGCTTGTCAGTAAAAAGTGGGACCGCCTTGTGGGGTTGCACTCTGGCCTGGGCTTGTTCTTCTCGTATACATTTTAAATAATTCCTTATTGAGGGGTGAGCGACCGGGTTACCAATGCCGAGACGGTCATCCCATTCACCCCCCAATCCCGCGCGGAGGAAGATAGAGCGGAGCTTCCCTATAAGGCTAGCGACGGTGCCCGCGGTCAGGCGTGTGGGATACTCACAGGAACGATAACGGCTTCGCCCCAAGTAGGCGCACCCTGACTTATGAACTACCGTTTTGCCCGAGGCGTCCTTCCATACCAAAAATTTTAAAATGTCGGGTGGAGACGCAGATGCTAAGGATTTCGGAACAGGAAGAGAAGAGAGGAACGCAAGCAGCTGCGAATGCAACGATGACTTCTGGCGCTCATAGCTCTTACAGGATTGTACAGCTGCCAATAGTGCTAACCGCTTGTCAATAGCTGGCAGGTCAACGGTAACGTGAGTTGTGTTGAGAGGTGCCAGCCGTTCGTTGCGAAAGCCGCACCTCTGACAAAAATTGAAGTCACAATCGTTGAGGTACCCACACTCAGGGCAAGGAGCGGCTGGTTTCCAGACTCTGGGGCGCTGACCCTGCGGAGGGATAGGAGAAGGAAGTGGTGTTCATCCTGAAGGCATATAAGTCCCAAGGTAAAGGACGCATGGCAAAGACGCCATGAGTCGAGGGAAACCGCAGGATCTCCAGATCACCCTTCCTACCGAGCATTATGGAAGCGGATGCTCGGCGTTGGAGCATGGGCCACCAAAACGGGATGGGAGAGAGCATGGGCACCACGATGGTAAACGGGAAGGGGGCAGAACGGAGAAAACGAACTAGAGGGCCCACCATCACAAACGGGGGGAAGACGTACGCGTTTTCCGTGGGTGAGAGGCTCTGGGCGAACACATTGATTCCTGAGGAGTGTGGCGTAATGAAAGGGGTGAAATGGGGGAGTGGTACGCCTGAGCTGTCCGGCTGGGCGTTGGAGTCCAGCGCCATAAGGTCGAAGGTATGCGGGCCAAAACATCGCTCGACTTGGCTCCAGGCCCAAGGGGACAACATACAGTCCTTGTCAGATAGGGTACGGGAGAGCCGATCCGCTAGGTTATACCGAGAGGGCACGTATTGCAGGCTGAGAGAGATTTGAAGCTGTAGGAGTAAGTGGCATAACCGTTTTAAGGCGTCGTTAAGGGGCTTGCTTTTTCCGCCTTGTTTGTTCCAGGCGTGGAGAAAAACCAGTGAGTCAACGTGGGCGTCTACGCGGCTGCCAAAGAGACGTGTGCTCCCCGCCTGGATGGTGTATACTAACGCTAGCGCCTCCTTAACTGCAATGTTCTTATCCCGGTCGACTTGCAGCCAAACATCATGACACTCAAAGCGCTCGGTATCTGGGCACTCAATTGTGCCTCCCCACGAGTGCTGGGATGCATCGCTAAAGACCTTAACGACCATGTGTCGCTCTCGGGGCCAAGGGAGGTGGCCGCTCCAGGAATCGAGGAACTGCCAGTATTCAATCTCCGATCGTAAGTCGCCGGATACCTTGATCGGATGGGAAGAGCGGGTTGACCCTGATATTGCTCGGAAGATTTCCCTGGTGTGTAATAGAGCGGCAGGTACGGCAACACAAAAGGAAGAAATCTTTCCAGCCAGCCGCTGAAGTGTCTTAACAGAAGTCGTGCGGCCGCGAAGGACAAAATCCCGGAGCGCCGCGAATTTTCGCTTCTTCTCCTCTGGTAAAATAAACGCCTGAAGATTGGAGTCGACCAAAAAGCCAAGGAATTTGACCCGTTTTTGCGGTACTGTTACTGACTTCTGGAGGCCAATGAAGTACCCAAGTGAGAGTAAGGTCGAACAGGTAATAAAGGCGGCCGCCTGAGCCAGCTCGAAATTGGACCAACCGCAAGCTGCACCGGATGACGGGGGAACCAACTGACCCACGTGTCGGTCATCTATATATTGGCTACATGGGACTCCCAACTGGCGGATATAGCTTGTGGCCACCAGTCCAACCGTGTGGTAAAGGTATGCGCTGGCCTTCCAACCAAACGGGATGGTATTATATGTGAAATACCAGCCCCGCCACTGTAGGCCAAAATACGACACACTATCGGGCGATAACAAAATGTGGTCGTATCCACTTTTGTCGTCAAAGCCTGTCTGGAAGTGTGAAGGGCATACATAACGCGGGAGGTTGGAAATGTAATCCAGAGTAAAAGGGAGATCCACGATCCATAAGTTGAGGAACCGCTCGTCGTGGCAGAGCCTGGGTTTTGTGGGTTCCACCGTGAGGGGCATGACCAAATGAGGAGGAGGTACTGACCCGACTCTGCCATGGACGGAAAGTGAGCCATTACGTACTCGCTCCAGGATCGTCTCACTAATGAAATCTTCAAACTCAACACACGACTTGCTATTAGGGAATACTGCAGGAGGAGGGGACGCCGAGTCATAGAACTTCCCCTGAAAATCGCCTTTATACGGGGCAAGAAAATCGGCTACCCGTACACCTTCGAAAATGTAGGAAAGAATTTCTGCCCTCTTGGGATGATTCTGAAGAATATGCGACCATTGGGCGCGGTGTTGGCTCAGCTCTCCGGCCACAAAGTAGTGAGGATCTCGAAACAACAAAACTGCAGGAGAAGCGTGAACCCTTCCCGAGGAGACCATGGTAACTGAGGGGTACGGGCCTGCGACGCGGGGCCTCTCCCCATCCCGATTGCACCATGCTATGACGTTCCGCGAGACCTCGAGGGGATTAAAACTAACAGAATCCTGTTTTCGCTTGACGCGGGCCTATACGAGGAAAACAGAAAGGAACGATGGGCGTATAAGAGGGTGCAAGGGGCGGGGAAGAAGCCAACCGCGAAGCAGTCCCGAAATACCCCGTCCAGGGACGGAGCAATGAAGGATATTAGATAACCTCTTCGGAGACATGCTAACGGTTGACTGGGATGACAAGGGAATACGAGAAACGGTAAGTTGGTAGAACCAGGTTTATTATCCGATAAGTAGGTTACATGTGCAAACTAGAACAGCCTAGGCAGTCAGAAACGCCTTTGTTGAGGGCAAAACAAAAAATTGCCTGATAAGCAATTAACCCCGCACGATTACCTGTGACTACGATAGAGGCGGCAAATAAGCCCAGCCCACATGCGACCGAAAACTATAATCGGCTTACAAGCATGCACTCGACAGGCGACTTGATAAGAAATTATGCACCAGACAGGCGACTTGATAAAAACTAATGCACCACACAGGTGACTTGATATAAAATAATGCACCACACAGGCGACTTGATAAAAAATTATGCACCACACAGGCGACTGGAAAGAAAATTATGCACCACACAGGCGACTTGATAAGAAATTATGCACCACACAGGCGACTTGATAAGAAATGATACACCACACAGGCGACTTAACAGAAAATTGTGCGCCCCGCAGGCGACTTGGAAGAAAAATATGTTAGATAGGAAAATTATGCCCTACGGAGGCGACGAGAAAGAAAATTATGCACCACCCATATGACTTGATAAAAAAAAATGCTAGATAAGAAAATTATGCCCTGCAGAGGCGACGAGAAAGAAAATTATGCACCAACAGGTGACTTGATAAAACATTATGCACCATGGAGGCGGCTTGATAAAAAATTATGCACCACACAGGCGACTTGATAAAAAATAATGCACCACACAGGCGACTTGGAAGAAAATTATGCTAGATAAGACAATTATGCCCTGCAGAGGCGACTAGAAAGAAAATTATGCACCACACAGGTGAGTTGATAAAAAATTATGCAGCACACAGATGACTTGATAAAAAATTATGCGAGATAAGAAAATGATGCCCTGCAGAGGCGACGAGAAAGAACATTATGCACCACACAGATGACTTGATAAAAAATTATGCGAGATAAGAAAATGATGCCCTGCAGAGGCGACGAGAAAGAAAGCTATGCACCAACAGGTGACTTGATAAAACATTATGCACCATGGAGGCGGCTTGATAAAAAATTATGCACCACACAGGCGACTTGATAAAAAATTATGCACCACACAGGCGACTTGATAAATTATGCACCACACAGGCGACTTGATAGAATTTATGCACCACACAGGCGACTTGAAAGAACATTATGCACCACACAGGCGACTTGATAGAATTTATGCACCACACAGGCGACTTAATAAAAAATTATGCACCACACAGGCGACTTGACAGAAAATTATGCACCACACAGGCGACTTGATAAGACATTATGCACCACACAGGCGACTTGATAAAAAATTATGCACCACACAGGCGACTTGACAAATCATGCACCACACAGGCGACTTGATAGAATTTATGCACCACACCGGCGACTTGGAAGAAAATTATGCTAGATAAGAAAATTATGCCCTACAGAGGCGACTAGAAAGAAAATTATGCACCACACAGGTGACTTGATAAAACATTATGCAGCACACAGATGACTTGATAAAAAATTATGCGAGATAAGAAAATTATGCCCTGCAGAGGCGACGAGAAAGAAAATTGTGCACCACACAGGTGACTTGATAAAAAATTATGCGAGATAAGAAAATGATGCCCTGCAGAGGCGACGAGAAAGAAAATTATGCACCACACAGGTGACTTGATAAAAAATTATGCGAGATAAGAAAATTATGCCCTGCAGAGGTGACGAGAAAGAAAATTATGCACCACACAGATGACTTGATAAAAAATTGTGCGAGATAAGAAAATTATGCCCGGCAAAGGCGACGAGAAAGAAAATTATGCACCACACAGGTGGCTTGATAGAAAATAATGCACCACACAGGCGACTTAATACCAAATTATGCACCACACAGGCGACTTGAAAGAAAATTATGCACCACACAGGCGAATTAATACCAAATTATGCACCACACAGGCGACTTGAAAGAATTATGCACCACACAGGCGACTTAATAGATAGAGAATTATGCACCACACAGGTGACTAATAGAAAATAATATGCAGCTACCCACGTAACTAGATAGAAGAACGGCATTTTATGCCCACCATTGTAAACGCAACAGGGAAACATTATAATAAGTATACAAATAACGATAATATGAACGGGGGAAGACGTGTAGCTCTAAACGAGCGACGGTAGTAAGATGTACGTATAAAGCTAAACAGGTGCATGGGGGAGATATAAATAATAGAACAAAATAGCTACAAAGGGCAATAGTACGGCGCGAGAGGAAAACCTACACTACGTAACGAGAGGATAAGTACCCCGGGGCGAAACAAAACAAGAACTGGGAACTAGCGATGGAACGAGAATACTAAGGAGAGGCCACGTGGCCAAGGGAATAAAGAAAACAACACATGCTAAATGACGGTGAATAACATAAGCACTGAGAAGCGGTAGGCGTGTACTAGCAAAGGAAACTAAATACGAGAAGCAAACCAACCTCAGGAGGGAGAACAGCAGGCAGCGCAGGTTCAGCCGGTGCTGGAGGCGCCGGAACCACAGCAGGCGCTGCCACAAGATTGGGGGCCAGTATCGTCGCACCTGGAACAACTGGAGGAACGACTGGAGCAACTGGAGCAGGCCGTAGTGCGTCTAAAAATCGAGCTCGGTCGGGGCGATGGGGAACTTGTTCCGCGTTAGCCATATAAAAACTTTTTTAGGGGCAGCGGATGAGCAATAGCAATGAACCAAGCGATGGATTCCACCTGCGATGGCAGTTCGACGAATTGAGAGATTACTGAATAAGAGGGCAGCGTATTTATACTATTATGACACCGGAGTAACCCGTGTGTATACCCACGAGCGCATGTTGTCCCTAGCGATAATAGACACCTAATTTAGGGCGCTTGCCCGCGGCGGCGCCGATGAGAATAGAACCAGCTACTGTAATTATAACCTCCGAGGGTCTTCTATACCAAATTAGTTATGCCTCAACCAAGAACTAAGTTTTTGAAGAAAAGTTGGAGCTATGACGGAGCAAAAACATGGAATGCCTTGCCGAGTGACTTAAGAGACTGATTCTTTTAGCACATTTTCTGACAAATTACGTAATTATCTTTATTAGCCGATCATCGAGTCTCTGCAAATAGACTGTCAGACAATTAGTTTATATTATATACGATTTTAAAGTATTTTATCCATTGTATTAATAATAGTAGTAGGTTTTGACATTAGTATATATTTCGCAATTTGTAATTTCATGACACGCCCCTCATGGAAATCAGCTCTTATCGTTGTTGGGGCTAGCGTAAAATAAACTGAAGAGGATACGTGTGTTGTTGCTCTTACATAAATGTACTGTGCAGGAAAAATGTACAGTGGTTTAGTTACTGTGTTTTACACCACGGTGGTTTAGTCCTGTGGGAACACCGCAATAATATATCGGCACAGGCTGTTACACCGGGTTCAGCAAAATATATGGTGGCTTAGTTCTGTGTGAACGCCACGTTGAGGAGCGAAGCGACGAACCCCTGGGCTCGCGAGCTGCTAATCTCACTTTCATGTTGAGAATGCTAATGAGGGATTAAAATACCTCATCAAAACCGGTTTCCTTGTTTTGATTAAGAACTTTCACGTGGAGCAATGAAGCGAGAAGGTGAAATGTCAAAACAGATGGATCCCAGAGAGAATATGTTAAATGCTCTAACTCCGGTGAAAAGGTTAACTTGTTCTCCCAACGTTTCGTTTAAATAACATTTGTCAAACCTGCTCAATCAACATTCCAATTTCTGGTAGGGGAAGACACAACATATTCGAAGGCTCGAAGTCAGTTAAGGAAAAGCTTGGCGAGAGACTTTCCGGTGTTTTGAATATTTCCGTAGTCCAAGAAGATGTGCTCTCGAAAATCATCTGTTCAAAGTGTAAGAGAGCTGGAGAAGCTGGAGAGGTCAATGGGTGATCTTCAGAGGTTTAAAGATCTGGCATTGAGCTCTGCCAACCGACAAAGAAGTTTGTTCAAGACTGGCGCGTGGGAAGCACAGCCAGAACATATCTTCGCTTTATGAAGCTTATGATAGCTTCTTCTTGCACTGCTAATTCCTTGACGTTGGGAAATGCTTTTAAAGCAGAAGAAATTGCATTCCTGCACTCACGCATAAAGTTTGCTTCTTTGACTTCGCTCACCATTTAGATTTTGTCTGTCTCTTATTAGTAGAGAAAACTGGTTTTCAAACTAGAGAACCCGTTTGCTAAATCCAACCAATCGCGACCCTGTTAGCGTCATTGACCAATCAAATTAAGAGTACAGATTCTGTACTATTGAAAGTGAGATTCGTGCCTCGCGAGGCCAGAGGCTCGTTCAAATTACTTTCTTCCCCAGGCCCCTCTTAACTCTCTTTCGAGCCTCTGGAACCCAGCCTCTTAACTCTCTTTCGAGCCTCTGGAACCCAGGGTAGCTGATACACCGAGTTCAATGAAATTGGTCTTCAGTGTGAACGCCACGGTGGTTAGGCTCTGTGTGAACACCACAAATATTTCGGCCCTGGCTGATACATCGGGTTCAGCGAATATATATATGGTGGCTTGTTTCTGTGTGAACGCCACGCTGATTTGGTACTGTGAGACCCGGGGGGGGGGGGGATGGGTAGGTACTCAACAAAGTTTTACACGGGGAAGCCCTGCCCCGAGGTCCAAACCCTTACCCTTTTATATACCATTTTTGACAGAATAGGTAACCCTTTCATATACCTTTTACTAAACTTTTCACTTGAGTAACCCCTTAAAATACTTGAATGAATCAGCCGTTAGGTGCGTCTGTTCGAGATATTTTGAAAGGCCCCTTTTAAATACCTACATGACAGTTTTCCCTACCCTTTTCTATACTTCAACTCGTGAAATCCCTACCCTTTTATATACCTCCAGCCTGAAAAGGTACCCCTTTCGGGCGGAGCCTCCCCGTATAGTCCATTATAGGAGAACCCCCTCCCCCGGGCTGTGTGAACACCACAAATATTTCTACCCATGCTGATACACCGGGTTCAGCGAAAAATATATGGTGGTTTCATTCTGTGTGAATGCCACGGTACAATTTGAAAAACTTCGGGCATTCTTTCTTCTCTTTTGACTATTCTTGGCAGCGTACGTAGTTTTTGTGGAATGCTATTCCATATTTTAATCCCTATTCCCAGAAGATTTTCGGATTCGCATGGTTGGTAATAATCCCAGAGCCTTCTAAGGCTCTTTGCGTTCGACTCTTGCAGTTGTGCCGGGATTGTTACCCCCATCGGTCCCTTGATAATTTAGTGCACTTAGGTACACGACTTTCATAATGGCCGCCTCCTAATTTACATATGTGATTTCCCGTTTCGGTAGTTTATCTATATGTATAGAAAATATGAACATTGCCATGTGAAAGAGCATGTCGACATTAGTGAACTTGTGAAAGTTGTGTGCTGTAGCTTAAAAAACAATGAAGTTACAGCCAGTTGAAATTAGAGAGATTTGTATGAGAAAAACAACGGAAGCCTTACTAGCCTCGCTTTCATGTTTTTCTGCATTAGAAATGCTTATAGCTCAACAGCAATTCTCCACATTGCTCTAAAACTCAAAACAATTACTAGTTTTAATGTGATCTTTCATGTGGTAGGAGTAGTTTTCCTCTACAGATTGGTCTTCCAAGTTATGCAAATTAAGAGGCGGCCATTATGAAAGTCGTGTATTGGTTCCCGTCATTTTTCTAGAACCCCGCTAAACGACCAAAGCTTGAAGTTTCGGCATATGTCGTGCCTCTGGCTTCTGGCTTCGGTTTGTCATTATTGTAACTATAATTCAATATGAATCGAAATAATAATAATAATAAATTTAATTTATGAAAAGGAGTCCAACGCAAAGTTTGATCCGGTTATCGATTTTTGTTCAAAAGTCATACACTACCTCTTTCCATTCATGTCCGCCTTTTTATTCCAACTTAAACAACTTGTCACAACCTCTGGGTCTCATTTGGTGGCAACGAAACGTTGAATTCATCGTGAAACCTTTGAATTCACTGCTATCTGTGTCGGTGAGTTCTCAAAAACTTAGCCGGCTGTATGTGGGAGAACCGCAATCTGCCATTTCTCTTCAGCAGTCTTTACATATCGCCGCGGAGATATGTGAGGTGATGTTTCTGAAAACTATCGATTTTTCTACGGAGAAACGTCACAGGTCAAACCCCACCCCCAAACTTCGCTGGACGTTTCTCGTGGAATAAATCGATATGTGACGCTTCCCTAACACACCCTACATCTATTCACAAGGTTTCTTTACATAAATACATTTGCCACTTTAAGGGCAACTTTGCCGGCTCAGCCTATCGGATTCGGTTTTCCCGCCGCACCGTATATTTCTGAACAGCCCCGGCGGATAAAATCCGTAAAAATAAATTACCGATTGGAGTACGAGTAACCTCCGATAATTTATCGATTCGGAATTGTAAATCGATTTATAATGGTTGACAGATCTCACGAAGCGCCGGGCCACATGCGTACGGCTGCTTTATATACTGAAGAGTGAAGTTGTGTACAGTTTTTGGTTGGAATTGCTTCTATGAATAGTGGACTGAATGAAAAGGGAGCCAAGATAACATTTAAGGGAATGCAAGAATTGCTAGTGAAATGAAGAAAATTTCTGAAATCGTCGAGAAAGTCGTGAAAGACGGAGGAGAATGTCTATCTTTGATTTCGCTCGAGTTGGAAGAAGTTCCTGCAGACATATTCTCTGGAAAGCTTTTAAAAGGAAACATCACATCCTTAAAACTCGACTTTAATGATCTACGTTTCTTACCAAAAGAACTGGGGATGCTATTGACACTTAAAGAGCTTTTTGTAACTGGGAATCAGCTATCAACATTAACAGAAGCCATCTCTGAGTTGGTCAATCTGGAAGAGCTCCATTTGAATGAAAATAACATTGAAGAGTTGCCACGAACATTCGGAAAACTAGCCAAACTTCGCGTGTTGAATCTAATCGGCAATGGATTAACAATGTGGCATGAGGATTTTGGACCAGGCCTTTCTTCGCTTACAGAGCTGAGACTCGATGAAAACGATTTGAGTTCACTGCCTGGAACGTTTACACTGATGAAGAACTTAAGGATTCTGGAACTTGGGGACAACCATCTAGAGGCTTTGCCTACGAGGATTGGTGATCTGAGCAATTTGGAAATCCTAAATTTGAGCCAGAATGAAATAGAGGAATTGCCTGAATCCTTTGGTCTGTTGTCAAGGTTAATAAGTCTTGACATCACTGGTAATCACATTACCACACTTCCAGATGAGTTTGAATCAGCAGATGAAATTCAGCACTTTTATGCAGATAATAATTCCCTCAAGGTCCTTCCAGCATGGTTTGAAAAATTACAAAGCATCGTCAATCTTTGTTTGTCCGACAACGAGCTGGTAGAGTTGGCATTACCACCTCAGTTTGGCAGCATATCTGGAAAAACTCTGGAGACTCTTGATCTGTCTGCAAACAAAATGACAGCTTTACCAGACTCTATTGGTGAGCTAAAACAGCTGAGAAGCTTCCACCTTGGCAGTACAATCCGGGAAATTGAGCGAAGAGCATTCCAGAATGGAAATTGGTTAACATATTTACCAGACAGCTTTAGCTCGATGACGAACCTAACTAAGTTACACCTTGATGAGAATCAATTAGTGGCTCTTCCAGAGAACTTTGGTGATTTAATAAATCTCCAGTGGCTTGATTTGGCTCAGAATCGCATTGAATGTTTGCCAGGATCATTCTGTTTCCTGAGCAAGCTATGGTATTTGCAGGTTTCAAAGAATCACCTGTCAGAACTGCCAGAGAATTTTGGTGATTTAACTAACCTAGTGGAATTGAGGCTTGATAGCAATAACCTCACAGCTCTCCCTGATTCATTTGCCAAGTTGCAGAAGGTTCAGACAGTGGATTTGTTTTGTAATCAGCTTTCAGAGATCCCAAAGGTGCTGCTGAAGTTGGAGAACCTACTCAGACTGGATCTGGACAGGAATAATCTGAAGATCAAGGCTGACAGAGTCCCTAAGCTTACAACACAGGTAATGACCACATTCAAAGAATTATTTTGCTGTTCCTAAAAATTCTGGTATAGTAAAACCTTTTGTAAGCAGACACCATTCGGACCCACATGTGAGTGTTGGTTTACAGGTGTCAGTATACAGGAGATTCTTTAATAGTAGAAAACATTAGCTTTTCAGGGCCATGTACCATTGGCATTTTTGTTGTATAAATTCCTCATGCTTTGGGAACCTGGAACTTAAACATAGGGTCCCTAAGGGCAACTCGCAGACAGTGAGCTATTTTGGTATACACTAAAAATCATGTGACCCATGACGTCATCATTACATCATCACTACTAGGTGAATTGTCGGGACCCAATACCATGCCTGTCCAAGTTTGAACTGTCTGGCATTAGAAATGAGGGAGATATGGGAATGTAAATTCATGTGAGTGATGACGTCGTTACATCATCGTCACTAAGTGATTGATAGGGACCCAATACGATGTCTGTCAGGCAGTCCAGGTTTGGGCTGTCTCAGGCATTAGAAATGAGGGAGATATGGGCATGTACTTAAAATCATGTGACTGATGATGTCATCGTTACCTCATCACCACTAAGTGATTTGTGGGGACCCAATACCATGCCTATCCAGGTTTGAGCCAGCTGACTTAAAATTATGTGACTGATGATGTCATCGTTCCGTCATCACCACTAACTGATTGATAGGGACCCACTACCAGGTTTGAGCCACCTGCTAGTAATATTAAGCAAGTATTATTTATATCAATTAAGAAAATTGCATATCCTGAACATATATTCCAAATTAAAAAGTCAACGGCACGCTCGGAAATGAAATCCCCCTAACCCTGATAACTCGTTCCTGCACATGCATGCATCCACAACTTTAAAAAACATACATATTATTAATAGTAATTTTTCGTCCTGCTACGGTTCTGCCTGAATTAAGTAATGCAAGTGAAATTTGACGAACGAATTTTCGTTTTTTTGTTTACATTTGAAAGGTACACTAAAGTTCAAAGAAATTTCAAGCTTAGTCAATCAAAGTCACAACGAAATTTCGATGAGCCTTTTGAACTTTCAAAAATTCAAAAAAGAATTTTCGAAAATACAAATTCAAAAAATTGTTGCAATTATGTGGTAGATAAAATATGAGCAGACCAGAAGTTCAAGCAAAGCTTGGAACTGTTTTAAAAGCCACCCTGACCTTAACCGAAATTGACTGGAATAATTACCATCTTAGAACTTTTAGGTTTTTCCAATTGTTTAAGTTGCTTTAGTGACGAAAACAGTGTTTCCAACCTAATAAAAAGGCAAAGAAAATCAAGTAAGAATCAAACCTGCATTTTACCCCAGGCCTGTGCATCGGTATCACACTTTTGTCTTGTAGATAATTTGCCATTCTTGAGGAGTTTGGCCAATGATCATGAGAGGAAAGCTGTCTCATGGTCATTTGTGTACAAATTAAGTGGTTTCACAATAAACAAATATTTGTCATGCTAGGCTAAATTCTCTTGGTGGACATTACTTTATTTTTTCTTAAATTAATTTTTGTTCGTTCGTTCGTTCGTTTCAAGATTCGCCCTGTGAGGGCAGGTGAAAAATACAATAGGATACAAGGTCCCCTACAAGGTAATAGACTGCCACCTAAGTGACCCATCCCTTAATATAAACCTGCAAAACCCAACCCAAAATTACCTGTAGTAAGAAGAACTAACTAAGATAAATTATAATAAATTGAAGAAATGAAGTAATCAACTTAATACATGTAGCTAGGCCTCTCTCAATGTATTGGTCACCCCGACCAAGCCAGCATACATGTAGATAAATCAAATTTTGTGATATTCCATCCCGTACAAAAGAAAGCTTTTCCCATTGAGTTGTCTATTAATCAAAAATGCCTAAAACAAAAACCGAGTGTTACATGTAGATACTTAGGTGTGCTAATTGATTCTAATCTATCCTGGAAATATCAAACTCAGGAAATACTAAAAAAATTCTCTAGAGGTATAGGAATCCTCTCCAAGATAAGACACTATGTGAATTTGAGTGTCCTGGTCAAACTTTATTATACGATAGTATATCCCTTCCTTACATATGGTCTACATGTACTTGCATGGGGAAACACTTACCCAACATCACTACAAAAGCTATCTATTATTCAAAAGAAATCCATTCGTATTATTACATTTTCAAAGTTTGATGCACATACAAGCCCCCTTTTCAAGAAATTAAACATTTTAAAGTTAGCAGATCTGATATTCTTGCTTTCAGTTACGTTTATGTTTGATTACCATAATAATAATATCCCAACTTCTTTCTCGGAATTCTTCACTCCAGTCAATAGAATCCATGAGCATAATACTAGATTAGCTTCAAAATCAACATATTTTATACCAACTGTTCGATCAAACTACGGTAAATTCAGTTTAAGATATAAAGGTGCTGTAATCTGGAACTCACTTTCCGAAGAAAGTAGGACAATTCAGTCAAGGAAACTCTTCAAATCTAGACTCCAAAAACAGCTCATAGAGAAGTACTAATTTAATTTTTTTTTTATATCCATCTTCTCTTCTAAATCTTGTATTTGCATCTCCCCATCTCCCTCCCCAAGATACCTGTGTGTAGTTTCATCTTCATTTGGTGCTTAGTGTTATTGATATCAAGTGTGATAATATACAATTGTGTCGTATGTTATATATATTTATTCATGTTTTCTTTCTTTTTTTTCGTTATCTAGTTTGACCCATATTATACTGTCTATAAAAATATATTTCGGGATACCAGACTCGATTAGTTTTTTCTTCTAAGCTACTTCTGGTATCCCAATACTCTAACTATGGCAATTACATTTATTAATTACACTCCATGTAAATACAAGACAGAGTATGAATAAATACTTGTTGTTGTTGCCAATGCAAGACATCCATTGTTGTGTCTCTTGAGCCCCAACATGGGCATCCACATCCACACCCATTTTTTATCATACAATTAATAATAATTTGATTCTTTATGTGAAAAGGCAAGTAAAGAGCAAGTAGGAGAAGGACAAGAAAAATCTGAATGGCTCATTATTTTCACCTATTTTGCCCCCCAACTAGTTATGGCACATAAATTGAGAAAGTGTTGGGCAATTGTCCCATCACTTGAACTGGCCTTCCTAATCACTGGCTTTATTAATAGCTTAATTTACTGCCAGCAGAAAAGAACAATAATATTATGGCACATAAATTGAGAAAGTGTTGGGCCATTGTCTCATCACTTGAACTGGCCTTCCTAATTACTGGCTTTTATTAATACAGGGTTCACACAGTCATGGAAAGTCATGGAATTTCAAAAATAATTTTCCAGGTCTGGAAAAGTCATGGAAATTTGCAAAAGTCATGGAATTTTATCATCGACCATTGGAATATGTTTTGATGCTTGACTTCCCTTGCAGAATTCTAGATAGATTAGTAGGATCTCTTTCAGCACTCCTCGTCATTATCCATCTGCTACTTGATGATTTTGACTTGGTTGTTTTAAAATGGCGGAGTCCTGGCTACATGCTAAAGATAATATGTTACATTAAAATAAGGATGTGCTCCATTGGTAGTATTCCTTCCTTTGTTAAAGTTTTCAAGCAATATTAAATGCCCAGTGTTTTTTTTGTCTCCTCCAGAACCTAATTTGAGTCCTTGATTTTTTAATTTAGTCATGGAAAAGTCATGGAATTTCATTATAACTTTCCTGTGTGAACCCTGTAATAGCTTAATTTACTGCTAGCTGAATAGAACTGTTAAATTAACCAGCTCCTCAATAAACAAAGGGAGATGCTCATCAGTCCTAAATGATGATAAAACTTAGTTGGAGGTTCAGTGCCCAGGGCTGAGCACAGGGTCAGTGCTTGTGAGCTTGGTTGCCAGGATACCCTGACAACCAATCAGAGCACTGGGTCACACAAGATTGGACAAAAGAAACAGGGGAGGGAGGGAGGGGAAAGCAGCTTGCCCAATCGCGACAAGGTGCAACTGACAAGCAAATACAGAATAACAATAAGCAACATTAATAAACTAACAGCGCGACCATCACCACAGGGACCCCAGTATACAGTGGATATTTAACTGTCTAAATTTCATATTTTATCTCGAATAACCAACTTTAATTGGCACATTCTCATGTCTAATTTTTGACACCAATTTTAAAACAACTAAACAAAGTCAAATTTAAAGGTCATGCATACCAGCCCAAGTACATGTAGTAAACATTATGTAATGATCCATATAAAAAGTACGAAATCCATCGTTCTGTGGCATTGAGCCTCCCTCGTATGGGATTTGTCTGTGTTTTAGACTGAAAACACTGGGTGATAATTATGAATAATCAATAGGAACAGCGAAAAACAATAGTTACGAAACAGGCACGATTGATAAGGTTCTGAACATATGATTTGCTTTATAATTTTATTTGGAACCGCAGTGCAAATCGTAGTTTTAATATTTTGAAAAAAATTAGGCGTCTTCCTAATCTTTAGGGTGATTTTCATGTTTCAGCCAATGAGATCAATAATTTTCACAATACAAAATTAACACCTTGCTCCCTCTGAATGACGTTCGGTGCTCCCTCTTAATGATGTTCGGTGCCGTTGGTACGTTGTTGTTGTTATTGTTAGTGTCTTTATTGCTATTTCTTAATTAATACTATATTTTACTATATTTTAACCTTTTATAGATAGATAGACATTTTTTATATTTTTATTTTTTTACTCTAATACATGACCTCCTGAAAATCACCTTAGGGTGAGGTTTGCCTCCTGCATAAATATTTAAATTATTTATTATTATTACTTCTTACATGAATCGTTACTTAACACCATGATGATATGTGGCAGATTTTTAGAAATAATGTCTTAAATGTTCACTTATAAAATTTGGAGATTCCAAATAAACAATTAGAATTCTCACTTTAGTGTCTGCATCTGCTTACGAGAGAGGAGTCCAATATAGGTTGCAAATAATTATAGTAAGTTATGAATGTTTTGTCAAAATGCAATCTAATTTAATTTAATTCAGTCGACCATGCAATCAGTCTGTTTGCCAAACAGTCACATGTACATCACTTCAATAACCAATGAATTGCACTTGATCACATGGGAAAGGCTTTACTGGATGACAAACAAACTTCAAAATGCTGTTTTAGAAAGACTGACAACAATCGATAGGAGATGGAAAATAGCATTCACAAACAACACTACTGATCTCGTACAAGTGCCTTTTTGACGTTAGATTTTGTTGCCAACAAAAAAGATCACATTCCTACAGAAGGCCTATTAAAATGTGAAAACCTACTTTAAAAGTTGAAAACATGAAAATCTTTATCCTGTGTTTTATCAAAGTATGTGATTAGCCTGATAATACGTAATTTGTACAAGAGTATAACAACTTATTATCTATGCAAAAAACAATATATAATAGCGACCTTACCCTATTTGCACACAGCGCTACAAATGATGTGCAAGAGTAATCAAAGGATAATACATCAGGGTATACTTCAACGCTGTTAAGAAAAGGGTACCAGCATTTACATATCAGATATTAATTACATCATGTGTACGGACTTGTGCAGGTTACATATGCCCCAAGAGACCCCAGGCAAAAGAACAACTGGCGCGGCAAACTGCGAGAGGATAAGGTCCCAGGGATACTGATCAAAGAGACTATTGCAGCACTACTGGAGAACATACCAGATGATGACATACAGGAAGAAGAGGAACCTGAGAATCGTGATGAGGAAGTGTTATTCAATGAGGGAGCATTAGAGAGGGCCATGAGAAGGGGTCTGTCAATTTGGAGATCACATACAGGTACATGATTGTATTAATAGTGACTCATATCATAGATGCTATTACACCAACATAATTTTATAGTTTTTTACCAGTTTTTACCGATAAAAGTTAGAACTGTGCTGGAAAAAACGGGGGTTTCTGGAGTCTCCTGAGTATCGGCTGAAAACGATAGCCGAATCTTTGTTGTACTAGCTATAACAATTACTATTGATATTGCAGATTTAAACTAAATAAAAGAACTGTACAACTTGGTGTACACCAAGAGAGCTATAGTAAGAAATGGAATATCCAATAATTATGCATGCTTGTGCGATAATGTCTAATACATCTATTTTTAGTAACCGAAAGCAGCTGAAGCAACTGCACACATCAACAACAATCTCATGGCATGAGAATATTTTGCCAGTTACGACCGATGGAAAAGTTTTATTTTGACTGCGAAAGTTAATTATAATTTTTTTTACAATGATCACTCTTTTCCAACTGAAATTTGTAAAGGCAATTTTAAATGACAAAGAAGTATCTGAGACCCCAAAAAGAACATTGTCAATAAATGTCTCTCTGTCAATAGCTGCCCTTTTTCATTTGTTTACAGTTTACCTTGCAGTTGCTTCCAGTTGCAGGCAAAATATTTTTACGCCCTTTCGCACCATAAATGAGGTGGTTGTCGCATGAGCATGCACTGTATTGCTTCAGCTTCTTCTTGAGCCCATAATAATTAATACCAGGAGCATGCATCCATTTGTTAATAATGCATTCATGAGCCAGAGTGTTCCCAGATCAGGCAATTTTTAGAATCAGGTTGCTGTGTAAAAAACAATGAGAAGCAACAAAAAATTTATGCAACATTGTACTAGGCAAACAATGCTTCCTTGTTATTGCGTACAATGAGAAAACCTTGCCATTTTGTTAAAAAGAATTTCATTTTTTGACCTGGGTGTTCTAAAAATAACCTAATTTGGGAATGTGCTGACTCGCATACCGAGTATGGGAGATCGACGTTCCTGGTAATGTGCTGACTCACACATACCAAGTATGGGAGATGGACGTTCCTCGTAATGTGCTGACTCACATACCAAGTATGGGAGATGGACGTTCCTGGTAATGTGCTGACTCACATACCAAGTATGGGAGATGGACATTCCTCGTAATGTGCTGACTCACATACCAAGTATGGGAGATGGGCATTCCTCGTAATGTGCTGACTCACATACCAAGTATGGGAGATGGACGTTCCTGGTAATGTGCTGACTCACACATACCAAGTATGGGAGATGGACGTTCCTCGTAATGTGCTGACTCACATACCAAGTATGGGAGATGGACGTTCCTCGTAATGTGCTGACTCACATACCAAGTATGGGAGATTGGACGTTCCTGGTAATGTGCTGACTCACATACCAAGTATGGGAGATGGACGTTCCTGGTAATGTGCTGACTCACACATACCAAGTATGGGAGATGGACGTTCCTCGTAATGTGCTGACTCACATACCAAGTATGGGAGATGGACGTTCCTGGTAATGTGCTGACTCACATACCAAGTATGGGAGATGGACGTTCCTGGTAATGTGCTGACTCACATACCAAGTATGCGAGATGGACGTTCCTGGTGATGTGCTGACTCACATACCAAGTATGGGAGATGGACGTTCCTCGTAATGTGCTGACCCACATTCTTCGTTGGCAACTAACGTCATGGCGGCCATGTTGGATGGCAATAACAAAAGATTCAGCAATAGTTTTTTTGTTATTGTCATCCAACATGGCCGCCACGTCTCTGTCTCTTAAATCTCTGGGGATTGGTTGCAAACCAAGAATACCAAGTATGGGAAATGGATGCTCCTGGCCATGGACTCCTGGTGAGCATTTATAATTGAAGGGCTGCACAGTGTGCAATAAGGGTGTAAGTAACTCCTGATCACGTTCTAAATTCTCCCTTAGAAACCAAAGAATTTGAATGAGAATTTAGAATGTGATCAGGAATCGCTTATGCCCTTGTTGCACACATCCCTTCAGTTATTATGTACTTGTATTTGACATACTTGCAAAAATATTGTTTTCAGGTCCAGATGAGAGAGAGATAAATGGTGACTATTCACAACAACTAAGACCAACTCCTTTCCTTCCTACAAATGTTTCACCCATGCCCAGTAATGAAATCTTTGAAGATGCCATTGAGGAGAACCTTGTGACAGGAATCCATCTGCAGTTTGACTCTTTATCAGTGGTGGAAACAGGAACATGTTGTGACCAAATTATCGATGGAAATCTCACAACTTCTACTAGACACAGTCTTGATTCTGAAGACTGGGATCTAGAGGTGGAGGAGATCAGCCAGCACCAGTTGTGTACCAGTTGTGTACCGGTTGGTATACAAGACAATAAACCTGTAGAGCTTCCCATTATGAATCAGTTACAGAACCTGATCTCCTTGTATCCACCAGCATTACAGGCCTTCACACGGTGTGCCAAGTACGACTCTGTGTATCCATGTGTACTTCAGCCATCACCAGCTGGGATGATGGATCTAAATGACTTTGCTGGTGATGGGCAATTTGATGATGCAGAGGACTAAAACAATTTGCATGAGCAGAGTTCATTTGTTGTTGGGATCTTGGAGAAGTTAAATTAATGTATCGTGATGTTTCATGCCACATCATCTATTGTTATTAAATAATAAATGTGCCAACCAGACGGTCATATTCGTTCCCGACAGAAAGTGGCTTTTTGAAAACATGGTTGGACATTAGCATAACAATTATTGACATGTGTGTAAACATGAAACGTCACTATACGTATGGCTCTATTTCTGAAAAGGTGGCCATGTGCATGTCGCATTGTATATTCTCAAACTCATGAATAATTAATCCGGGGGAGGGGGGGGGGGGGGGGTTACTCCTGTTTGTGACGTTACTATTATGTATGTGCAGCAGGAGTGGGTTTGGGTTTTTAGCTCAATTTGGGCAGGTAGGGTCAGGGTTTTGACCTGATTTGGGCAGACCAAGGTCAGGTCAAAACAGGGTCAGGTCAAAACACTTCGAACTGAGTTTTTTTAAAAACTGCTGCGTGTCAGTTTCCAACTTTGGATCCCCTGGTAAAACACAAGCTCTCGTTTTTGATATTACTGTTCATACTCATGAATAATTAATGAGATCAACAGCCAATCAGATCATCCCATTTTGGTCAGGGCAGATGAATCTTGATACGCAATGAAACACCAGATTAAGATTTCTCCGGTCAGTTCAAACACTGGGTTCAGCAAATGCAAAAGTGTCGAGAAATATTGAATCACTCTATAAACTGAATACTTATAGCACATACATGTATATGCCAAATTGACTAAATACAGAACACACCACAAAATTTATGAAATTCTGTCTTGGAATGGGCAATGCACAATATGCCCAAAACCACCTTTTTGAAATAGCTATATGTACTGTGTTGCAAGATCAATCATCAATTTATCGTTCTTTAGTTAGTAAATATTTATGAGAATCGCATAATCACAGCTGAATCGCACGAGTGCGTTTGCGAAGATTCAGAGTGGAATCACCAGTGTAGACTATATGCACGCTATTTATAACTTATCAAAATATCAACAAAATTACTAAATCTTCAAGTAATTCATCGGACTGTGCGATTCAAGGAAAATCACATGCCCGACTCGGTAATTCCACGTTAAATTGCACTCAAAATCACATGCCCGACTCGGTAATTCCACGTTAAATTGCACTCAAAATCACATGCCCGACTCGGTAATTCCACGTTAAATTGCACTCAAAATCACATGCCCGACTCGGTAATTCCACGTTAAATTGCACTCAAAATCACATGCCCGACTCGGTAATTCCACGTTAAATTGCACTCAAAATCACATGCCCGACTCGGTAATTCCACGTTAAATTGCACTCAAAATCACATGCCCGACTCGGTAATTCCACGTTAAATTGCACTCAAAATCACATGCCCGACTCGGTAATTCCACGTTAAATTGCACTCAAAATCACATGCCCGACTCGGTAATTCCACGTTAAATTGCACTCAAAATCACATGCCCGACTCGGTAATTCCACGTTAAATTGCACTCAAAATCACATGCCCGACTCGGTAATTCCACGTTAAATTGCACTCAAAATCACATGCCCGACTCGGTAATTCCACGTTAAATTGCACTCAAAATCACATGCCCGACTCGGTAATTCCACGTTAAATTGCACTCAAAATCACATGCCCGACTCGGTAATTCCACGTTAAATTGCACTCAAAATCACATGCCCGACTCGGTAATTCCACGTTAAATTGCACTCAAAATCACATGCCTGACTCGGTAATTCCACGTTAAATTGCAATCGAAAAACCGATATCGGTTTCCTCATGCAATAGTACTGGAGCAAAAAATATCCGACTGACTTCATTTATTTAAAGGCCTTGTATGAGATCGGTATTGTTGTTAGCAAAACCTGTTCGTAAATACTATTTTCCACTTCCAATCGATTGCCGATCTTTCTAAAACTTGGTTTTTGAAGATACATGTAGCTTGCTCTCCAGTATTCGTAGCAACGCCTTTCCCATGAGGATCACGAGCTCAATTCATTTGTTAATGAAGTATTATCTGCACGTGACTGTTAGCTGCAAAGGGCCTGTTTAACATGGAATTACCTGTAATTTTCAATAAAATGACACATCAGAAATTGATCTATTCCATGTACTAGCTTGGAGATATTAGGGACTTTAAGCAACCACGACGGCAACAAACAATAGCCTTAATTACAAAATACAATAACTGCACGTGAAATTGCATGCAGTCGCCTACATTTTCACCGTTCTCTGCAAAAATACAACGTGAAAACTCCAAATTGAACGTTTTAAAGAGAACGCGAACATAAGAAAGTAAATCAATCCGTTTTTTTGTTCGGCATGAACAGAACTCTGTACTCACCATATTTTTCGAAAATCTGGTTGTGAAAACCAATTCAAGGCGAACAAGGGAAAGAGTATACACCAAAGTTCGGGAGAAACTGACACTTTTCTACGTCCCGTCGTCATTGTTGCTTAAACTTCGTATTGTTGCTGAGGAGATACAGTAATAGGAAAGTCCAATTGAATGCCAAGTGGTGTACATACATTTTGTACATGCAAGCTCTATACATGCAAACCAGACCTTTTGGCAACAGTGCTTAAATTATCTAGTAAAATGTGATTACATTTTGTAGCTCTTTGATTTTACACTAAAGAATGTTCATTTTGCTGAAATGTCTGGTTTATTTTCACTTGGCACTCGTATACACACGTTTCTATTATTGTTGATGATGTCCTGACATTGCCATGAATATGGAACTGTACAGTCCAGCAGTATCTTTTGATCACAATCTGTTTTAATTTGTAATAAATTCTAGCTTGTTCAAGATAATAATCATACGTATCTACTTCATGCATTTACCATTATAGTAAGTCGATCATACAATGTACAATAGGTATTTAGTAAACCAATTGATGCAAGACAGCATACATGTACAAAATAATGTGACTATACTGGAACTCCGAAACATTCCCAACTTTTGCTGTAGATGGGTTGAGAACTGAATAGGAATTTCTGAGAAGGAAACTTTAAGGACTAAGAATTGGCCGCTGTGCACAATTATTTCAAGGGAAACCATTATTAGCCACAATCTCTTTATAAACCAAAGCAGACTTCTTTGGTGTACGTGTCCTGTTATAGTCTTCAAAATCAACTCGGTGGATACCAAAGCGGAATCGATAGCCATCATCCCACTCAAAATTATCCATCAGAGACCACACAAAATACCCCTTCAGGTTCACACCATCAATCGTTACTGCCTTGAGTGCCTCGTTAAGGTAACCCCTTATGTAATGAACTCTGTCAGTGTCGTTAAGAGCAGCTTCTCCTGTGAGGTCGTTCTCCCCATTACAGCTGAAGCCATTCTCTGTGATCATTATCTCTGGATTGTCGTAGCATTGCTTAATCCATACTAGTATCTTGCGTAACCCGTATGGCACACAGTAGAGCCAGTTAGGATCGCCTGTAAGTAAATACATCGGAGATTTCATCAATTTTGAAAGTACATGTACTCTTAAATCCAATAGAAAATCACCACAGTAATGCATTTATTAATTGAACCCCCCCCCCGGTAGGTGGGGATTTGATTTGAAAAAGTCCCCAATATAATGAAATCCCCACCCCCTGGGACACTTTAAGCAGTCAAATGGGACCAAATCTCCACCTCTACAACAATTCTCTTTCTTGGCCTATATATTTTTAAAGCACGAAAACTAACGTGAACATGCTATGTGAGAATTTATTGTTTAAAGTTGTGTTTGATGAAACAACACAAAATACTGGTGTGGATGGACATTTGAAAGACTTCTGAACTAGTTTGCTTGCAGGTGGGGCAGAACCACTTTCCCTGAGGCTGCTCTCCTCCTGTAACGGTCCAACACACTGAAAGTGGAATTTTTGAGCAAGCCACGCTGGAACTTCATGATCCAGTTGCCGCATAAAATATATTCTGTATTTCTCCATGGTATATGACATTTTGTATAGAAACAGGAAAAAAAACCTGACGATCGCCACCACAAATGAACTGGACTCCAGTCAAATCCCCACCCCTTCCACGACTTTGAGAGTACATGTACTTCAATCAATTCAAGTAAAATCCCCGACCCCCTGGGGCCACAAAAACTGGTCAATCACCATCAAATCCCCCACATATCCCCACCTACTCCAATTGACCCTTCTCACACAGTGGCCATGTTGTATAGAAACAATAGATTTGGCGTGGCTAGCCTCGCACTGAGCAGATTCAGAACGAGTTTAGCCCGCAAAAACAAAGGTTTTTATTCTCCTGGGACTCAACATGGCCGCCGCGTGAGAATGGTGAATTGATAAGGTATCAGTTGATAAGGTATCAGTTGATAAGTGGATAATGTTTTCATTAGATAACTTTTCAAGATTTAATTTAGTTTTCATCCATCTCTGAGAAGTTTAGTTTGCTCTGCCTAAACTAAAGGCATCGCAGTTGAGTTGCTTTCGAAAACGTTTTGTTATTATGCTTGATTGAGAGCCATAAAATAGGTAGGGTACAGGGTTAACAGGCGTTGAAATATGTCTGCATAGCAGGCTAAGGGTTAACAGGCGTTGCGCCATAACCCGGTGTGCCAAGGGCAGTTCAGTGTTCCCTAATCAGCGTGCATACCCTTCCCTCTTGCATGTCAATGAGAGGAAATTAGAAAAAGTATGCATGCTAATGAGGGAATTTAGAGATTAAATGTTCCTGAACAAACAAGAAAACCGAGGGATAATGGTATTACTTAATTTATACCATGGTAGCCTCGGATTCTTTTGTTCTCCGAGGCACATTAAAAAATATGCATTGTTTCGAAATTTCCCAATGCATATTTCTAAATTTCCCCTGCATGCGTAATGAGAGAAAATTAGAAGAGAATGCAGGCTGGAAGTGAGAAGGTCAAAAGCATCAACTCCTGCTCCCCTCTGGCACAACTAGCCCTGCGCTCCCGGATGAAAAATACTGAATCCAAACTGACCTGTCTTCATCATAACCTTCAACGTAATCCATGTGGGATCACGTATTTCAATCTGCATATTCTTCTCTTAATTTCTCAAACCCGCTTCTTCCATGTGGGATACTTAAAACCATAAACGTGACGTAATTAAAATCCATTCATGCTCTTTGAATATTTAGTCAACCGCATAATTACATTGTATTTTAGTGTTATTCTTCTCAAAAACAACACGCTTTTCCCCAGGGGAAGCCAGGGTCGTTTAATCAATGGCGCTCAGTCAAGCATTAAACAAAACGTTTTCGAAAGCAACTCGACTGCGACGTCTTTAGTTTCGGCAGAGAAAACTAAACTTCTCAGAGATTTGTTCCGTTCCTCGGCGATCATGGTATAACAAACTTATGCCATGGTATAACCTATAAATATATTCCCCTTGCATTTTAATGTTATTCCCCTCAACTTATTCCCGCACGCATCTCCTAGTAACTTAGTACTACTGACCTACTTTTTACCTACAGAGAAGTAACTTAAAAGGAGAAGATGGAAAAAATGGCACGTGTTACGCACTGGAATCGAACTCTCACTCTCTCTTGTGACTTTTGGTTCCTACTCATCTGCACGTCCTATTCACTACACTACAAGCTATGTTGGTTGAAAGAATCGAGACAAAAAACAATTGCTGGTTTTCACTCAATTCCCAGAGATTGAAATGACAAAGGGCATGTTGGTGCCCCAACAAAAGAAACTAACGAGGAATCTATTGTTTAAGGGCACCAACATGGCGGCTATGACGTCAAGTGAAAGCCAGCAATAAGAAGCCTTGTGAACAGTAATTTTATGCAACCTATTTCAATTAATGTTGTCTGGTAGTTAGGGAATATGGCATTTAAGGGAATAAAGCATTTAAAAATGTCGGACGGCTGTATACAGGCTAAAAATGGATAAACAAACCGTAACCTAAGTCGAATGCATCGTCCAGGTCGTATATCTCGTTACCATAATTAATTTTGGTCTGAGAATTATAATTATACCCTAATGTCCTATACCCTAATGTCCTATACCCTAATGTCCTATACCCTAATGTCCTATACCCTAATGTCCAGTACCCTAATGTCCTATACCCTAACACCCTATACCCTAATGACCTACCGTAGAATCCCAGTTATAAGCCCTGGGCTTATACAACTTCGTAAGGGTTTTGGGTGGTTTTGGCTTATAACTCGGAGGGCTTATAACCGGGATTCTACGGTATTCCCAAACTCCCAGGCAACATTCATTGATATAGGTGTATATTGTTATTGCGTACCACGAGAAAACCTTGCCATTGTGAAAAATAGGCATTTTATCGGCCTTCCACTTGGGAGTATGAGATTTATTCACCTCGGGTGCCACCGTCTACAAATAAATCCCATATCCTCAAGACTGATAACCCTTACATACCTCATCCATTGCACTAAATTTCTATTGTGCGTGAACAGCAACTTTTTTAAATATACCTTTTACCCTTATCAACCAATGAAATTACGAGAAATAAGAATAGAAAATTAACACATTTTACATTCTTTTGCCATTCGCACTCATTCTAATCTGGAACATTACTTAAAGTACCCCTAATTCCTTTTTTTCTTCATATACATGTAAATTCTTATAATATTTAGAGTAATTCAGCGAAAAACGTTTTGTGTTTGCTTGGATCCGTGATTGTCTACAACCTCAGCTGTTGAAGTTTGCAAAATGTAACCACTCAGGCTCTTTTCACGACCGAGCTGGCCACAGTACACTAATTAGAAGTATTGGTCTAGTACATCATGCATTCCAGTTGTGTGTGATGTAAGATCAATAATCCATAACAACAGAACCTACAACAAGTGCTAGTAAACAATGACTTTAATTTTGCTTGATCTTACGTACTCGACCAAGGCCTCAAAATGCACAGTCCTCAAACAAAATGCAGGATTTAAAAACCAATTTAACTTTTTTCTTTCGTCCTCAATTTTCATCTAGACTTTGAAAATAAATAACACTAAAATGGGGTTAGGGCGCTTTAATTTTATAGTATAAAAATGTAGTGATTTTAAGCTATCTAGTACACGTTTGCAAATGTCATGCCATTATGAATGGAATGCAAAACGTATGCGTGATGTACAAAACGTTGAGTTGTTGTCAAGACTGTCTTGGGTTTGAGGCGACCTGTGCCAAGTTAATCAGGAAAATAAAGATAATTACACAACACAGTGGTGTTACTTTCTATAATAACTAGAGGATAGATTACTACATAACTGGTACCTTTAACCCAGTGTGGTTTCCTTGAGGTTTTGATCTCCTGGTCAGTGAGATAGTCCCATACAGTATCCGAGTCTTGTGTCAGGTCGTTATGTTCAACCAGTGATGTAGAATAGAAATTGAGGGCAACAAAGTCTGCTGTTCCTTTGATGAACTGAATTTCTTCTTCACTGAATGATGGCAGCCTAGAAAAATGGTACATTTGTGTATTGATTTCTGTTATATATTTCCTCAACTAAATATTGCCTGTTTCACACACACGTATGTAGGGGTCCATTCATTGTAGCCTAAATTTAAAGAATATAGGCCAACCATCATGCTTTGTGCTATGGCCGCCATTTTCTCATGGACAGTTGAAATGTTGGTATCTTCCAATATTTTGAAAATCATTGCAATCCTGTTGTTTTGTATGTCTCAATTCAAATCTGTTTTTGGAAGGTTTCTTTTGTAGTTTTCCTGTTTAGTTTGATTGTTTAACGAAGCAGAAATAAACAAAACAAAAGCCTGCTAATTTTGCATGGTTGAGTGAACATGCAAGCATCCTCCTTTCACCTGCCTGTAGAAAATTGGAAGAGTTTGTGCAAGAACAGCTATAGCATAACTTTGGCTTGTTCAAATGCAAATTAAGTTCTTCAAAATAAGGCACTTATTTTGTTATCCTAATAATATATAATGTACTAGCTACATGTATACTGGCTCTTCAATATTCAAGTGTACCCAATCAAATTTCCCATAATAAATTACATAGAAATAAAATCAAGCTTGTATTATTTATTCTGAAAATGTATTAAACAAATTATTACATGTATTATTTATTCCTGAAAATGTAATAAACAAATTATTACATGCTGCCTAATATAGTTTTTATTCACTCTTTTTTTAGTACCAGTTGAAGACTCGATCGCTCATTTGCAATATGGCAATTAAAAACTTGTGAATAAAAACGATATCAAGTTCTTGAATTAACATTTAATAATCTATATGTATACAACATAATATAGGCAAGTGCATCTCTTTGTTACAAAGTTTGTTAATTAGCATTACTTAACTGTGAAATATTGAAGAAGCAGGACGAGGACACTGAAACCAAAGCTATAAGTTTACATAGAATAACTACGGAAAAGTGAACAAAGATTAGGGTTTCAATAACCTTAACCCAACCTCTTGTTTAAACCGAAAGACTGGATGGATTTAAAAATCCAAAAACACACTCTCCTTTAAGACAGCCTTTTTTCTTTCACTGTCCATATTGTCCTTCCTGACCTGTTAAGTTCGATCAGTATAACGCAACCATCTTTGCAGAAGTCATGAAGTGAAGGTTGATAAAGAGTTCGGCCTATGATTGTTTAGGCGGATATTCAAAGGTGTTTTACCGATGTGCTGTTTTTTTTGCACCTAATAAAGACAGTGATGACATAAACAACCCAGGACGATTGGCAGTCTAATGTGTGTAACACTTTGTATGTTCGTCCATCTGCTTCGCTCCTAAACTCCTTGCTGTCATGCACCAAAGGAGACCAGGAGCACCTAGGTTTCCCGCAGGGTTTGCAACTAACCTAACGGTGTCATCAGTGTAGCCGAAGGTTTGCATGTTAACTTTGCACTCACAAGGACATCTTTCAAGTTAGTAGGGCGGCAGTATGCAATAAGCGGTTTGCAACTAACCTAACGGTGTCATCGGTGTAGCCGAAGGTTTGCATGTTAACTTTGCACTCACAAGGAGATCTTTCAAGTTAGTAGGGTGGTAGTATGCAATAAGGGGGCGTTGCTGAAACATTATCGTCAGTCTTGTTTTGGACTGTAAGATAGAGCTCCCACCTTTTGTTGATTAACTGTCTGACATTATTGAAGTGTGGATTAAAGGTGGTGACAAATGTTACACGGTTAGCTGACACATCGTTTTTCTCCTTTCCCAAAAGTGCCTCTTGCTGGGAAAGACCAAGAAACTTTGGCATTTGTTCTTTAAGCAGGTGTTTCCTGTAACCTGACCCAGGTTGGGAATCTTGCAAGATCTTGATCTTGGCAAGATCTTGATCTTGGCAAGATCTTGGCAAGATCTTGCAAGATTGACAAGATCTAATCTTAAATTGGCAAGAAATAGATCTTGCAAGATCTTGCAAGATCCTGCAAGATCTTGCAAGATTGACAAGATCTAATCTTGGCAAGATCTTGCCAAGATTCTCAACCTGGGGATGCCTCAAAGTATTCGCCATACTCATTAAGTCTCTCTCGGAAGGTGACATCATCACTGCATATAGCAATATATACAATGTATGTATGTATAATGTATCACATATATATATGATATGATATGTATACCAAGCAGTCTGATTGTTGATAATATTTATGGTGAATAATGAATGCAGCCGATGTAAAATAAATAAATTTTCCTCTACCTGCATGGTATTCCCCTGCCTTCACTTTTCGCCAAAATCCTTTGCCTCATCACCTTGGGGTAGTCTCCTATTAGCACTGGGTGAGCCATCCAGCCCAAATACCACTGCAACCCTCTGTCAGCTGCCTGGATATCCATCTCACTCTGGGTTTTTGGTTCAAAGTACTGTGCATTCACAACAATGGTTATTTTGCCACATTGGCTGCTGCGGAACTCTTTGTCATAAATGTGCCATGCTTTTGCATGTGCTCGCAACATGTTATGGCCAGCTAAAAAAATAATACCCAAAGGTTGTGTAAATAACAATGAATAAATAACTAATAAATGGTAATGACCAAATCACCCCGTATAGAACAATTTTCTTTCTTGCCTTATGTATTTTTATAGCACTAAAACTAATGTGAATATATGCTATCTGAGGCTTGATTGTTGAAAGTTCTCATCTTTAATGAAACACAACATAAAACAAAATACTGGTGTAAAGACTGTTCAACTAGTTTGCTTACAGGTGTGGCAGAAGCACTTCCCATCAGGAGTCCAACACACTGAAAGTGACCAGAACCACTCTCTTTTGCATCCTAGATTGTCACATGCAATCACTACATCTGGTTTGTGGCACAAACAGTTGGAATTTTTGAGCGAGTCATGCTGGAACTTTGATGGTCCAGTTGCTGAATAAAAACTACTGTATTTACCCATGGTATGTGATTTTTTGTATAGAAACAAAAAAAACTGGCTAAAATCTTACCTGACAATCGCCACTACGGCACATCATGGATACATTTACATGGAATGAAGAAAAGATGAACTATAGGGGGTGAACTATAGGGGGTGTTATACATAATGTACATGGGGGAGGGATTATGTACAGGGAGTATATTGGCAACAGCACTTGTGTACTGGCATGTTTTTACAATTTAAAACCTCCCTACCACAATGGTTCTCAAGTTTTTCGCATGTAAAGAATTGTGGGTAAAAAGTACAAGCCGCCATATTTGTCTGTACGGTAGATTAGCATTTTAGATTAGAATAAAAAACAAAACTACTGTACCCATGCATGTAAATAACAGGGTAAATTTATTTATTACAAGTTTTCTACAAGGGGGAGGGACTTGAAACACCCAGTATATTCTACCCACCTTCATAGGGTGCAGTATCCATTTTCTTGATACCAGGTGCAAAGTTACCAGTTCCATAGGCATTAAGTGCTTCCTCATGGGGTTCATTGATAGTCAACCAAATCCCTACCCTATCCCCAAATTCCTTGAAGCACAATCTTGCATAGTTTCCAAAAATATCTGCAATCCCTGGGTTCAACCATCCACCCACATCCTGTAAGGCTTGTGGAAGGTCGAAATGGTAGAGAGTAACGGCTGGTTTGATTCCATTCTTGATTAACTTGTCAATCAATTCATTGTAGTACTTGATTCCCTCGAGGTTTACGTTGTCCACTGTCCCTTTTGGCAAAATCCTCGACCATGAAATTGAAAACCGGTAGTGGCTTACACCAATATTTTTTAGCAAGGAGATGTCTTCATCTATCTTGTGGTAACTATTACATGCAATATCAGCATTCTCATTGTTGATTATGTTGCCTTTAGTGTGGCAAAAGGCGTCCCAAATGCTTGGTCCTTTGCCATCTTCGTTCCATCCCCCCTCGATCTGATAGGCTGCAGTAGCTGCTCCCCAAATGAAACCCGCAGGGAAATGTCCTCTCAAGAACTCTCCCTCCTCACTTAGAGAGTCTAATTTCTACTTGGACAGAAAGAAAGAAAATGCATAGTTATAAATCACGAAGTAAGCTCCGCATACAGCTACACAAAGATCATAAAATCGATTATTCTTCTGAGCTCCACGTACCGCCATGTCAGCCATGTCGTCTGAAGCGGCGATTGTCTGTACATGTCTAGCTAGTCGGGAGTAGACTGGTAACGATGAGAACTGCGTGACTTCACCCGTCACGTATTCGCTTTAAATATACCTAAGCGGGAGAAAATCGAGAATTCAAAAACCAAGAATCGCTATGGACACCAAAGGGAAAGCGAAGGTTTTTGAAGCATTTTATTAGAGGTAAGAGCATTACAACGATAATAGTGAAATTCCCATACATTCTTTGTAATCGCTCATACAAATCGTAAGCTTGGGCAACCTGTGGTATCACAGGAAACCCAAGCTCTGTTTGTGTTTTAAATTATAAGAGTTTGTATGAGATTTTTAACGAGTATTTCGTTAGGCCAGAAATACTGAAATAAAATCAATGAAAACTTACCTGAAGTCTTTATCTGTTCTTTATTGGGCTCTATGCAATTTCAGCGAAACCATTACCATGCAGGTGCGTCCATCCCCATTGGTACTGTTCCTACTTAGCCAATCAGATAGCTATATGTCACTCTCAATATTTAAAAAAAATATTCACCGAAGTTGAGGTCAATATAAATACGAGTGTGGGAAATATGCTAGTCATGAAGTTGCTAGTTGCGAATCCAAAATCCTAACCCTACATTTAACAAGAGCCCATCTGGGCTTTCACTCGGGCCACATGAGATTGAAGATGAAATACACTTTCATTTGAAATCCTCTTAGTATCAAGTCGTGCTTTACTCGCCAGTGAGAACGTCAAAAAAACAGACTGGTCTATTAATCGCTTTTATGGCATGACTATGATAACGCAGGATTCGAACAACAGAATACTGGCAAATTCAAGTGTATAAATGCAATACAATGACATATTCAGACTTTGAATTTGATTGAAAATAGATCAAAAACTCGGGGAAATGTCCGGCTAAAACTGTATGAATAAATGTGAAATGAAACATAAATTTCATAGCAAGAAAAACAATTGTAATTCCTATAAATGAGAAAGCTCTTCTATTAAGCCGCTCTCATATACACAGACTGTTTCACAAAAAACATTTGCGCTTATCGACACAAGAATTCAGTTGACCTTTCAAATAATTTATTCTGAGGTACGCATACTCTAAATCAGATGTTAAATAAAGCGATAATTAGAAGGAAAAGTACATTAACAGACAAACTGAGAGGAAATTTATTCAAATCAAAAAGAGTTTACTTACAGTACTTACGTAACTGACACCTTCGTGCACATATGCACTGAATCGGAATGAAAGTCGAAGCCTACCTCGAACTTAACTTTCAGCTAACCTGTTTCCTTTCATTCCACAATGAATAATAATCTCATAAAGTAAGCCCGTAGCTTTCAATAAATTTGCCAGTGTCTGAATGAAACAGCTAGATCTTTTCCAATTTCTCTCACGAGTCACGGCAGAAGACAGTCTCAAGCTACAAAACTTGAATTTTGATCCTCTTCACAGTAACGTAATTTAACGTCTCCGATCAATTCCTCTCTCTTTGCTGGCAGTTCATGCTTCTTGTTCGTGTAGTCGCCCCACTGAGCCGTAACCACAAAACGAGCACAGCATTTCAGTTGGCATACACTGCGTACATCTGCTTAACTAATTAGATTTGTAAAAATCTTAGCGGATCATGTAAATATTCCGCTTGGCTCAAATATGAGGGTTTCCGCCGTCAAAGTTCATTTTTTGTTTCAGTTTTCCCCATATTAGCAGACTTGTATAATGTCTCGAGCTCTCCGAATCCAGTAGAAAGACTCTGGTTATTCTGTCGTAAAACATGGACCTGACCCAAATTTAGGTTGTATTGCATCATTGCCCACGATGGAATAGATTTCTGACAATGACTATTTGAAATTGATATCTCCTTGTCTCGCCTAGTCTGAGCTTTGAATTTTCTTATCTGAGCGCGCCTGAGGAAATCTAACCTTTGTTTGCGTGACCAGCATAGTGCAATCTGATTGGTTCGAATTTGACCTTTAACGCATGCGCAGAAGCCGTCTGACACTGATTAAAAAAATAAATAATAACCACTTGCATTTTAAGACTCGGCGCTGCCACAGGCAGCCCGAGTAAAAATACCCTAACCGTCAACAACGGGTGCTCACTAATTTAGCTCACTGAATTTATGGTGTTTAGAGCTAGTCACTAATATGGGTTTTTAGGGCTAGATCACTAAACAACACATGCTTCTCCGTTCTCCCTATATATATGAACTAATGCAAATCCTAACCCTACATTAAAAAATATCCTAACCGTCAACAACGGGTGGCTAACTAATTTAGGGTGTTTAGAGCTAGTCACTAATATGACTTTTTAGGGCTAGATCACTAAACAACACATGCTTCTCCGTTCTCCCTATATATATGCACTAATGCAAATCCTAACCCTACATTAAAAAATATCCTAACCGTCAACAACGGGTGGCTAACTAATTTATGGTGTTTAGAGCTAGTCACTAATATGGGTTTTTAGGGCTAGATCACTAAACAACACATGCTTCTCCGTTCTCCCTATATATATGCACTAATGCAAATCCTAACCCTACATTAAAAAATATCCTAACCGTCAACAACGGGTGGCTAACTAATTTAGGGTGTTTAGAGCTAGTCACTAATATGACTTTTTAGGGCTAGATCACTAAACAACACATGCTTCTCCGTTCTCCCTATATATATGCACTAATGCAAATCCTAACCCTACATTAAAAAATATCCTAACCGTCAACAACGGGTGGCTAACTAATTTAGGGTGTTTAGAGCTAGTCACTAATTTTGGGTTTATGAAATACATCACCGCTAATCCAAATCCTAACCCTACATTTAAAAATACAACTCGCAACTCGCAACTTCATGACTAGCAATATACCTGTACGCTATGAAATCATATCAAACTTCTGTTTAACGAAAGGTCACCAGACGTGAGTCACGCTCACGCCCCCTCCGGGAGTTCACTCAACTGTTTGCCAAAATCGCAATTTTCTTGCAATTTGTTAATTTTATGCCTCGATCGTAAAGAAAAAAACTAAAAAACCAACGAACGGAATACAAAACAATAATGTCTTTTCTCTGTAGTTTTAATAGTTTAAACCCCATAAAATTTTCCGCGGTCAATTTGCAATTGTTTTAACTTGTTTTCGACCGGTTGAGCCAAAATATACAAGGCGTTCCTCTATTTCTGGGCATGGGAAAAGAACTAATCAAAAACCTACAACCGAATTCAATTAGTCTATTGAATTTCCCACGTTTTGATGTATAGTTTGCCCACATTCGTAATGAATAACCGCGGTCAAAATGACAACAAAAATTTGCACCTGCTTGCAATACTTGTTCTTCCTGTCGACGAAGCGCTTGGGGAGCAACATACTGCAAATGCTGCGGGCTCACAACGTGCTGAATGTCCATCTTTTATGCACGAAATTAAGATTACGCATGCGGAATACGGAAATAAGCTGTCCGCACTGGCCTGGACACTAGCAAGAGCAAATGTTCTCGCTTGTATGGGATAAGTTTTTATTGACCAGCATCTACAGTGGGATGCCCAGCTTAAACATGTCAGTGATAAATTGGCAAAAAATACAGGAATTCTTTATAAGTTAAGACATTTTGTTTCAATAAACACATTAAAACAGCTCTACTACACTCTTGTGTATCCCTATTTAAATTATGGTCTAATGAGCTGGGGAACTGCCTGCCAATCCAGACTCAGTGGAAAAAATTAAAGTAAAACAAAATAAATGCCTCCGTTGTATCTTCTTTGCACATAACAGAGAGAGTGCTGCTCCTTACTTTAAACTTCTAGAAATTCTTAAACTTGATAATGTTTTTAATCTTAAAATATCTTCCCTTGTACATAAAATTAAGTATGTGTCAATGGAAATCCCTACTACTTTTTCTGACTTGGTTCTGTATGCCTCTGAAGTTCACAATTATAACACTAGGTACTCCTGTAACCAAAACCTATACAGACCAGCCTCGAGAACAAATTATGGACTGACAAGATTTAAAGTAATGTCATCAAAAATATGGGAAAAAGTACCAATCGAGATAAAATGTTTGCCTCATAACAATTTAAAAAAACAATATAAGCTCTTCCTCCTTGAAAGCCAGATATAAAATGTTAGCTGCATTTACAATATAAATGTATTTATAATATAGATACGATAGTACGCGCGCTCTGATTGGCTAATAAGCCATGTTTTATCAGAGTATATAACATGGTTAGCCGTGTTATATAGTTTTCAACTGGCGGTTTCCTTTCATCGCGCGCGTAAATCATTTGAGAACACTCTAGAAATGTTGAAAGCACGCGCCTTCGGCTTGTGCTTTAACATTTCTCTCATGTTCTCAAATGCCCATCGTGTTTTATGATAGTATAAAACATGGCTAAGGCTTCTTTATTTGTTAAATATAAATTATTATTTATAAATACTTACTGTAAATGTCTACATTATTCTGTATTGTAAATTTGCTCCTTTGACCACTACACACTATCATCTAAAGATTGTAATTATTATTTCCTATTTATTTTTCTCTTTCTTATGGCTTGTTATATTTAACCAATAATTGTAACATATAAACAAGTGTGAATAAATTGAACCTTGTTTCATATGCATATTCACTGTTTGAGTAGCCAATCAGAGCGTGCGAAAAGTGATTTTTACCACAATTGCCGGTAATCTCGCAATCTGATTGGTCGATGTGCGGTGGTAAATGAGAGTCCAGACAACGGTGCTGACGCGAGAAAGTTATAGACAATGCTGGCTCTTTCAAAGCTGTCACGCTTTGTAACGAAACTTCCTCGTACGTTTTCTAATATTGTTGTAAAAAAACAAATTTCCTCTGGTTTTCCGTGGTGTGGACTCGGCTGCGCCTTGTGAGTCCACAACAAATTTTGACCATGTAATGACGTGAATCGTGGTAAATAAGAGTCCAATTCCCTACTGTGGTATATACTAAATACTAATATTCATTATCATTCTTCTCAGTTTCAACGCGGGAATTCGAATTCTAAATATAGCCACATCCGACTCCTGTGCTGGGGGCCCAGCCCTGCCGAGGATCGCATTTAGAAGTAACACGAAACTCCGCGCGAAATGGGTGCGATGGGTGGGATGCAATGGACGACACATTCCGGAATTGGAAACGCTAGCGTGTTGTCCTAATTTTTTCTATCAGTTTAATGGAACGCGTTCAAGAAACTATAGAATCGCACATATTATATCCATGGGAGAAAGAAACCTTAGCTGCAACTCCATAAATTGAAAAGGCAAATCAGTTCCTGCGTTATCTGAGTTATCTGGATTCGATTATAAAATTAGAATAACCGTTCATGGTCTTTGGAAGGCTAAAGGTCAGAAATTTAATAGCGGAACTTTAAAAACTGCCAGATTCTGAAAACTCTGCATAGGACATGCGTGTTTATTTCATCGTTGCATTCGTAGATTTTTCATATTAAAAAACATAGTTATCCGGGCCGTGTCACTTCACAGATAACACCTTAGTGGCCGGGATCAAAACGTTCGACTCCGTATTACTTTGATTGACGTCTCCCGCTGATGCACATCTACTGATATCAGGAGAGCGCTGCGCAACGGAAAACTTGGACGTTATCCGTCCAAGTTCTATTGTTTCCTGCTAATCCCTGAACCAAAATTTCAGGGCTTGCGGCTCCTCGTGACGGTAAGGTAAATACAGCAGGTTTCAATTGAGTGTCGAAAGTTTTCGATGATTGCTTTGGTTTTGCGTTTACTTAGCTTTTCTATTGGCTGTGAAAATGTTTTGTAATCAGTCCAGAGTAAAACCAATCGTAGTTTTGGTTTTGGTCCGTCACGCCATCAATCCACGATTGCGTTTACTTTTCCTCCTGATTGGTTGCTTTCTCATGCCAGTGAAACGAATCGGTATTCACTTTAGTTCGTGATTAATTGGTTCGTTGTAATAGCTTTGGTTTTGGTTTTACTACAGTCAATTGAAACCTGCTCTAACGGATATGTGTTGGCTTAAGGCCTAGCCTGCTTGCCGGCTCTTCTGTAATTTTTGCGGTCGTTTCTTTTCGGATTGGGTCACAGGCCTGTGGCACGCGGTCAAATTGCATGCCACGGGTGACCTAATCCGAAAAGAAACGACCGAAAAAATTACAGAAGAGCCGGCAAGCAGGCTACTTAAGGCCTAACGCTGATGTTACACGAGACAATTTTTAAAGACGATTTTTCGTGCAACAATACAAAAGTGAATATTATATTTTAGTTTATAATATAACCCAGGTAGTACGAGCGCTCTGATTGGCTTATAGACTCAAAAATATATGGTATATTGTGCCGGTAAACACATAGAAATCGGCACGCCTGCTTGCGTTGTGTCGTAGTTATATCATAAAAGCAATAGACCATTTCAATGTGTTTACTGACAAGAAATACTTGAAAATCACGTGCCTTCTTATTGTGTTCTCCCAACGTCCCGCGTGCTTTATTTCGCCAGTAAACACATTGAAATGCGTGGTCTATTGCTTGAATATACCACACCAGTGAATATATTGCTTTCCGCGCGCTCAGTGTCGGTGAATCAGGTGGCGGCTCGGTATATATCTACCATTAGTATAAACCAACTAGTGGACTATTACAAATCCTGCATTCTGATTGGCTACCCTACTATAGGTCTATTTGTGATAGCCCATGGTAGAGAAAAACCGCACGCATTTTCACGAAATAATAATGTTTTTTCAACTTCAATTTGTTTCTTTCTATTATTTCTACTGTCCGACTAGTTAGTTTATACTAAAACAATTAGACCTCTCGCCCTCATGGGCTACGAGTTAAATAGCCCATTCGGCTGCGCCTCATGGGCTATGGACTCGTAGCCCATTCGGGCTGCGGGTCTAATTGTTAATTATAACCAATCAAATATTTTCTCTCGCGCGTGATTGGTTGAAAGCATCACGTTACCTGATATTTTCTCTGCGTGAGCGGGACATATCAGCGAATACAGCCCCTGCCGGTAAGCGTATAAGCGCGCGTCAAAGAAAATATTTGAAGGATGATAACAACAATAGCCTACATTGTGGCGTCGAAATATGCCCTGATATTTGTCCTTGGACATTATCTGATCCTCGAAGCTCACAGTTTCCCACGATTTTCGCTCTCAGAAACTGTTCTCTTCTCCGATCAGATAATGTCCGCGGGCGAAATATCAGGGCATATTTCAACGCCACAAATAGGTTATTGTATTTCTATTCACCTCCACTTCGGTGAGTAATTGTTAACTGCTATAGTGTAACATGGCGCGCTGGACGATTTTTAACGCAATCTTCGTTGCGGCAACATGTTGACATTAACATTATTGCCCGAATTTTGTTGGAGTTGCTTCGTATAAAGCCGCGGCTACAGACTTTCTGAAAATCTCTCGCGTCCCCAGCGCGCGGTAGTGGCTATACGGGCGACAAACTTTGGCGACAAATGTTGACAAGAAGGCCGCACAACATATGAAATACTGCATGGATACAAAGAGGTTATTACACGGAAAGTTGCTTAATTTTTTTTGCTCCTCTATTATTTAGCCTTATTCATTTGGCTAATGCTCCTCTATTATTTAGCCTTATTCATTTGGCTAATGTCACGTGACAGGCGCCGGTAAAGTTTTAGGGTGGTTACACATGTGACAAGTCCGTACTTTTTGTCGCTAAAAATTCAACTCATTGAATTTCTCGCAATATTTTTCGATATTTCAGTTTTCAGCTGTCGGGTCGCCTGTGCAAGTGGCTACACGAGTGATTTTCACCGCACCTGGTGACGTGACAGCTTTTTTAGAAAGTTGTGTCGTGTAGTACCCTCGCCGTTGACTTTTCGCGCAATGTCGTCCCAAAAACCTGTTCGCTACGCCTACGGAAACGAGGCTACGTCTACGGGTGTCGGAATAGGAGCCTAGGTGCTAGTTAGCTGTTGCGCTAAAAATCGTTGCGTCACAGTTTATGACATGGAATAATGATAATACACCAATCGTATGGGCTCCTATGTTAGATTAATTATTATGTAATGGTCCAGATAAGAACTGTTAGTATGCTCCACGGCAAGGAATGTTAAAGGTGTTAATTTTCTATTATGCTTTCTCGTAATTTCATTGGTTGATACTCATTGGTTGATACTTCAATAGAAACCCATCGAAATAATGCATTTTCATTCGATATTTTTTGTGGTTTGAATTTATTTTTGATCAAACTAAAAGAATATCGTGTGTGGGGAAAGTTCTCAAATTTGCGATTTAAAAATCGTTTGGTTTCTCTATATCCGATTGGCTGGATGGTGGCTTGTCTGAGTTTTCACAGAAAAAAGAGCCAATATATTTAGCATAAAAAGTTCTTTATTTTCGAGATGAAGTTTGGACTGTAGACACCTCCTAAAGTACTGAAGGCATATTCAAGCAAAATCGTATGTGAGGGAGGCTGGGGAGGCTCATTGCAGCCGAACAATGAATTCTACTACAGTTCTTATCTGGACCATTACTTACTTATAGCAGGGAATCCATGGTTTTTTTTATTGCTAATGAGCGCCAACATGGCTGCCACAGTTTATTTGGCTCTGTACATTATTGCAGTTTTTCTCGTCAATATCAGTTCGCTCTTGTCTCCTGTCGTCTATAATTGAGCTATCTACCAGTCCAGAAGACTACTGCGACCTACGTCTGAGTTATTAGGAATATGTTACTGACTATTTTGTCGATTTGGGACGCTGCCGAAAGTCGCATTTAAAGTTATTAATAACCACTACTGGATTCTCCAAGAATGGTGTCCCAGGAAATTTGCACCCCCGTAAATGTGCACTCCCCGGTGCAACTTTCCTAGACATTTTGCCTAGGAAATTTGCACCCCCCTTAGGAAATTTGCACCTCCTCCCAGAGTCTATCGTTTTCTTACCTACTGATCTGAATTAAGCGCGTTAAATTTTCGTAATTAAGGTTACGTAACATACTCACTTCTTATCTCTTGAATAATTTTTATTCTGAAATTGTTTTGCTCAGAAGTTTACGCTATGTTAGCGCGTGCATAGTGGGCCACTGAATAGACCACTAACTGAAAGGCCGCCGCAAAGTAACGACCTTGAAATGACAAATTCTTAACATCAAAAACGCGTTAATCGAATATTGAGATTAGACACAACTCATTAGATATGTAGAAGTCTTACAGAAACTTAGGAAATTTCGGCACTCCCATGTCTTTTTGAATGAATGAATTGTATTACTTAATAATACTGTAAGGTGATTTGAATTGAACGCCGATAGTTTATGTATAGTGTTCTTATCTACATACTTTAGGACCTAGTTGCACTCCCTGTATCTTGCATATTCTTATTCTAAAGATGATCCGAATTGAGCGCCGATAGTATACGTACAGCTTTTACTGAAGCCTTATAAATCTGCACTCCCTGTGTCTTGCATCGTATTTCTCTAAGGTGATTTGAATCGAACGCCCGGCCGATAGTTTACGTAACGTAGTCACAGTTGCTTAGCTCTTGAATTATTTTATTTTAAAATTATTTGGCTTTGCTTTGCAATGTTAGCGCGTAAATAGCGGGCCACTGAATAGACCACTAATCAAAGACCGACCCGATAATTGAATTTGGCCTGTTTGGCGGGACTCTTAAAATAATCCAGTTACAATTTGCTAAAATCAAAATCCTGTTAATTGAATATTGAGATACAATTATTATTTAAATCCAGCTTCATGGAATTAGGGCCTGTTTACATGAGGGAGGGTGCCCCTACCTAGTAGGGTTTCCCTACCTAGTAGAGTTTCCCTTCTCCTTTGTATTACACGGTTTGTTTTACATGTGAGGTAGGGTGCCCCTAGGGGTAGCTCCGGGGTAGGGAAACCCTACCTAGTAGGGCCAAGTTTTGTTTACATAAGCCCATGTGAAAGCTCAAGATAGGGTTGTCCCTAGGGTGTAGGGTTAAGTTTGTGTGTTCTCGGGTTACTGTCACAAGCGCGCGAAAATTTATAATCGAGCATGGCTTCGCCCGGGTATAAATCAGGCGAGTTTTTGCGACGACATCAGCTAGATAAACTCATGCAATCTCAACCAGAAGGGTCTGAACCTGTAGAAGAAAGTGACCGCTTGTCCTTGGAAGATTCAAGTCCGATAGAAATGGTGTTTTGCGAAGAAAATGAGACGGAGAATATCAATCATGGCGGCGAGTCTACACAACAACCCGAACGACTATATATGGCTCGCAAACGAAAAGCGGAGCCGGCCAAAAAATCGACTACAAAGAAGGCAAAGACTACAAAGAAGTTTTCATGGACCACGGAGAAGGTTGAAGTTCTTTTAAAATACATAAAAGAGTACAAAACTACGTGTGATTTTAGAGGAATCGATTTTGAAGCCGATCTGGCGAGCATGTATACTGAAGTACGCAGATGCATAACTATGCTTGCGATTTTGGCCCAGCACAAGTTACGGAGCCAACACCAAGTATCAAAGACATGAACAGCTAGGGGTAACATTTCGCATGTGAACTAGCGCTAACTTCTGACCCTACTAGGTAGGGTGCCCCTACACTGTTGAAAACAATGCATGTGAAATGGCGATATCTTCAACCCTACCAGGTAGAGTGCCCCTACCTAGTAGGGGCACCCTTCTTTCATGTAAACAGGGCCTTAGATTTAAAACTCCCTCGTTTGAAAATCTTTTTGAAAATTGAGTGCTGCTAATTATGACTTATTTTAGAATTGGTAAAACAAAAGATTGGTTATCGACTAATAGAAATAAGCCGTATTTCGATCCCAAGTGTTGCACACTGACAGTGGTGTATAAAAGACTTTGCGAGCTGTCACGGTTCAAAATGAGTTGCCTGCGGAGGAGGGTAATGAGATTCCTAGGTCGCTTCTGCTATGTCTGCCTCAGTATAAAGATAAGAAACGTCTCAAGAAACACTTAAAATAGTTTTTGGTAAGGGGGTGCAAATTTCCTAAGGGGGTGAACATTTCCTAACGAAGCTATTGCCTGAGTTTGGACCGAATCAGCTCAAGGCTACTAAAGCTTTCATTGATTATGATTTTAATATTTTTATAAAGAACGGTAAAATTCACACATAAAATACAATACAAGGAGAAAGAACGATTTTAGACTTCCAATATCCATATATACGTTATATCCGTAGGCGGATCATGTCCTGGAATGGATATCACAGAGAAGCCATGGCCATGTTTATTCCATGCAATTGGTAACCGCAAATCCGGTGTCACAGGAAATTTGCACCTCCAGGAAATTTGCACCCCCGGTGCACCTCCGGTGCAAATTTCCTAGGATATCCTTAAAATCATATTTCCTTAAAATCATAATCAATGAAAGCTTTAGTAGCCTTGAGCTGATTCGGTCCAAACCAATAGCTTGTTTGTCTTCATTAATTGCTTGAAGGCAAAAGACATTTTCACTGTTATTTGTCCTAGCCAGAGTAATGCTGCCAATGGCGCCGACCAGAGATTGGAACTTTGCTGCTAAGAAAGGTCCGATCGATGTGAAGTGGTTGTTAAGAGCACAAGCGATCTATTTGTACCGCCGATCAGATTGGATAAAGGTCGGTGGTGCGTGAAGTGCGTGACAAATGTAAGAACAAGAGATCGAAGTTAATACAGTCAACTCTCCGCTAACGGACACTCTCGTAAGCGGATAGCTCTACGTACTTACGGACGCCTTTTCAAATCCCCGTTTTACCTCCCAGTCAAACTCTGTATTTACACATTCCCGTAAGCGGACACTCTCTCGTAAGCGGACGCGGACACTTTTGAAAATGAAAATTGGATTTTTCTTTTGTTTACGCTCTCTCGTAAGCGGACACCCCATGTATAATAATTGACTCTTGGCAATGAAATTTGTCATAGGACCAAGCAAACCTTCTCTGGTCACGATATGTATTTGTTTGTTAATGGGATGTTTTTAAGAAGCACCAAAGTACATGTATGGACGGCAGCAATAAGTCCCGTTTAACTTTTTGTTAAATATAGAAGAGTTATAATATACTTTTTTTTTTTTTCGAGTTTTAACATTTGACATCAATAAAGAGTTTCGCTTTATATCTTCAGTTGCTATTTTTGTCTACCCAATAAAACATAATTAACACCCGCTAATTAACTCTCCCGTAAGCGGACATCCACCCTATTTTTCTTTGGTGCCGCTTATGGGAATAATTCTCGTAAGCGGACAGCTCTACTAACGGACACTTTTTTCAATTCCCGAGGGTGTCCGCTTACGAGAGAGTTGACTGTATTAACATTTTAAGAAAGTAGACAGACTTTGATTAACCTTGCATGTAAATCAACTTTACTAGCTATAGTTCGTGTGGTGTTATATTAACTGACGGCGTTAAGACCGGCCAGGCCCAACAGAAAGCACGCTTAAGTTAGAACATTTCATAGGAATTCGTTTTTGGTGATATTAGTAATGAGTGAATATCGTTATGTTGTATTTCCTGTCTACCATTTCTGTGTACCCACTGAGGATAAATAGGTTATTACAAGAGAGTATAACTAAGAGAGGGAATCGCCAATACGCGCGCTTGTGCGATAATAATGTCTAATAAAATATATTTTAGTAACCGAAGCAAAATATTTTCGCGCCAAATGAAATTGTTGTTGCACCCTTTATATGCTCTCTTGGTTATTATCATTCTCAAAGTTGTCAGTCGAATCACGTCATGCAGTTCCAAACGGGAAAATACTTGTATTAGTTTTTTTTCCCCATAGGTCGTAGTGCTTTGTTGAATACTTTTCAAACTCCCTGAAACTCCGGATACAGAAAGGGTGTCAAAAATATCCTAATAGAGAAAAAACATGAGTGTATCCCCAAAACTGGTCCTGTTACTTGGAGCTCTATATGGCTTTGTGCTTTCAGCCAAAGGTGAGTGAAGTAGCTGTCCTCCTTTCTGGGTTTAACTACAGAATACCCTGCCACTTCAAAAGATCACATAAAAACCCTTTGTAACGTGTGCAAAATTCCCCATTATAGCTCAAGTGTATTTAGACTCGTTCTATGAATGATCTGGCGTTGGAAATGGTTAGGGGTTTTTAATGTTTTGGGTGGGTTTTTAGAAGGTTTCTATGAAGTTTGATAAATGCATTAATGAAGCAAGTCGCACTCATCTCGTGGACGTATTTGATTACCAGAATATAAACCGTTTGTGAGTTCCCTTTGCTTGTTTTTTAATCAATGCATTCAAAGGATTTATTTGTTAAACTAGTCGACTGGAATTACGAACCCCTTCCACGCTGAAACTGAGTAGAAAAGCATGTTCTTAGAGCCATAAAATTATTCAGTTTTTGGTCAGTATATACTATCTCAAATCAGCTATTCTAAAATAACATTAAATATATTTGATCCGCCAACAGTTTTTTTCAGATTCTACTGAGAACGTTTTTATTACCTTATTATCTCGGTTGTAATACGACTGTTTAAGAATATCCCCTCAGAAATCAAAGATCCAGATTTTAAATCTACTCAAGCAATTCATTGATGCATTCATTTTTCTTCAAACGAAAACGTTTTATAGGAATATCACATGCGTGACGAGTTTATTCCACAAAAAATTGCATGAGAACCGATATCGCCCGAGTTTCGATTCCTTGAATCGCATAGTCCGATGAATTACTTGACAATTATTTTTACTTTTCAGGTTTGAATCAGTGATATTTTGCTAAGCTTTAAATAGCGCGCGTAGCTCACAGTAGTGGCCACTCTGAACCACCACTCCTCTCAGCCAAGCAGCGTCTGTTTTCGCAAACGCACTCGTGCGATTCAGCTGTGACTATGAGATTCTCTATTTTACTGATGAATTATGTTTAGATTTAGATATATTTGCAATTATGAGCATTTTTTTTTTATCACTGAAAACCCTTCCTCTTTCTTTCCTTTCAGGTTCGTGGAGAACCTTATATGGCACGTGGAGTGACAGCGGTAATACTTGGCAAGGCAACACTGGCACAAAATTTCACTATGGCCCTGCTCGACTTTGGACCACCCCAGTCAACTCCAATAAGTATGGTGAGTTGTGCACGTGGTTAGATTGAAAACTCAAAACCCCTTAGTAATGAGTAACTATTGACCTAAAGAGAAAACAACCAAAAGAAATAAAAGGTGACAATTTAATGGTGGATAAAACTGTGCATCGCCAGATATGTGGTACACTGGAATCCTAAAATGCAGGATACATTAAGGTACCAGGCCGAAATTGCAAAAAACTAAATTGAGCAGCAACAATAATAATTCTGCGTGCCGAAAGTAGAGAAAGTGCTACATTACTACGATCTAGTTTAGGTTGGCAGAAACTTGATGAACAAAGAATAAAACACGAAGCACTAGTAATGTACAAAATCCTCAACGGATTGGCGCCTCGATGTCTTGCTGAGCTCTTTACCACAGTGAACAAAACAACGCACCACGATCTCAGAGGCTCCTGTACGAAGCTTTACATCCCCCGCCCCGAAAATCTTAAAAAGAGTATTTCATATGACGGTGCGACTTTGTGGAATAAACTACCAATTGATCTACGTAATGCAAAATATCTTGACCCCGGCGGGTTCTTCAAGGTAAAAAGGGTAGGGGTGACCGTCGGAAAACCTCGAAAAATACCCTAAAAAAATACCAAACCGTGAAAATTTTCCCACCCAGCTCTTTAAAAAAATTGGGATTTCGCTTTACCAACCCCTAAAAAAATACCGGATCGCCGATTTCAAACGAATAAAATCGTATTTACTTCAAAGCGATGACCAATACCAAATGTCCTCTTCTGTGTGCAATAATTTTGATATGTATACTATATACCGTTAAAAATGTCTTGGATTGAACAAAGTATAGATTTAAAATCCGTTTTGAACATAAGTTAAAAGCGTAGATGTTAATAATAATATAATAATAATATTTATTTACTTATATAGCGCTATTTCCAAAGAATTTCCCAATAGCGCTTTACAACCATTAATGTGCGCATTACAACTACACTAAGCGCTTACAAGATATGAATTCAGTAAACTACTGCAATGAATAAAAATGTAATGTAAAAATTCTATAGCTACTATTAAAATCCAAACTTACAATGATGGAAAACTTACAATGATGGATTAACATATGTACATATCCGTGTGTCTCTGAAGCCATTTTTAATTAACAGTAGGCTTTTCTAAAAAGATAGGTTTTTATCTGCTGTTTAAAACTGGACACTGAGGTTGCAAGCCTTATTTCTTGTGGAAGCGAATTCCACAGGAAGGGCGCCACACAGGAAAATGCCCTGAAACCGCAAGTACGTAAGTTATATGATGGTACAACTAGTCGTTTACTAGATGCACATCGAAGATTACGTCTAGGGACATGAACTTCCGATTAGATCTCTAATGTTTGTGGAGTTAGACCGTTTAGCGCCTTATATGTCAGAAGCAGTATTTTGTAAACAATCCGCTCTTCCACCGGCAGCCAGTGCAAGTTAATCACGGTACAGGTGTATATTTTTATATTTAAGCAAGTTAATCAGAACAGGTTGTATATTTTTCAACGCGAAACGACTCCGCTTTGAAACATTGTTTTCTTTAGTTAATTATCCCCTTCGAATCCCAACTACAATTGTCTCAAATACTGTGCCGGGGATTTGTTATATGTTGCGTATGACACATTTAATCCCTTTTCAAAGTTTTGATACAAACCAGGTCATAAAACCTGTTAAGTTTCGACCGATCGATTAGAAAGCTCAGACGAGCGCCCTTGGGACAACACGTTTGGTCAAACATATCAAAATTCTCCACCCCACTTTCTTATCTTCCTTATGTTACATATAAATAACCCCCACCCTCTGGATCATCTGGATAGCCCTGTCTGTCAAATTCCCCTCCCCTCCCCTCCCCCGCTTAACATTAATAGGTGCATAAAACTGAAAGACTTTTCATGCTTTGCCAAAGATCGAAAAAAGGAAACCTCAAAACGTTGTTATAAAATAATGTACCTTCGATAGTATCAAAACTGAATTGCTATTTTATGTGGAAATTATGTCCTGGCGGAACATTTTAAAGGTTTTACCGTATTTCATGAGAAATAAGGAAAATGTTTGTATCTCTATACATTTCTCTGTAAATTTTCACGACCCATTTCACACAGTGAGCAGGGTCAAATAGGTATTGCGCAATACCATGTCGATGGCTACTCAGAATTTGCTACAATCATGCATGTAGTAGAAACACGTACACTAGAACTGCTAGAACAGCTAAGCGTTAGTTTCGTGTCTCTCCCCAACCCCCTTTCCCCTCTCTATGTTATCAATCGTGCGCTCGACTGATTTTCGCGATATGAATAGGACAGTTCCACATGCACAGTCTACTGGAGTATGATGGTATTTCTGACTGACGGGCATATTAACGTTTATCACTCTAGTATATTGAAGTAATGTTTTAGTCATTATATAACAGTGCAATGTGAACCGTATTGAACCGTATTATGATAAATTGTTGCCATCTGTTAAATTCCTTTTGTCAGACATATATAAACGCCTAAACCTCTCCAAATAATGCACCTATCAATGTTAAGCCTGAGGGGGGAGGGGAGGTGGCAAGGGGTGGGAAGTGACATTTTCTCCCAAAAAAGTCAAATTCCCCACCCCTTGGGACAACACGTTTGGTCAAAAATATCATATATCTGCCCTATCTTTCTTATGTTTCCTATAAATAAACCCACCCTGGGGCAAGCAGCGTATATCAAAATCGGCCCACCCTCGGGATAACCCTGCCTGTCAAAACTCCACCCCTTACTCCCCCCCCCCCCCCCCCCCCCTCGGTAAATATGTGTAAATATAAGTCTTCAAGTAAAATATTGAAAATACTTTCAATCAAGCATTGAAGGAGGAGAGTTTAACTGTATTAAATCAATTAACAGCCACCAAATCGAACACTGATTCCATACATGCGTAGTACCATGACATAGCCCCTTTAATGTTAGCTAACTTCCATAATCCAGGCTAGGTATACAACCTGAGATGATTGACCTCAAAAGCTAAGAGTTATTCACCTATCGAAAACGAAGCTAAATGAAACGCCGTATAAAACTGACTTGCTTACGATTGAATTTCTGATTCAAGATGTTTTCTTTCTTATTCGAGCTAAAAATGTGAGCATGTTTTCGAGCAACTTTTTCACAATTTACAATCTGTAAAGGCCTAGTTACGGCACTCCTAACTTGGGCACGGCACTCCTAACTTGGGCACGGCACTCCTAACTTGGGCACGGCACGGACGGCACTTCAAACAGGCAGGACGGAGACTACCTTAATTTTTACAGGGTCTCAGAATCCCTAGATTTTCGGGCACGCATACCCGAAACATTTCCATTTTCACGACAAAAATCGGAGGTGCCGTACCGATACTTTTTGGCACGCGTACCTACGATTTAGGAGTACCGTGCCTGAAATGCTTGTCGTGTACAGCGCGCTATTGTTTTTGTAGTAATCACAAGTCAAGTCTACACAAGCCAGAACCGAGGCTGTGGTCACGTGTTCAAATACAAGACCGGAAGTTCAATCACCAAATCGTGAGTAGGATCACTGATTTGCTCATACTTGAATAAATCTTGTGTGTAAATATAAGCTGTGTTCGCCAAATGTCAGCATCCATTTGTACGAAAGGATGAATGTTTTAGCTATTTATATCACTATTTCTCGGATTTATTGTCACCAACCGATCATTGATGCAAAAACTGATTCCAATTATGTTGATAAAAGAAAACCAAGGGCACCATTGATTCAAGCTAGCATCTGTAAACATGGACAGAAGGACCACTACCCTATTTTTTAGTGTGGCGGCTCCGACTCTATGGAACGCTCTACCACAATACCTGCCCAATATTCAGTCACTTAGTCTTTTTAAATATTCACTTAAAACGTATCTTTTTAAATTAGCTTTCAATTTATAGTCTTTTCATAATAATTTTAATTGAGATATTTTAATGTATTTAATTCTTGAGTTTGATAAGTACCCTTACTACATACTAGTTCCTCAGGGATAAAAAACAGTTCTAACCAGTTAAAGTGCAGCAGGTTTTTCTATTGTTCTCCACATTGAATCATATCCCAAGGGACCTTGCTAAGGTCAGTTCGGATGCGACGAGGCTAATAGATTTAAGCTGAAATCTGATTGATTAAGGGGCAGGTGCAAATGGAAAATGCCATGCTCATTTTTAATGACCCCTCCCCTCTGAATTCCCCCTCTAGCTTACTCGTGTTTAGAGAACCGGCTAGAGGGTGAATTAGGGGGAGGGGTCATCAAAAATGAGCATGGCATTTTTCATTTGCACCAGCCCCCCTCCTCTAATTAATGACCAGTCCCTAAGTGATCTGATACAGATTTCGGCCTGATTTACATAAACTTCTCGGCCAAAATAAGCTGTATCGCCAAAATAACTAAAAACATACATCTATACTCTATACACCTAGACGTTTGATAAGTCAGATACAGAATTCTTTATGGGATTTACAAACTCTCGCTTTCAGCTCGAGTTTATAAATCCGATACAGCACGCCCATTATAAATGACCATAAAGATCGTCCGCTCATATTTTATCTACCACATAAAGGCCTACACCCTGCCAATTATTGTGGGGCGTACAATATATGATAGTTCGGTTATGATAAGTTGGTGCACATTTACTGGACCAAGTCCTTATCAATGGAGTTCAGTGAACATGATAGGCTTACACAGTGACTCCAGCTTCATAGTTACTATTCAATGTCCAGTTCCATTGTTCTCTCTCTGCACTTATCACTGATTGCAGCCTGGTATAACCAGCACACTGCCATTTTATTATTATTATATATTGTAGACAGAACTTACTGACTAGCTGTAGTATAGTTAATATCAGTTGCTGACAGAATGCTATCTAAGTGCCCAGGACATCAAAGGTATATTTAGCTTTACATTAAGAGAAGCTTAAGGAAAAGATGGAAATAAAAACTAGCCAGCGTACCGAGCGTGATTCGAACAATCAACCTACCGACTTATAGTCATCTACCCCTTTCACTACAGTATCACAAGTTCGTTGAGACCTGGAAGAGAAAATAACAATGGAAACCTTGGGAACAATAACTTAACTGTATGCAACAAAATACCTGGAAAACAATGCTTCCTAATGATTCAAGAAAACATGTATTAGTTTTAATGTACAGCAATTCCCACAATATGTGTTATTGCTGCCGGCCTCAGTAACTATATCTAATACGGAGTCACTCAATAAACCTGAGGCGCTGAGTACAGTATACTGAATGATCAATTGAAAGTAGCATATGAAGCATGCATTTAACACGAAAGGAGTCTTCCTGTCTAAAGGCCCGTTTACACAGGCGTTTTTGTGTGCAATTTTTGTCGCGATTTCCACTACAATTTTGCTCGCCAGCGAAGTTGCACATTCAAATCGCGCGCGTAAACTAGCTGCGATTTTGATGCAATTTTTGTCGTCACCAAATCGCACTGTTTCGAGCATGTTCGAAACTTGATCAACTTAATGCAAATTTGCGGCGAGAAAAATTGCAGCGGGACGCGACAAAAATTGCATCAAAAATTGCCTGTGTAAACGTGCCAGTTAAAGTGCCTCAACTTGTGTAACCTAAATTTCAAAGTGGCACCATTTCTCGAGCTTTTAATGAATTTCAATGTACTACACGGCAAACAACGTTCTCTTCCTGTAGATTACGATTAGCAGCGCGATTTTCTACGTATTTTGATCAGAAATACCCGGAAATTTCTTTTTCTAACCTAACCCTAACCTCTAGCTCTAAAATAACGAAATTATGGGATAGATTTCAGACAAAGGCATTATGGGATCGAAAGGCCAGAAAAGTCAGAGACTGTCATTTGCTCTTTAAATAAAACACTGGAAAGCGCGTTATTACCTCTTAAAGCGAACAAGCACACAAGATGAAGCATGTGAACACGAAAGGAGTCTTCCTGTCTAAGGCTCGTTTTGTGTTAACGTCATTGTGCCTCATCATACTTAACACTTCTTGACTGAACTGGAAATGACCTCATTAGAAAACAGAAGAATTCAGGATATGATGATAATCGTATATAAATACATAACTGCAGCCGGCAGAGCCAGTGACAATCTCAGAGTGAGATTCAAAAGAAGATGTGAAAAGCAAGGCTTGAGAGCAGATAAACTCATTGGACCATGTGTATATTTAACAATTATTCACCTCAGTGTCGGCGAATAGTGGCCATGATAGATACTTTTCACTGATATTGAGGTGAATAATTGTTTTAGTATATACCACACAAGTGAACAGCCAGCACCAAATAGTATTAATTATTGATTTTCTGTCAAATGGACAAAAACTCGCGCGAGGTGATTATTTATTTTCTGTCAAATGGACAAAAACTCGCACGAGGTGATCGCTGCTTCATTCAGAGGTGAATAGCAAAGTATTCACCTCCGGAGTAGCCAATCAGAGCACGCGAAAAGCACTATTCACTTGTGTGGTATATCAGTATTTACTATAAATACCACAACCTTTGGAATATACACTCAGTTACTTTCTCTGCTATTAATTAAATTATTGAACACCCTACATGATAACATAAGGTATGCAGTTAATGTAAATATATTTAGAAGTATGATTCGTAAATACACTTTTGTGTAATGGTTCGGATAAGAACTGCGGTACTCTGCGGCAAGAAATGTAGAAAGGTGTTAATTTCCTATTCTTCTTTCTCATAATTTCATTGCTTGATACTCATAAATTCAATAGGAACCCATCGAAAAAATACGGTACATTTTCATTCGATAATTTTTGAAGTTTTAATTTATATTTGATCAAATTAACTAGGATTTAATTTCGAAAAATATTGTACGTGGGGAAAGTTCTCAAATTTGTGATTGGAATATCTTTTGTTTTCTCCCTTTCTGATTAGCTGGTCGGTAATTGCTTTGAGTTTTCACAGTAAAAATGGTCAAGAGCATAACAAATACTTTATTTTCTGGGTGTAGTTTCGATTGTGGATATCTCATACAGCACTTTTTCAAGTAAAATCGTATGTGGGGATATGCCCATTGCCGCAAGCCTATTGTTTTTACCCTAGTTATTACGCGGACCATTACTTAAGTAACAGTCCGCGCAAGAAGAAGGTACAATTCTATTGTTCAGATGCAATTTGCTTTCCCCACTTTAGTATTTTGTTTTTCACACTGACAACTCATCAACCCTTAAATCATAAATTTCTGAAATTATATCCACTAAAAATGCATTTTAAAGGTAGAGTTCTTTTGTGTGAAAACATTTCGTCCAATCAGGAGAGTCCAACACAATAACCAAGAAAACATTCAATTTAAAAATGTTCCCCATATTGAAAGTTCGTCATATTGAAAGTTATGAGAGTTTTCACTAGATGCAATTCAAATCTGTTTAAAAATTGAGAAAAAATATTCTTCTTCTTCAATTTTAGATAGATTTTAATGTCTAAGCCAATGAGGTGGAAGATTGAAACAATGCCACAATTAGCACCTTTTTACATTCCATGCATAAGATATGCCTACCTCTTGCGCGGACCATTACTTAATAATGTTTGTTGTACTTTTGTAATAATCAACAATGATTGTTAATTACAATAATTAACATTTTGAACATCTGTTTTAGAGCAGTAATTATAGATAGTGTTAGATTTTTTTTCTCGGAGAAAGTAGCATGGTTTTGTTACTCTCGAATCCGAGTTGAAATGAAGTTACGATGATGATGATGACGATGATGATAATCACTATTTATACAGCCGTGTCACAAAGACCTGGGGCTATTTCATGTGGGATAATAAGTACCTCTATATCACTGGCTCGGGCGCCGAATCGAGCCCGCGAATAGATTACAAGTTTAGCCCAAACACCTGGTACAATCTGAAGACTGAGGTCAGCGGTAGAGTTGTTAAAATCTACATCAATAACAAGTTTGTATACAAAGTGATCATGCAAGGGACTGGGGGCGACTCGCGCACCAACAACTATGTGGGAACCTGGTGTCATGGATCAACTGCAGAAAAAGGGCGGAATTTCAAGGTGCGAGATGGTAAGTACTAATTCCATTTCCAAAATTTCCGCTAGTTTGTCTTTGTTAATTTTAATTTGTCTGTTGTTTAGTGAAATTGTTCATTCATTTTCATTTCTTTATTTGCCACAGATATAAATACCATGATTACATGAATATAGGGTTGCAAGTGGCGAGGGAGCCCAAATAGAAACCATTAGGCTTATGTGATTTGGGGCTACCTCTTTGACCACTGATTGTATTAAAACATTACAGGAGCGGCGCGAAAGAACATGTATGGTAAAAAGATAAGCATAGCACTAGTATAGACTAATTAAACAAATAAATAAATAAAGTTGAGAGAAAAAGGGACGGATTCAAAGAAGGAAATGGTCGTGGCATTACGAATGTCGGAGCTCAGCGTGTTAAAGAATTTTGGACCCTGGTAATTAGCAGAAAACTGTCTAAGTTTTGTTCTACAATAAGTAGCATAAAATAGAAATAAATTGTTTTTATACGAATACATAAACTTTCCTAAATGAAATAAGTAGATATGTTCGAATTTCAGGAACATAAGCTCCTTGAATATAGGGTCGGTGTGCGCGTCAAATGCCTCCTTGTTAATGATTCTAATTGTACTTTTTTGAAGCATAACAATACGATTAATGTTAGATGGATACGTTGAGCCCCAGACTATAACACAATATTGAAGATATGGATATACAAGAGAATAGTATAAAGTACGTAAGGATCGCTTGGAAAGGCAAAAACCTGATTTATATATAATTCCAACTGATTTAGAGATTTTACTGGCAACGTGGTAAATATGCGGTTTCCAAGATATATGCTCATCCAAAATTACACCAAGGAATACGACCTCTTTGACCTGATCGATCCTATGATTATTTATTTCTATGGATAAGTCAATAGCCCACTTCCGCGATATGCTTTACTTGTCACGCACAAAGGTTTCAATACGAGGCCCCGTGCTAAATTAACTTAATACTTTTCACAGAGAAAAGAATAAATTTAATTTAGCACGGGGCCTCGTATTAAAACCTTTGTGCGTGACAAGTAAAGCATATCGCGGAAGTGGGCTATTGTTTGCCTTTTTGCCTTGGTTTAAAAAAAATATAATTTGATTTCTTTACATTGATTGACAGCTTATTAGCCTTAAACCATACAGATAACTTGTTCATTTATATGTCAATTATATTCATCAGACAGGGTAACTCTTTATGAGAAAAAGATAGATTGGTGTCATCAGCAAATAAAACTAGTTCAAAAACATTTGAGGCATTACAAAGATCATTAATGTATATCAAGAAGAGCAGCAGGCCGAGTATTGACATTTGAGGTACTCCACACTTAATACTATCAAATAAGGAACAAGTGCCATTATCAGATTCAACATATTGTAACCTATTGGAGAAATAATTCTTCATCCAGTCAAGGGCCAATCCGCGGATACCATAATGCTCAGGTTTGTCAAACAAAATCTCATGGTTCACAGTATCGAATGCCTTAGAAAGGTCAAGAAAATTCCCACTGTATATTTTTTCTGGTCGATTGCTGATGTTATTTTATCAAATAAATGTAATAGAGCTAAAGAGGTTGAATAGTGTTTCCTAAAACCGTTTTTTAAACGGAATATCATATTTATTAAAATATTTAATTAAGCGGTTATACACAACCCTTTCTAAAAATTTAGAAAAGATTGACAAAACCGAGAGTGGTCTATAATTAGAGAAAAGACTATTGACACCTGATTTAAATAACGGTATGACCCGAGCAATTTTCATCTGGTCAGGAACAATACCAAATTCAATAGATACATTAACAATATGGGTTAAAGTTCCACTACGACGAAAATTTACCATTTCAATTTGCTACTTTTTCAGTGTCAATAGGTCAATCAGTATTATACGGTGGCCCGGTCAGGTTACCACGTTACCACGTTACCACGATAGAGCCTATCGTGGTAACGTGGTTTTGAACGAAATTCAAAACCACGTTACCACGTTACCACGTTAGGAAGCTAACGTGGTAACGTGGTTTTGAACGAAATTCAAAACCACGTTACCACGTTACCACGTTAGGAACCTAACGTGGTAACGTGGTTTTGAACGAAATTCAAAACCACGTTACCACGTTACCACGTTAGGAACCTAACGTGGTAACGTGGTTTTGAACGAAATTCAAAACCACGTTACCACGATAGGCTCTATCGTGGTAACGTGGTAACGTGGTAACCTGACCGAGCCACCGTAGTATTAGAAATATCCGAAATAGTAACAAATATTCCCAAATGGGCATGTTAAGCCACAACATTTTAGGAGATTTACCGGTAAAATCCTGTCCGCCATTACTGGAAGCCGTTCTCAGTATTCAGCGGAAGTGATGTCATACACTTAACACGACAACCAGCTAACCTCGCAAAGGTAAATATAACTTTCTTCTTATGTACGTGAAGACGTTTTTAGTAGAAATATGCCTCCAGGCGTTGTGTTCTGCAGGCGAGCGTTAAGTGTATGACATCACTTCCGCTGATTAAAATTTAGATTAAAATCTCCCATTATGTCACACACACACATGCAACAACACAGCACTGATAGGAAATTAATTTGTCATGATGTAATATTTTTAAACAAAATTGATCCCTTTTTTAAATACAGTTGCTACCTGTCCTAAAATGTCTGTCACTCGTCACGTGCTCACATCACCTCGAGGCTGCGTGACGTCAAGAAGTACTCTCGGAAGATCCTGCTCCTTCAGGTGTTCAGGTGGCTACCATAGAAATGGCCCTTCTTCGATACGGTGTGGATCTGATGGCAGGTGGACCAGGTTACCAAGCAGTGTCACGTGCAAAGGTGAGAAGAGAATCAAAGTCTGTATTGTCTAAGATAACTGTAAAGTGCAAATATATATGAGCCCAATTTTATGATTAAAATCGATTTCCATTCAAATAGATAGGTGAATAGTAAACTATTTCTTGATTTGAGTGTTGCTTTTATGAGTTATAGAGGTTACTATTTCCAATATGCTAATTATGTGATGTCACAGAGGCCTCATTTATTATACAAAAACGTGCTGGTAGAGATAACTATTCTTTTCTACACATCCAATGTTATATTTGGGCCTTATCTCAATTATTTTACTAAAGATTTAGTATAAATCAGAAATAGTTTCATTCTCAAGGAGGAAGAAATGACGTTTTGTTGGCCTCAGTGTGACGTCACATAATTAGCATATTGGAAATAGAAGACGCAATACTCAAATCAAAAAATATTTTACTATTCACCTATTTACATGATGTAGAATCCATTTTGATGATTAAAAAAATGGCTTATATATTACTCCTATCAGCTGGTATATTTGTAATATTCCAATCACATCATTCCAGGAACTCCACCTTTTCCCAGGTTTCCATAGACCAGTTTACCGTTCATGCGCAATTGTTCAAATATTTTGTTTCAACTGGCGGCCACATTAACCGCCTCACTGGTTAGCTCAGTTGGTAGAGCACGGTTTAGAGTGCGGGAGGTCGGGGGTTCGAATCCCGGCCGCGTCCTTGGGCAGGGACGTTTATAAGCCGTTGGCCTTGTCTCCTTCTACTTCTAATCAGTATTTGAAGGGGACGTGAAAGAACCTGTTGTATACTACTCGAAAAAGAGCAGGGGATTGTCACCCGGTACAGCAGCCTGGCCATTGCACTAACCACACTCAACATTGTAAACTGCGTGGCAGCTATTAGCGCCGTGAAGCAGTCCGAAATAATTCACTGACGGGATATGTCAGTCATATGTAAAGCGCCATGAAACTGTGGTTGATATGGCGCTATATAAATGTGGCCATTATTATTATTATTATTGTTTAACATCTCACGGTCTACGCATCATCATTATCATAAGCTTTATTTACAACATTTAATATTCTATGATAACCTAATTATGAAACTAGTGAAATATAATGAATATTAACTATTTATTACAACATGTACAAAATAAATAAGCTATATTAAAGCACTCAGACGATTTTTGGGTAGGGGTGTGCCGCGAGACCTCAAAACCCTGACCCTATCCCAGACCTAAAAATGGCGTTTACCATACCTATCCCAGACTTGAAGCAAAAAATCTATACCCGATCCCAGACTTGAAGCAAAAATCTATACCCTATCCCAGATCCAAACCATAGATTCATACTCAATTACACTACAAAAGCCGTTGTTTTGTTTTAATATGGTATTTTAAGCTGTAGTGATAGAGCGATAGAGCGCAAAGCATGGCGTCAAAGACAAGTATATCAAAATCCATACCCTTTCCCCGACCAAAACCGTAAAAAGGATACCCTATCCCAGACCTCGGCAGCTCAAAAACCATACCCTATCCCGCGGCACATACCCGTATAGCCCATATCAGGGAGTCCTCCCTATAGTGGTAACGTGGTAATCATACGTCTTCATTACCACGTTAATACCACGATAAGATTGCATGTTCTATTGTGGTAATGTGGTAATGAAGACGAATGATTACCACGTTACCTAGCTGGTAACCTAACCGGGCCCCCATAATACCTTTCCGGGTACCTTTCCGACGTTTTAAAACGATAGAATTTAGTCCATGAAAAGAATATCGGAGACGTAATTAAATTGTGTAGTAAGAGCCAACATGTTATGAGTGTCAACATCAACTTCATTATATATTTTAGACATCAACGAATGCAAGTTGAACAATGGTGGTTGTAGTCACAAGTGTACCAACACTGTAGGTGGTCACGTGTGCTCGTGCCCAGACCCCGAACTGAGCCTTGCGAGCGACAATAAGACGTGTGTTGGTAAGGAGAGTTTATTTCGAAAGTTGATAACCTCTTTAATGTTGTCTAGTGCCATGTTTAGAAGATGAAGTATATTTAAACAAAAAATAACCACATCTGAATTAGATTTCCGAAGGAGAGGAATTGCTCAATAGATCAGTACCCAAACTTCCCCTGGCCCTAAAGGACTGCGCACTAATAAAGCATTGCCGAAGCTGAGCTAGAATTTGTCACACTTCGCAGGTGGATGTTCGCTTTGCCAGTGGTTATCAAATGGGCTTTGATGACAGAATCGGAATCCATAACTGAACTGACCTCGCAATTTTCTCTCTACTTTGTTCTCTTCTGTTACCTGTGAACCCGCCTAGCCCTAAAACCTCTCTTTTTACCTGGGAACTTGTGGGTGGGTAGGGTACGTTTTATGGTTCGGGTTGGGGTTTGTGTTAGCGATTGGGTTTGAAGTATATTGAGCGATTGCCGTCATCTGAATGGCTGACGGCTGAACAAGAAGCGTGTATCGAAATTTGTGTGGATTATGTTTCACTGCTGTTCAAAGCTAAATGGCAATTGCCCTATATCATTATGACGTCAAATCAAAACAATCTATTGTTTAAACGCTAAGGATCACGGTCGTGGGAGGGGGACAAAACAGCAACAACACAAACGAAATCGCTATCAAATGCATTTTGTAGAACGTAGTAATAGCGGTAACAGCCACCAAATACGGTAAATATTGTGGGATAAATACAGCTGATATCTGGAAACCAGACAATTCGAAGTTAAATTTTCCTCAGCAGAGCAGATTTAGTTCAAAATTATATTGTTCATGTCGATTCTGTCCCCTCATAAACAAGCCGTGACGTCATAATGATATAGGGCAATTGGAGGTCATTTCAGAATAGGATCGAAGGAGTTTAGTTGCTTGTTATTAGTTTTTAATTAAAGTAAGAAATCCTGCCCGGTTATTCAAAGCCCGATTAGAATCCTGGATTAAATTGTAGCCGAGGATTCTGGTTCTATTGGTAAAAGAAATGTACTACTCAGTTCCTCATCAAACAACTCATTACTAAGTTTTTGACCCAAAATAAGCATTCCTCAAGTAGAAATATCAAACCAATGGTTAGCTTTAAAAGTGCCTATAACCTTTTTGCAATTTTTATACCTATTTGAACCTTCGAAACGTTTTGAGTACTTCTGTGAAAAGTTTTGGTTTACAGCGAATACTCAATCTTCTACGCTTGTTTGAAATCGTGTAAATGTGACCTTTCCTGATCCATGACCGCGTATAAGTAAAATCCTGGGTCGATTCCTGTATGTACGTCATATAATTAATTCGACTTTACAATGATTTGAATAAATATATAACATTTCGACTAAAATGACATTTTTCCTTACTAATTATAACAACTCGTAAACTGTGCATATTTTCTACACATCGATAGTGTTGTGATAGAAAGGCGCCATAAGAGAATAATGCATTAATGAGATGACGTAAATATGACGTACATACAGGAATCGACCCAGGCTTTTACTTACGCGGTCATGGATCAGGAAAGGTCACATTTACACGATTTCAAACAAGTGTAGAACATTGAGTATTCACTGTAAACCAAATCTTTTTTCACAGAAGTACTCAAAACGTTTCGCAGGTTCAATAGGTATAAAAATTGCAAACCTTCGTTGAATGTATCTTTCTAAGGTCTATTTATACTAGTCCTCGTCCCTGGTGGTGTAGTGCCACTGCATTAGTCTGGGAATACGTTACTGACCACATACTTTCTGGGCCACCTCTAAAGAGTGTGTTTTAATGGTTTTTCGTATCTGGCGTGGTACATTTCATGTAGGTTTACATGATGTATTAAGTTAGGGTGTGTATGACTGTAATTAGGGCGTGTTATTATTCAGCACTGATATGACTGACTGTCGCTCGATCCTAAATAAACTATTTCACTTACGAATGTCTTGTGGTAGTAGAGTCAGGATCTGGGTTATTTTTAGAATATAGCTTCCCGCTGTTGTTGGGTTGCAATCGTTCCTAAGGAATAAAACTGATCACAAACGCGTAGCAGCCATGTTGTTGGTATAACAAAAGTAGCTAATGAGACTACCCACCAATTAGCGGGAAAATAATTTTAAAATAGCCCAACTTGTGAAAACGCCGTGACACTAAATAGGAGATATGGAGGCTCCAGGCTAGGGTCGGGTGGAACTTTTCGAAACGAGCGACAGTATTGGCCTACCCAACAATAGAAAACACCCTAACCTTTAGAAAGTGCAGTACAAAATCGATAGAAGTATAGTATTATGGGTGCAATCAGAATACAGGTCTCGAGAGTTCCGTGCTACTCCCAGTCTAGGCATGTTTACTTATTAAAAAGGAAATTAGTGTTATTGATGTGTACACAATTTTTGAAGGAGATTGTTATTTGTTTGTGTATCATTTTTTTAGCGCAAGGTGTGTCGGTTACCTGTCGAGACAAACAAATGTCGATAACCGTGCCCAAGTCACTGTTAAGAGGTCTGGACCGAGAACATCTCCGTCTGATGAACACCTCGTGTAAAGCTAAGGAGACTGGGACCCACTATACACTGGCAACACCGCTGACTGCATGTGGAACTATCAGCAGGCACAAGAAAGGCACTGTCGTCTATTCAAATAAGGTAAAGTGAAAATTGATGTTTTAAAGACCCTTTTTTATTATGGATTATCATTGAGAGAAAGAGTACAGTTTATATGACTTGATTTGCATGTCAGTCATAATACAGCAGACACGAACTACAAAGACACTTTACATATCTTTCGTAAATTCAAAATGGCTTGATGAAGATGAAGTCGATCTCTGAGGAAAAAAAACACTGAATTTCTAACGAGATCTGAAACAGCCATAGGAGCTGATCAAAGCCAGGATCCGGCTAACCACAGATCGAATGGGAATTTAGCGTGTTGGTTTTTCCGGAGGGAAGAAAACCGGAGCACCCGGAGAAAAACCCTCGGAACAAAGGCGAGATACCAACAAACTCAACTCACATATGGCGCCCCTCCGGGAATCCAACCTGAGCCACAGAGGTGAGACGCGAAGCGCTTAACCACTGCGCCACCCCGCGGCTCCTCCTCGGATCTGGATCACATAACAATTGTTGTTAACCCCCGCTTAATCCGCTTCATCAGTCATGTTTGTAGTAGCTTTGTGATGAAAAGTGGCAAGGAATGCCGCGATAAAGTCTCGAGTCTTCCATCGATTTATTAATTATTGTCCCAATTCAGATCATGTGACAGCTCTCCTTACGATTTAGTGCTTTGTTTTCCAAATTCACACATTTCCTCTTGGGATACAGAAAAACAAGAAAACATTAATCAAGGTAAAAGTCAGGTGACCTGAATTGGGACAACAAATGTACAAGCTAAATCGATCAATTTTCTGTTTTGTTTATATCATGTGATCGAACACGACCCCCACAGCCTCGGTTTGGCGTACTGTTTAGCCTAGTACGAAATACAAAAACTTTGGAATAAAAGTGTACCATTTATAATCTAATTCAATTCAATTCTTAACATAAGTTTGGTGTTAATTACCATATTCTCCCCTTAGGTTTTGGAGATCCCAATCAAGAATAAAGACATCATAACGCGCGTGCGCGAGATTGAGATACCATTCAGCTGCTATTACTCCAAACACGGCGTGGTGTCAGCGGTGGGGCTCAAGCCGAGCAAGCGCAAGTTAGTGTTCTCCGAGGATGGCAAAGGTACGGTATACTGTAAATAACCTCACAACATTCTGTGTGCAACAAGGGTGTAAGTGACTCCTGATCACGTTCTAAATTCTCTCTTAGAAAACAAAGAATTTGAAGGAGAATTCAGAATGTGATCAGGAGTCACTTACACCCTTGTTGCACACAGCCCTTCATATAATTCATTGTGGTGTTCTCAAGCATGTTAAGGCATGGTTTGGACATGAAAACGAGGCTACAGCTATTTTTTTGAATAGAGTCACTTGAATTTGCTCAAATCCTAGAACAATAGTTGGTATAACTAATCTCAGCGTTTTTAGTCGTCCTAATATAATATTTTGGTTAAATGTATATCACGTGACCAACCACGTGATCACAAAAAAATGAAAATTAAACTAAAAACGGGGTGGTGCATTGTATATTTTAAGTAACGATTTTGTGTTTTTCTGATTACACTTGTGGTTGGCTTTAAAGATCAGTTCGGAATGGTTGACCGTGATAGACTGTTAAGGCGAAAATATAGAAAACAGGTCACGTGACCTATTCTTGGAACCATTTTTCACCATTTATCTCCTCTTCAGTGATAAAAAGTCAACCATTCCGGACACAGTCTTATTTCCCATAACAAGCTTAACATTTCCAACCGAAAATCTGAAACGAAACAATAACTTCCTCCACCCCATTTTGATTTCTTTGGTTTATCAGCCTTAAGGTCACGTGACCTTCAAAACACCAAAATACCGATACTTGAATGTTAAGACACGATTACCGTATTATTCCAAAGTTATAGGGTATTTCATACATAAATAACAAAGATAGCGAATTTTGAATGTTTTATCAGAACTGCTCAAAAACCATGCCTTAACATGCTTGAGTTATTAGTTTCTTTTTGGAGGAACACGTAAAATAATTTGTTCAAAAACTAATTTTAACACTAGCTGCCAAGAATGAAGCAATATTTCAGACAAAAATATGATGCAATTTGTCAGGAGCCCATTACCAGGAGCGTCCATCTTCCCCACTGTGTCTGTACCCCAGCACAGAGGTAGATGAGGCTATTTTTAGCATTGCGTTTCGCGCGAAAAAGAACAAAGGTAGGCTATTCTTAGCCAATCAGATACCTAACGTCACTTCTCATTGTCATTCTTCTCACTTTCAACGCGGGAATTCGAATTGCTGGTTTTCACTCAATCCCCAGAGATTCAAATGTTGGTGCCCCAACAAAAGAAGCTAACGAGGAATCTATTGTTTAAGGGCACCAACATGGCGGCAACCTCTTTTCGCGGGAATTTCGAATCTAAAAATAGCCTCATCTACTCCTGTGCTGGGGACCCAACCCATAACAGAGGAACGCTCCTGGTAATGGGCTCCTGAATTTGTTCAACTTAATTTTTTTTAATGTTATGTGAAAATAGAGGCATCAAAATGGCGGTTGAAATTTAGCTTTTGCTAGTAAGCTTGCTTATAACATTTCAACTGACTTTAAAATGTATTGATATAACTGCAGGAAAATTTTCATTCCTCGTTGATTTTTGTAAAGGAACTGAGTACGTTGATAGTTTATGAGTGTAGCTATAGTAACAAGGCCTTAAGAAAGTCACTTTTACGTTGTTAAACCCTGGTTTAAATATTGGTATTTAATTGTGTTCTCTTTAGGAAACTTCACGATCTCACTGGACCTGTTTCCCGATCAACGTTTCGTGTCCCCCTATATTCAACGGGATTTCCCAGTGGCTGTGGTTCTTCGGAAACGACTGTACTTCGAAGTTAACTTGAATGCAGGAGATTCAAGTTTGTCTGTTCTTGCAGAGGACTGCTATGGAACTCCCACCCAAAACCCTCATGGTCAGCTGAAATTCAACTTCATCAAAAAAGGGTAAGGAAAGGCCTGTTACAACTAACATATAACTGTTACGAATGTCAACACTTTAAAAAAACTCTAAAAGATTTAGGGCCAACCTTCATCTTCAGCTTCAGGTCATGATTTTTTTAATTCATAAAAATTGGAGGGTATAATATTTCATGTTTATTGTCGGGGTAGGGTAATATATTTATAAACGTCTTTTACATCACCCCCCACCCCCCTCCCCTCTAATCTAGTTTTTTTCACGCGCAAGGAATTGTGGTAAAAGTATAAGCAGTCAAAATTAACATTTAACAATTATTCACTGAAGTCGAAGTGACTATTGGTGAATATTTACCGAGACGAAGTCGAGGTAAATATTCACCAATAGTCACTAAGACTGCAGACTACAGAATAATAAATAAGCTACACGTTTAGCTGGTTCATTTTACAGCCAGATAACTTTATTGTCCGAATTTTATGCTGCGAATGAATAATTTTGGGATAAAAACAAACAGACTACGATAAATTCACAACCACTCTCGCGCGGCAAAGAAACCACAGATAACCCACACCCATCAAAACGTCTTTATAAACGTCTAATGTTTCGATCCAATCTTCCAAAATTCTAGTATCGGTTAGGAACTCCATGTGAACCTCCAGGCGCTCCAGAGGTGAATATAGCGACGTATGACGTAATTCTCGACCAATCAGAGCACGGGGATCTCTATATTCACTGATAAAATTATACTAAATATAAATATGAAAGTCAACCTTTCATACAATATACCAAACAGAGAAAAAAGCTTTTCAGAATTTGGAACATGAGACTGATAGCCATTGTTTCAGTGGTTTCAGCGATTCTTTTTTTCAAAAGACCGGAAAAACAATACAGAGAAAGAAATACAGTAATCAAAAAAAGGATATATATATTTATGCTCAAGAATCTGAATCTCATCCAAGGCAGTGTTTGTTATCTAATATGATACACGACCCCACAAGCTGTAAGCGTTAACAATCATCATGTTAAAATAAAAGTTATCATTTTTTAACGAACGCGGTTGATTCCCAGTTGAAATTATTTACTTTCTATTTCTCTATCTTCTTCTACATTTTAGCTGTCCTACGGATAGAACTCTACGCTACCACACACCGCCCGCGATCAACTCTCAGCGGTTCAGTCTGGAAGCGTTTAAGTTCATCAGTAACCATCCATTCGCCTTCATACACTGCCGTGTCAGGATTTGCAACGGAAGTGACGTCACCTCCCGATGTGCAAGGGGATGTGAGTCACGTGATCGAGGCCGACGAGACGTGAATGAGAAACACGTATACCCTCTGGCCCAGGGCCCTTTCATGCTCGGTCATGATGACGTCAGTGAAGATGGACGTCAAAAGGGTTCGTTCACTAAAGGTAAGATATCGCCTGTAAAAATGATGATGGATTTGAAAGAGCAGAATCGGTAAACCAATTGACTGTTTCACTTTAGAACTGGAGCTACAAACAATGGACCTTTTGCAGGAATGCAATCACGTGACTGTAATGGGTGGCAAAAACATTAATTCATATATTAGCCATTTCGTAAACTACGAAAGGAAGTGGGACCGAGTGTGCTAATTTAAACCAATTCAAAACTAATTGTATTTTATTTAAAAAAAATGAACCCCCACCACAAGAAAGACCACATGAAAATTATTACGTTACCGAGTTTGAAAATATTTGAGTAAATAAGAACTGATTAGGAAGTGTTTTAAAATTCGTGTGGACGGCGTCCCAAAAAATCTGTTATTTTTGTGATTTTTAAATGCTTGCTATTCAGTTCTTATTTAGTTAAACATCTTCAAACTCGTTAAACAGGGTTCATATAAAAATAAAACAAAATTAGTTATGAATTTTATTAAATTCGATTAAATTTACATACTCGGTCCCAGTCCTTTTACAGTTTACGAAAGGGCTCATATTTAAATACGAAGTCCAAGTGACACAACGTAGGATTTTATATTGAATATTACAATATTTCGGCTGGCCAAACCAGCCTTCTTCAGGAACTATATTTTACAAGCTCTAAGGTAAGAAGATCTATAAATATGGTAAATTTCGCAATAGAAATTGCGGAAACGGGAAGTAACGTAGACCAAAACTTGAAGTAGCAAAATAGTATAAGAGATAAGCATTATGTTTCATCACGTATATTCATACCATATGGTTCTAGAGTTTTAGCTTTATCTATAAGCACAGGAAGCACAAGCTCTGTTTGAGTTTAAAATTATAACGGTTTTTATTAAATTTTTAACGAATATTTGGTTGTATCCGTTAGGCCAAAAATACTAAAATATAATCAATGAAAACTTACCTGAAGTCTTTATCTGTTCTTCATTGGGTTCTGTATGCAATTTCAGCTAATTCTGTTGAAATTGCATACAGAACCTAAAGACTTCAGGTAAGTTTTCATTGATTTTATTTCAGTATTTCTGGCCTAACGGATACAACCAAATACTCGTTTAAAATCTCATACAAACCCTTATAATTTGAAACTCAAACAGAGCTTGGGTTTCCTGTGTTTATAAGGTGCGCTACTCTGGCTTTACGTATCGAGTCTCTTGAGGAGTATATTATTTCTAGAGGAATAAGTTGAATGTCGGTGTAAGAGTGGTTAGGTCTAGAAAAACATTTTCAGATACAGTAGTAGGTTTAGATTTAATGTCAGGCTTGTCTATTGTCCGTCTGTATTCGTTAAATCTGTCTTTGAGGCGTCGCTTTATAACGAAGTATTATATCAGCACGTGACTGTTTCCTGCAAAAGGCCTATCCAACACAACTGATAGATGCAACACTCATATCACTATAAAACTGAAACACCTACTTTGTAAAGTTTGCAAATGTGCTATGAAAAGAGGACTGTTTTTTTCCATCGCTTGCAAACGATGTCGTAATATTGCAAATAATGATATACTGGCAATACGATGATTAGGCACGGTAATTCGTAGGAAGTCGACCTTCCCCGGCCTTAAAAAAAAACATGAAGTGTTTATCATTGTTAGTCATTAATTCACTGTAACTATTCACAGACGTGTCCACTGGTCTGATGGCTGCCATGCTCATCGCCTGTGTGGCCTGTCTGGTGGGCGTGTCCTTTCTGGTTGTTGCTAAGCAACGGAACCAAGTTCCCGCCACGTACGAGCGCGTGCCTACTGACGTCCAGGGCTAAACAGTAAACGTGTTTTACAGCAAGTCTCATCATTACTATTAAAATAAGGCTGGGTTGTTTTACAATAAGTAAGGTTTGAGAATCATAGGTAATTTATATTGCAGGTTTTAATTAGCAGATTATAGAGGGAACTTTGGACGGTGTTCTGAATGGGATTAGGTATGGATTGGGAATCCTACTTGGACTAAAATCTTTGAAGTAGTTTTTTGGTAAGGCTGTCTGTTGCATGTTACAGGTTTTGGCACTGAGAAACACTTGTCGATCGAGGTTCCTAATACGCTTTTTTAAATTAACACATACAGACGATACCATAAATTAAAATATATGTGAAGAATCCATACCAAATTAAACACTATTTTTGGCAGATCTGTTGATTTATGTCAAAGGACCCTTCTCACATGGGACATGGCGGCCATGTTGAGTCCCACGAGGACTAAACTCGTTCTGAAACTGTTCAGTTTGAGACTGATCTTGTACAAGTTGAGTGACATGTAGGAGGATAACAACCTTTGTTCAGTTCCTAGTCTAAACTCGTTCTGAAACTGCTCAGTTTGAGGCTGACCTTGTACAAGTTGAGTCCCAGGAGGTTAAAAACCTTTTGTTTTTTCTAGTCTAAACTAGTTCTAACACTGCTCAGTTCGAGGCTGACCTTGTGAGTTCTGTCACTGCTCAGGTCGAGGCCGGGGTTCGAGGCTGACCTTGCAAAACCTATTTTTTCTAGTCAATATGGCCACCATGTGAGAAGGGTCAACGTCTTATTGTTTTGTAAAGCTTTAGTACTGTGGGTACGGGATGATCGAGATAGGAAGCATCATTTGCGAAAATATATGAAACAATGTTTGAACCCAACATCGTCACAAGTTTGGAGCATAAGTCAGTAACCTTACCTTGCAATTGCAGTTATCTAAGGGGTTGCCAAAGATCGACTTAAACAGGGAATTCCGGTATAAAAGGGTAAACTCCTCCTCTTTCCACGCATTACGAACTCGAAATTTGAAATTCAAATTATATAGCAGTGAAGAACGTCTATCAGCCTCTCCTGTTAAAATGCCAAATTTGGAGGGTTGAAAATCAAACAAGCCGTCAAATGTGAACAGAGGGAAGATAGTTGTTTGTTGAAGACTTCAGGTGGTATTTTATGTATAGTTCACAAAACGAGCAGCGGTGTTTTATCAGATTTTAAACACGAGGGTGCAGCCCGATGTATAGAGTCATGCAATTTAGTTATTTTGGCGATACGACCTATTTCGGCGGAGAAAATCCAAGTTAAAGTTTACGTAAATTAGGATGAAATCTATATCCCATTTAAAGGTCGCTTCTCGCTCAGTGATTTGCTTTCTATTTGCTTCATGAATTATTAATGAGTTTTAAGACTGTTTACGAACTCTGTAGTCCTTACTCTAAATTGTAACATTTATGTGTTTGATTGTAATTTCGCGTGATTAAGCAATCAGTAGGGAGCACTCAAGCGGAGCATCACAGAGATGTGCACTCAACAACGGAAGGTATCAGTCGCCATGGCCCTTTTATACCGGAACTTCCTGTTTAAGTAATTAAAGCTAACATTTTAACTTCAGTAACCTTGATTTGTGAACTATAATGTTAAACAAGTAATGGTGAATAAAGACAGCATGTCTGAAGCTTTGTTGTTGTGTCTAGTTGGAGTGCTGATTACGAAGATGTTGATTGTTTACGCACACATGAACAATCTAAATTGTTCATGTCTTACGAACGTGTGTGCGAAAACAATCAATATCGTGAGAGAACAATCCAAATTGCGCGTGAATGACCAACGAGTGTGCGTCAAAAATCAATATCGTGAGAGAACAATCCAAATTGCGCGTGAATGACCAACGAGTGCGTTAACAATCAACATAGTAATTATAATAATAATAATATTTAATTGATATTGCGCACGTTATATGCAATATGTTCGCATATTGGGGAAAACTTTTATGGAACGTGTACTCCAACCCATGCTGCAGCAAAGCTTTTTGGAGGTTAAAAGCGCTAAACCTACATTTTATGGACAATTCAATAGACTGAATATTAAGAGTAAACTACTAAGGTATAATATAACATGGTAAGATAACTGGAAATAATTGCCACTGAATAATTTTCAGCCGTAAAACAAGGATGGATTTTCCGGTGCGAGTGAATTTTAACAATAAGTGGTTTTAAATAGAATAATATATATATATATAGGGATACAAAAATCACAACAATTAAGTCAATGTCGAGTTAAAAGAATTACAGCACTACGGCTGAAACTAACACATTACGAAAACTCATTATCCATCAGTTGCATACGATTAAGCTAGCCAGTGCCATTTACCTCCGCTACAATTATACTAGTTTCCAACAGGTTTAGGTATTTAAAGCCAGTGGCGCTCGCTATTTTATCCTTCCAATTTCTTTACGAGGTATATATGCTACCGCCCAGCGCCGCATGCTACCTTTAAGGTACTGACTTCACTTGTCATTCTTTACATTACAACCAGTGCAATTGGCCACCTTACAATTGTCTCGATTGTCACCTGGTTCTCTCGATTAGATATATACAGCGAGTGATGTTTTTTGTGTTCTACAGAATGTTTACAGACTTAATATGGTGAGAACAACTATGCACGTGTGTACAACTTAACGTCTCGTTTATTCTGCTCATTCAACCTATGAAGTCACTGTTCTCTGACGTCATACAGATACAACAATGTTTATTACCTTCCCTTGATAATTTAAACTAACCGTACTATACCGTAATAATATTCCCGTGAAACTTCAGAACGTATTATAACAGACTTCTATTCCTGCTTTACAGAAGACATACGTTGCATCATTTCTTTCATTACAGACGGTGCAGTTAACCACCTTACGATTTCCTCTATTGTAACTCGGTTCTCTCGGTTAGGTATATACCGCAGCCAGTGCTGTTTATTACCTTCACTTAGCTTAAACTAACCGTACCATACCGCAATAATATTCCCGTGAAACTTTCGGAACCCAATATAATAGAGACTTCTTTTTCTGCCTTGCGTGACCGACATACATTGCATAATTTGCATAATTTGTATCCTCGAAACGGCATTAGCAACGAAACTATAGACTGAAACTGGTTGACATCATCAGTCAAGGTTAAATACATATTTCCATTGCACTTAATTCTCCTATAGTGTAAGTACCTTGACATGATAGAATTACAGATCAATAACCGAATTGGAAGGATTGATTAAGCATGAGAAATATATTGCCAAATTATTGGAAAGATTCACGAAACTATCAAGTGTGAGGCCACAATCAGTTGTCTGTGTACTAAAAGAAAAAAGAAAACCCCTATTCATTTGCAGCTCATTCTGGTCCATGGATTAAACTACTTGTACTAGTTTTCTTGCTGTTTTGCGGTTTGATCTACAAAAAAATATGGTCATATGATAAAAAAACCTATTGACTGAAGGTGCGTTCGATTGACCGTATTCCGGAATAGGAATAGATGGAATAGTCTCTGGACATCACTGGTTCAGGCACATTTTGCACTGTAAGCTACAAATGCTTGCTGACATATGATATTCAGGATACAATTAGTATTCCAGTGGCTAAAAAATCCCAGTATAACCGATTTGTAGTGATCATTCTGTGTATTCTTATTCCGGAATACGGTCAATCGAACAAACCCTGAGTTAGGTCGGGCCGGACGGGAAAATATTTGGCTCTCTCGTCATAACCTCTAAAAACGGTTCTCTAAGCAATTAACTTAATCCCGGCTTAGTTTAGAAAGAAATGTGCAAATATAATTATATTTCAATAAACTTGCGGTTCTGTAAATGACTAAGCGGAGGTAGAACTTCCAGAACAGTATCCGAGCCAACGCTAAACGGGTCTGGCATTATATAATTATTTAATACTTAGTGATATTTACCGCATTAAAAATCGAATGAAGCCATACATGCATTGCGGATCAAATGGGTATTATGCTTCTTATAAACTCACTTCATCGTCGAGCCATATTGGTGAAATTCAGATCTAGAATAAATCTCTAACTTCTACCAACGTTTTGTACAAAAACTAACGATCACCGCCGGGAATAGGACTATGAGCGACAGTTACAGTCAAGCTTGGATTTTGGATAATAAATACACCCTGATTCGACATGATCGTAATAAGCTCCGTCTATAGCTAAAAACTCAAATTACAATCTGATTGTATTCCACAAGACTTATTTGTTGCCTCAGTAATTGCTCTCATATAATATTAATCAATATCTGAAATAATTTAACATTAACTTAAATTATTTACGGGTGTGGCTGCCTGTTTTAAATTCATTTTTTCTAGTACCGACCTATTCTTCTACCTGTGCTAGAACTTCGCTGATTGGTGCTGAATGTCCTTTGCTTTGTAAAGTGCCCCGCTTGACGGTTGCCTACCATGCAAAACCCAAGTCCAGCTCTCGGTTTGTTACATCAGAAACTTTGGTTGTATTCACCATTACTGCCTCCCGCAGAACCTGAAAAGTAAGAGAACAATCTGCAGTACACAACTACTGTAACACTGTATGGAGACTGTGGAGAGGGTAGCGTAGTTATGTAAATAGTATAACCTACACGATATAACATCCGCACGAGTGAGAATTTTTATGTCTCTTTGTCTCACACTCTGGTTCTAGCTCAACCCAACATGGCCGCCCCATTCCAAGTGGCGGGAAACAACACAACATTCCTCCCTTGTAGATACAGAACAGAGGCTATAATAAATAATTTAAAACCGTTCATAGGTCCAGTCTTTCTGGTGGCTTGACCAATCTTCCAGATCTAGTACTTATGGAAGTATGGAGCCTTGTGAGTGCTGGAGTATTTGGACTACATGTAGTAGCTTGAGAAAGCTCAGCCGCAACCGGAACCACATCAGAACGTCCTAGTTCTGTCTCTAACTCTTGTGGTCTGGCCTTCACTGGACTAGCAGGTAATGCCGGATTGGGTAAGGCTCTCTGCAAGTCCAGCACTTCTTGCACCATGCATGGCTGCTCCTGTAGATGTAGTTGGGATCGTGTGATCGTGACTGTCTGCACAGGGAAAGCTCATGGTCTTTTCTTCTGGGGCGTATCTTTTCACATCACTTCTGCAGGTGTCATCATGCATTAGATGATCCGCGTGTACGAACCTCCGTAGATTTCCTGGGACTCTTACAAGGTATGAATTAGGACCCTTGATTTCAACAACTCACTCATGTGTTCCTGAAATCCACTTTTCTTTTCCCCCTCGGACATTTTTCACCTTGACTGGTTGATATAGATCATAGGATCTCATTTGTGGATTTCCCCCATCTCTTTTGAACTTTGAGGCCACTTGGCTGCTACCTTTTCCTGCAAGCTTGGTTTGACTAGTGACAGCAGAGTTTTGGGGTTCCTCTTCAGAAACAACTCTGCTGGTGTTCTCCCAGTGGTAGAATGGGGAATATTTCTGTAATTTCAAATTTGCCATTCGATGTTGCAGAGGCAGCTGTGGGTCTGACTTAGCAAACATACGTTTAAAAGTCTGGACATGACGTTCAGCCAAGCCATTAGTGGCAGGATTATAAGGGGGGAATAAAGTATGCTTCACATGGTTGGCTTTCAAGAACTTCTTGAACTCCTCTGCAATGAACTGGGGTCCATTGTTCGTGACTACCTGGTTTGGAAAACCAAATCTGGCAAACAGGGTTCTCAGTGCAGTAATAGTAGCATTTGCAGTGGTGCTGTTCACTATCTACAATGAGGAGAAACTGTTGACCGTTAAACTCACAGTAGTCTGTGTATCCTTTGTCATGGTTCTGTTGCCCAAGGCCACAGTAGCAGTGGTACCGACTTTGGTGATTTCTGATTGTTAGTGCATGAAGAACAAGCTCTAACCATGTCATCAACATCTTGATATAGACCTGGCCACCATACAAATGATCGGGCAAGCGCCTTCATCTTATTCATACCAGTATGCCTGAAGGTGCGGCTCATTGCAGCAGGCAGACCATCCAGACATTGTGTATTCATAAACTTTGGCCAGTGTTGTATCTCTACTAGTGTGCCTTGCAATATCAGCTGCTGTTACAAGTAATGTATCACATACTGTGCTGAATACATAATTCTCGTCTGGGTCAGCATCTCTTGGGGATCCGACTGGTAGACGACTTAACAAATCTGCATTAGCATTTGCAGCTGAGGAACGGTATTCAATTCTATACTGATAGCCAGACAGCAACAGAGCCCAGCGCTGCATTCTGGCTGCTGCTAGTGGAGGTATGCCTGACTTGGGACCAAACATACGAGTGAGGGGTTTAAGGTCTGTGACCAATGTAAATTCCTTGCCAAATAAGTATAGATTGAACTTCTTGAGGCCAAATATTATGGCCAGGCCCTCTTTCTCAATTTGTGCATAGTTGGTTTCTGCAGCACTAAGAGTTCTGGAAGCAAAAGCTACAGGTCATTCAACACCGTCTTCATACCTATGACTCAACACTGCACCAAGTCCATATGGACTTGCATCAACACTGAGAACCAAGGGCTTGCTAGGATCATAGTGAACCAAAACTTGATGTCCAGACAGGATTTCTTTAGCATGATTAAATGCATCTTCACAGTTGTGAGCCCATTTCCACTCTGCAGAATGATGAAATTAGCCATACAAGGGATGTAGGCTGGTGGCTAGATTGGAGACAAACTTTCCATAGTAATTAACCATGCCCAGGAACGATTTTAGCTCTGACACATTCCTAGGTCTAGGCGCCTTCTGAATGGCTTCAACCTTACTTTGTAGTGGTCGAATACCATCAGCACTCAGAGCATGACCTAAATAGGTTACCTCTGACTTGAAGAACTCGCACTTGTCACCATTTAGTCGAACATTGTGTTGATCCAATCTGATCTCATTAAGCACTCTCTGGTGTTCTTCTGCATCATTAGTGGCTACCAAAATATCGTCAATATAACAGAAAACCTTATCAACTCCTGAGAGAATCTTGTCCATGCATGCCTGGAAAAGAGCTGGAGCTGTTTTCACTCCAAAGCTAAGACGTTTAGTGGCCAACAGTCCCTTTTGTGTATTTAGCCCAAGCAGTTTTGCTGACTCATCTAAAACCAACTGGTTAAATGCTCCAGATAAATCAATATTTTAGTACACCTTTGGTTGACTTCCATTCTGAGTGATTTTTGCAAAAAGATCCTGTATAGTAGGCAGCTTATATCCGTCATCTTCGATCAGCTCATTCACTCTCTTGTAGCGTCCACAAACTCGGACAGAACCTTGGGCCTTTGGCACATGAACCACTGGAGATGCCCACTCACTGTAGGTGATGGGGTATAGAATGTCAGCATGTACTAATCTATCATATTCCCTCTCAAATACACTGGTAAGAGAGTATGGTACTGGCCTAGCCTTTTGATAGACTGGCCTTGCATCTGGCTTTAGCTTCAGGAAAGCTTTCACTCCACTAATGCCATTTCCGTCAGTGTTAAACAGCCTTCCATGTTTGTGGAGCAGGTCATTGAAATCAGGTGGATAATCTTGAGAGGTTGGTACGTGTACTTGGCCTCTCTTCTTCTTACTGGCTCAGACAGATCAAAAATGTTCTGCCAGTTTAGCCTAATCTTGCTTAACCAGTCCCTACCAAACAGGATAGGCCATTTTCCTTTCACCACAATCAAATCTAACACATGTGTAGGGTTTGAACCATATTGAAGTGGAATGCTCACAACTCCAAGAATGGGTACTTATTCCCCAGTACTACTACTTCGCAAGCAGCTTATACTAGATTAGAAGTTAATTTGAAAGTGGGGTGAAATCTTACGAATAAACAGGCAAACCAAGCAAGAGCCCCTCTTGCTGCCTGTTTATGCCGGTCTGTTGTTTTCATGCATGGGTAATCTGTTACCTGAATTCCACAGCTGAACCTGGACAGAAATTAGACCACCTTACTGCCTGTTTATGTCTGTTGTTTTCATGGGTAATTCGTTACCTGAACTCAACAGCTGAACATGGGGAGGAAATTAGCTTCCCCCCTACTGCCTGTTTATGTCTGTTGTTTCCATGGGTAATCCGTTACCTGAATTCCACAGCTGAACATGGGCAGAAATTAGACCCTCCCCTTACTGCCTGTTTATGTCTGTTGTTTTCATGGGTAATCCGTTACCTGAATTCCACAGCTGAACATGGGCAGAAATTAGACCCTCCCCTTACTGCCTGTTTATGTCTGTTGTTTTCATGGGTAATCCGTTACCTGAATTCCACAGCTGAACATGGGCAGAAATTAGACCCTCCCCTTACTGCCTGTTTATGTCTGTTGTTTTCATGGGTAATCCGTTACCTGAATTCCACAGCTGAACATGGGCAGAAATTAGACCCCCTTACTGCCTGTTTATGTCTGTTGTTTTCATGGGTAATCCGTTACCTGAATTCCACAGCTGAACATGGGCAGAAATTAGACCCCCTTACTGCCTGTTTATGTCTGTTGTTTTCATGGGTAATCCGTTACCTGAATTCCACAGCTGAACCTGGGCAGAAATTAGACCCTCCCCTTACTGCCTGTTTATGTCTGTTGTTTTCATGGGTAATCCGTTACCTGAATTCCACAGCTGAACAGGGGCAGAAATTAGACCCCCTTACTGCCTGTTTATGTCTGTTGTTTTCATGGGTAACCCGTTACCTGAATTCCACAGCTGAACCTGGGCAGAAATTAGACCCCCTTACTGCCTGTTTATGTCTGTTGTTTTCATGGGTAATCCGTTACCTGAATTCCACAGCTGAACCTGGGCAGAAATTAGACCCTCCCCTTACTGTCTGTTTATGTCTGTTGTTTTCATGGGTAATCCGTTACCTGAATTCCACAGCTGAACATGGGCAGAAATTAGACCCTCCCCTTACTGCCTGTTTATGTCTGTTGTTTTCATGGGTAATCCGTTACCTGAATTCCACAGCTGAACATGGGCAGAAATTAGACCCTCCCCTTACTGCCTGTTTATGTCTGTTGTTTTCATGGGTAATCCGTTACCTGAATTCCACAGCTGAACATGGGCAGAAATTAGACCCCCTTACTGCCTGTTTATGTCTGTTGTTTTCATGGGTAATCCGTTACCTGAATTCCACAGCTGAACATGGGCAGAAATTAGACCCTCCCCTTACTGCCTGTTTATGTCTGTTGTTTTCATGGGTAATCCGTTACCTGAATTCCACAGCTGAACATGGGCAGAAATTAGACCCCCTTACTGCCTGTTTATGTCTGTTGTTTTCATGGGTAATCCGTTACCTGAATTCCACAGCTGAACATGGGCAGAAATTAGACCCCCTTACTGCCTGTTTATGTCTGTTGTTTTCATGGGTAATCCATTACCTGAATTCCACAGCTGAACATGGGCAGAAATTAGACCCTCCCCTTACTGCCTGTTATGTCTGTTGTTTTCATGGGTAATCCGTTACCTGAATTCCACAGCTGAACATGGGCAGAAATTAGACCCCCTTACTGCCTGTTTATGTCTGTTGTTTTCATGGGTAATCCGTTACCTGAATTCCACAGCTGAACATGGGCAGAAATTAGACCCTCCCCTTACTGCCTGTTTATGTCTGTTGTTTTCATGGGTAATCCGTTACCTGAATTCCACAGCTGAACATGGGCAGAAATTAGACCACCTTACTGCCTGTTTATTTCTGTTGTTTTCATGGGTAATCCGTTACCTGAATTCCACAGCTGAACATGGGCAGAAATTAGACCCTCCCCTTACTGCCTGTTTATGTCTGTTGTTTTCATGGGTAATCCGTTACCTGAATTCCACAGCTGAACATGGGCAGAAATTAGACCCCCTTACTGCCTGTTTATGTCTGTTGTTTTCATGGGTAATCCGTTACCTGAATTCCACAGCTGAACATGGGCAGAAATTAGACCCTCCCCTTACTGCCTGTTTATGTCTGTTGTTTTCATGGGTAATCCGTTACCTGAATTCCACAGCTGAACATGGGCAGAAATTAGACCCTCCCTTACTGCCTGTTTATGTCTGTTGTTTTCATGGGTAATCCGTTACCTGAATTCCACAGCTGAACATGGGCAGAAATTAGACCCCCTTACTGCCTGTTTTTGTCTGTTGTTTTCATGGGTAATCCGTTACCTGAATTCCACAGCTGAACATGGGCAGAAATTAGCCCCCCCTTACTGCCTGTTTATGTCTGTTGTTTTCATGGGTAATCCGTTACCTGAATTCCACAGCTGAACATGGGCAGAAATTAGCTCCCCCCCTACTGCCTGTTTATGTCTGTTGTTTTCATGGGTAATCCGTTACCTGAACTCAACAGCTGAACATGGGCAGAAATTAGACCCCCTTACTGCCTGTTTATGTCTGTTGTTTTCATGGGTAATCCGTTACCTGAATTCCACAGCTGAACCTGGGCAGAAATTAGACCCCCTTACTGCCTGTTTATGTCTGTTGTTTTCATGGGTAATCCGTTACCTGAATTTCACAGCTGAACCTGGGCAGAAATTAGCCTCCCCCTTACTGCCTGTTTATGTCTGTTGTTTTCATGGGTAATCCGTTACCTGAATTCCACAGCTGAACATGGGCAGAAATTAGACCCCCTTACTGCCTGTTTATGTCTGTTGTTTTCATGGGTAATCCGTTACCTGAATTCCACAGCTGAACCTGGGCAGAAATTAGGCGCCCCTCTACTGCCTGTTTATGTCTGTTGTTTTCATGGGTAATCCGTTACCTGAATTCCATAGCTGAACATGGGCAGAAATTAGCTCCCCCCCCTACTGCCTGTTTATGTCTGTTGTTTTCATGGGTAATCCGTTACCTGAACTCAACAGCTGAACATGGGCAGAAATTAGACCCCCTTACTGCCTGTTTATGTCTGTTGTTTTCATGGGTAATCCGTTACCTGAATTCCACAGCTGAACATGGGCAGAAATTAGCTCCCCCCCTACTGCCTGTTTATGTCTGTTGTTTTCATGGGTAATCCGTTACCTGAACTCAACAGCTGAACATGGGCAGAAATTAGACCCCCTTACTGCCTGTTTATGTCTGTTGTTTTCATGGGTAATCCGTTACCTGAATTCCACAGCTGAACCTGGGCAGAAATTAGACCCCCTTACTGCCTGTTTATGTCTGTTGTTTTCATGGGTAATCCGTTACCTGAATTTCACAGCTGAACCTGGGCAGAAATTAGCCCCCCCCCCTTACTGCCTGTTTATGTCTGTTGTTTTCATGGGTAATCCGTTACCTGAATTCCACAGCTGAACATGGGCAGAAATTAGACCCCCTTACTGCCTGTTTATGTCTGTTGTTTTCATGGGTAATCCGTTACCTGAATTCCACAGCTGAACCTGGGCAGAAATTAGGCCCCCCTCTACTGCCTGTTTATGTCTGTTGTTTTCATGGGTAATCCGTTACCTGAATTCCATAGCTGAACATGGGCAGAAATTAGCTCCCCCCCCCTACTGCCTGTTTATGTCTGTTGTTTTCATGGGTAATCCGTTACCTGAACTCAACAGCTGAACATGGGCAGAAATTAGACCCCCTTACTGCCTGTTTATGTCTGTTGTTTTCATGGGTAATCCGTTACCTGAATTCCACAGCTGAAACTGGGCAGAAATTAGACCCCCCTTACTGCCTGTTTATGTCTGTTGTTTTCATGGGTAATCCGTTACCTGAACTCCACAGCTGAACATGAGCAGAAATTAGCTTTCCCCCCCTCTACTGCTGTTTATGTCTGTTGTTTTCATGGGTAATCAGTTACCTGAATTCCACAGCTGAACCTGGGCAGAAATTAGCCCCCCCCCTTCTACTGCCTGTTTATGTCTGTTGTTTTCATGGGTAATCCGTTACCTGAATTCCACAGCTGAACATGGGCAGAAATTAGACCCTCCCTTACTGCCTGTTTATGTCTGTTGTTTTCATGGGTAATCCGTTACCTGAATTCCACAGCTGAACATGGGCAGAAATTAGACCCCCTTACTGCCTGTTTATGTCTGTTGTTTTCATGGGTAATCCGTTACCTGAATTCCACAGCTGAACATGGGCAGAAATTAGCCCCCCCCTTACTGCCTGTTTATGTCTGTTGTTTTCATGGGTAATCCGTTACCTGAATTCCACAGCTGAACATGGGCAGAAATTAGCTCCCCCCTACTGCCTGTTTATGTCTGTTGTTTTCATGGGTAATCCGTTACCTGAACTCAACAGCTGAACATGGGCAGAAATTAGACCCCCTTACTGCCTGTTTATGTCTGTTGTTTTCATGGGTAATCCGTTACCTGAATTCCTCAGCTGAACCTGGGCAGAAATTAGACCCCCTTACTGCCTGTTTATGTCTGTTGTTTTCATGGGTAATCCGTTACCTGAATTTCACAGCTGAACCTGGGCAGAAATTAGCCCCCCCCTTACTGCCTGTTTATGTCTGTTGTTTTCATGGGTAATCCGTTACCTGAATTCCACAGCTGAACATGGGCAGAAATTAGACCCCCTTACTGCCTGTTTATGTCTGTTGTTTTCATGGGTAATCCGTTACCTGAATTCCACAGCTGAACCTGGGCAGAAATTAGGCCCCCCTCTACTGCCTGTTTATGTCTGTTGTTTTCATGGGTAATCCGTTACCTGAATTCCATAGCTGAACATGGGCAGAAATTAGCTCCCCCCCCCCTACTGCCTGTTTATGTCTGTTGTTTTCATGGGTAATCCGTTACCTGAACTCAACAGCTGAACATGGGCAGAAATTAGACCCCCTTACTGCCTGTTTATGTCTGTTGTTTTCATGGGTAATCCGTTACCTGAATTCCACAGCTGAACCTGGGCAGAAATTAGACCCCCCTTACTGCCTGTTTATGTCTGTTGTTTTCATGGGTAATCCGTTACCTGAACTCCACAGCTGAACATGGGCAGAAATTAGACCCCCTTACTGCCTGTTTATGTCTGTTGTTTTCATGGGTAATCCATTACCTGAATTCCACAGCTGAACATGGGCAGAAATTAGACCCTCCCCTTACTGCCTGTTATGTCTGTTGTTTTCATGGGTAATCCGTTACCTGAATTCCACAGCTGAACATGGGCAGAAATTAGACCCCCTTACTGCCTGTTTATGTCTGTTGTTTTCATGGGTAATCCGTTACCTGAATTCCACAGCTGAACATGGGCAGAAATTAGACCCTCCCCTTACTGCCTGTTTATGTCTGTTGTTTTCATGGGTAATCCGTTACCTGAATTCCACAGCTGAACATGGGCAGAAATTAGACCACCTTACTGCCTGTTTATGTCTGTTGTTTTCATGGGTAATCCGTTACCTGAATTCCACAGCTGAACATGGGCAGAAATTAGACCCTCCCCTTACTGCCTGTTTATGTCTGTTGTTTTCATGGGTAATCCGTTACCTGAATTCCACAGCTGAACATGGGCAGAAATTAGACCCCCTTACTGCCTGTTTATGTCTGTTGTTTTCATGGGTAATCCGTTACCTGAATTCCACAGCTGAACATGGGCAGAAATTAGACCCTCCCCTTACTGCCTGTTTATGTCTGTTGTTTTCATGGGTAATCCGTTACCTGAATTCCACAGCTGAACATGGGCAGAAATTAGACCCTCCCTTACTGCCTGTTTATGTCTGTTGTTTTCATGGGTAATCCGTTACCTGAATTCCACAGCTGAACATGGGCAGAAATTAGACCCCCTTACTGCCTGTTTATGTCTGTTGTTTTCATGGGTAATCCGTTACCTGAATTCCACAGCTGAACATGGGCAGAAATTAGCCCCCCCTTACTGCCTGTTTATGTCTGTTGTTTTCATGGGTAATCCGTTACCTGAATTCCACAGCTGAACATGGGCAGAAATTAGCTCCCCCCCTACTGCCTGTTTATGTCTGTTGTTTTCATGGGTAATCCGTTACCTGAACTCAACAGCTGAACATGGGCAGAAATTAGACCCCCTTACTGCCTGTTTATGTCTGTTGTTTTCATGGGTAATCCGTTACCTGAATTCCACAGCTGAACCTGGGCAGAAATTAGACCCCCTTACTGCCTGTTTATGTCTGTTGTTTTCATGGGTAATCCGTTACCTGAATTTCACAGCTGAACCTGGGCAGAAATTAGCCCCCCCCTTACTGCCTGTTTATGTCTGTTGTTTTCATGGGTAATCCGTTACCTGAATTCCACAGCTGAACATGGGCAGAAATTAGACCCCCTTACTGCCTGTTTATGTCTGTTGTTTTCATGGGTAATCCGTTACCTGAATTCCACAGCTGAACCTGGGCAGAAATTAGGCCCCCCTCTACTGCCTGTTTATGTCTGTTGTTTTCATGGGTAATCCGTTACCTGAATTCCATAGCTGAACATGGGCAGAAATTAGCTCCCCCCCCTACTGCCTGTTTATGTCTGTTGTTTTCATGGGTAATCCGTTACCTGAACTCAACAGCTGAACATGGGCAGAAATTAGACCCCCTTACTGCCTGTTTATGTCTGTTGTTTTCATGGGTAATCCGTTACCTGAATTCCACAGCTGAACATGGGCAGAAATTAGCTCCCCCCCTACTGCCTGTTTATGTCTGTTGTTTTCATGGGTAATCCGTTACCTGAACTCAACAGCTGAACATGGGCAGAAATTAGACCCCCTTACTGCCTGTTTATGTCTGTTGTTTTCATGGGTAATCCGTTACCTGAATTCCACAGCTGAACCTGGGCAGAAATTAGACCCCCTTACTGCCTGTTTATGTCTGTTGTTTTCATGGGTAATCCGTTACCTGAATTTCACAGCTGAACCTGGGCAGAAATTAGCCCCCCCCCTTACTGCCTGTTTATGTCTGTTGTTTTCATGGGTAATCCGTTACCTGAATTCCACAGCTGAACATGGGCAGAAATTAGACCCCCTTACTGCCTGTTTATGTCTGTTGTTTTCATGGGTAATCCGTTACCTGAATTCCACAGCTGAACCTGGGCAGAAATTAGGCCCCCCTCTACTGCCTGTTTATGTCTGTTGTTTTCATGGGTAATCCGTTACCTGAATTCCATAGCTGAACATGGGCAGAAATTAGCTCCCCCCCCCTACTGCCTGTTTATGTCTGTTGTTTTCATGGGTAATCCGTTACCTGAACTCAACAGCTGAACATGGGCAGAAATTAGACCCCCTTACTGCCTGTTTATGTCTGTTGTTTTCATGGGTAATCCGTTACCTGAATTCCACAGCTGAAACTGGGCAGAAATTAGACCCCCCTTACTGCCTGTTTATGTCTGTTGTTTTCATGGGTAATCCGTTACCTGAACTCCACAGCTGAACATGAGCAGAAATTAGCTTTCCCCCCCCTCTACTGCTGTTTATGTCTGTTGTTTTCATGGGTAATCAGTTACCTGAATTCCACAGCTGAACCTGGGCAGAAATTAGCCCCCACCCTTCTACTGCCTGTTTATGTCTGTTGTTTTCATGGGTAATCCGTTACCTGAATTCCACAGCTGAACATGGGCAGAAATTAGACCCTCCCTTACTGCCTGTTTATGTCTGTTGTTTTCATGGGTAATCCGTTACCTGAATTCCACAGCTGAACATGGGCAGAAATTAGACCCCCTTACTGCCTGTTTATGTCTGTTGTTTTCATGGGTAATCCGTTACCTGAATTCCACAGCTGAACATGGGCAGAAATTAGCCCCCCCCTTACTGCCTGTTTATGTCTGTTGTTTTCATGGGTAATCCGTTACCTGAATTCCACAGCTGAACATGGGCAGAAATTAGCTCCCCCCTACTGCCTGTTTATGTCTGTTGTTTTCATGGGTAATCCGTTACCTGAACTCAACAGCTGAACATGGGCAGAAATTAGACCCCCTTACTGCCTGTTTATGTCTGTTGTTTTCATGGGTAATCCGTTACCTGAATTCCTCAGCTGAACCTGGGCAGAAATTAGACCCCCTTACTGCCTGTTTATGTCTGTTGTTTTCATGGGTAATCCGTTACCTGAATTTCACAGCTGAACCTGGGCAGAAATTAGCCCCCCCCTTACTGCCTGTTTATGTCTGTTGTTTTCATGGGTAATCCGTTACCTGAATTCCACAGCTGAACATGGGCAGAAATTAGACCCCCTTACTGCCTGTTTATGTCTGTTGTTTTCATGGGTAATCCGTTACCTGAATTCCACAGCTGAACCTGGGCAGAAATTAGGCCCCCCTCTACTGCCTGTTTATGTCTGTTGTTTTCATGGGTAATCCGTTACCTGAATTCCATAGCTGAACATGGGCAGAAATTAGCTTCCCCCCCCCTACTGCCTGTTTATGTCTGTTGTTTTCATGGGTAATCCGTTACCTGAACTCAACAGCTGAACATGGGCAGAAATTAGACCCCCTTACTGCCTGTTTATGTCTGTTGTTTTCATGGGTAATCCGTTACCTGAATTCCACAGCTGAACCTGGGCAGAAATTAGACCCCCCTTACTGCCTGTTTATGTCTGTTGTTTTCATGGGTAATCCGTTACCTGAACTCCACAGCTGAACATGAGCAGAAATTAGCTTTCCCCCCCTCTACTGCCTGTTTATGTCTGTTGTTTTCATGGGTAATCAGTTACCTGAATTCCACAGCTGAACCTGGGCAGAAATTAGCCCCCCCCCTCTACTGCCTGTTTATGTCTGTTGTTTTCATGGGTAATCCGTTACCTGAATTCCACAGCTGAACATGGGCAGAAATTAGACCCTCCCCTTACTGCCTGTTTATGTCTGTTGTTTTCATGGGTAATCCGTTACCTGAATTCCACAGCTGAACATGGGCAGAAATTAGACCCCCTCACTGCCTGTTTATGTCTGTTGTTTTCATGGGTAATCCGTTACCTGAATTCCACAGCTGAACATGGGCAGAAATTAGACCCCCTTACTGCCTGTTTATGTCTGTTGTTTTCATGGGTAATCCGTTACCTGAATTCCACAGCTGAACATGGGCAGAAATTAGACCCCCTTACTGCCTGTTTATGTCTGTTGTTTTCATGGGTAATCCGTTACCTGAATTCCACAGCTGAACATTGGCAGAAATTAGACCCCCTTACTGCCTGTTTATGTCTGTTGTTTTCATGGGTAATCCGTTACCTGAATTCCACAGCTGAACATGGGCAGAAATTAGACCCTCCCCTTACTGCCTGTTTATGTCTGTTGTTTTCATGGGTAATCCGTTACCTGAATTCCACAGCTGAACATGGGCAGAAATTAGACCCCCTTACTGCCTGTTTATGTCTGTTGTTTTCATGGGTAATCCGTTACCTGAATTCCACAGCTGAACATTGGCAGAAATTAGACCCTCCCCTTACTGCCTGTTTATGTCTGTTGTTTTCATGGGTAATCCGTTACCTGAATTCCACAGCTGAACATGGCCAGAAATTAGACCCCCTTACTGCCTGTTTATGTCTGTTGTTTTCATGGGTAATCCGTTACCTGAATTCCACAGCTGAACATGGGCAGAAATTAGACCCTCCCCTTACTGCCTGTTTATGTCTGTTGTTTTCATGGGTAATCCGTAACCTGAATTCCACAGCTGAACATGGGCAGAAATTAGACCCTCCCTTACTGCCTGTCTATGTCTGTTGTTTTCATGGGTAATCCGTTACCTGAACTCAACAGCTGAACATGGGCAGAAATTAGACCCCCTTACTGCCTGTTTATGTCTGTTGTTTTCATGGGTAATCCGTTACCTGAATTCCACAGCTGAACCTGGGCAGAAATTAGACCCCCCTTACTGCCTGTTTATGTCTGTTGTTTTCATGGGTAATCCGTTACCTGAACTCCACAGCTGAACATGAGCAGAAATTAGCTTCCCCCCCCCCCCTCTACTGCCTGTTTATGTCTGTTGTTTTCATGGGTAATCAGTTACCTGAATTCCACAGCTGAACCTCAGGGCAGAAATTAGCCCCCCCCCCCCCCCTCTACTGCCTGTTTATGTCTGTTGTTTTCATGGGTAATCCGTTACCTGAATTCCACAGCTGAACGTGGGCAGAAATTAGTCCCCCCTTACTGCCTGTTTATGTCTGTTGTTTTCATGGGTAATCCGTTACCTGAATTCCACAGCTGAACATGGGCAGAAATTAGACCCCCTTACTGCCTGTTTATGTCTGTTGTTTTCATGGGTAATCCGTTACCTGAATTCCACAGCTGAACCTGGGCAGAAATTAGCCCCCCCCCCTCTACTGCCTGTTTATGTCTGTTGTTTTCATGGGTAATCCGTTACCTGAATTCCACGGCTGAACGTGGGCAGAAATTAGTTCCCCCCCCCCCCCCCCCTACTGCCTGTTTATGTCTGTTGTTTTCATGGGTAATCCGTTACCTGAACTCAACAGCTGAACATGGGCAGAAATTAGCCCCCCCTTACTGCCTGTTTATGTCTGTTGATTTCATGGGTAATCCGTTACCTGAATTCCACAGCTGAACATGGGCAGAAATTAGACCCCCTTACTGCCTGTTTATGTCTGTTGTTTTCATGGGTAATCCGTTACCTGAATTCCACAGCTGAACCTGGGCAGAAATTAGCTTTCCCCCTCTTTATTGTTAGGGCTCTCTGGCTGGTATTCCAGTCTGCTTGTATATATAAACTGTGTAGTTCTGGTCAACAATTCAAGTAAAAATGTTAATTGTACTTCTTGGTTCCTGATAAGTCGTATTGATGCCAACGTTAGTGTTTAAGGAGAAAGCTAATCAGTTGTTTAAGATAGATGAACTTTATTTTAACAGGGTGGCCCATTCATCAACGTAGCTGGTGTCCAAAGGGGCCCTGTATCAATAGAATCTACATACAATACAAATATCCTAAAAACTATGTACAATGTTAATATCCTAAAACTATGATTTTATTTATAGCATATACATATATAACACACATACAATATCATAATTAAGTACTAATGAAAGTGGGCTTTAACAGAACTTTTGAAAGAAGAAAGTGATTCAGTATGTTTAATATTAACAGGAAGTGAGTTAAAAAGTATTGATCTAGAAAATCTAAACGTACGTTTTCCAAGGCTAAGTTTCGGTGTAGGTAGATGGAGGTCAGCTTTTCCGTTCTTGTATTGTAAGTATGAAAGCCGGAATTTCTAGTGAAATAATTACCTAAGTATGGTGGAACTTGGTTACGTAAACATTTAAAAACAAGAACACATTTGTGTATTTTATGATAATCACGCATGAGAATGATACGGGCAGCTCGGTTTTGCAACCGCTGCAAGTTATTGATACAGCCGGCGGACAGTTCTCCCCAGGTAGGTTTTTTTATTAATCTAAATAGACACTTTAAAAGCATTATAGTGGTACAGTAAGATTTGGTCGAGTTTATTTTGGCGAAATGGGACTGAATTGTTTATAGGGTTCTCGGGTTTTCCGATGCGCTCGTATTATGTGTTACATGTCAATACATATTTTCTGGAAGTTTTCATCCCGCCGGCAGAGTATCGTCAAAAAAAGTTCTAAACGCTTTAGAATTCGCTCGAATTCCATAAAAATTCGTATGAAACTCTAATACTATTTCCTATGCCCACAAACATTTTATTTTTTGTGTCTGGCAAACTCCCCATACACTTCCTTAACCTTTCGCAGCATGTTTTATATTTTGGGTCAGGTTATCCTCACCCCGCGAGAGTCCTAAACAATTCGACTTTCAAGTATTCTAGTGCACTCGTACGTGGAAACTAATTATGTGTAGTTCTGGTCATTAAATAAAGTAACAGAAGATTAAGTATCGTGTTGATAGATTTTAATTACTTAGCACTCTCGACTGGTGACAGCTTTTCCAATTACAACATTCCTATAAAACCATATACCAGTGTTTCAGATTACAGCTCCTATTGTTCTAAGGGACACTGTATGTCCCTTAGCTGTGGGGAGCCAAAATCCTAACTCGGGTAAAGCTCCTCATGATGACGTCGTTACATCATCGTCACTAAGTGATTGATAGGGACCCAATACCATGTCTGTCAGGCAGTCCAGGTTTGGGCTGTCTCAGGCATTAGAAATGAGGGAGATATGGGCATGTACTTAAAATCATGTGACTGATGATGTCATCGTTACCTCATCACCACTAAGTGATTTGTGGGGACCCAATACCATGCCTATCCAGGTTTGAGCCAGCTGACTTAAAATTATGTGACTGATGATGTCATCGTTCCGTCATCACCACTAACTGATTGATAGGGACCCACTACCAGGTTTGAGACACCTGCTAGTACATGTAATTAATATTAAGCAAGTATTATTTATATCAATTAAGAAAATCGCATATCCTGAACATATATTCGAAATTAAAAAGTCAACGGCACGCTCGGAAATGAAATCCCCCTAACCCTGATAACTCGTTCCTGCACATGCATGCATCCACAACTTTAAAAAACATACACATTATAGTAATTTTTCGTCCTGCTACGGTTCTGCCTGAATTAAGTAATGCAAGTGAAATTTGACGAACGAATTTTCTTTTTTTTGTTTACATTTGAAAGGTACACTAAAGTTAAAAAGAAATTCAAGCTTAGTCAATCAAAGTCACAACGAAATTTCGATGAGCCTTTTGAACTTTCAAAAATTCAAAAAAGAATTTTCGAAAATACAAATTCAAAAAATTGTTGCAATTATGTGGTAGATAAAATATGAGCAGACCAGAAGTTCAAGCAAAGCTTGGAACTGTTTTAAAAGCCACCCTGACCTTAACCGAAATTGACTGGAATAATTACCGTCTTAAAACTTTTAGGTTTTTCCAATTGTTTAAGTTGCTTTAGTGACGAAAACAGTGTTTCCAACCTAATAAAAAGGCAAAGAAAATCAAGTAAGAATCAAACCTGCATTTTACCCCTGTGCATCGGTATCACACTTTTGTCTTGTAGATAATTTGCCGTTCTTGAGGAGTTTGGCCAATGATCATGAGTCAGAGGAAAGCTGTCTCGTGGTCATTTGTGTACAAATTAAGTGGTTTCACAATAAACAAATATTTGTCATGCTAGGCCAAATTCTCTTGGTGGACATTACTTTATTTTTTCTTAAATTAATTTTTGTTCGTTCGTTCGTTTCAAGATTCGCCCTGTGAGGGCAGGTGAAAAATACAATAGGATACAAGGTCCCCTACAAGGTAATAGACTGCCACCTAAGTGACCCATCCCTTAATATAAACCTGCAAAACCCAACCCAAAATTACCTGTAGTAAGAAGAACTAACTAAGATAAATTATAATAAATTGAAGAAATGAAGTAATCAACGTAATAGGCCTCTCTCAATGTATTGGTCACCCCGACCAAGCCAGCATACATGCCAATGCAAGGCATCCATTGTTGTGTCTCTTGAGCCCCAACATGGGCATCCACATACACACCCATTTTTTATCATACAATTAATAATAATTTGATTCTTTATGTGAAAAGGCAAGTAAAGAGCAAGTAGGAGAAGGACAAGAAAAATCTGAATGGCTCATTATTTTCACCCATTTTGCCCCCTAACTAGTTAAAGTGAGAAAGTGTTGGGCAATTGTCCCATCACTTGAACTGGCCTTCCTAATCACTGGCTTTATTAATAGCTTAATTTACTGCCAGCAGAATACAACAATTATGGCACATAAATTGAGAAAGTGTTGGGCCATTGTCTCATCACTTGAACTGGCCTTCCTAATCACTGGCTTTTATTAATACAGGGTTCACACAGTCATGGAAAGTCATGGAATTTCAAAAAAAAAATCCAGGTCTGGAAAAGTCATGGAAATTTGCAAAAGTCATGGAATTTTATCATCGACCATTGGAATATGTTTTGATGCTTGACTTTCCTTGCAGAATTCTAGATAGTTTAGTAGGATCTCTTTAAGCACTCCTTGTAATTATCCATCTGCTACTTGATGATTTTGACTTGGTTGTTTTAAAATGGCGGAGTCCTGGCTACATGCTAAAGATAATATGTTACATTAAAATAAAGATGTGCTCCATTGGTAGTATTCCTTCCTTTGTAAAAGTTTTCAAGCAATATTAAATGCCCAGTTTTTTTTTGTTTCCTCCATAACCTAATTTGAGTCCTTGATTTTTTTATTTACTCATGCAAAAGTCATGGAATTTCATTATAACTTTCCTGTGTGAACCCTGTAATAGCTTAATTTACTGCCAGCTGAATAGAACTGTTAAATAAACCAGCTCCTCAATAAACAAAGGAGATGCTCATCAGTCCTAAATGATGATAAAACTTAGTTGGAGGTTCAGTGCCCAGAGCTGAGCACAGGGTCAGTGCTTGTGAGCTTGGTTGCCAGGATACCCTGACAACCAATCAGAGCACTGGGTCACACAAGAGTGGACAAAAGAAACAGGGGAGGGAGGGAGGGGAAAGCAGCATGCCCAATCGCAACAAGGTGCAACTGACAAGCAAATACAGAATGACAATAAGCAATAATAATAAACTAACAGTCCTGGATGACAGAGAGTCCGACCCTGGGTAGCGCGACCATCACCACAGGGACCCCAGTATACAGTGGATATTTAACTGTCTAAATTTCATTTAGTCTCGAATAACCAACTTTAATTGGCACATTCTCGTGTCTAATTTTTGACACCAATTTTAAAACAATTAAACAGAAAATCAAATTTAAAGGTCATGCATACCAGCCCAAGTAGTAAACATTATGTAATGATCCATATAAAAAGTACGAAATCCATCGTTCTGTGGCATTGAGCCTCCCTCGTATGGGATTTGTCTGTGTTTTAGACTGAAAACACTGGGTGATAATTATGAATAATCAATAGGAACAGCGAAAAACAATAGTTACGAAACAGGCACGATTGATAAGGTTCCGAACATATGATTTGCTTTATAATTTTATTTGGAACCGCAGTGCAAATCATAGTTTTAATATTTTGAAAAAAATAGAGGAAATTAGGCGTCTTCCTAATCTTTAGGGTGATTTTCATGTTTCAGCCAATGAGATCAATAATTTTCACAATACAAAATTAACACCTTGCTCCCTCTGAATGACGTTCGGTGCTCCCTCTTAATGATGTTCGGTGCCGTTGGTAGGTTATTGTTGTTATTGTTAGTGTCTTTATTGCAATTTTTTAATTAATACTATATTTTACTATATTTTAACCTTTTATAGATAGATAGACATTTTTTATATTTTTATACTCTAATACATGACCTCCTGAAAATCACCTTAGGGTGAGGTTTGCCTCCTGCATAAATATTTAAATTATTTATTATTATTACTTCTTACATGAATCATTACTTAACACCATGATGATATGTGGCAGATTTTTAGAAATAATGTCTTAAATGTTCACTTATAAAATTTGGAGATTCCAAATAAACAATTAGAATTCTCACTTTAGTGTCTGCATCTGCTTACGAGAGAGGAGTCCAATATAGGTTGCAAATAATTATAGTAAGTTATGAATGTTTTGTCAAAATGCAATCTAATTTAATTTAATTCAGTCGACCATGCAATCAGTCTGTTTGCCAAACAGTCACATGTACATCACTTCAATAACCAATGAATTGCACTTGATCACATGGAAAAGGCTTTACTGGATGACAAACAAACTTCAAAATGCTGTTTTAGAAAGACTGACAACAATTGATAGGAGATGGAAAATAGCATTCACAAACAACACTACTGATCTCGTACAAGTGCCTTTTGAATTAAAATGTGAAAACCTACTTTAAAAGTTGAAAACATGAAAATCTTTATCCTGTGTTTTATCAAAGTATGTGATTAGCCTGATAATACGTAATTTGTACAAGAGTATAACAACTTATTATCTATGCAAAAAACAATATATAATAGCGACCTTACCCTATTTGCACACAGCGCTACAAATGATGTGCAAGAGTAACCAAAGGATATACATCAGGGTATACTTCAACGCTGTTAAGAAAAGGGTACCAGCATTTACATATCAGATATTAATTACATCATGTGTACGGACTTGTGCAGGTTACATATGCCCCAAGAGACCCCAGGCAAAAGAACAACTGGCGTGACAAACTGCGAGAGGATAAGGTCCCAGGGATACTGATCAAAGAGACTATTGCAGCACTACTGGAGAACACACCAGATGATGACATACAGGAAGAAGAGGAACCTGAGAATCGTGATGAGGAAGTGTTATTCAATGAGGGAGCATTAGAGAGGGCCATGAGAAGGGGTCTGTCAATTTGGAGATCACATACAGGTACATGATTGTATATAGTGACTCATATCATAGATGCTATTACACCAACATAATTTTATAGTTTTTTACCAGTTTTTACCAATAAAAGTTAGAACTGTGCTGGAAAAAACTGGGGTTTCTGGAGTCTCCTGAGTATCGGCTGAAAACGATAGCCGAATCTTTGTTGTACTAGCTATAACAATTACTATTGATATTGCAGATTTAAACTAAATAAAAGAACTGTACAACTTGGTGTACACCAAGAGAGCTATAGTAAGAAATGGAATATCCAATAATTATGCATGCTTGTGCGATAATGTCTAATACATCTATTTTTAGTAACCGAAAGCAGCTGAAGCAACTGCACACATCGACAACGATCTCATGGCATGAAAATATTTTGCCAGTTACCACCGATGGAAAAGTTTTATTTTGACTGCGAAAGTTAATTAAATTTTTTTTTACAATGATCACTCTTTTCCAACTGAAATTTGTAAAGGCAATTTTAAATGACAAAGAAGTATCTGAGACCCCAAAAAGAACATTGTCAATAAATGTCTCTCTGTCAATAGCTGCCCTTTTTCATTTGTTTACAGTTTACCTTGCAGTTGCTTCCAGTTGCAGGCAAAATATTTTTACGCCCTTTCGCACCATAAATGAGGTGGTTGTCGCATGAGCGTGCACCTGTATTGCTTCAGCTTCTTCTGGAGCCCATAATAATTAATACCAGGAGCATCCATTTGTTAATAATGCATTCATGAGCCAGAGTGTTCCCAGATCAGGCAATTTTTAGAATCAGGTTGCTGTGTAAAAAAACAATGAGAAGCAACAAAATTTTTATGCAACATTGTACTAGGCAAACAATGCTTCCTTGTTATTGCGTACAATGAGAAAACCTTGCCATTTTGTTAAAAAGAATTTCATTTTTTGACCTGGGTGTTCTAAAAATAACCTAATTTGGGAATGTGCTGACTCACATACCGAGTATGGGAGATCGACATTCCTGGTAATGTGCTGACTCACATACCAAGTATGGGAGATGGATGCTCCTGGTAATGTGCTGACTCACATACCAAGTATGGGAGATGGATGCTCCTGGTAATGTGCTGACTCACATACCAAGTATGGGAGATGGATGCTCCTGGTAATGTGCTGACTCACATACCAAGTATGGGAGATGGACGTTCCTGGTAATGTGCCGACTCACATACCAAGTATGGGAGATGCACGCTCCTGGTAATGTGCTGACTCACATACCAAGTATGGGAGATGCACGCTCCTGGTAATGTGCTGACTCACATACCAAGTATGGGAGATGGACGCTCCTGGTAATGTGCTGACTCACATACCAAGTATGGGAGATGGACGTTCCTGGTAATGTGCTGACTCACATACCAAGTATGGGAGATGGACGTTCCTCGTAATGTGGTGACACTCATACCAAGTATGGGAGATGGACGTTCCTCGTAGTGTGCTGACTCACATACCAAGTATGGGAGATGGACATTCCTCGTAATGTGCTGACTCACATACCAAGTATGGGAGATGGACGTTCCTCGTAATGTGCTGACCCACATTCTTCGTTTGTAACTAACGTCATGGTGGCCATGTTGGATGGCAATAACAAAAGATTCGGCAATAGTTTTTTGTTATTGTCATCCAACATGGCCGCCATGTCTCAGTCTCTTAAATCTCTGGGGATTGGTTGCAAACCAAGAAAACCAAGTATGGGAAATGGACTCCTGGTGAGCATTATTGAAGGGCTGTGTGCAATAAGGGTGTAAGTAAATCCTGATCACGTTCTAAATTCTCCCTTAGAATACAAATAATTTGAAGGAGAATTTAGAATGTGATCAGGAGTCACTTATGCCCTTGTTGCACACAGCCCTTCAGTTATTATGTACTTGTATTTGACATACTTGAAAAAATATTGTTTTCAGGTCCAGATGAGAGAGAGATAAATGGTGACTATTCACGACAACTAAGACCAACTCCTTTCCTTCCTACAAATGTTTCACCCATGCCCAGTAATGAAATCTTTGAAGATGCCATTGAGGAGAACCTTGTGACAGGAATCCATCTGCAGTTTGACTCTCTATCAGTGGTGGAAACAGGAACATGTTGTGACCAAATTATCGATGGAAATCTCACAACTTCTACTAGACACAGTCTTGATTCTGAAGACTGGGATCTAGAGGTGGAGGAGATCAGCCAGCACCAGTTGTGTACCAGTTGTGTACCGGTTGGTATACAAGACAATAAACCTGTAGAGCTTCCCATTATGAATCAGTTACAGAACCTGATATCCTTGTATCCACCAGCATTACAGGCCTTCACACGGTGTGCCAAGTACGACTCTGTGTATCCATGTGTACTTCAGCCATCACCAGCTGGGATGATGGATCTAAATGACTTTGCTGGTGATGGGCAATTTGATGATGCAGAGGACTAAAACAATTTGCATGAGCGGAGTTCATTTGTTGTTGGGATCTTGGAGAAGTTAAATTATTGTATAGCGATGTTTCATGCCACATCATCTATTGTTATTAAATAATAAATGTGCCAACCAGACGGTCATATTGGTTCCCGACAGAAAGTGGCCTTTTGAAAACATGGTTGGACATTAGCATAACAATTATTGACATGTGTGTAAACATGAAACGTCACTATACGTATGGCTCTATTTCTGAAAAGGTGGCCATGTGCATGTCGCATTGTATATTCTCAAACTCATGAATAATTAATCCGTGGGGGGGGGGGGGGGGGTTTACTCCTGTTTATGACGTTACTATTATGTATGTGCCGCAGGGGTGGGTTGGGTTTTTTAGCTCAGTTTGGGCAGGTAGGGTCAGGGTTTTGACCTGATTTGGGCAGATCAGGGTCATGATTTGAGTGTAATTTGGGTGCGGTCGGGGTTCAGTATTTTTTAGGCAGTTAGGAACAGGTGAACAATTTATTTCACAGGGCTTATTTGTTTTTATTAAAAGAAGGGGCAATCAGGGTTTTCCTCAAAAAAGGGGGCAATCAGGGTTTTGGAGCTCGGATTATGCGTCAAACAGGGTCAGGGTTTGAGCCTCTTTTCCTCACATACATACCCATTTTTCATGTAACTAACACACCCCCGGGAATTAATGCATATATATTACAAAGAAAATCACAAGCTTGAAGGAGTCATGATCAAATACTTGAATAAGTTATTCAAACTTTATTCATTTTCTCTTAAATGGTATGTTGGTTCGAGACTCGTACTTGTTTGATCAAGAGGTCAAAACACTTCGAACTGAGTTTTAAACAATTCTGCTGCGTGTCGGTTTCCGACTTCAGTTCTCGGTGTTTGGATCCCCTGGTAAAACACTAGCTCTCGTTTTTGATATTACTGTTCATACTCATGAATAATTAATGAGATCAACAACCAATCAGATCATCCCATTTTAGTCAGGGCAGATGAATCTTGATACGCAATGAAACACCAGATTAAGATTTCTCCGGTCAGTTCAAACACTGGGTTCAGCAAATGCAAAAGTGTCGAGAAATATTGAATCGCTCTATAAACTGAATACTTATAGCACATATAGGCCAAATTGACTAAATACAGAACACACCACAAAATTAATGAAATTATGTCTTGGAATGGGCAATGCACAATATGCAACATGCCCAAAACCACCTTTTTGAAATAGCTATATGTACTGTGTTGCAAGATCAATCATCAATTTATCGTTCTTTAGTTAGTAAATATTTATGAGAATCGCATAATCACAGCTGAATCGCACGAGTGCGTTTGCGAAGATTCAGAGTGGAATCACCAGTGTAGACTATATGCACGCTATTTATAACTTATCAAAATATCAACAAAATTACTAAATCTTCAAGTAATTCATCGGACTATGCGATTCAAGCAAAATCACATGCCCGACTCGGTAATTCCACGTTAAATTGCACTCAAAAAACCGATATTGGTTTTCTCATGCAATAGGCCCTTTGCAGCTAACAAATAACGTGGTTGTACTGGAGCAAAAAATATCCGACTTCATTTATTTAAAGGCCTTCGGTATTGTTATTAGCAAAACCTGTTTGTAAATACTATTTTCCACTTCCAATCGATTGCCGATCTTTCTAAAACTTGTTTTTTGAAGATAGCTTGCTGCAGTATTCGTAGCAACGCCTTTCCCATGAGGATCGCGAGCTCAATTCATTTGTTAATGAAGTATTATATCAGCACGTGACTGTTAGCTGCAAAGGGCCTATTTAAAATTACCTGTAATTTTCAATAAAATGACACATCAGAAATTGATCTATTCCATGTACTAGCTTGGAGATATTAGCGACCTTAAGCAACCAGGACGGCGACAGCAGTGACGACGGGACGTAGGAAAAACATTCTCCCGAAATTTGGTGTTTATTATTTCCCTTGTTCGCCTTCAATTGTTTTTCACAACCAGATTTTCGAAAAATATAATGACTATAAAGTTCCGATCACGCCGAACGAAAAATGATTTTATTTACTTTATGCCGTCGTGGTTGCTTAAGGTCCCTGTTAGGGACCAACCACGACGGCAACAAACAATAGCCTTAATTACAAAATACAATAACTGCACGTGAAATTGCATGCAGTCGCCTACATTTTCACCGTTCTCTGCAAAAATACAACGTGAAAACTCCAAATTGAACGTTTTAAAGAGAACGCGAACATAAGAAAGTAAATCAATCCGTTTTTTTGTTCGGCATGAACAGAGCTCTGTACTCGCCATATTTTTCGAAAATCTGGTTGTGAAAACCAATTGAAGGCGAACAAGGGAAACAGTATACACCAAATTTCGGGAGAAACTGACACTTTTCTACGTCCCGTCGTCATTGTTGCTTAAACCTCGTATTGTTGGTGAGGAGATACAGTAATAGAAAAGTCCAATTGAATGCCAAGTGGTGTACATACATTTTGTACATGCAAGCTCTATACATGCAAACCAGACCTTTTGGCAACAGTGCTTAAATTATCTAGTATTGTAGCTCTTATTGTAGCTCTTTGATTTTACACTAAAGAATGTTCATTTTGCTGAAATGTCTGGTTTATTTTCACTTGGCACTCGTATACACACGTTTCTATTATTGTTGATGATGTCCTGACATTGCCATAAAATATGGAACTGTACAGTTCAGCAGTATCTTTTGATACAATCTGTTTTAATTTGTAATAAATTCTAGCTTGTTCAAGATAATAATCATACGTATCTACCTCATGCATTTACCACTATAGTAAGTCGATCATACAATGTACAATAGGTATTTAGTAAACCAATTGATGCAAGACAGCATACATGTACAAAATAATGTAACTAAACTGGAACTCCGAAACATTCCCAACTTTTGCTGTAGATGGGTTGAGAACTGAATAGGAATTTCTGAGAAGGAAACTTTAAGGACTAAGAATTGGCCGCTGTGCACAATTATTTCAAGGGAAACCATTATTAGCCACAATCTCTTTATAAACCAAAGCAGACTTCTTTGGTGTACGTGTCCTGTTATAGTCTTCAAAATCAACTCGGTGGATACCAAAGCGGAATCGATAGCCATCATCCCACTCAAAATTATCCATCAGAGACCACACAAAATACCCCTTGAGGTTCACACCATCAATCGTTACTGCCTTGAGTGCCTCGTTAAGGTAACCCCTTATGTAATGAACTCTGTCAGTGTCGTTAAGAGCAGCTTCTCCTGTGAGGTCGTTCTCCCCATTACAGCTGAAGCCATTCTCTGTGATCATTATCTCTGGATTGTCGTAGCATTGCTTAATCCATACTAGTATCTTGCGTAACCCGTATGGCACACAGTAGAGCCAGTTAGGATCGCCTGTAAGTAAATACATTGGAGATTTCATCAATTTTGAAAGTACATGTACTCTTAAATCCAATAGAAAATCACGACAGTAATGCATTTATTAATTGAAACCCGGCACAGGCGTTACGCCATAACCCGGTGTGCCAAGGGCAGTTCAGTGTTCCCTAATCAGCGTGCATACCCTTCTAATTTTCCCTCTTGCATGTCAATGAGAGGAAATTAGAAAAAGTATGCATGCTAATGAGGGAATTTAGAGATTAAATGTTCCTGAACAAACAAGAAAACCGAGGGATAATGGTAGTATTACTTAATATATATTCGCCTTACATTTTAATGTTATTCCCCTCAACTTATTCCCGCACGCATCTCCTAGTAACTTAGTACTACTGACCTACTTTTTACCTACAGAGAAGTAACTTAAAAGGAGAAGATGGAAAAAATGGCACGTGTTACGCACTGGAATCGAACTCTCACTCTCTCTTGTGACTTTTGGTTCCTACTCATCTGCACGTCCTATCCACTACACTACAAGCTATGTTGGTTTAAAGAATCGAGACAAAAAACAATTGCTGGTTTTCACTCAATCCCCAGAGATTCAATGACAAAGTGCATGTTGGTGCCCCAACAAAAGAAGCTAACGAGGAATCTATTGTTTAAGGGCACCAACATGGCGGCTATGACGTCAAGTGAAAGCCAGCAATAAGAAGCCTTGTGAACAGTAATTTTATGCAACCTATTTCAATTAATGTTGTCTGGTAGTTAGGGAATATGGCATTTAAGGGAATAAAGCATTTAAAAATGTCGGACGGCTGTATACAGGCTAAAAATGGATAAACAAACCGTAACCTAAGTCGAATGCATCGTCCAGGTCGTATATCTCGTTACCGTAATTAATTTTGGTCTGAGAATTATAATTATACCCTAATGTCCTATACCCTAATGTCCTATACCCTAATGTCCAGTACCCTAATGTCCTATACCCTAACACCCTACCGTAGAATCCCAGTTATAAGCCCTGGGCTTATACAACTTCGTAAGGGTTTTGGGTGGTTTTGGTTTTGGCTTATAACTCGGAGGGCTTATAACCGGGATTCTACGGTATTCCCAAACTCCCAGGCAACATTCATTGATATAGGTGTATATTGTTATTGCGTACCACGAGAAAACCTTGCCATTGTGAAAAATAGGCATTTTATCGGCCTTCCACTTGGGGGTATGAGATTTATTCACCTCGGGTGCCACCGTCTACAAATAAATCCCATATCCTCAAGACTGATAACCCTTACATACCTCATCCATTGCACTAAATTTCTATTGTGCGTGAACAGCAACTTTTTAAAATATGCCTTTTACCCTTATCAACCAATGAAATTACGAGAAATAAGAATAGAAAATTAACACATTTTACATTCTTTTGCCATTCGCACTCATTCTAATCTGGAACATTACTTAAAGTACCCCTAATTCCTTTTTTTCTTCATATACATGTAAATTCTTATAATATTTAGAGTAATTCAGCAAAAAACGTTTTGTGTTTGCTTGAATCCGTGATTGTCTACAACCTCAGCTGTTGAAGTTTGCAAAATGTAACCACTCAGGCTCTTTTCACGACCGAGCTGGCCACAGTACACTAATTAGAAGTATTGGTCTAGTACATCATGCATTCCAGTTGTGTGTGATGTAAGATCAATAATCCATAACAACAGAACCTACAACAAGTGCTAGTAAACAATGACTTTAATTTTGCTTGATCTTACGTACTCGACCAAGGCCTCAAAATGCACAGTCCTCAAACAAAATGCAGGATTTAAAAACCAATTTAACTTTTTTCTTTTTCTTTCGTCCTCAATTTTCATCTAGACTTTGAAAATAAATAACACTAAAATGGGGTTAGGGCGCTTTAATTTTATAGTATAAAAATGTAGTGATTTTAAGCTATCTAGTACACGTTTGCAAATGTCATGCCATTATGAATGGAATGCAAAACGTATGTGTGATGTACAAAACGTTGAGTTGTTGTCAAGACTGTCTTGGGTTTGAGGCGACCTGTGCCAAGTTGATCAGGAAAATAAAGATAATTACACAACACAGTGGTGTTACTTTCTATAATAACTAGAGGATAGATTACTACATAACTGGTACCTTTAACCCAGTGTGGTTTCCTTGATGTTTTGATCTCCTGGTCAGTGAGATAGTCCCATACAGTATCCGAGTCTTGTGTCAGGTCGTTATGTTCAACCAGTGATGTAGAATAGAAATTGAGGGCAACAAAGTCTGCTGTTCCTTTGATGAACTGAATTTCTTCTTCACTGAATGATGGCAGCCTAGAAAAATGGTACATTTGTGTATTGATTTCTGTTATATATTTCCTCAACTAAATATTGCCTGTTTCACACACGTATGTAGGGGTCCATTCATTGTAGCCTAAATTTAAACAATATAGGCCAACCATCATGCTTTGTGCTATGGCCGCCATTTTCTCATGGACAGTTGAAATGTTGGTATCTTCCAATATTTTGAAAATCATTGCAATCCTGTTGTTTTGTATGTCTCAATTCAAATCTGTTTTTGGAAGGTTTCTTTTGTAGTTTTCCTGTTTAGTTTGATTGTTTAACGAAGCAGAAATAAACAAAACAAAAGCCTGCTAATTTTGCATGGTTGAGTGAACATGCAAGCATCCTCCTTTCACCTGCCTGTAGAAAATTTGAAGAGTTTGTGCAAGAACAGCTATAGCATAACTTTGGCTTGTTCGAATGCAAATTAAGTTCCACAAAATAAGGCACTTATTTTGTTATCCTATAATGTACTAGCTATACTGGCTCTTCAATATTCAAGTGTACCCAATCAAATTTCCCATAATAAATTACATAGAAATCAAATCAAGCTTGTATTATTTATTCTGAAAATGTATTAAACAAATTATTACATGTATTATTTATACAGGGCTAAAAATAACGGCCGGTCATCGGACAATGTCCGGCCAGAATTGGAACTTGTCCGGTCAAATCTTTGCCTTGCCGGTCATTTTGACCAGTCAATGTTACTACAGTTTCAACCAAATACTGATCTTGACCGGCGACTGACCGGCCATTATTTTTAGCCCTGTTTATATATTCCTGAAAATGTAATAAACAAATTATTACATGCTGCCTAATATAGTTTTTATTAACTCTTTTTTTTTAGTACCAGTTGAAGACTCAATCGCTCATTTGCAATATGGCAATTAAAAACTTGTGAATAAAAACGATATCAAGTTCTTGAATTAACATTTAATAATCTATATGTATACAACATAATATAGGCAAGTGCATCTCTTTGTTACAAAGTTTGTTAATTAGCATTACTTAACTGTGAAATATTGAAGAAGCAGGACGAGGACACTGAAACCATAAGTTTACATAGAATAACTACGGAAAAGTGAACAAAGATTAGGGTTTCAATAACCTTAACCCAACCTCTTGTTTAAACCGAAAGGCTGGATGGATTTAAAAATCCAAAAACACACTCTCCTTTAAGACAGCCTTTTTTCTTTCACTGCATGTCCAATTATTGTCCTTCCTGACCTGTTAAGTTCGATCAGTATAATGCAACCATCTTTGCAGAAGTCATGAAGTGAAGGTTGATAAAGTGTTCGGTCTATGATTGTTTAGGCGGATATTCAAAGGTGTTTTACCGATGTACTGTTTTTTGCACCTAATACAAGACAGTGATGACATAAACAACCCAGGACGATTGGCAGTCTAATGTGTGTAACACTTTGTATGTTCGTCCATCTGCTTCGCTCCTAAACTCCTTGCTGTCGTGCACCAAAGGAGACCAACTAACCTAACGGTGTCATCGGTGTAGCCGAAGGTTTGCATGTTAACTTTGCACTCACAAGGAGATCTTTCAAGTTAGTAGGGCGGCAGTATGCAATAAGGGGTTTGCAACTAACCTAACGGTGTCATCGGTGTAGCCGAAGGTTTGCATGTTAACATTGCACTCACAAGGAGATCTTTCAAGTTAGTAGGGCGGTAGTATGCAATAAGGGGACATTGCTGGAAAATTGTCTTCAGTCTTGTTTTGGACTGTAAGATAGAGCTCCCACCTTTTGTTGATTAACTGTCTGACATTATTGAAGTGTGGATTAAAGGTGGTGACAAATGTTAGACGGTTAGCTGACACATCGTTTTTCTCCTTTCCCAAAAGTGCCTCTTGCTGGGAAAGACCAAGAAACTTTGGCATTTGTTCTTTAAGCAGGTGTTTCCTGTAACCTGACCCAGGTTGGGAATCTTGCAAGATCTTTATCTTGGCAAGATCTTGGCAAGATCTTGCAAGATTGACAAGATCTAATCTTAAATTGGCAAGAAATAGATCTTGCAAGATCTTGCAAGATCCTGCAAGATCTTGCAAGATCTTGCAAGATTGACAAGATCTAATCTTGGCAAGATCTTGCCAAGATTCTCAACCTGGGGATGCCTCAAAGTATTCGCCATGTATACTCATTAAGTCTCTCTCGGAAGGTGACATCATCACTGCATATAGCAATATATACAATGTATGTATGTATAATGTATCACATATATATATGATATGATATGTATACCAAGCAGTCTGATTGTTGATAATATTTATGGTGAATAATGAATGCAGCCGATGTAAAATAAATAAATGTTCCTCTACCTGCATGGTATTCCCCTGCCTTCACTTTTCGCCAAAATCCTTTGCCTCATCACCTCGGGGTAGTCTCCTATTAGCACTGGGTGAGCCATCCAGCCCAAATACCACTGCAACCCTCTGTCAGCTGCCTGGATATCCATCTCACTCTGGGTTTTTGGTTCAAAGTACTGTGCATTCACAACAATGGTTATTTTGCCACATTGGCTGCTGCGGAACTCTTTGTCATAAATGTGCCATGCTTTTGCATGTGCTCGCAACATGTTATGGCCAGCTAAAAAAAATATACCCAAAGGTTGTGTAAATAACAATGAATAAATAACTAATAAATGGTAATGACCAAATCACCCCGTATAGAACAATTTTCTTTCTTGCCTTATGTACATTGTATTTTTATAGCACTAAAACTAATGTGAATATATGCTATCTGAGGCTTGATTGTTGAAAGTTCTCATCTTTAATGAAACACAACATAAAACAAAATACTGGTGTAAAGACTGTTCAACTAGTTTGCTTACAGGTGGGGCAGAAGCACTTCCCATCAGGAGTCCAACACACTGAAAGTGACCAGAACCACTCTCTTTTGCATCCTAGATTGTCACATGCAATCACTACATGAACTTCATCTGGTTTGTGGCACAAACAGTTGGAATTTTTGAGCGAGTCATGCTGGAACTTTGATGGTCCAGTTGAATAAAATCTACTGTATTTACTCATGGTATGTGATTTTTTGTATAGAAACAAAAAAAACTGGCTAAAATCTTACCTGACAATCGCCACTATGGCACATCATGGATACATTTACATGGAATGAAGAAAAGATGAACTATAGGGGGTGAACTATAGGGGGTGTTATACATAATGTACATGGGGGAGGGATTATGTACAGGGAGTATATTGGCAACAGCACTTGTGTACTGGCATATTTTTACAATTTAAAACCTCCCTACCACAATGGTTCTCAAGTTTTTCGCATCTAAAGAATTGTGGGTAAAAAGTACAAGCCGCCATATTTGTCTGTACGGTAGATTAGCATTTTAGTTTAGAATAAATAACAGGGTAAATTTATTTATTACAAGTTTTCTACAAAACCTTTTTTTCTGGGGGGGGGGGGGGGGGGGTTAAATGTATAAGGGGGAGGGACTTGAGACACCCAGTATATTCTACTCACCTTCATAGGGTGCAGTATCCATTTTCTTGATACCAGGTGCAAAGTTACCAGTTCCATAGGCATTAAGTGCTTCCTCATGGGGTTCATTGATAGTCAACCAAATCCCTACCCTATCCCCAAATTCCTTGAAGCACAATCTTGCATAGTTTCCAAAAATATCTGCAATCCCTGGGTTCAACCATCCACCCACATCCTGTAAGGCTTGTGGAAGGTCGAAATGGTAGAGAGTAACGGCTGGTTTGATTCCATTCTTGATTAACTTGTCAATCAATTCATTGTAGTACTTGATTCCCTCGAGGTTTACGTTGTCCACTGTCCCTTTTGGCAAAACCCTCGACCATGAAATTGAAAACCGGTAGTGGCTTACACCAATATTTTTTACCAAGGAGATGTCTTCATCTATCTTGTGGTAACTATTACATGCAATATCAGCATTCTCATCGTTGATTATGTTGCCTTTAGTGTGACAAAAGGCGTCCCAAATGCTTGGTCCTTTGCCATCTTCGTTCCATCCCCCCTCGATCTGATAGGCTGCAGTAGCTGCTCCCCAAATGAAACCCGCAGGGAAATGTCCTCTCAAGAACTCTCCCTCCTCACTTAGAGAGTCTAATTTCTACTTGGACAGAAAGAAAGAAAATGCATAGTTATAAATCATGAAGTAAGCTCCGCATACAGCTACACAAAGATCATAAAATCGATTCTTCTTCTGAGCTCCACGTACCGCCATGATGTCAGCCATGTCGTCTGGAGCGGCGATTGTCTGTACATGTCTAGCTAGTCGGGAGTAGACTGGTAACGATGAGAACTGCGTGACTTCACCCGTCACGTATTCGCTTTAAATATACCTAAGAGGGAGAAAATCGAGAATTCAAAAACCAAGAATCGCTATGGACACCAAAGGGAAAGCGAAGGTTTTTGAAGCATTTTATTAGAGGTAAGAGCATTACAACGATAATAGTGAAATTCCCATACATTCTTTGTAATCGCTCATACAAATCGTAAGCTTGGGCAACCTGTGGTATCACAGGAAACCCAAGCTCTGTTTGTGTTTTAAATTATAAGAGTTTGTATGAGACTTTTAACGAGTATTTCGTTAGGCCAGAAATACTGAAATAAAATCAATGAAAACTTACCTGAAGTCTTTATCTGTTCTTTATTGGGCTCTATGCAATTTCAGCGAAACCATTGCCATGCAGGTGCGTCCATCTTCCCCATTGGTACTGTTCCTACTTAGCCAATCAGATAGCTGTATGTCACTTCTCAATATTTAAAAAAATTATTCACCGAAGTTGAGGTCAATATAAATACGAGTGTGGGAAATATGCTAGTCATGAAGTTGCTAGTTGCGAATCCAAAATCCTAACCCTACATTTAAAAATACCCTAACCGTCAACCGACGGGTGCTCACTAATTTAGCTCACTGAATTTATGGTGTTTAGAGCTAGTCACTAATATGGGTTTTTAGGGCTAGATCACTAAACAACACATGCTTCTCCGTTCTCCCTATATATATGAACTAATGCAAATCCTAACCCTACATTAAAAAATATTCTAACCGTCAACAACGGGTGGCTAACTAATTTAGGGTGTTTAGAGGCTAGTCACTAATTTTGGGTTTATGAAATACATCACCGCTAATCCAAATCCTAACCCTACATTTAAAAATACAACTCGCAACTCGCAACTTCATTACTAGCAATATACCTGTACGCTATGAAATCATATCAAACTTCTGTTTAACGAAAGGTCACTAGACGTGAGTCACGCTCACGCACCCTACGGGGGTTCACTCAACTGTTTGCCAAAATCGCAATTTTCTTGCAATTTGTTAATTTTATGCCTCGATCGTAAAGAAAAAAACTAAAAAACCAACGAACGGAATACAAAACAATAATGTCTTTTCTCTGTAGTTTTAATAGTTTAAACCCCATAAAATTTTCCGCGGTCAATTTGCAATTGTTTTAACTTGTTTTCGACCGGTTGAGCCAAAATATACAAGGCGTTCCTCTATTTCTGGGCATGGGAAAAGAACTAATCAAAAACCTACAACCGAATTCAATTAGTCTATTGAATTTCCCACGTTTTGATGTATAGTTTGCCCACATTCGTAATGAATAACCGCGGTCAAAATGACAACAAAAATTTGCACCTGCTTGCAATACTTGTTCTTCCTGTCGACGAAGCGCTCGGGGAGCAACATACTGCAAATGCTGCGGGCTCACAACGCGCTGAATGTCCATCTTTTAATGCACGAAATTAAGATTACGCATGCGGAATACGGAAATAAGCTGTCCGCACTGGCCTGGACACTAGCAAGAGCAAATGTTCTCGCTTGTATGGGATAAGTTTCATATACATATTCACTGTTTGAGTAGCCAATCAGAGCGTGCGAAAAGTGATTTTTACCACAATTGCCGGTAATCTCGCAATCTGATTGGTCGATGTGTGGTGGTAAATGAGAGTCCAGACAACGGTGCTGACGCGAGAAAGTTATAGACAATGCTGGCTCTTTCAAAGCTGTCACGCTTTGTAACGAAACTTCCTTGTACGTTTTCTAATATTGTTGTAAAAAAACAAATTTCCTCTCGTTTTCCGTGGTGTGGACTCGGCTGCGCCTTGTGAGTCCACAACAAATATTGACGATGTAATGACGTAAATCGTGGTAAATAAGAGTCCACACCACGGAAAACCAGAGGAAATTTGCTAAATAACCTGCTGTGGTATATACTAAATACTAATATTCATTATCATTCTTCTCAGTTTCAACGCGGGAATTCGAATTCTAAATATAGCCACATCTACTCCTGTGCTGGGGGCCCAGCCCTGCCGAGGATCGCATTTAGAAGTAACACGAAACTCCGCGCGAAATGGGTGCGATGGGTGGGATGCAATGGACGACACATTCCGGAATTGGAAACACCAGGCTATAGATGTATTTTTAGTGCATATTCTAGACCCCTAGTGGGCATCATAATCAAACAATTGTTGTCGATCAGGGTAAGACTAGGTGCTAGTGAAGCATACGCTCATCCTTTTCAAATTTCGCTATCGAATCTTGAACAAACGATTAGATTTTTTAATCGAACTTCTTGAACGTGTTCCTACAATAAGGGAAAGATCAGTCCTGCTTTCCAAATATGGAATATATTGACCATATATGGCAGAGAGCTCTTTTCTCGATAATTGTGTGATATATGTTGTGGGGAGTTGCAAATGCAACGTGGGGTCAGCTATTAAGCTATGCAAATGCCTCACGGCTTTGGAACGAGTGCAAATCTCTTATATTAACATTGATCAATGTAAAATTCGTTAGTTTTACTGTGTTTCAGGTGTTTCACTTGATCAGAAGGCTTGCTTGGACGAAAGCGGGGTGTATGAAATTTAAAGTCAAGATGACATTAGGTAAGGGTAGTACTACCCCTCCAGGCCATAAATAATGACCGGTCCGGCTTGGCGGTCCCTAGTATGAAAAATGCTGAACACTGAACACCTCAGAACTCACTTATTAATTGTGTTTAGCTTTCCCCTTTCTCTCCCGCAGTCTCACTCTTCTTTTTTTCGCCTGCCTTTTTCTTTCGCTCCCTTTCCCACTATCTGAGAGCCTGGAACAGGTTACCTCTATGGAGTATGGTTGTTTCAGGTCCCGTTAAAATTCTGCATGTCGCTTCATTTTCGAAAATTTGAGTGTTTCAGTAAAAGTGAGTAAAATACGGTATTTCCTTCTTCGAATTATTTCCTTTTCGTTCGCCAATTTTTTTTATTTAAACATATTTTCTTTACGTTTGCCCCAAGAGCCCTATTTACTGAGACTGAACGGAATAATGCTAAAGTGAGTCTCAGTCGTTCGATGCTTGAAGCTGCCATGATCCGCTTGATTTCATTACATTGAAACGCGGCCTAACTTGATGATAAATGTTCAAAGGCTATCAAAGGGCCCAAAACTCTTCAAAAAGAATAAGAAAATGGTGGAGAAAACATGCTATCAAAGGGCCCAAAACTCTTCAAAAAGAATAAGAAAATGGTGGAGAAAATTAAAACATGTTGAACTGGTTTCCTTTTGTTCGCTCGTTTCAGGAACTGAAATTGTAAGCTTAGAAAGTCGAACTGTAGCTTTGGAAATTGTCAAATTTTAGTTGGAATCTTTCAGTTTTATGCCAAACCGGTTTGCCTGTATATATAAAAAGGAGACTTCTTGAACGATGAAATAAATTTACGATATATATTCAAATCATAATAATTTTTTCGAGAAGACAAGTTACTGTTGATGGCGTCTCGTGGCGTACTTCTTTGTTCTTGTCGCGTTTATTTTTGACGACGGCAAAATGGCATATATTTGTTAAATAGAATACGAAGAACCATCTTCTATTTGTTAAATATTGAGCGAAACGGCCGATCGATTTCGTTTTCAACGTTCCTTTGTTCCGTCCTCATTACTGTGATGTGATTAAATAAATATCTTACTATATATACAGCTATTTCAACAAAGGTTGTACCTGACAACGACAAGGCAACATTCCCAGACCGAAATGAATTGTGGGTATAACTGTCCAGCTGTGCGAAACGGATAAACTACAGTGTAATCGATAATCGATTCGCAGGAACTTAAAGTTTTTGACCCGAAAAAAAACTAATTCACCAGAGTTTCAGCAATACAAGAACAATGCATTTCATTCTGGGAATTAAATAGTTGTATTAAATAGTTGTATATAAAAGAGCTACATAGCGAAATCCGCTATGCGAAAATAACTTAGAGATTCTTTACATAGGCTAAACAACATGCTAACGATCACGGCTAAAGTAAACTTTCGTTGATAATACAATCTAAGTATGAATGCGTTAATGTACGACGTGACAGCTAAAAGTTAGGTATACGCAACACTCTAGATAAGGTCTGATTACGGTAAGGTAAATACAGCAGGTTTCAATTGTCTTGAGTGTCGAAAGTTTTCGATGATTGCTTTGGTTTTGCGTTTACTTAGCTTTTCTATTGGCTGTGAAAATGTTTTGTAATCAGTCAGCGAATCAAATTCCAGAGTAAAACCAATCGTAGTTTTGGTTTTGGTCCGTCACGCCATCAATCCACGATTGCGTTTACTTTTCCTCCTGATGGTTGCTTTCTCGTGCCAGTGAAACCAATCGGTATTCACTTTAGTTCGTGATTAATTGGTTCGTTGTAATTGCTTTGGTTTTGGTTTTACTACACTGAGTCAATTGAAACCTGCTCTAACGGATATGTGTTGGCTTAAGGCCTAGCCTGCTTGCCGGCTCTTCTGTAATTTTTTCGGTCGTTTCTTTTCGGATTGGGTCACCTGTGGCACGCGGTCAAATTGCGTGCCACAGGTGACCTAATCCGAAAAGAAACGACCGAAAAAATTACAGAACAGCCGGCAAGCAGGCTACTTAAGGCCTAACGCTGATGTTACACGAGACAATTTTTAAAGACGATTTTTCGTGCAACAATACAAAAGTGAATATTGTATTTTAGTTTATAATATAACCCAGGTAGTACGAGCGCTCTGATTGGCTTATAGACTCAAAAATCTATGGTCTATTGTGCCGGTAAACACATAGAAATCGGCACGCCTGCTTGCATTGTGTCGTAGTTATATCATAAAAGCAATAGACCATTTCAATGTGTTTACTGACTAAATAAAGCACTTGGGATGTTGGGAGAACACAAGAAATGCTTGAAAATCACGTGCCTTCTTATTGTGTTCTCCCAACGTCCCGCGTGCTTTATTTCGCCAGTAAACACATTGAAATGCGTGGTCTATTGCTTGAATATACCACACCAGTGAATATATTGCTTTCCGCGCGCTGTGTCGGTGAATCAGGTGGCGGCTCGGTATATATCCACCATTATAACCAATCAAATATTTTCTCTCGCGCGCGATTGGTTACCCGATATTTTCTCCGCGTGAGCGGGAAATATCAGCGAATATACCCCCTGTGAGCGTATAAGCGCGCATCAAAGAAAATATTTGAAGGATGATAACAACAATAGCCTACATTGTGGCGTCGATATATGCCCTGATATTTGTCCTTGGACATTATCTGATCCTCGAAGCTCAGGAACTGTTCTCTTCTCGGATCAGATACTGTCCGCGGGCGAAATATCAGGGCATATTTCAACGCCACACATAGGTTATTGTATTTCTATTCACCTCCACTTCGGTGAGTAATTGTTAACTGCTATAGTGTAACATGGCGCGCTGGACGATTTTTAACGCAATCTTCGTTTAACATTGTTGACCGAATTTTGTTGGAGTTGCTTCGTGTAAAGCCGCAGCTACAGACTTTCTGAAAAACTCTCGCGTCCCCAGCGCGCGGTAGTGGCTATACGGACGACAAACTTTGGCGACAAATGTTGACAAGAAGGCCGCACAACATATGAAATACTGCATGGATACAAAGAGGTTATTACACGGAAAGTTGCTTAAATTTTTTTGCTCCTCTATTATTTAGCCTTATTCATTTGGCTAGATCCGCTAATGTCATGTGACAGGCGCCGGTAAAGTTTTAGGGTGGTTACACATGTGACAAGTCCGTACTTTTTGTCGCTAAAAATTCAACTCATTGAATTTCTCGCAATATTTTCCGATATTTCAGTTTTCAGCTGTCGGGTCGCCTGTGCAAGTGGCTACACGAGTGATTTTCACCGCACCTGGTGACGTGACAGCTTTTTTAGAAAGTTGCGTCGTGTAGTACCCTCGCCGTTGACTTTTCGCGCAATATCGTCCCAAAAACCTGTTCGCTACGCCTACGGAAACGAGGCTACGTCTACGGGTGTCGGAATAGGAGCCTAGGTGCTAGTTAGCTGTTGCGCTAAAAATCGTTGCGTCACAGTTCATGACATGGAATAATGATAATACACCAATCGTATGGGCTCCTATGTTAGATTAATTATTATGTAATGGTCCAGATAAGAACTGTTAGTATGCTCCACGGCAAGGAATGTTAAAGGTGTTAATTTTCTATTATGCTTTCTCGTAATTTCATTGGTTGATACTCATTGGTTGATACTTCAATAGAAACCCATCGAAATAATGCATTTTCATTCGATATTTTTTGTGGTTTGAATTTATTTTTGATCAAACTAAAAGAATATCGTGTGTGGGGAAAGTTCTCAAATTTGCGATTTAAAAATCGTTTGGTTTCTCTATATCCGATTGGCTGGATGGTGGCTTGTCTGAGTTTTCACAGAAAAAAGAGCCAATATATTTAGCATAAAAAGTTCTTTATTTTCGAGATGAAGTTTGGACTGTAGACACCTCCTAAAGTACTGAAGGCATATTCAAGCAAAATCGTATGTGAGGGAGGCTGGGGAGGCTCATTGCAGCCGAACAATGGATTCTACTACAGTTCTTATCTGGACCATTACTTACTTATAGCAGGGAATCCATGTTTTTGTTATTGCTAATGAGCGCCAACATGGCTGCCACAGTTTATTTGGCTCTGTACATTATTGCAGTTTTTCTCGTCAATATCAGTTCGCTCTTGTCTCCTGTCGTCTATAATTGAGCTATCTACCAGTCCAGAAGACTACTGCGACCCACGTCTGAGTTATTAGGAATATGTTACTGACTATTTTGTCGATTTGGGGCGCTGCCGAAAGTCGCATTTAAAGTTATTAATAACCACTACTGGATTCTCCAAGAATGGTGTCCCAGGAAATTTGCACCCCCGTAAATGTGCACTCCCCGGTGCAACTTTCCTAGACATTTTGCCTAGGAAATTTGCACCCCCCCTTAGGAAATTTGCACCTCCTCCCAGAGTCTATCGTTTTCTTACCTACTGATCTAAATTAAGCGCGTTAAATTTTCGTAATTAAGGTTACGTAACATACTCACTTACAGTTTAGGTTTCTTATCTCTTGAATAATTTTTATTCTGAAATTGTTTTGCTCAGAAGTTTACGCTATGTTAGCGCGTGCATAGCGGGCCACTGAATAGACCACTAACTGAAAGGCCGCCGCAAAGTAACGACCTTGAAATGACAAATTCTTAACATCAAAAACGCGTTAATCGAATATTGAGATTAGACACAACTCATTAGATATGTAGAAGTCTTACAGAAACTTAGGAAATTTCGGCACTCCCATGTCTTTTTGAATGAATGAATTGTATTACTTAATTATACTGTAAGGTGATTTGAATTGAACGCCGATAGTTTATGTATAGTGTTCTTATCTACATACTTTAGGACCTAGTTGCACTCCCTGTATCTTGCATATTCTTATTCTAAAGATGATCCGAATTGAGCGCCGATAGTATACGTACAGCTTTTACTGAAGCCTTATAAATCTGCACTCCCTGTGTCTTGCATCGTATTTCTCTAAGGTGATTTGAATCGAACGCCCGGCCGATAGTTTACGTAACGTAGTCACAGTTGCTTAGCTCTTGAATTATTTTATTTTAAAATTATTTGGCTTTGCTTTGCAATGTTAGCGCGTAAATAGCGGGCCACTGAATAGACCACTAATCAAAGACCGACCCGATAATTGAATTTGGCCTGTTTGGCGGGACTCTTAAAATAATCCAGTTACAATTTGCTAAAATCAAAATCCTGTTAATTGAAAATTGAGATACAATTATTATTTAAATCCAGCTTCATGGAATTAGATTTAAAACTCCCTCGTTTGAAAATCTTTTTGAAAATTGAGTGCTGCTAATTATGACTTATTTTAGAATTGGTAAAACAAAAGATTGGTTATCGACTAATAGAAATAAGCCGTATTTCGATCCCAAGTGTTGCACACTGACAGTGGTGTATAAAAGACTTTGCGAGCTGTCACGGTTCAAAATGAGTTGCCTGCGGAGGAGGGTAATGAGATTCCTAGGTCGCTTCTGCTATGTCTGCCTCAGTATAAAGATAAGAAACGTCTCAAGAAACACTTAAAATAGTTTTTGGTAAGGGGGTGCAAATTTCCTAATAAAGAACGGTAAAATTCACACATAAAATACAATACAAGGAGAAAGAACGATTTTAGACTTCCAATATCCATATATACGTTATATCCGTAGGCGGATCATGTCCTGGAATGGATATCACAGAGAAGCCATGGCCATGTTTATTCCATGCAATTGGTAACCGCAAATCCGGTGTCACAGGAAATTTGCACCTCCAGGAAATTTGCACCCCCGGTGCACCTCCGGTGCAAATTTCCTAGGATATCCTTAAAATCATATTTCCTTAAAATCATAATCAATGAAAGCTTTAGTAGCCTTGAGCTGATTCGGTCCAAACCAATAGCTTGTTTGTCTTCATTAATTGCTTGAAGGCAAAAGACATTTTCACTGTTATTTGTCCTAGCCAGAGTAATGCTGCCAATGGCGCCGACTAGCCTGCTTACAGGCTCTCAGGTTTTTTCGGAAATATTAGTTTTCAGGTTGGGTGGAAATGTTGGGTTACCTGTGGGCCGAGCGGGTCCGGTCCTCGCTCGGCGCACAGGTAACCCAACATTTCCACCCAACCTGAAAACTAATATTTCCGAAAAAACCTGAGAGCCTGTAAGCAGGCTATGGCGCCGACCAGAGATTGGAACTTTGCTGCTAAGAAAGGTCCGATCGATGTGAAGTGGTTGTTAAGAGCACAAGCGATCTATTTGTACCGCCGATCAGATTGGATAAAGGTCGGTGGTGCGTGAAGTGCGTGACAAATGTAAGAACAAGAGATGGAAGTTAATTGCTGGTTTTCACTTGACGTCATAGCCGCCATGTTGGTGCCCTAAAACAATAGATTGCTCGTTAGCTTCTTTTGTTGGGGCACCAACATGGCCGCCATGCCCTTTGTCATTTGAATCTCTGGGGATTGAGTGAAAACCAGCAATACAGTCAACTCTCCGCTAACGGACACTCTCGTAAGCGGATAGCTCTACGTACTTACGGACGCCTTTTCAAATCCCCGTTTTACCTCCCAGTCAAACTCTGTATTTACACATTCCCGTAAGCGGACACTCTCTCGTAAGCGGACGCGGACACTTTTGAAAATGAAAATTGGATTTTTCTTTTGTTTACGCTCTCTCGTAAGCGGACACCCCATGTATAATAATTGACTCTTGGCAATGAAATTTGTCATAGGACCAAGCAAACCTTCTCTGGTCACGATATGTATTTGTTTGTTAATGGGATGTTTTTAAGAAGCACCAAAGTACATGTATGGACGGCAGCAATAAGTCCCGTTTAACTTTTTGTTAAATATAGAAGAGTTATAATAGACTTTTTTTTTTTTCGAGTTTTAACATTTGACATCAATAAAGAGTTTCGCTTTATATCTTCACTTGCTATTTTTGTCTACCCAATAAAACATAATTAACACCCGCTAATTAACTCTCCCGTAAGCGGACATCCACCCTATTTTTCTTTGGTGCCGCTTATGGGAATAATTCTCGTAAGCGGACAGCTCTACTAACGGACACTTTTTTCAATTCCCGAGGGTGTCCGCTTACGAGAGAGTTGACTGTATTAACATTTTAAGAAAGTAGACAGACTTTGATTAACCTTGCATGTAAATCAACTTTACTAGCTATAGTTCGTGTGGTGTTATATTAACTGACGGCGTTAAGACCGGCCAGGCCCAACAGAAAGCACGCTTAAGTTAGAACATTTCATAGGAATTCGTTTTTGGTGATATTAGTAATGAGTGAATATCGTTATGTTGTATTTCCTGTCTACCATTTCTGTGTACCCACTGAGGATAAATAGGTTATTACAAGAGAGTATAACTAAGAGAGGGAATCGCCAATACGCGCGCTTGTGCGATAATAATGTCTAATAAAATATATTTTAGTAACCGAAGCAAAATATTTTCGCGCCAAATGAAATTGTTGTTGCACCCTTTATATGCTCTCTTGGTTATTATCATTCTCAAAGTTGTCAGTCGAATCACGTCATGCAGTTCCAAACGTGAAAATACTTGTATTTTTTTTTTTCCCCATAGGTCGTAGTGCTTTGTTGAATACTTTTCAAACTCCCTGAAACTCCGGATACAGAAAGGGTGTCAAAAATATCCTAATAGAGAAAAAACATGAGTGTATCCCCAAAACTGGTCCTGTTACTTGGAGCTCTATATGGCTTTGTGCTTTCAGCCAAAGGTGAGTGAAGTAGCTGTCCTCCTTTCTGGGTTTAATTTAACTACAGAATACCCTGCCACTTCAAAAGATCACATAAAAACCCTTTGTAACGTGTGCAAAATTCCCCATTATAGCTCAAGTGTATTTAGACTCGTTCTATGAATGATCTGGCGTTGGAAATGGTTAGGGGTTTTTAATGTTTTGGGTGGGTTTTTAGAAGGTTTCTATGAAGTTTGATAAATGCATTAATGAAGCAAGTCGCACTCATCTCGTGGACGTATTTGATTACCAGAATATAAACCGTTTGTGAGTTCCTTTTGCTTGTTTTTTAATCAATGCATTCAAAGGATTTATTTGTTAAACTAGTCGACTGGAATTACGAACCCCTTCCACGCTGAAACTGAGTAGAAAAGCATGTTCTTAGAGCCATAAAATTATTCAGTTTTTGGTCAGTATATACTATCTCAAATCAGCTATTCTAAAATAACATTAAATATATTTGATCCGCCAACAGTTTTTTTCAGATTCTACTGAGAACGTTTTTATTACCTTATTATCTCGGTTGTAATACGACTGTTTAAGAATATCCCCTCAGAAATCAAAGATCCAGATTTTAAATCTACTCAAGCAATTCATTGATGCATTCATTTTTCTTCAAACGAAAACGTTTTATAGGAATATCACATGCGTGACGAGGTTATTCCACAGAAAATTGCATGAGAACCGATATCGCCCGAGTTTCGATTCCTTGAATCGCATAGTCCGATGAATTACTTGACAATTATTTTTACTTTTCAGGTTTGAATCAGTGATATTTTGCTAAGCTTTAAATAGCGCGCGTAGCTCACAGTAGTGGCCATTCTGAACCACCACTCCTCTCAGCCAAGCAGCGTCTGTTTTCGCAAACGCACTCGTGCGATTCAGCTGTGACTATGAGATTCTCTATTTTACTGATGAATTATGTTTAGATTTAGATATATTTGCAATTATGAGCATTTTTTTTTTATCACTGAAAACCCTTCCTCTTTCTTTCCTTTCAGGTTCGTGGAGAACCTTATATGGCACGTGGAGTGACAGCGGTAATACTTGGCAAGGCCACACTGGCACAAAATTTCACTATGGCCCTGCTCGACTTTGGACCACCCCAGTCAACTCCAATAAGTATGGTGAGTTGTGCACGTGGTTAGATTGAAAACTCAAAACCCCTTAGTAATGAGTAACTATTGACCTAAAGAGAAAACAACCAAAAGAAATAAAAGGTGACAATTTAATGGTGGATAAAACTGTGCATCGCCAGATATGTGGTACACTGGAATCCTAAAATGCAGGATACATTAAGGTACCAGGCCGAAATTGCAAAAAACTAAATTGAGCAGCAACAATAATAATTCTGCGTGCCGAAAGTAGAGAAAGTGCTACATTACTACGATCTAGTTTAGGTTGGCAGAAACTTGATGAACAAAGAATAAAACACGAAGCACTAGTAATGTACAAAATCCTCAACGGATTGGCGCCTCGATGTCTTGCTGAGCTCTTTACCACAGTGAACAAAACAACGCACCACGATCTCAGAGGCTCCTGTACGAAGCTTTACATCCCCCGCCCCGAAAATCTTAAAAAGAGTATTTCATATGACGGTGCGACTTTGTGGAATAAACTACCAATTGATCTACGTAATGCAAAATATCTTGACCCCGGCGGGTTCTTCAAGGTAAAAAGGGTAGGGGTGACCGTCGGAAAACCTCGAAAAATACCCTAAAAAAATACCAAACCGTGAACATTTTCCCACCCAGCTCTTTAAAAAAATTGGGATTTCGCTTTACCAACCCCTAAAAAAATACCGGATCGCCGATTTCAAACGAATAAAATCGTATTTACTTCAAAGCGATGACTAGGCATGTCCCGATTGCGCTGGGCACTATTTCGGCACTATTTCGAGTTTGGAGCACTATTTCACGTTTCCAGCACTCTTAAGCACTTTTTGACTTTTGAGCATAATATAGTTCTATAAAATCGCTTATTGACTGGTTGTCATGGAAATGCACGAGCTATGGTCCTTTGACCGTGGGAACAGTCGATTTTCATTGGCTCGTGACACTCTTGTGTTTCTGTAAACGTTTGGCGCCCTTTTCTGTTTATGTTTTTACGCCAGCACTGTTTCTTGAACTGTTCTTGATCGTCAAATACTATTACTGTGAAGATGGAGGCAACAGACCAGCTAAGCGTATCTAGTGAAAATGAATCCGAAGATGAAATAACTGTAGTTACAGACCCAATAACAGTAGCAGTAAATTCTGGAGCCTCATTACGTGCACCACAAGGCGCATCGATAGCACGGAATCGAAAATTGCCGACCACCAAAGGAATTTATAAGCAAAGAGGAAGCGCTAAAGCTACTAAAGTGAGTTCATGGGCCGTGAGCATTTTTTCGAGCACTATTTCTAAATTTCGAGCACTTTTTGGCGATTTTTCCAGCGCAATCGGGACATGCCTAGCGATGACCAATACCAAATGTCCTCTTCTGTGTGCAATAATTTTGATATGTATACTATATACCGTTAAAAATGTCTTGGATTGAACAAAGTATAGATTTAAAATCCGTTTTGAACATAAGTTAAAAGCGTAGATGTTAATAATAATATAATAATAATATTTATTTACTTATATAGCGCTATTTCCAAAGAATTTCCCAATAGCGCTTTACAACCATTAATGTGCGCATTACAACTACACTAAGCGCTTACAAGATATGAATTCAGTAAACTACTGCAATGAATAAAAATGTAATGTAAAAATTCTATAGCTACTATTAAAATCCAAACTTACAATGATGGAAAACTTACAATGATGGATTAACATATGTACATATCCGTGTGTCTCTGAATCCATTTTTAATTAACAGTAGGCTTTTCTAAAAAGATAGGTTTTTATCTGCTGTTTAAAACTGGACACTGAGGTTGCAAGCCTTATTTCTTGTGGAAGCGAATTCCACAGGAAGGGCGCCACACAGGAAAATGCCCTGAAACCGCAAGTACGTAAGTTAAATGATGGTACAACTAGTCGTTTACTAGATGCACATCGAAGATTACGTCTAGGGACATGAACATCCGATTAGATCTCTAATGTTTGTGGAGTTAGACCGTTTAGCGCCTTATATGTCAGAAGCAGTATTTTGTAAACAATCCGCTCTTCCACCGGCAGCCAGTGCAAGTTAATCACGGTACAGGTGTATATTTTTATATTTAAGCAAGTTAATCAGAACAGGTTGTATATTTTTCAACGCGAAACGACTCCGCTTTGAAACATTGTTTTCTTTAGTTAATTATTCCCTTCGAATCCCAACTACAATTGTCTCAAATACTGTGCCGGGGATTTTTTATATGTTGCGTATTACACATTTAATCCCTTTTCAAAGTTTTGATACAAACCAGGTCATAAAACCTGTTAAGTTTCGACCGATCGATTAGAAAGCTCAGACGAGCGCCCTTGGGACAACACGTTTGGTCAAACATATCAAAATTCTCCACCCCACTTTCTTATCTTCCTTATGTTACATATAAATAACCCCCACCCTCTGGATCATCTGGATAGCCCTGTCTGTCAAATTCCCCTCCCCTCCCCTCCCCCGCTTAACATTAATAGGTGCATAAAACTGAAAGACTTTTCATGCTTTGCCAAAGATCGAAAAAAGGAAACCTCAAAACGTAGTTATAAAATAATGTACCTTCGATAGTATCAAAACTGAATTGCTATTTTATGTGGAAATTATGTCCTGGCGGAACATTTTAAAGGTTTTACCGTATTTCATGAGAAATAAGGAAAATGTTTGTATCTCTATACATTTCTCTGTAAATTTTCACGACCCATTTCACACAGTGAGCAGGGTCAAATAGGTATTGCGCAATACCATGTCGATGGCTACTCAGAATTTGCTACAATCATGCATGTAGTAGAAACACGTACACTAGAACTGCTAGAACAGCTAAGCGTTAGATTCGTGTCTCTCCCCAACCCCCTTTCCCCTCTCTATGTTATCAATCGTGCGCTCGACTGATATTCGCGATATGAATAGGACAGTTCCACATGCACAGTCTACTGGAGTATGATGGTATTTCTGACTGACGGGCATATTAACGTTTATCACTCTAGTATATTGAAGTAATGTTTTAGTCATTATATAACAGTGCAATGTGAACCGTATTGAACCGTATTATGATAAATTGTTGCCATCTGTTAAATTCCTTTTGTCAGACATATATAAACGCCTAAACCTCTCCAAATAATGCACCTATCAATGTTAAGCCTGAGGGGGGAGGGGAGGTGGCAAGGGGTGGGAAGTGACATTTTCTCCCAAAAAAGTCAAATTCCCCACCCCTTGGGACAACACGTTTGGTCAAAAATATCATATATCTGCCCTATCTTTCTTATGTTTCCTATAAATAAACCCACCCTGGGGCAAGCAGCGTATATCAAAATCGGCCCACCCTCGGGATAACCCTGCCTGTCAAAACTCCACCCCTTACCCCCCCCCCCCCCCCCCCACCCCCTCGGTAAATATGTGTAAATATAAGTCTTCAAGTAAAACATTGAAAATACTTTCAATCAAGCATTGAAGGAGGGGAGTTTAACTGTAATCAATTAACAGCCACCAAATCGAACACTGATTCCATACATGCGTAGGACCATGACATAGCCCCTTTAATGTTAGCTTACTTCCATAATCCAGGTATACAACCTGAGATGATTGACCTCAAAAGCTAAGAGTTATTCACCTATCGAAAACGAAGCTAAATGAAACGCCGTATAAAACTGACTTGCTTACGATTGAATTTCTGATTCAAGATGTTTTCTTTCTTATTCGAGCTAAAAATGTGAGCATGTTTTCGAGCAACTTTTTCACAATTTACAATCTGTAAAGGCCTAGTTACGGCACTCCTAACTTGGGCACGGCACTCCTAACTTGGGCACGGCACTCCTAACTTGGGCACGGCACGGACGGCACTTCAAACAGGCAGGACGGAGACTACCTTAATTTTTACAGGGTCTCAGAATCCCTAGATTTTCGGGCACGCATACCCGAAACATTTCCATTTTCACGACAAAAATCGGAGGTGCCGTACCGATACTTTTTGGCACGCGTACCTACGATTTAGGAGTACCGTGCCTGAAATGCTTGTCGTGTACAGCGCGCTATTGTTTTTGTAGTAATCACAAGTCAAGTCTACACAAGCCAGAACCGAGGCTGTGGTCACGTGTTCAAATACAAGACCGGAAGTTCAATCACCAAATCGTGAGTAGGATCACTGATTTGCTCATACTTGAATAAATCTTGTGTGTAAATATAAGCTGTGTTCGCCAAATGTCAGCATCCATTTGTACGAAAGGATGAATGTTTTAGCTATTTATATCACTATTTCTCGGATTTATTGTCACCAACCGATCATTGATGCAAAAACTGATTCCAATTATGTTGATAAAAGAAAACCAAGGGCACCATTGATTCAAGCTAGCATCTGTAAACATGGACAGAACGACCACTACCCTATTTTTTAGTGTGGCGGCTCCGACTCTATGGAACGCTCTACCACAATACCTGCGCAATATTCAGTCACTTAGTCTTTTTAAATATTCACTTAAAACGTATCTTTTTAAATTAGCTTTCAATTTATAGTCTTTTCATAATAATTTTAATTGAGATATTTTAATGTATTTAATTCTTGAGTTTGATAAGTACCCTTACTACATACTAGTTCCTCAGGGATAAAAACCAGTTCTAACCAGTTAAAGTGCAGCAGGTTTTTCTATTGTTCTCCACATTGAATCATATCCCAAGGGACCTTGCTAAGGTCAGTTCGGATGCGACGAGGCTAATAGATTTAAGCTGAAATCTGATTGATTAAGGGGCAGGTGCAAATGGAAAATGCCATGCTCATTTTTAATGACCCCTCCCCTCTGAATTCCCCCTCTAGCTTACTCGTGTTTAGAGAACCGGCTAGAGGGTGAATTAGGGGGAGGGGTCATCAAAAATGAGCATGGCATTTTTCATTTGCACCAGCCCCCCTCCTCTAATTAATGACCAGTCCCTAAGTGATCTGATACAGATTTCGGCCTGATTTACATAAACTTCTCGGCCAAAATAAGCTGTATCGCCAAAATAACTAAAAACATACATCTATACTCTATACACCTAGACGTTTGATAAGTCAGATACAGAATTCTTTATGGGATTTACAAACTCTCGCTTTCAGCTCGAGTTTATAAATCCGATACAGCACGCCCATTATAAATGACCATAAAGATCGTCCGCTCATATTTTATCTACCACTTGTAAAATTCATTAATAATTCATAAGGGTACTAGCCAATCCCATGTGCTGAATGACACCACATGATCGCCTCTGTATACCCACGTAGAAACCTGATTAATAAAACATCAGGTTCTGTATCGATATAAAGACCCCATGGTCCGCGATACAGACACTTAGGTCCGTGATACAGACACCATGGTCCGTGATACAGACTCCATGGTCCGTTATAGCTCTAGTAGTATTCTGTATCAGGTACAGAATACTAGCTAAGCTAGTGAGGGAAGTCTCACGACCGATCACTGACTACCCCTATCCCGGGACGGGTGAAATGACAAAGTACATCTGCTCTCTTATTATGTACACACCATCTATTCCATGTGGGACCTGTTTTTCTGCATGCTACGCTCTGCTCTCTTATTGCATACACATTGTCTCTTCGATGTGGGATATGTTTTTGTGAGAAACTAATTCATCCCACATCGATAGCAGGGTGGGAGAAATCAAAGGTTAAAATTTTATGTTGTGCATATCAATGGCTTTTAGTTATTTATTCATTTCACAAGTAAGATAAAATATTCGCGTCCGATCTGTATGGGCTTTACAATGGCTCGCCGAAGCGGCTCGCCATTGTAAATGCCCATACAGATCTCCCGCTCATATTTTAACTACTACATAAAGGCCTACACCCTGCCAATTCTTGTGGGGCGTACAATATATGATAGTTCGGTTATGATAAGTTGATGCACATTTACTGGACCAAGTCCTTATCAATGGAGTTCAGTGAACATGATAGGCTTACACAGTGACTCCAGCTTCATAGTTACTATTCAATGTCCAGTTCCATTGTTCTCTCTCTGCACTTATCACTGATTGCAGCCTGGTATAACCAGCACACTACCATTTTATTATTATTGTAGACAGAACTTACTGACTAGCTGTAGTATAGTTAATATCAGTTGCTGACAGAATGCTATCTAAGTGCCCAGGACATCAAAGGTATATTTAGCTTTACATTAAGAGAAGCTAAGGAAAAGATGGAAATAAAAACTAGCCAGCGTACCGAGCGTGATTCGAACAATCAACCTACCGACTTATAGTCATCTACCCCTTTCACTACAGTATCACAAGTTCGTTGAGACCTGGAAGAGAAAATAACAATGGAAACCTTGGGAACAATAACTTAACTGTATGCAACAAAATACCTGGAAAACAATGCTTCCTAATGATTCAAGAAAACATGTATTAGTTTTAATGTACAGCAATTCCCACAATATGTGTTATTGCTGCCGGCCTCAGTAACTATATCTAATACGGAGTCACTCAATAAACCTGAGGCGCTGAGTACAGTATACTGAATGATCAATTGAAAGTAGCATATGAAGTATGCATTTAACACGAAAGGAGTCTTCCTGTCTAAAGGCCCGTTTACACAGGCGTTTTTGTGTGCAATTTTTGTCGCGATTTCCACTACAATTTTGCTCGCCAGCGAAGTTGCACATTCAAATCGCGCGCGTAAACTAGCTGCGATTTTGATGCAATTTTTGTCGTCACCAAACTTGGTCAACTTAATGCAAATTTGCGGCGAGAAAAATTGCAGCGGGCGCGACAAAAATTGCATCAAAAATTGCCTGTGTAAACGTGCCAGTTAAAGTGCCTCAACTTGTGTAACCTAAATTTCAAAGTGGCACCATTTCTCGAGCTTTTAATGAATTTCAATGTACTACACGGCAAACAACGTTCTCTTCCTGTAGATTACGATTAGCAGCGCGATTTTCTACGTATTTTGATCAGAAATACCCGGAAATTTCTTTTTCTAACCTAACCCTAACCTCTAGCTCTAAAATAACGAAATTATGGGATAGATTTCAGACAAAGGCATTATGGGATCGAAAGGCCAGAAAAGTCAGAGCCTGTCATTTGCTCTTTAAATAAAACACTGGAAAGCGCGTTATTACCTCTTAAAGCGAACAAGCACACAAGATGAAGCATGTGAACACGAAAGGAGTCTTCCTGTCTAAGGCTCGTTTTGTGTTAACGTCATTGTGCCTCATCATACTTAACACTTCTTGACTGAACTGGAAATGACCTCATTAGAAAACAGAAGAATTCAGGATATGACGATAATCGTATATAAATACATAACTGCAGCCGGCAGAGCCAGTGACAATCTCAGAGTGAGATTCAAAAGAAGATGTGAAAAGCAAGGCTTGAGAGCAGATAAACTCATTGGACCATGTGTATATTTAACAATTATTCACCTCAGTGTCGGCGAATAGTGGCCATGATAGATACTTTTCACTGATATTGAGGTGAATAATTGTTTTAGTATATACCACACAAGTGAACAGCCAGCACCAAATAGTATTAATTATTGATTTTCTGTCAAATGGACAAAAACTCGCGCGAGGTGATTATTTATTTTCTGTCAAATGGACAAAAACTCGCACGAGGTGATCGCTGCTTCATTCAGAGGTGAATAGCAAAGTATTCACCTCCGGAGTAGCCAATCAGAGCACGCGAAAAGCACTATTCACTTGTGTGGTATATCAGTATTTACTATAAATACCACAAGAGGGGCTGAATGGGGGGGGTACCAATATCAGTTAACAGCTAAATTTTTAGCTATTTATCAGTTATCAGTTAAATTTCGCTGTTATCAGTTAAGTTATATAAAAAGACTACCCTAACCTGATTTAAATACATATTTGCTGGTATGAAATGAATAATAACCGCTAATTCAACATCAAACACTACATTTTGTCTATTCATTTGAACAACATAACTTTTAATGGTAACATCCTATTTTATGTGTCATGTTTAATATTTGACTATTATCAACTGGATCAAATCTGTCGAAAACCATCCGAAAAGCCAATAATAGCATGTGACGTTACGTCATTTTAATAAAAAACAAGAGCCCATCTGGGCTTTCACTCGGGCCACATGAGATTGCAGATGAAATACACTTTCATTTGAAATCCTCTTAGTAATAACCAAAGGGAAGAATTATTAGCAGTCTTTAGGAGTGGCCGGTAGCGCGGTGACTTTCATTCTCTGCTCCCCTAGTATATATATACATGTATGTAATTTAATATTTTTGTTTTCTCGTATGTAAATTAAAGTAGTTGATCTTTTATTGAAAACACTACTTATTCATGTGTGTATGTATGTTCAGACTACTATCGTGCAGCTAGCTAGAGTCTTGAGATATCTGTCAGCAACTCGCAGCTAGTTAATAAATTAGTACTGTTCAGACCTAGTAACAATAGTAGGTTTTACTTTTTGTTTTTCCGTTCCAGTCGTAAACAGTCCGAGTTTGACCAAAGTGAAACGATCGAGCTGCTCGCGTCCGTAGATATATATTTCTTCGTTTGCACTTTTGACATGATATAATTCTTCAAATGGCACCATTGTTTTATTTCTTATGTTTAATAATACAGTTCTCAGCTGTAAATAAAATAGAACATTCTATGGAAGATTTCTTGTCCTAAAGTTTGGAAACGTAACACATGCATTTGACGCTAGAAAGTTCAGTACTCGCAAGGTCAATTTACTAGTGGCAGTTTACTAGTTTGCACTATCGGCTGTTATGGAATGGAAACATACTTTCACAGCTTAATATGTATGTCGATTGGTCAGAAGGATATCTTGTTTAAATGCTACGGTCCTTTCGGCATCAGGAAATTTTTAAACGGGAGTTTTCGTACAGTATTTCAAGCTATGCTGTAGTGCGAGTTCAGTTACGCCACAAATGTCGGTGAAACTAATACCGTGTTCATTATTATCGGTTTTCTCTATGGGTTCTCATGTATTCAATAATTACTTCTGGAGCTTCATATTTATGTCGATTGGTCACAATGATTTCCTCTTTCAGTTTTTCCCTTTAGTTTGGACATTAGGGATATATCCTTGGAGATTTCGTACAGTTTAGCGACCGTTGTGTCGAAAGTAGAAACGTTCGTTTGTCATGAAAGTGCGTAAACAAACTGTCACAAGCGGTTTCATAGCAGCTCGATGTTTGACTCCCATATAGTCGATGATAACGTATATAGCTTCATATGTACGTCGATTTCTCACAAGGATTTCCTCTTTCAGTTTTCCTCTCTCTTTGCTGGCAGTTCATGCTTCTTGTTCGGGTAGTTTCCCCACTGAGCCGTAGGCCACAAAACGAGCACAGCATTTCAGTTGGCATACACTGCGTACATCTGCTTAACTAATTAGATTTGTAAAAATCTTAGCGGATCATGTAAATATTCCGCTTGGCTCAAATATGAGGGTTTCTGCCGTCAAAGTTCATTTTTTGTTTCAGTTTTCCCCATATTAGCAGACTTAATTGTATAATGTCTCGAGCTCTCCAAATCCAGTAGAAAGACTCTGGTTATTCTGTCGTAAAACATGGACCTGACCCAAATTTAGGTTGTATTGCATCATTGCCCACCGACGATGGAATAGATTTCTGACAATGACTATTTGAAATTGATATCTCCTTGTCTCGCCTCGTCTGAGAGCTTTGAGCTTTCTTATCTGAGCGCGCCTGAGGAAATCTAACCTTTGTTTGCGTGACCAGCACAGTGCAATCTGATTGGTTGGAATTTGACCTTTAACGCATGCGCAGAAGCCGTCTGACATGAAATAAAAAAAATAAAAAAAATAACCACTTGCATTTAAAGATTCGGCGCTGCCACAGGCAGCCCGAGTAATAATGAAATATCAGGTAACAGCTATCTCACAAATATCAGCTAACAGCTAAAAAAAGGTAAAATTCTCAGTTAACAGCACTATTTTTGGTCCATTTCTCAGTTATCAGTTAACCCCATTCAGCCCCTCCCACAACCTTTGGAATATACACTCAGTTACTTTCTCTGCTATTAATTAAATTATTGAACACCCTACATGATAACATAAGGTATGCAGTTAATGTAAATATATTTAGAAGTATGATTCGTAAATACACTTTTGTGTAATGGTTCGGATAAGAACTGCGGTACTCTGCGGCAAGAAATGTAGAAAGGTGTTAATTTCCTATTCTTCTTTCTCATAATTTCATTGCTTGATACTCATAAATTCAATAGGAACCCATCGAAAAAATACGGTACATTTTCATTCGATAATTTTTGAAGTTTTAATTTATATTTGATCAAATTAACTAGGATTTAATTTCGAAAAATATTGTACGTGGGGAAAGTTCTCAAATTTGTGATTGGAATATATTTTGTTTTCTCCCTTTCTGATTAGCTGGTCGGTAATTGCTTTGAGTTTTCACAGTAAAAATGGTCAAGAGCATAACAAATACTTTATTTTCTGGGTGTAGTTTCGATTGTGGATATCTCATACAGCACTTTTTCAAGTAAAATCGTATGTGGGGATATGCCCATTGCCGCAAGCCTATTGTTTTTACCCTAGTTATTACGCGGACCATTACTTAAGTAACAGTCCGCGCAAGAAGAAGGTACAATTCTATTGTTCAGATGCAATTTGCTTTCCCCACTTTAGTATTTTGTTTTTCACACTGACAACTCATCAACCCTTAAATCATAAATTTCTGAAATTATATCCACTAAAAATGCATTTTAAAGGTAGAGTTCTTTTGTGTGAAAACATTTCGTCCAATCAGGAGAGTCCAACACAATAACCAAGAAAACATTCAATTTAAAAATGTTCCCCATATTGAAAGTTCGTCATATTGAAAGTTATGAGAGTTTTCACTAGATGCAATTCAAATCTGTTTAAAAATTGAGAAAAAATATTCTTCTTCTTCAATTTTAGATAGATTTTAATGTCTAAGCCAATGAGGTGGAAGATTGAAACAATGCCACAATTATCACCTTTTTACATTCCATGCATAACATATGCCTACCTCTTGCGCGGACCATTACTTAATAATGTTTGTTGTACTTTTTGTAATAATCAACAATGATTGTAATTACAATAATTAACATTTTGAACATCTGTTTTAGAGCAGTAATTATAGATAGTGTTAGATTTTTTTTCTCGGAGAAAGTAGCATGGTTTTGTTACTCTCGAATCCGAGTTGAAATGAAGTTACGATGATGATGATGACGATGATGATAATCACTATTTATACAGCCGTGTCACAAAGACCTGGGGCTATTTCATGTGGGATTATAAGTACCTCTATATCACTGGCTCGGGCGCCGAATCGAGCCCGCGAATAGATTACAAGTTTAGCCCAAACTGGTACAATCTGAAGACTGAGGTCAGCGGTAGAGTTGTTAAAATCTACATCAATAACAAGTTTGTATACAAAGTGATCATGCAAGGGACTGGGGGCGACTCGCGCACCAACAACTATGTGGGAACCTGGTGTCATAGATCAACTGCAGAAAAAGGGCGGAATTTCAAGGTGCGAGATGGTAAGTACTAATTCCATTTCCAAAATTTCCGCTAGTTTGTCTTTGTTAATTTTAATTTGTCTGTTGTTTAGTGAAATTGTTCATTCATTTTCATTTCTTTATTTGCCACAGATATAAATACCATGATTACATGAATATAGGGTTGCAAGTGGCGAGGGAGCCCAAATAGAAACCATTAGGCTTATGTGATTTGGGGCTACCTCTTTGACCACTGATTGTATTAAAACATTACAGGAGCGGCGCGAAAGAACATGTATGGTAAAAAGATAAGCATAGCACTAGTATAGACTAATTAAACAAATAAATAAATAAAGTTGAGAGAAAAAGGGACGGATTCAAAGAAGGAAATGGTCGTGGCATTACGAATGTCGGAGCTCAGCATGTTAAAGAATTTTGGACCCTGGTAATTAGCAGAAAACTGTCTAAGTTTTGTTCTACAATAAGTAGCATAAAATAGAAGTAAATTGTTTTTATACGAATACATAAACTTTCCTAAATGAAATAAGTAGATATGTTCGAATTTCAGGAACATAAGCTCCTTGAATATAGGGTCGGTGTGCGCGTCAAATGCCTCCTTGTTAATGATTCTAATTGCACTTTTTTGAAGCATAACAATACGATTAATGTTAGATGGATACGTTGAGCCCCAGACTATAACACAATATTGAAGATATGGATATACAAGAGAATAGTATAAAGTACGTAAGGATGGCTTGGAAAGGCAAAAACCTGATTTATATATAATTCCAACTGATTTAGAGATTTTACTGGCAACGTGGTAAATATGCGGTTTCCAAGACATATGCTCATCCAAAATTACACCAAGGAATACGACCTCTTTGACCTGATCGATCCTATGATTATTTATATCTATGGATAAGTCAATAGCCCACTTCCGCGATATGCTTTACTTGTCACGCACAAAGGTTTCAATACGAGGCCCCGTGCTAAATTAACTTAATACTTTTCACAGAGAAAAGAATACATTTAATTTAGCACGGGGCCTCGTATTAAAACCTTTGTGCGTGACAAGTAAAGCATATCGCGGAAGTGGGCTATTGTTTGCCTTTTTGCCTTGGTTTAAAAAAAATATAATTTGATTTCTTTACATTGATTGACAGCTTATTAGCCTTAAACCATACAGATAACTTGTTCATTTATATGTCAATTATATTCATCAGACAGGGTAACTCTTTATGAGAAAAAAATAGATTGGTGTCATCAGCAAATAAAACTAGTTCAAAAACATTTGAGGCATTACAAAGATCATTAATGTATATCAAGAAGAGCAGCAGGCCGAGTATTGACATTTGAGGTACTCCACACTTAATACTATCAAATAAGGAACAAGTGCCATTATCAGATTCAACATATTGTAACCTATTGGAGAAATAATTCTTCATCCAGTCAAGGGCCAATCCGCGGATACCATAATGCTCAGGTTTGTCAAACAAAATCTCATGGTTCACAGTATCGAATGCCTTAGAAAGGTCAAGAAAAATTCCCACTGTATATTTTTTCTGGTCGATTGCTGATGTTATTTTATCAAATAAATGTAATAGAGCTAAAGAGGTTGAATAGTTTTTCCTAAAACCGTTTTTTAAACGGAATATCATATTTATTAAAATATTTAATTAAGCGGTTATACACAACCCTTTCTAAAAATTTAGAAAAGATTGACAAAACCGAGAGTGGTCTATAATTAGAGAAAAGACTATTGACACCTGATTTAAATAACGGTATGACCCGAGCAATTTTCATCTGGTCAGGAACAATACCAAATTCAATAGATACATTAACAATATGGGTTAAAGTTCCACTACGACGAAAATTTACCATTTCAATTTGCTACTTTTTCAGTGTCAATAGGTCAATCAGTATTAGAAATATCCGAAATAGTAACAAATATTCCCAAATGGGCATGTTAAGCCACAACATTTTAGGAGATTTACCGGTAAAATCCTGTCCGCCATTACTGGAAGCCGTTCTCAGTATTCAGCGGAAGTGATGTCATACACTTAACACGACAACCAGCTAACCTCGCAAAGGTAAATATAACTTTCTTCTTATGTACGTGAAGACGTTTTTAGTAGAAATATGCCTCCAGGCGTTGTGTTCTGCAGGCGAGCGTTAAGTGTATGACATCACTTCCGCTGATTAAAATTTAGATTAAAGTCTCCCATTATGTCGCACACACACATGCAACAACACAGCACTGATAGGAAATTAATTTGTCATGATGTAATATTTTTAAACAAAATTGATCGATCCCTTTTTTAAATACAGTTGCTACCTGTCCTAAAATGTCTGTCACTCGTCACGTGCTCACATCACCTCGAGGCTGCGTGACGTCAACAAGTACTCTCGGACGATCCTGCTCCTTCAGGTGTTCAGGTGGTTACCATAGAAATGGCCCTTCTTCGATACGGTGTGGATCTGCTGGCAGGTGGACCAGGTTACCAAGCAGTGTCACGTGCAAAGGTGAGAAGAGAATCAAAGTCTGTATTGTCTAAGATAACTGTAAAGTGCAAATATATATGAGCCCAATTTTATGATTAAAATCGATTTCCATTCAAATAGATAGGTGAATAGTAAACCATTTCTTGATTTGAGTGTTGCGTTTATGAGTTATAGAGGTTTCTATTTCCAATATGCTAATTATGTGATGTCACAGAAGCCTCATTTATTATACAAAAACGTGCTGGTAGCGATAACTATTCTTTTCTACACATCCAATGTTATATTTGGGCCTTATCTCATTGATTTTACCAAAGATTTAGTATAAATCAGAAATAGTTTCATTCTCAAGGAGTGTGACACACATAATTAGCATATTGGAAATAGAAGACGCAATACTCAAATCAAAAAATATTTTACTATTCACCTATTTACATGATGTAGAATCCATTTTGATGATTAAAAAAATGGCTTATATATTACTCCTATCAGCTGGTATATTTGTAATATTCCAATCACATCATTCCAGGAACTCCACCTTTTCCCAGGTTTCCATAGACCAGTTTACCGTTCATGCGCAATTGTTCAAATCTTTTGTTTCAACTGGCGGCCACCATTAACCGCCTCACTGGTTAGCTCAGTTGGTAGAGCACGGTCTAGAGTGCGGGAGGTCGGGGGTTCGAATCCCGGCCGCGTCCTTGGGCAGGGACGTTTATAAGCCGTTGGCCTTGTCTCCTTCTACTTCTAATCAGTATTTGAAGGGGACGTGAAAGAACCTGTTGTTATACTACTCGAAAAAGAGCAGGGGATTGTCACCCGGTACAGCAGCCTGGCCATTGCACTAACCACACTCAACATTGTAAACTGCGTGGCAGCTATTAGCGCCGTCACGGAAGCAGTCCGAAATAATTCACTGACGGGATATGTCAGTCATATGTAAAGCGCCATGAAACTGTGGTTGATATGGCGCTATATAAATGTGGCCATTATTATTATTATTATTATTATTGTTTAACATCTCACGGTCTACGCATCATCATTATCATAAGCTTTATTTACAACATTTAATATTCTATGATAACCTAATTATGAAACTAGTGAAATATAATGAATATTAACTATTTATTACAACATGTACAAAATAAATAAGCTATATTAAAGCACTCAGACGATTTTTGGGTAGGGGTGTGCCGCGAGACTTCAAAACCCTGACCCTATCCCAGACCTAAAAATGGCGTTTACCATACCTATCCCAGACTTGAAGCAAAAAATATATACCCGATCCCAGACTTGAAGCAAAAAATCTATACCCTATCCCAGATCCAAACCATAGATTCATACTCAATTACACTACAAAAGCCGTTGTTTTGCTTTAATATGGTATTTTAAGCTGTAGTGATAGAGCGATAGAGCGCAAAGCATGGCGTCAAAGACAAGTATATCAAAATCCATACCCTTTCCCAGACCAAAACCGTAAAAAGGATACCCTATCCCAGACCTCGGCAGCTCAAAAACCATACCCTATCCCGCGGCACATACCCGTATAGCCCATTTCAGGGAGTCCCCCCTATAGTGGTAACGTGGTAATCATACGTCTTCATTACCACGTTAATACCACGATAAGATTGCATGTTCTATTGTGGTAATGTGGTAATGAAGACGAATGATTACCACGTTACCTAGCTGGTAACCTAACCGGGCCACCATAATACCTTTCCGGGTACCTTTCCGACGTTTTAAAACGATAGAATTTAGTCCATGAAAAGAATATCGGAGACGTAATTAAATTGTGTAGTAAGAGCCAACATGTTATGAGTGTCAACATCAACTTCATTATATATTTTAGACATCAACGAATGCAAGTTGAACAATGGTGGTTGTAGTCACAAGTGTACCAACACTGTAGGTGGTCACGTGTGCTCGTGCCCAGACCCCGAACTCAGCCTTGCGAGCGACAATAAGACGTGTGTTGGTAAGGAGAGTTTATTTCGAAAGTTGATAACCTCTTTAATGTTGTCTAGTGCCATGTTTAGAAGATGAAGTATATTTAAACAAAAAATAACCACATCTGAATTAGATTTCCGAAGGAGAGGAATTGCTCAATAGATCAGTATCCAAACTTCCCCTGGCCCTAAAGGACTGCGCAATAATAAAGCATTGCCGAAGCTGAGCTAGAATTTGTCACACTTCGCAGGTGGATGTTCGCTTAGCCAGTGGTTATCAAATGGGCTTTGATGACAGAATCGGAATCCATAACTGAACTGACCTCGCATATTTTCTCTCTACTTTTTTCTCTTCTGTTACCTGTGAACCCGCCTAGCCCTAAAACCTCTCTTTTTACCTGGGAACTTGTGGGTGGGTAGGGTACGTTTTATGGTTCGGGTTGGGGTTTGTGTTAGCGATTGGGTTTGAAGTATATTGAGCGATTGCCGTCATCTGAATGGCTGACGGCTGAACAAGAAGCGTGTATCGAAATTTGTGTGGATTATGTTTCACTGCTGTTCAAAGCTAAATGGCAATTGCCCTATATCATTATGACGTCAAATCAAAACAATCTATTGTTTAAACGCTAAGGATCACGGTCGTGGGAGGGGGACAAAACAGCAACAACACAAACGAAATCGCTATCAAATGCATTTTGTAGAACGTAGTAATAGCGGTAACAGCCACCAAATACGGTAAATATTGTGGGATAAATACAGCAGATATCTGGAAACCAGACAATTCGAAGTTAAATTTTCCTCAGCAGAGCAGATTTAGTTCAAAATTATATTGTTCATGTCGATTCTGTCCCCTCATAAACAAGCCGTGACGTCATAATGATATAGGGCAATTGGAGGTCATTTCAGAATAGGATCGAAGGAGTTTAGTTGCTTGTTATTAGTTTTTAATTAAAGTAAGAAATCCTGCCCGGTTATTCAAAGCCCGATTAGAGTCCTGGATTAAATTGTAGCCGAGGATTCTGGTTCTATTGGTAAAAGAAATGTACTACTCAGTTCCTCATCAAACAACTCATTACTAAGTTTTTGACCCAAAATAAGCATTCCTCAAGTAGAAATATCAAACCAATGGTTAGCTTTAAAAGTGCCTATAACCTTTTTGCAATTTTTATACCTATTTGAACCTTCGAAACGTTTTGAGTACTTCTGTGAAAAAGTTTTAGTTTACAGCGAATACTCAATCTTCTACGCTTGTTTGAAATCGTGTAAATGTGACCTTTCCTGATCCATGACCGCGTATAAGTAAAATCCTGGGTCGATTCCTGTATGTACGCCATATAATTAATTCGACTTTACAATAATTTGAATAAATATATAACATTTCGCCTAAAATGACATTTTTCCTTACTAATTATAACAACTCGTAAACTGTGCATATTTTCTACACATCGATAGTGTTGTGATAGAAAGGCGCCATAAGAGAATAATGCATTAATGAGATGACGTAAATATGACGTACATACAGGAATCGACCCAGGCTTTTACTTACGCGGTCATGGATCAGGAAAGGTCACATTTACACGATTTCAAACAAGTGTAGAACATTGAGTATTCACTGTAAACCAAATATTTTTTCACAGAAGTACTCAAAACGTTTCGCAGGTTCAATAGGTATAAAAATTGCAAACCTTTGTTGAATGTATCTTTCTAAGGTCTATTTATACTAGTCCTCGTCCCTGGTGGTGTAGTGCCACTGCATTAGTCTGGGAATACGTTACTGACCGCATACTTTCTGGGCCACCTCTAAAGAGTGTGTTTTAATGGTTTTTCGTATCTGGCGTGGTACATTTCATGTAGGTTTACATGATGTATTAAGTTAGGGTGTGTATGACTGTAATTAGGACGTGTTATTATTCAGCAAATATGACTGACTGTCGCTCGATCCTAAATAAACTATTTCACTTACGAATGTCTCGTGGTAGTAGAGTCAGGATCTGGGTTATTTTTAGAATAGTTTCCCGCTGTTCTTGGGCTGCAATCGTTCTTAAGGGAATAAAATCACAAACGCGTAGCAGCCATGTTGTTACTGGTGCAACCCACCAATTAGCAGGAAAATAATTAAAAAATAGCTCAACTTGTGAAAACGCCGTGACAGTATATAGGAGATATGGAGGCTCCAGGCTAGGGTCGGGTGGAACTTCTAGAAACGAGCAACAGTACTAGTATTGGCCTACCCGACAATAGAAAACACCCTAACCTTTAGAAAGTGCAGTACAAAAACGATAGAAGTATAGTATTATGGGTGCAATCAGAATACAGGTCTCGAGAGTTCCGTGCTACTCCCAGGCTAGGCATGTTATTAAAAAGGAAATTAGTGTTATTGATGTGTACACAATTTTTGAAGGAGATTGTTATTTGTTTGTGTATCGTTTTTTCAGCGCAAGGTGTGTCGGTTACCTGTCGAGACAAACAAATGTCGATAACCGTGCCCAAGTCACTGTTAAGAGGTCTGGACCGAGAACATCTCCGTCTGATGAACACCTCGTGTAAAGCTAAGGAGACTGGGACCCACTATACACTGGCAACACCGCTGACTGCATGTGGAACTATCAGCAGGCACAAGAAAGGCACTGTCGTCTATTCAAATAAGGTAAAGTGAAAATTGATGTTTTAAAGACCCTTTTTATTATTATGGATAAGAGTACGGTTTATATGACTTGATTTGCATGTCAGTCATAATACAGCAGACACGAACTACAAAGACACTTTGCATATCTTTCGTAAATTCAAAATGGCTTGATGAAGATGAAGTCGATCTCTGAGGAAAAAAAACACTGAATTTCTAACGAGATCTGAAACAGCCATAGGAGCTGATCAAAGCCAGGATCCGCCTAACCACAGATCGAATGGGAATTTAGCGTGTTGGTTTTTCCGGAGGGAGGAAAACCGGAGCACCCGGAGAAAAACCCTCGGAACAAAGGCGAGATACCAACAAACTCAACTCACATATGGCACCGCCTCCGGCAATCGAACCTGGGCCACAGAGGTGAGACGCGAAGCACTTAACCACTGCGCCACCCCGGCTCCTCCTCGGATCTGGATCACATAACAATTGTTGTTAACCCCCGCTTAATCCGCTTCATCAGTCATGTTTGTAGTAGCTTTGTGATGAAAAGTTGCAAGGATAAAGTCTCGAGTCTTCCATCGATTTATTAATTGTTGTCCCAATTCAGATCATGTGACAGCTCTCCTTACGATTTAGTGCTTTGTTTTCCAATTAGAGAAATTCATACATTTCCTCTTGGGATACAGAAAAACAAGAAAACATTAATCAAGGTAAAAGTCAGGTGACCTGAATTGGGACAACAAATGTACAAGCTAAATCGATCAATTTTCTGTTTTGTTTATATCATATGATCGAACACGACCTCCACAGCCTCGGTTTGGCGTAATATGTTTAGCCTAGTACGAAATACAAAAACTTTGGAATAAAAGTGTACCATTTCTAATCTAATTCAATTCAATTCTTAACATAAGTTTGGTGTTACCATATTTTCCCCTTAGGTTTTGGAGATCCCAATCAAGAATAAAGACATCATAATGCGCGTGCGCGAGATTGAGATACCATTCAGCTGCTATTACTCCAAACACGGCGTGGTGTCAGCGGTGGGGCTCAAGCCGAGCAAGCGCAAGTTAGTGTTCTCCGAGGATGGCAAAGGTACGTTATACTGTAAATAACTTCACAACATTCTGTGTGCAACAAGGGTGTAAGTGACTCCTGATCACGTTCTAAATTCTCTCTTAGAAAACAAAGAATTTGAAGGAGAATTCAGAATGTGATCAGGAGTCACTTAAACCCTTGTTGCACACAGCCCTTCATATAATTCATTGTGGTGTTATTAGTTTCTTTTTGGAGGAACACGTAAAATAATTTGTTAAAAAACTAATTTTCACACTAGCTGCCAAAAATGAAGCAATATTTCAGACAAAAATATGATGCTAATTTGTTCAACTTAATGTATTTTTTATGTTATGTGAAAATAGAGGCATCAAAATGGCGGCTGGAATTTAGCTTTTGCTAGTAAGCTTGCTTATAACATTTCAACTGACTTTAAAATGTATTGATATAACTGCAGGAAAATTTTCATTCCTCGTTGATTTTTGTAAAGGAAAGTACGTTGATAGTTTATGAGTGTAGCTGTGTAGCTATAGTAACAAGGCCTTAAGAAAGTCACTTTTACGTTGCTAAACCCTGGTTTAAATATTGCTATTTAATGGTGTTCTCTATAGGAAACTTCACGATCTCACTGGACCTGTTTCCCGATCAACGTTTCGTGTCCCCCTATATTCAACGGGATTTCCCAGTGGCTGTGGTTCTTCGGAAACGACTGTACTTCGAAGTTAACTTGAATGCAGGAGATTCAAGTTTGTCTGTTCTTGCAGAGGACTGCTATGGAACTCCCACCCAAAACCCTCATGGTCAGCTGAAATTCAACTTCATCAAAAAAGGGTAAGGAAAGGCCTGTTACAACTAACATATAACTGTTACGAATGTCAACACTTTAAAAAAAACTCTAAAAGATTTAGGGCCAACCTTCACCTTCAGCTTCAGGTCATGATTTTTTTAATTCATAAAAATTGGAGGGTATAATATTTCATGTTTATTGTCGGGGTAGGGTAATATATTTTTAAACGTCTTTTACATCACCCCCCACCCCCCTCCCCCTCTAATCTAGTTTTTTCACGCGCAAGGAATTGTGGTAAAAGTATAAGCAGTCATCTTTTTCTGTTGGGTTGATTGAAACAAATTAACATTTAACGATTATTCACTGAAGTCGAAGTGACTATTGGTGAATATTTACCGAGACGAAGTCGAGGTAAATATTCACCAATAGTCACTGAGACTGCAGACTACAGAATAATAAATAAGCTACACGTTTAGCTGGTTCATTTTACAGCCAGATAACTTTATTGTCCGAATTTTAGGCTGCGAATGAATAATTTTGGGATAAAAACAAACAGACTACGATAAATTCACAACCACTCTCGCGCGGCAAAGAAACCACAGATAATCCACACCCATCAAAACTAATGTTTCGATCCAATCTTCCAATATTCTAGTATCGGTTAGGGACTTCCTGTGACCTCCAGGCGCTCTGGAGGTGAATATAGCGACGTATGACGTAATTCTCGACCAATCAGAGCACGGGGTTCTCTATATTCACTGATAAAATTATACTAAATATAAATATGAAAGTCAACCTTTCATACAATATACCAAACAGAGAAAAAAGCTTTTCAGAATTTGGAACATGAGACTGATAGCCATTGTTTCAGTGGTTTCAGCGATTCATTTTTTCAAAAGACCGGAAAAACAATACAGAGAAAGAAATACAGTAATCAAAAAAAGGATATATATATTGATGCTCAAGAATCTGAATCTCATCCAAGGCAGTGTTTGTTATCTAATATGATACACGACCCCACAAGCTGTAAGCGTTAACAATCATCATGTTAAAATAAAAGTTATCATTTTTTTAACGAACGCGGTTGATTCCCAGTTGAAATTATTTACTTTCTATTTCTCTATCTTCTACATTTTAGCTGTCCTACGGATAGAACTGTACGCTACCACACACCGCCCGCGATCAACTCTCAGCGGTTCAGTCTGGAAGCGTTTAAGTTCATCAGTAACCATCCATTCGCCTTCATCCACTGCCGTGTCAGGATTTGCAACGGAAGTGACGTCACCTCCCGATGTGCAAGGGGATGTGAGTCACGTGATCGAGGCCGACGAGACGTGAATGAGAAACACGTATACCCTCTGGCCCAGGGCCCTTTCATGCTCGGTCATGATGACGTCAGTGATGATGGACGTCAAAAGGGTTCGTTCACTAAAGGTAAGATATCGCCTGTAAAAATGATGATGGATTTGAAAGAGCAGAATTTGTAAACCAATTGACTGTTTCACTTTAGAACTGGAGCTACAAACAATGAGCCTTTTGCAGCAATGCAATCACGTGACTGTAATGGGTGGCAAAAAAATATTTAACAATTATTCACCGAAGTGGAGGTGAATAGTGGTGGATATTTACCGAGCCGCTTCGGCAGGTAATGTTTACCATTAAAAGAAAAAATATTCATAGTAAGGATCATACGTATTAAGTCACAAAGTGTTTCGGTGGGAATGGTAGGATTAGTATACGAATGCAAAGAAAATGATTACAAGCATTAATACCTTAATTAATACATGATGCAATCAATTCAATTCAACTTTATTTAAACACGGAGATTTCAACAATTTTACACTGATTTCCATGAAAGCCGTGTATAATACACTAAGTAAAAATACAAATAATTCTCATAACAAGTAATTAAAGATATTAAACTGTACTATATTAAGCATCTAACTAATATATCTATATCTATATATCTACTGGGGTCATATATTAACAATCAATATACATTTATGTACTAATGTATAGTAATATTAATAATCTAAGAATAATCTAAAATATATATAATAATCTAAAAAAATACTTTAAGGCATCATTAGTGACTCTAGTCAGTTGAGGAGAGTAATACCTTTCAATTTATTTTTAAAACTCACTAAGGAAGAACTTTGTTGAATTTCATTTGGTAGGTTATTCCATATCTTAGTTCCGTCATAACTGAAACTTTTTTTAAGTATTCAGTATTAGGGCGTGGTATGAAAAGCTTCATATTGGAATTTCGAAGATTATAATGAGTTGTTTGGTTTACTGTAGTAAACATTTCTTTAAGAGAGGTTGGAGCGAGGTTATTCATAATTTTGAACATTAAGGTTGCTTTACGTTTCACTCTTCTCTCAATAAGAGTTTCCCAATTTAGCAATTCTAGTGCATTTTGAGAACTTGTATTATAATCAGCTCTTAAGATAACCCTAGCTGCCCTATTTTGCAAAACTTGAAGTTCGTCGGACAAAGTTTTCCCGAACGTGTCCCAGACCTCACAACAGTAATCGAGATGAGATTGTATAAGTGAATTATATATAATTTGCAAGGTCTCGAAGGGCACGAAAGGTCTTACTCTCTTTAGGGCACCAATACTAGAAGTAATCTTTTTTGAGATAAATTTAATATGTTCATCCCATTTTAATTTGTCGTCAATTTGGACCCCCACTACTTTGCTAATAACGACTCGTTTGACTTTATTATTCTTGATTTGAATGCTTGGAGACTGGATTAAAGCGTCAAGTTTGTGACGAGAGGCAATCAACATATATTCAGTTTTAGTCATATTGAGGCTTAATTTATTTGCTGCCAGCCAATTATTTAAACTATCTAAATCTGTATTAGCTGAATGCTCAATTTCGTTGATGCATTTACCACTAAAAGTTAAATTAGTATCATCTGCAAATAGGCATGATGTTGACTGTTCGAGACAATTGGGTAAGTCGTTAATGTATATCAAGAACAGGAGGGGTCCAAGAATCGAACCTTGAGGTACTCCACAGGTGACTTCTCTTTCATTTGACTGTTTATTATTCACCATAGTGATTTGTTTGCGATTAGTCATATATGACTGTAGTAATTTTAGAGAAGTACCCTTTACTCCATAGAGCTCAAGCTTTTTCAATAAGATGCTATGATCAATAGTATCGAATGCTTTCTTGAGATCTATGTAGACTACAAGATTAAGTAACCCACGATCCATATTAACTAGCCATTCATTTGTAGTTGTTAGCAATGCTGTTGCAGTAGAATGGAATTTCCTAAAACCGAATTGGTTATCAGAAAGTAGGTTATTTATCATTAAGTAGTTCGTACATAATTTTTTCTAAGAGTTTACTAATAACAGGAAGAACAGAGATTGGTCTGAAATTATCGAGAATATTTTTAGGACCAGTTTTGTGAATGGGTGTTACCCTTGCTAATTTCCATTCGTTAGGAAAAAAGCCTGTCCTTATGATATCATTAAAGAGTAGAGTTAAAGAACTGGTTATAATTGGGGCAGCTTCCTTGATCATTTTGGCGGGTATTTCGTCTATGCCTGTGGCCTTAGAAGCACATAAGCCCTTAATGACACTAAGCACTTTGACCGTCGATGTTGCCTCGAACTCAAATACACTTTGTGTATCTGCTATAAATTCCTCAAAGTTTTTACGATTGTCAGGGTCATGATCAATAGTTGATGCTAGGTTAGGTCCGATTTCGACGAAGTATTTGTTAAAATGTTCGGCGATTTCCGTAGGACAGGTAACTGATTTTTCGTTGACTTTGATTTCATTTATAGTATAGTGTTTTGAGTGATTGCCCATGAGATTATTTAGAGTACCCCATGTGCCCTTGGGGTCGTCTTTTTGTTTGTCTAATATATTATTATAATAATCACTTTTAGCCTTACGCATAGCTATATTTACTTTGTTTCGTGAGTATTTATATGCTGTCCAAGACTCACAATCATGCTGACCGATGACTGCTTTCCGCTTCAAACGATCTCTTTCAATCATGAGGCTTTTTAAATCTTTGGTAACCCAGGGAAGATTGGCTGCTCTAACTCTTTTGGATTTGATCGGGGCGTGGCGATCGAGGACTGTCAAGAACATTTGTCTCCATTTACGCCACATATTGTCGGGATCTCCAGATAAGTTCTCTAACATTGACCAATTTAGAGTTTCGAGATCACTACGGAAATTTGCTGGATTAAATTTCCGAAAACTTCTAGAGTGGATAACTTTTCTCGCTCTAACATTATCTCTATTTATGTTAATTTTACGTATTGCATAAATAAGGCTGTGATCACTAATACCCAAATGCATAACTCCGGTTTTAACTATTTTCTCTGGACTACTTGTGATGAAAAGATCTATGAGAGAGGATGAATTTGATGTAACTCTAGTAGGTTCACTTATAAGCTGGTTGAGTTGATATAAGTCACATATTCCTTTCAATTTAATTGTATGAGCACTGGGACTGGGATGAAATAAGTTACAATTTAGATCACCCAATAGGTGCATTTCTTTGTTCTCACAATCAATTTTCATCAGTAAAGTTTCAATTTTAGTAAGGTATTCAGGAGGAGAATCGGGAGGCCTGTAAATTGATGAGATTATGAAAGGTCTACTATTTCGATTTGATACTTCAATACAAACAGCTTCAATTTCATTGGGGACAAGCTCTCTTCTATCATTAAAAGTTATTGAATTATTAACGTAAATACTCACACCACCACCTCTCCTATTACGATCATTTCGTACTATCTCGTAGCCATTTATTTCCATCTCACCGTCAGAGATCGAAGAATCTAATCTTGTCTCATTTAATGCGAGAATGTGTATATCTTGATTGGATAATAATATTCTAAGTTCATCGATATGCTTAGGAAGACTGGCTATGTTTAAAAATGCCATTTTAAAACCTTTTAGTTTTGAGAATTCCGTGGAAATTTGACTGTGAGATTGCCTGGAAGGTGGGGATGGAGTCTGCATACTATTTGGTTCATTGTCATTATAAATATTAAAAGTATAAGGTTCCTCAATCAAACTAAAAGACTTACATCAAGTTGATTTAATGTAATCGTTGCCATTTGCAATACATAGATGAAACTAAGCGACGCCTCAAAGACAGATTTAACGAACACAGACGGACAGTAGACAAGCCTAACATTAAATCTAAACCTGCTACTGTATCTGAACATGTTCTTTCTAGACTCTTACACTACTCTTACACCACTCTTACACCGACATGTAACTTTTCCCTCTAGAAATAATATACTCCTCAAGAGACTCAATACGTAAAGCCAGAGAAGCGCACCTTATAGATAAAGCTAAAACTCTAGAACCATAAGGTATGAATATACGTGATGAAACATAGTGCTTATCTTTTATACTAGTTTTGGTCTACGTCACTTCCCGTTTCCGCAATTTCTATTGCGAAATTTACCACATTTATAGTTCTTCTTACCTTAGAGCTCTTGTAACATCTAAGTACCTGAAGAAGGCTGGTTTGGCCAGCCGAAATATTGTAATATTCGATATAAAATCCTACGTTGTGCATGTCAACTTTGCCGTAGTCCTTGGACTTCGTATTAATTTTTTTCATTTTGGCTGATTAGATCTGACTTTTCGGATTTTCGCCCACGGTTCTTTGCCGTTTCTCGAGTTTTACTATTTAAAGGCACTTGTACGAGACCGGTAGTGTTATTAGCTAAACCTGTTTGTAAATGCTATTTTCCACCTCCAATCCATTGTAGATCTTTCAAAAACAACGTTTTTAAAGATAGATGCCATCCAGCATCCATGGCAACGCCTTTCCCATGGGAACTGACGAGCTTAATGCATTCGTTAACGAAGTAATATATCAGCACGTGACTGTTTCCTGCAAAAGGCCTATCCAACACAACTGAACACTCAAATCACTATAAAACTGAAACGCCTACTTTGTAAAGTTTGCAAATGTCCTATGAAAAGAGGACTGTTTTTTTCCCATCGCTTGCAAACGATGTCGTAATATTGCAAAAATGATTTACTGGCAATACGATGATTAGGCACGGTAATTCCTAGGAAGTCGACCCTCCCCTTAAAAAAACACATAGTGTTTATCATTGTTAGTCATTAATTCACTGTAACTATTCACAGACGTGTCCACTGGTCTGATGGCTGCCATGCTCATCGCCTGTGTGGCCTGTCTGGTGGGTGTATCCTTTCTGGTTGTTGCTAAGCAACGGAACCAAGTTCCCGCCACGTACGAGCGCGTGCCTACTGACGTCCAGGGCTAAACAGTAAACGTGTTTTACATCAAGTGTCATCATTACTATTAAAATAAGGCTGGGTTGTTTTACAATAAGTAAGGTTTGAGAATCATAGGTAATTTATATTGCAGGTTGTTAATTAGTAGATTATAGAGGGAACTTTGGACGGTGTTCTGAATGGGATTAGGTATGGATTGGGAATCCTACTTGGACTAAAATCTTTGAAGTAGTTTTTTTGGTAAGGCTGTCTGTTGTATGTTACAGGTTTTGGCACTGAGAAACACTTGTCAATCGAGGTTCTTAATACGTTTTTTTTTAATTAACACATACAGACGATACCATAAATTAAAATATATGTGAAGAATCCATACCGTTGCTTTTTTATCCTTCGATGTCGGCTCTTCCTATCATTGCGAAGCAGACCTTGTGAGTTCTGACACTGCTCAGTTCAAGGCCGGGGTTCGAGGCTGACCTTGTGAGTTCTGTCCCTGCTCAGTTCGAGGCCGGGATTCGAGGCTGACCTTGTGAGTTCTGTCACTGCTCAGTTCGAGGCCGGAGTTCGAGGCTGACCTTGTGAGTTCTGTCCCTGCCCAGTTCGAGGCCGGAGTTCGAGGCTGACCTTGTGAGTTCTGTCCCTGCTCAGTTCGAGGCCGGGATTCGAGGCTGACCTTGTGAGTTCTGTCACTGCTCAGTTCGAGGCCGGAGTTCGAGGCTGACCTTGTGAGTTCTGTCCCTGCTCAGTTCGAGGCCGGGATTCGAGGCTGACCTTGTGAGTTCTGTCACTGCTCAGTTCGAGGCCGGAGTTCGAGGCTGACCTTGTGAGTTCTGTCCCTGCCCAGTTCGAGGCCGGGGTTCGAGGCTGATCTTGTAGTACTAAAGCTTTACAAAACTATAAGAAATTGACCCTTCTCACATGGTGGCCATGTTGACTAGAAAAAATAGGTTTTGCAAGGTCAGCCTCGAACCCCGGCCTCGAACTGAGCAGTGACAGAACTCACATGGTCAGCCTCGAGCCCCGGCCTCGAACTGAGCAGTGTCAGAACTCACAAGGTCAGCCTGGGTACGGGATGATTGAGATAGGAAGCATCATTTGCGAAAATATATGAAACAATGTTTGAACCCAACATCGTCACAAGTTTGGAGCATAAGTCAGTAACCTTACCTTGCAATTGCAGTTAACTAAGGGGTTGCCAAATATCGACTTAAACAGGGAATTCCGGTATAAAAGGGTAAACCCCTCCTCTTTCCACGCATGACGAACTCGAAATTTGAAATTCAAATTATGTAGCAGTGAAGAACTTCTATCAGCCTCTCTTGTTAAAATGCCAAATTTGGAGGGTTGAAAATCAAACAAGCCGTCAAATGTGAACAGAGGGAAGATAGTTGTTTATTAAATACTACAGGTGGTATTTTATGTATAATTTACTTAACGAGCAGCGGTGTTTTATCATATTTTAAACACGAGGGTGCAGCCCGATGTATAGAGTCATGTAATTTAGTTATTTTGGCGATACGACCTATTTCGGCGGAGAAAATCCAAGTTAAAGTTTATGTAAATTAGGATGAAATCTATATCACATTTAAAGTGATTTGCTTTGTTTTTGCTTCATGAATTATTAATATTTTTTTAAGACTGTTTACGAACTCTGTAGCCATTACTCTATATCGTAACATTTATGTGTTTGATTTGAATTTCGCGTGATAAGCAATCAGTAGGAGCACTCAAGCGGAGCATCACAGAGATGTGCACTCAACAACGGAAGGTATCAGTCGCCATGGCCCTTTTATACCGGAACTTCCTGTTTAAGTTATCAAAGCTAACATTTTAACTTCAGTAACCTTGATTTGTGAGCCATAATGTTAAACAAGTAATGGTGAATAAAGACAGCATGTCTGAAGCTTTGTTGTTGTGTCTAGTTGGAGTGCTGATTACGGAGATGTTGATTGTTTACGCATACATGAACAATCTAAATTGCTCATGTCTTACGAACGTGTGTGCGCAAACAATCAATATCGTGAGAGAACAATCCAAATTGCGCGTGAATGACCAACGAGTGTGCGTGAAAAATCAATATCGCGAGAGAACAATCCAAATTGCGCGTGAATGACCAACGAGTGTGCGTTAACAAGTAATCAACATAGTAATTATACTAATATTTATATTGCGCACATTATATGCCAATGTGTTCACGTGCGCATTATATCCTAATAGCAATAGCAAAAATAACATAAATCTAAACTAGTATTTACATGAATTTTAAATCTCAGCCTGAGTATAAATATAAGTATAGCGCGCAACTATTTACACAAATGTATAATTTAAAAAACCATAAATTAAATCAACAAATAGATTCTGACTATCAGGCTTTTAAGTGTCGTTATAATAATATTATTACATTAAGTTCACTGCCCACCACTTCTAAATATATAAAAAGTGACAGCATTTATAAGAAAAGGATGCTTTGCAGTAAATCTGCTATTTAGTATAGACAGACATTGTATGGTATGGTGGATGGATATGACTGGCCTGCACTGATACAAACCCTCTTTCTATGAATATGGATAGCTTTTGATTATCATGCTAACTAGATACAAGGCTCTAACTAAGCTGACTCCACTCCAGCCTCAATATCACAAAAGGCTTGGTTGCCTTTCAAAATGGTGGTCCCAGAACTATAAATAGGATTATTGTATGAACACAACTGAATATACCCTGTGTGAACTTAAACTATCTTGGGAATTCTTCTTCCTTGAATAAGTATAATGAGGGGAACTTTATGGGGGTGGGTGAATATATTGAGTGGGCTCTTTATAATAAATAGTTTGGTCAGTTAAAAGGGGAGTTCTTGAAAGTGACTGGAGTTATAAGAGGGGCTTGGGATTGTTCAGGGGTGGGGGACTGCTTAAAAAGCTAAAGAGATGGAAAGGGGATACAACAATTGTACACTCCCAATGTTAATAACTTCACCCTCTCTTCCTCCTCCCCCCTCCCCATGTCATAAAAAGAAACTTTTGTTAGCCTCAAAAGGGATATAAAAACTTCATGATTTGATTTTCTATTTGATAGATTTGTACCAGCCTTTCAAGTTACCCATGCTTTATTTCCTGCAAAGATATCTGCACTGCTAATGCATTTGTCCTAGGTTCACAGGAATGGCACAGCCACAGGGGATGTGGGGCTAAAATAATATGTTGCTTAGTTACTTCTCAGTCAGTTCAAGACTATAACTTGGTCACACTGGCTCAATGTCAATTTTTAACCCCCCCCCCCCCCCCCCCCCCCTCAACTTTAAATTTTCCTCTGCCGTCCCTGGCTCAATGTAGACTCCCAACCTGTGCTTGATGTAGGCCAGGGCAAAGGGAAACTGTCTCATATTTGGCCAATTTCATGTATTAATTCAACTGGCTTTTATTCGTCACACTAAGATATATGTTTACTACTGGTCCTCAATATTGCTATTCAAAGTCAATTTGAATATGTAAATTACGCCTTGGAAATTAATCAATGAGAGTACAAAAGGAAGAACAATGCTCTCTATAGGTGTTGTTTGCAAGAAACCAGAAGACGAACAGGTAGTTCTGCGTCTCGTCCAGCATCAACTCCGGCTAGCTTGCTAGTTCTCGAAGAAGTATGAGGGGAAAAGACCAACTGAAGCCTATGATAGCCACAGTTCTTCAACAGTTCTTTTGAACTAAGGCTCTCTAATGTTACGGCCAAGGCAGCCCAGCCGCAATTTTGAATGACTGCTACGTATGAGGTAGTGTGTGCTCGTTCTTTTACGGGAGGGTTGTGAGAACTCCTATTAGTTGGTATTCGGATATAGTTATTTTGTCTATTATATGCTCGGTGGTTTGTGCTGTTCACCTCACAGTTCGGTTGTTGTGCCGATGTTTCACTTTTCGGTCGTAGTTTAAATTTAGATTCTTTGCGATTGCCACGTGGTTTTCTATATTGCGATACCGATGGCGAGGTATCTGGAAAAAGTTTCCCTGCTCTCAAACTGCATATCTGCTGCTAGAACAACCATTATTATCGTAAGGTAGTTTCTGTAACGACTTTTGTAGCTTAGTTTTAGCTAGTAGAATTATTTACATGTTTATTTATTATTTTATTATTGCTCAATGTGATTTATGCGCTCCGACATCAGAATGCGTGTTTGGTTAGGTTATAATTATCTTTTGACTTTTGTGCGTCTAAAATAATGCCTGTGTGGCTGAAGGAATGCCTCTGCGGATAGAAGAATGCCTGTGCGGCCAAAAACGAATTGTGCAGAGGCGGTTAGAAAAATGCCATTGAGGGAATCTGCCTGTGGGGCAGTAATTGTTATGCCTGTGTGGCTAAAGAATATATGCTTGTGAGGCGAAAGGAATCTGCCTGTGAGGCGAAAGGAATCTGTCTGTGGGGCAGTCACTGTATATGCCTGTCTGGCTAAAGAATACTGATACGCCTGTGAGGCGAAAGGAATCTGCCTGTGGGGCAGTCATTGTATATTTCTGTGTGGCTAAATAATATACGTTTGTGAGGCTAAACTATATACGTTTGTGAGGCGAAAGGAATCTGCCTGTGGGGCAGTCATTGTATATGCCTGTGAGGCTAAAGAATGCCTGTTTGGCTTAGAGAATATCATGCCTATGTAGCTAAGAGAATACCTGTGCAGCTAATTAAAAATATAATGCATATGTGGGTATAGAGAAATGCGTGGCTTGTTCAAACGAAGTATGCTTGCCGGTCCGGCTATGGTTATTAGGAAAAATGCTCTCAGATCAGGGCAAGTAACTCGCATGGGCTACCTCGATAACTGAGCTGCCTGTGGACGTCCCGTTTTCGGGCGTTGGAAGTTGCTTTCTCCTGATCGGGGACTCCATCCTTGCTGTTTTTCGATACATTAATCAGACATGTTTTCTTTGTGGTTTACTTTGTAATAGCACTGCCTTTTTCCGAAATTGCTCCATAGAACAATGCTCTCTATAGGTGTTGTTTACAAGAAACCAGAAGACGGACAGGTAGTTCTGCGACCCGCCCGCCCACCCTCATTTAGCCTGAGTTGATGCCTGGGCCATCGTTCGCATCTTTCGTTCTTCGCCCAGGGTTTGTCCCAGGTCGGAGTTGCACCCCATACCTCATTAATGACAATGTACTAGGCGGAATAATACACTATACGACTTGCTTTAATTTGTACTATAAATCACTGGTACATAAAATCCATCATAAGTAAAAAGGAGAGGTTGGGTTGATCATTGGCTGCGATGAGGTATGAAGCACAGATTAATTGGCACAGAGTACAAGACAATTTTATAGTTTAATATAATTTAAAAAAACTTTGAATCCCTTGATGTTTCACAGACTTTTCAAACACTTTAAATTATTTATACTGTTTAACTGATCGTTATATCCCTATAAAGTTACACCTGATCATGAAGAGCACAAGACTTGGATGAATTACAGAGTGGGCTAGTGCTTGAAAAAGATATAATACTTTCAATTTATTTCACGTTAAAAATATTTACAGAACTGCACATTGAATATTTATTTAGCGGTTATGTTCGAATTGTAAGTCGATTTTTTATGTTGGCTAGCACTTACGTGTTAATAGCAATTCAACTCCTAGTTCCCTTTGCTTTTGCAATGAATCGTTTGCAAATTGATTTGCTGTCTCGGGAGAGTTCTCGATCAGCAAACGTTCGGTTGGCCATATGCATCAAAGGCAACGTACCTTAGCTCCACGAGTGTGTGTTATCAGTTTCGTTCGGCAAAGAAAAACTTTATCTCTTGACTGTTGAATAAAATCGTTCTTCTGTTCAGTCATATTTTTAAACACATAACTTCTACTACGACAAAATATTCGTTGTCATGCCGGAGAACCGGTTTATACTGGAAGATATTTTTTTCGTAAAACCGGAAGAAAGCGCTATGCGCAGCAAATGTTTTATTTTTCTTCATCGCGCAGCCGATTTGGCTAGCCAATCAAATTAGAGCCTTACCTGTGTCTTACCAGAGCCTCCGATTTTTCAGTCAGTTGAGGAGGCACTGGGAACGAGAATGGAAAATAAGACTGCTGTATTCGTGTTTCAATCACATTGAGCATGCGTTGTCTGTTGCTTGGAAACAATTTCCTTCAGACAGTCATTTGCCACTGACCAATCAATAGAGACTGTTCCCACGCTTGAGACAACACTAAGTTGTACATTTCATATTGTTTCTGATAAAAAAACGGTTATGTTAATCAGATGAAACCGGCCTCTTCGTCCTTTTTCCAGCCGTGGGTTTCGATGAGCCCGCGATCCTCTCCTGACTCATGGCTGGGGCGTTGATCTGAAATCCTGTCGCTAAACGTATTTGCATAATTGACATTGTAAACTTTTCAAAGCCGGACCAAAGGCTTTGGATTGCTGTTCCAAAATGCGTTAAAATTTGCTCTGGAAAAGTTTGGTTTCGAATAATTCAAGGATTCACACAAGGCACTTGGGAAACCGTCACTTGTAGACCCTTTAAAAAGAAGATCCGCAATAATAAGGGGGAGGGGTGTGGAAGAATGCTAAATATATACTTTCATAAGTGAGATAGTGACCATGACAACGAAAGATATGCAAATACACTAAGGTCTTCGTTTTAAAGAAATCGACCCCAAGTCCAAGACCCCTCGCAAACAAGCTTGTTTATGTAGAAGAAGTTAGGGAAATGTTCAATACCGCTTTTCCGGATGCGATAATGACCAGAACAATGAAATATATGCAAATAAGCCAAAACACTAAGAACGGCTGCAAAGGAGACTAGCTAATCCACAGATCGAATTAGAATTTAGCGTGTTGTTTGCGGAGGGAGGAAAACCGGCTGACCTGGAGAAAAGCCCTCGGACCAAGGGCGAGATACCAACAAACTCAACTCACATATGCCATGTGGCGCCGCGTCTGGGTTCTTTGCAAGCTTTATTGTCCGTTTTTCATTCACGAACATTCAGGATCCTCTACAGGAAACCAGAGAAACCCTATATTGTATTCTTTGCCATTCACTGTTCTGGCCGGCTTCAGCATAAAAGTACAGGAGTATTAAAGTTATCGTCGAGTTCTTGGTGAGTCATTTCTTGTACTTTTTTGTAGTTGTGTTGTATCACACTGTGAATGGGTATATAACAAATGTGGACATTTGCTATTGCTTTTCTCAACTTCAATGTCCATTGTGTTTTGGCGTAGGATAAAGTTTTTTGCACCTAATACAAGACAGTGATGACATAAACAACCCAGGACGATTGGCAGTCTAATGTGTGTAACACTTTGTATGTTCGTCCATCTGCTTCGCTCCTAAACTCCTTGCTGTCGTGCACCAAAGGAGACCAACTAACCTAACGGTGTCATCGGTGTAGCCGAAGGTTTGCATGTTAACTTTGCACTCACAAGGAGATCTTTCAAGTTAGTAGGGCGGCAGTATGCAATAAGGGGTTTGCAACTAACCTAACGGTGCCATCGGTGTAGCCGAAGGTTTGCATGTTAACATTGCACTCACAAGGAGATCTTTCAAGTTAGTAGGGCGGTAGTATGCAATAAGGGGGCATTGCTGGAAAATTGTCTTCAGTCTTGTTTTGGACTGTAAGATAGAGCTCCCACCTTTTGGTGATTAACTGTCTGACATTATTGAAGTGTGGATTAAAGGTGGTGACAAATGTTACACGGTTAGCTGACACATCGTTTTTCTCCTTTCCCAAAAGTGCCTCTTGCTGGGAAAGACCAAGAAACTTTGGCATTTGTTCTTTAAGCAGGTGTTTCCTGTAACCTGACCCAGGTTGGGAATCTTGCAAGATCTTGATCTTGGCAAGATCTTGGCAAGATCTTGCAAGATTGACAAGATCTAATCTTAAATTGGCAAGAAATAGATATTGCAAGATCCTGCAAGATCTTGCAAGATTGACAAGATCTAATCTTGGCAAGATCTTGCCAAGATTCTCAACCTGGGGATGCCTCAAAGTATTCGCCATACTCATTAAGTCTCTCTCGGAAGGTGACATCATCACTGCATATAGCAATATATACAATGTATGTATGTATAATGTATCACATATATATATGATATGATATGTATACCAAGCAGTCTGATTGTTGATAATATTTATGGTGAATAATGAATGCAGCCGATGTAAAATAAATAAATTTTCCTCTACCTGCATGGTATTCCCCTGCCTTCACTTTTCGCCAAAATCCTTTGCCTCGTCACCTCGGGGTAGTCTCCTATTAGCACTGGGTGAGCCATCCAGCCCAAATACCACTGCAACCCTCTGTCAGCTGCCTGGATATCCATCTCACTCTGGGTTTTTGGTTCAAAGTACTGTGCATTCACAACAATGGTTATTTTGCCACATTGGCTGCTGCGGAACTCTTTGTCATAAATGTGCCATGCTTTTGCATGTGCTCGCAACATGTTATGGCCAGCTAAAAAATAAATACCCAAAGGTTGTGTAAATAACAATGAATAAATAACTAATAAATGGTAATGACCAAATCACCCCGTATAGAACAATTTTCTTTCTTGCCTTATGTATTTTTATAGCACTAAAACTAATGTGAATATATGCTATCTGAGGCTTGATTGTTGAAAGTTCTCATCTTTAATGAAACACAACATAAAACAAAATACTGGTGTAAAGACTGTTCAACTAGTTTGCTTACAGGTGGGGCAGAAGCACTTCTGTATAAGGGGGAGGGACTTGACACCCAGTATATTCTACCCACCTTCATAGGGTGCAGTATCCATTTTCTTGATACCAGGTGCAAAGTTACCAGTTCCATAGGCATTAAGTGCTTCCTCATGGGGTTCATTGATAGTCAACCAAATCCCTACCCTATCCCCAAATTCCTTGAAGCACAATCTTGCATAGTTTCCAAAAATATCTGCAATCCCTGGGTGCAACCATCCACCCACATCCTGTAAGGCTTGTGGAAGGTCGAAATGGTAGAGAGTAACGGCTGGTTTGATTTCATTCTTGATTAACTTGTCAATCAATTCATTGTAGTACTTGATTCCCTCGAGGTTTACGTTGTCCACTGTCCCTTTTGGCAAAACCCTCGACCATGAAATTGAAAACCGGTAGTGGCTTACACCAATATTTTTTAGCAAGGAGATGTCTTCATCTATCTTGTGGTAACTATTACATGCAATATCAGCATTCTCATCGTTGATTATGTTGCCTTTAGTGTGACAAAAGGCGTCCCAAATGCTTGGTCCTTTGCCATCTTCGTTCCATCCCCCCTCGATCTGATAGGCTGCAGTAGCTGCTCCCCAAATGAAACCCGCAGGGAAATGTCCTCTCAAGAACTCTCCCTCCTCACTTAGAGAGTCTAATTTCTACTTGGACAGAAAGAAAGAAAATGCATAGTTATAAATCACGAAGTAAGCTCCTCATACAGCTACACAAAGATCATAAAATCGATTATTCTTACCGCCATGTCAGCCATGTCAAAGTGCCCCCAAGAGCCTGTTCGCAGGCTACTGGAGCGGCGATTGTCTGTACATGTCTAGCTCTAGTCTAGCTAGTCGGGAGTAGACTGGTAACGATGAGAACTGCGTGACTTCACTCGTCACGTATTCGCTTTAAATAGAAAATCGAGAATTCAAAAACCAAGAATCGCTATGGACACGAAAGGGAAAGCGAAGGTTTTTGAAGCATTTTATTAGAAGTAAGAGCATTACAACGATAATAGTGAAATTCCCATACATTCTTTGTAATCGCTCATACAAATCGTAAGCTTGGGCAACCTGTGGTATCACAGGAAACCCAAGCTCTGTTTGTGTTTTAAATTATAAGAGTTTGTATGAGAGTTTTAACGAGTATTTCGTTAGGCCAGAAATACTGAAATAAAATCAATGAAAACTTACCTGAAGTCTTTATCTGTTCTTTATTGGGCTCTATGCAATTTCAGCGAAACCATTACCATGCAGGTGCGTCCATCTTCCCCATTGGTTCTGTTCCTACTTAGCCAATCAGATAGCTATATGTCACTTCTCAATATTTAACAAATTATTCACCCAAGTTGAGGTGAATATAAATACGAGTGTGGGAAATATGCTAGTCATGAAGTTGCTAGTTGCGAATCCAAAATCCTAACCCTACATTTAAAAATACCCTAACCGTCAACAACGGGTGCCCACTAATTTAGCTCACTGAATTTATGGTGTTTAGAGCTAGTCACTAATATGGGTTTTTAGGGCTAGATCACTAAACAACACATGCTTCTCCGTTCTCCCTATATATATGAACTAATGCAAATCCTAACCCTACATTAAAAAATATCCTAACCGTCAACAACGGGTGGCTAACTAATTTATGGTGTTTAGAGCTAGTCACTAATATGGGTTTTTAGGGCTAGATCACTAAACAACACATGCTTCTCCGTTCTCCCTATATATATATGAACTAATGCAAATCCTAACCCTACATTAAAAAATATCCTAACCGTCAACAACGGGTGGCTAACTAATTTATGGTGTTTAGAGCTAGTCACTAATATGGGTTTTTAGGGCTAGATCACTAAACAACACATGCTTCTCCGTTCTCCCTATATATATGAACTAATGCAAATCCTAACACTACATTAAAAAATATCCTAACCGTCAACAACGGGTGCTCACTCATTTAGGGTGTTTAGAGCTAGTCACTAATATGGATTTTTAGGGCTAGATCACTAAACAACACATGCTTCTTCGTTCTCCCTATATATATGAACTAATGCAAATCCTAACCCTACATTAAAAAATATCCTAACCGTCAACAACGGGTGGCTAACTAATTTAGGGTGTTTAGAGCTAGTCACTAATATGGGTTTTTAGGGCTAGATCACTAAACAACACATGCTTCTCCGTTCTCCCTATATATATGAACTAATGCAAATCCTAACCCTACATTAAAAAATATCCTAACCGTCAACAACGGGTGCTCACTCATTTATGGTGTTTAGAGCTAGTCACTAATATGGGTTTTTAGGGCTAGATCACTAAACAACACATGCTTCTTCGTTCTCCCTATATATATGAACTAATGCAAATCCTAACACTACATTAAAAAATATCCTAACCGTCAACAACGGGTGCTCACTCATTTAGGGTGTTTAGAGCTAGTCACTAATATGGGTTTTTAGGGCTAGATCACTAAACAACACATGCTTCTCCGTTCTCCCTATATATATGCACTAATGCAAATCCTAACACTACATTAAAAAATATCCTAACCGTCAACAACGGGTGGCTAACTAATTTATGGTGTTTAGAGCTAGTCACTAATATGGGTTTTTAGGGCTAGATCACTAAACAACACATGCTTCTCCGTTCTCCCTATATATATGCACTAATGCAAATCCTAACACTACATTAAAAAATATCCTAACCGTCAACAACGGGTGGCTAACTAATTTATGGTGTTTAGAGCTAGTCACTAATATGGGTTTTTAGGGCTAGATCACTAAACAACACATGCTTCTCCGTTCTCCCTATATATATGAACTAATGCAAATCCTAACCCTACATTAAAAAATATCCTAACCGTCAACAACGGGTGGCTAACTAATTTAGGGTGTTTAGAGCTAGTCACTAATATGGGTTTTTAGGGCTAGATCACTAAACAACACATGCTTCTCCGTTCTCCCTATATATATGAACTAATGCAAATCCTAACCCTACATTAAAAAATATCCTAACCGTCAACAACGGGTGGCTAACTAATTTAGGGTGTTTAGAGCTAGTCACTAATATGGGTTTTTGTGGCTAGATCACTAAACAACACATGCTTCTCCGTTCTCCCTATATATATGAACTAATGCAAATCCTAACCCTACATTAAAAAATATCCTAACCGTCAACAACGGGTGGCTAACTAATTTAGGGTGTTTAGAGCTAGTCACTAATATGGGTTTTTAGGGCTAGATCACTAAACAACACATGCTTCTCCGTTCTCCCTATATATATGAACTAATGCAAATCCTAACCCTACATTAAAAAATATCCTAACCGTCAACAACGGGTGGCTAACTAATTTAGGGTGTTTAGAGCTAGTCACTAATATGGGTTTTTAGGGCTAGATCACTAAACAACACATGCTTCTCCGTTCTCCCTATATATATGAATTAATGCAAATCCTAACCCTACATTAAAAAATATCCTAACCGTCAACAACGGGTGCTCACTCATTTATGGTGTTTAGAGCTAGTCACTAATATGGGTTTTTAGGGCTAGATCACTAAACAACACATGCTTCTTCGTTCTCCCTATATATATGAACTAATGCAAATCCTAACACTACATTAAAAAATATCCTAACCGTCAACAACGGGTGCTCACTCATTTAGGGTGTTTAGAGCTAGTCACTAATATGGGTTTTTAGGGCTAGATCACTAAACAACACATGCTTCTCCGTTCTCCCTATATATATGCACTAATGCAAATCCTAACACTACATTAAAAAATATCCTAACCGTCAACAACGGGTGGCTAACTAATTTATGGTGTTTAGAGCTAGTCACTAATATGGGTTTTTAGGGCTAGATCACTAAACAACACATGCTTCTCCGTTCTCCCTATATATATGCACTAATGCAAATCCTAACACTACATTAAAAAATATCCTAACCGTCAACAACGGGTGGCTAACTAATTTATGGTGTTTAGAGCTAGTCACTAATATGGGTTTTTAGGGCTAGATCACTAAACAACACATGCTTCTCCGTTCTCCCTATATATATGAACTAATGCAAATCCTAACCCTACATTAAAAAATATCCTAACCGTCAACAACGGGTGGCTAACTAATTTAGGGTGTTTAGAGCTAGTCACTAATATGGGTTTTTAGGGCTAGATCACTAAACAACACATGCTTCTCCGTTCTCCCTATATATATGAACTAATGCAAATCCTAACCCTACATTAAAAAATATCCTAACCGTCAACAACGGGTGGCAAACTAATTTATGGTGTTTAGAGCTAGTCACTAATATGGGTTTTTAGGGCTAGATCACTAAACAACACATGCTTCTCCGTTCTCCCTATATATATGAACTAATGCAAATCCTAACCCTACATTAAAAAATATCCTAACCGTCAACAACGGGTGGCTAACTAATTTAGGGTGTTTAGAGCTAGTCACTAATATGGGTTTTTAGGGCTAGATCACTAAACAACACATGCTTCTCCGTTCTCCCTATATATATGAACTAATGCAAATCCTAACCCTACATTAAAAAATATCCTAACCGTCAACAACGGGTGGCTAACTAATTTATGGTGTTTAGAGCTAGTCACTAATATGGGTTTTTAGGGCTAGATCACTAAACAACACATGCTTCTCCGTTCTCCCTATATATATGAACTAATGCAAATCCTAACCCTACATTAAAAAATATCCTAACCGTCAACAACGGGTGGCTAACTAATTTAGGGTGTTTAGAGCTAGTCACTAATATGGGTTTTTAGGGCTAGATCACTAAACAACACATGCTTCTCCGTTCTCCCTATATATATGAACTAATGCAAATCCTAACCCTACATTAAAAAATATCCTAACCGTCAACAACGGGTGGCTAACTAATTTAGGGTGTTTAGAGCTAGTCACTAATATGGGTTTTTAGGGCTAGATCACTAAACAACACATGCTTCTCCGTTCTCCCTATATATATGAACTAATGCAAATCCTAACCCTACATTAAAAAATATCCTAACCGTCAACAACGGGTGGCTAACTAATTTAGGGTGTTTAGAGCTAGTCACTAATATGGGTTTTTAGGGCTAGATCACTAAACAACACATGCTTCTCCGTTCTCCCTATATATATGAACTAATGCAAATCCTAACCCTACATTAAAAAATATCCTAACCGTCAACAACGGGTGGCTAACTAATTTAGGGTGTTTAGAGCTAGTCACTAATATGGGTTTTTAGGGCTAGATCACTAAACAACACATGCTTCTCCGTTCTCCCTATATATATGAACTAATGCAAATCCTAACCCTACATTAAAAAATATCCTAACCGTCAACAACGGGTGGCTAACTAATTTAGGGTGTTTAGAGCTAGTCACTAATATGGGTTTTTAGGGCTAGATCACTAAACAACACATGCTTCTCCGTTCTCCCTATATATATGAACTAATGCAAATCCTAACACTACATTTACAAATACCCTAACCGTCAACAACGGGTGGCTAACTAATTTATGGTGTTTAGAGCTAGTCACTAATATGGGTTTTTAGGGCTAGATCACTAAACAACACATGCTTCTTCGTTCTCCCTATATATATGAACTAATGCAAATCCTAACACTACATTAAAAAATATCCTAACCGTCAACAACGGGTGGCTAACTAATTTAGGGTGTTTAGAGCTAGTCACTAATATGGGTTTTTAGGGCTAGATCACTAAACAACACATGCTTCTTCGTTCTCCCTATATATATGAACTAATGCAAATCCTAACCCTACATTAAAAAATATCCTAACCGTCAACAACGGGTGGCTAACTAATTTATGGTGTTTAGAGCTAGTCACTAATATGGGTTTTTAGGGCTAGATCACTAAACAACACATGCTTCTCCGTTCTCCCTATATATATGCACTAATGCAAATCCTAACCCTACATTAAAAAATATCCTAACCGTCAACAACGGGTGGCTAACTAATTTAGGGTGTTTAGAGCTAGTCACTAATATGGGTTTTTAGGGCTAGATCACTAAACAACACATGCTTCTCCGTTCTCCCTATATATATGAACTAATGCAAATCCTAACCCTACATTAAAAAATATCCTAACCGTCAACAACGGGTGGCTAACTAATTTATGGTGTTTAGAGCTAGTCACTAATATGGGTTTTTAGGGCTAGATCACTAAACAACACATGCTTCTTCGTTCTCCCTATATATATGAACTAATGCAAATCCTAACACTACATTTAAAAATATCCTAACCGTCAACAACGGGTGGCTAACTAATTTATGGTGTTTAGAGCTAGTCACTAATATGGGTTTTTAGGGCTAGATCACTAAACAACACATGCTTCTCCGTTCTCCCTATATATATGAACTAATGCAAATCCTAACCCTACATTAAAAAATATCCTAACCGTCAACAACGGGTGGCTAACTAATTTAGGGTGTTTAGAGCTAGTCACTAATATGGGTTTTTAGGGCTAGATCACTAAACAACACATGCTTCTCCGTTCTCCCTATATATATGAACTAATGCAAATCCTAACACTACATTAAAAAATATCCTAACCGTCAACAACGGGTGGCTAACTAATTTAGGGTGTTTAGAGCTAGTCACTAATATGGGTTTTTAGGGCTAGATCACTAAACAACACATGCTTCTTCGTTCTCCCTATATATATGAACTAATGCAAATCCTAACCCTACATTAAAAAATATCCTAACCGTCAACAACGGGTGGCTAACTAATTTATGGTGTTTAGAGCTAGTCACTAATATGACTTTTTAGGGCTAGATCACTAAACAACACATGCTTCTCCGTTCTCCCTATATATATGAACTAATGCAAATCCTAACCCTACATTAAAAAATATCCTAACCGTCAACAACGGGTGGCTAACTAATTTAGGGTGTTTAGAGCTAGTCACTAATATGGGTTTTTAGGGCTAGATCACTAAACAACACATGCTTCTTCGTTCTCCCTATATATATGCACTAATGCAAATCCTAACCCTACATTAAAAAATATCCTAACCGTCAACAACGGGTGGCTAACTAATTTATGGTGTTTAGAGCTAGTCACTAATATGACTTTTTAGGCCTAGATCACTAAACAACACATGCTTCTCCGTTCTCCCTATATATATGAACTAATGCAAATCCTAACCCTACATTAAAAAATATCCTAACCGTCAACAACGGGTGGCTAACTAATTTATGGTGTTTAGAGCTAGTCACTAATATGACTTTTTAGGGCTAGATCACTAAACAACACATGCTTCTTCGTTCTCCCTATATATATGAACTAATGCAAATCCTAACCCTACATTAAAAAATATCCTAACCGTCAACAACGGGTGGCTAACTAATTTATGGTGTTTAGAGCTAGTCACTAATATGGGTTTTTAGGGCTAGATCACTAAACAACACATGCTTCTCCGTTCTCCCTATATATATGCACTAATGCAAATCCTAACCCTACATTAAAAAATATCCTAACCGTCAACAACGGGTGGCTAACTAATTTATGGTGTTTAGAGCTAGTCACTAATATGACTTTTTAGGGCTAGATCACTAAACAACACATGCTTCTTCGTTCTCCCTATATATATGAACTAATGCAAATCCTAACCCTACATTAAAAAATATCCTAACCGTCAACAACGGGTGGCTAACTAATTTATGGTGTTTAGAGCTAGTCACTAATATGGGTTTTTAGGGCTAGATCACTAAACAACACATGCTTCTCCGTTCTCCCTATATATATGCACTAATGCAAATCCTAACCCTACATTAAAAAATATCCTAACCGTCAACAACGGGTGGCTAACTAATTTATGGTGTTTAGAGCTAGTCACTAATATGACTTTTTAGGGCTAGATCACTAAACAACACATGCTTCTTCGTTCTCCCTATATATATGAACTAATGCAAATCCTAACCCTACATTAAAAAATATCCTAACCGTCAACAACGGGTGGCTAACTAATTTAGGGTGTTTAGAGCTAGTCACTAATATGGGTTTTTAGGGCTAGATCACTAAACAACATATGCTTCTCCGTTCTCCCTATATATATGCACTAATGCAAATCCTAACCCTACATTAAAAAATATCCTAACCGTCAACAACGGGTGGCTAACTAATTTATGGTGTTTAGAGCTAGTCACTAATATGACTTTTTAGGGCTAGATCACTAAACAACACATGCTTCTTCGTTCTCCCTATATATATGAACTAATGCAAATCCTAACCCTACATTAAAAAATATCCTAACCGTCAACAACGGGTGGCTAACTAATTTAGGGTGTTTAGAGCTAGTCACTAATATGGGTTTTTAGGGCTAGATCACTAAACAACACATGCTTCTCCGTTCTCCCTATATATATGAACTAATGCAAATCCTAACCCTACATTAAAAAATACCCTAACCGTCAACAACGGGTGGCTAACTAATTTATGGTGTTTAGAGCTAGTCACTAATATGGGTTTTTAGGGCTAGATCACTAAACAACACATGCTTCTCCGTTCTCCCTATATATATGCACTAATGCAAATCCTAACCCTACATTAAAAAATATCCTAACCGTCAACAACGGGTGGCTAACTAATTTATGGTGTTTAGAGCTAGTCACTAATATGACTTTTTAGGGCTAGATCACTAAACAACACATGCTTCTTCGTTCTCCCTATATATATGAACTAATGCAAATCCTAACCCTACATTAAAAAATATCCTAACCGTCAACAACGGGTGGCTAACTAATTTATGGTGTTTAGAGCTAGTCACTAATATGGGTTTTTAGGGCTAGATCACTAAACAACACATGCTTCTTCGTTCTCCCTATATATATGAACTAATGCAAATCCTAACCCTACATTAAAAAATATCCTAACCGTCAACAACGGGTGGCTAACTAATTTAGGGTGTTTAGAGCTAGTCACTAATATGGGTTTTTAGGGCTAGATCACTAAACAACACATGCTTCTTCGTTCTCCCTATATATATGCACTAATGCAAATCCTAACCCTACATTAAAAAATATCCTAACCGTCAACAACGGGTGGCTAACTAATTTATGGTGTTTAGAGCTAGTCACTAATATGGGTTTTTAGGGCTAGATCACTAAACAACACATGCTTCTCCGTTCTCCCTATATATATGAACTAATGCAAATCCTAACACTACATTAAAAAATATCCTAACCGTCAACAACGGGTGGCTAACTAATTTATGGTGTTTAGAGCTAGTCACTAATATGACTTTTTAGGGCTAGATCACTAAACAACACATGCTTCTTCGTTCTCCCTATATATATGAACTAATGCAAATCCTAACCCTACATTAAAAAATATCCTAACCGTCAACAACGGGTGGCTAACTAATTTATGGTGTTTAGAGCTAGTCACTAATATGGGTTTTTAGGGCTAGATCACTAAGCAACACATGCTTCTCCGTTCTCCCTATATATATGCACTAATGCAAATCCTAACCCTACATTAAAAAATATCCTAACCGTCAACAACGGGTGGCTAACTAATTTATGGTGTTTAGAGCTAGTCACTAATATGACTTTTTAGGGCTAGATCACTAAACAACACATGCTTCTTCGTTCTCCCTATATATATGAACTAATGCAAATCCTAACCCTACATTAAAAAATATCCTAACCGTCAACAACGGGTGGCTAACTAATTTATGGTGTTTAGAGCTAGTCACTAATATGGGTTTTTAGGGCTAGATCACTAAACAACACATGCTTCTCCGTTCTCCCTATATATATGCACTAATGCAAATCCTAACCCTACATTAAAAAATATCCTAACCGTCAACAACGGGTGGCTAACTAATTTAGGGTGTTTAGAGCTAGTCACTAATATGGGTTTTTAGGGCTAGATCACTAAACAACACATGCTTCTCCGTTCTCCCTATATATATGCACTAATGCAAATCCTAACCCTACATTAAAAAATATCCTAACCGTCAACAACGGGTGGCTAACTAATTTATGGTGTTTAGAGCTAGTCACTAATATGACTTTTTAGGGCTAGATCACTAAACAACACATGCTTCTTCGTTCTCCCTATATATATGAACTAATGCAAATCCTAACCCTACATTAAAAAATATCCTAACCGTCAACAACGGGTGGCTAACTAATTTAGGGTGTTTAGAGCTAGTCACTAATATGGGTTTTTAGGGCTAGATCACTAAACAACACATGCTTCTCCGTTCTCCCTATATATATGCACTAATGCAAATCCTAACCCTACATTAAAAAATATCCTAACCGTCAACAACGGGTGGCTAACTAATTTATGGTGTTTAGAGCTAGTCACTAATATGACTTTTTAGGGCTAGATCACTAAACAACACATGCTTCTTCGTTCTCCCTATATATATGAACTAATGCAAATCCTAACCCTACATTAAAAAATATCCTAACCGTCAACAACGGGTGGCTAACTAATTTAGGGTGTTTAGAGCTAGTCACTAATATGGGTTTTTAGGGCTAGATCACTAAACAACACATGCTTCTCCGTTCTCCCTATATATATGAACTAATGCAAATCCTAACCCTACATTAAAAAATATCCTAACCGTCAACAACGGGTGGCTAACTAATTTATGGTGTTTAGAGCTAGTCACTAATTCATATCAAACAATTTATTGAGAAAAGTGTCGTTCCTGAGAGCTCCCTGTGATATTCCATATATGGTCAATATATTCCATATTTGAAAAGCAGGGCGGATCATCGAATACTAGAACACGTTCAGGAAGTGTAGCGAGCCGGCAGAAGAGAGGCGGATACAACGTAGGCTACAGGAAATGCGATTTAAAAAATCGATAGCGAAATTTGAAAAGGATGAGCGTATGCCTCACTAGCATCTAAGTCAGACCCAAATATTACTCTGAACGACAACAATTGTTTGATATGTGGGTTTATGAAATACAACAACAACAACAACAATTTATTCACACTCTTTTAACAAATAGGAATTTACAGTGAAAAACAGTTTGCTAAAATTAGAGTGCTGGGATGCCAGAAGTAGCTTAAATTAAACTAATCGAGTCTGGCACCCCAAAAATGTAGTAAGTTATATATGAGATTATTGGTCAGACAAGAAAACACGAACACACACACATTATACAAGTATAAGTCAGTCACTATTTACATTTAAATCAGACAGATACACGTACAAGCTGAAAGGAAGATCTATATTGTATATTTTAATATGATAAGGAGAGCACTAATATTGATTCAAAATCTGTTTAGTAAGACTTGATTTAAATAACTTTCTAGAATGTAGTGTCTTAATGTCTTCACAAATTGAATTCCAGGTTGTGACACCATTGTATCGTAAGCTGAATTTACCGTAATTTGTACGAACTTTTGGAGTATAATAAGTACATTTAGAGGCTAGTCTAGTATTATAAGTATGTACTTTTTTGATTGGAATGAAAAAATCTTTGAACATAGATGGAAGATTATTGTTGTAAAAGTCAAACATGAAAAGAGCAGTATGCAAGTAAACCAAATCTTGCAATTTTAAAATATTCAACTTTGTAAAGAGGGGGCTTGTATGTGCATCAAATTGAGAAAAGGTAATAATACGTTATGATTTCTTTTGAATAATGATTATTTTATTAAGTGTAGTAGCGTATGTATTTCCCCATGCAAGTAAGCCATAGGTAAAGAAAGGATATATTAATGAATAATATAAGTTAACTAAAGTACTTAAATTTACATAATGACGTATTTTCGTTAATATGCCAATCCCTCTTGATATTTTCTTTAATATTTCTTGAGTCTGAAATACATCACCGCTAATCCAAATCCTAACCCTACATTTAAAAATACAACTCGCAACTTCATGACTAGCAATATACCTGTACGCTATGAAATCATATCAAACTTCTGTTTTACGAAAGGTCACCAGACGTGAGTCACGCTCCGCCCCCTCCGGGAGTTCACTCAACTGTTCGCCAAAATCGCAATTTTCTTTCAATTTGTTAATTTTATGGCTCGTAAAGAAAAAAACTAAAAAACCTACGAACGGAATAAAAAACAATAATGTCTTTTCTCTGTAGTTTTAATAGTTTAAACCCCATAAAATTTTCCGCGGTCAACTTGCAATTGTTTTAACTTGTTTTCGACCGGTTGAACCAAAATATACAAGGCGTTCCTCTATTTCTGGGCATGGGAAAAGAACTAATCAAAAACCTACAACCGAATTCAATTAGTCTATTGAATTTCCCACGTTTTGATGTATAGTTTGCCCACATTCGTAATGAATAACCGCGGTCAAAATGACAACAAAAATTTGCACTTGCTTGCAATACTTGTTCTTCCTGTCGACGAAGCGCTCGGGAGCAACATACTGCAAATGCTGCGGGCTCACAACGCGCTGAATGTCCACTTTTATGCACGAAATTAAGATTACGCATGCGGAATACGGAAATAAGCTGTCCGCACTGGCCTGGACACTAGCAAGAGCAAATGTTCTCGCTTGTATGAGATAAGTTTCATATGCATAAAACTGTTGTAAACGAACTCAAGGTCAACGATACTAAAATTAATTCTCCTGATGAAATAGTGGAAGCTTTCAATACTTATTTTTCCAATATTGCCCCAAATTTGGCCAACTCAATGGCCGACTCTAGCGTTACGTTTGAGCAGTTTGTAAAGCCTTGCCAATCTAACATATCACGCTTTAAGCTGATATCTAATGAAAAGATACTCAAGCTCTTGAGTAGTCTCTCTAATTCTAAAGCAACAGGCATTGACAAAATATCTGGAAAAATGTTAAAAATTGCAGCACCTGCTATTTCCCCGGCACTTACACATATTTTCAACAATGCCATTATTTCGAGCTGTTTCCCAGACGAGTGGAAAATAGCCAGGGTCTTGCCTCTTTTTAAAAAAGGGGGAAAAACGCAGCGGATAATTACAGACCAATTTCCATTCTGCCTGTAATTAGTAAGATAATGGAAAAATTATGTTTGAACAGTTATCAGTGAATATCTCACATCAAATAGTATACTTTCTGAGCATCAGTTTGGCTTTCGAAGACATCACTCAACTGCTTCATGATCAGCTCTTTTGGATAGCACAAACAGCTGGTTTGTAAACATGGATCGGAAAATGTTTAATTTGGTTGTATTTCTGGATCTAAACAAGGCATTTGATACGGTCAATCATAGTGTTTTACTGCGCAAGTTAGAACTATATGGTATCACCGGCAATGCCTTATCCTTAATACTATCATACTTACTAACCGCAAGCAAAAATGCCAGCTGAATGATGCAGTGTCTTCGGAAAGCCAGATTACGTGCGGTATCCCTTACGGCTCTATTCTTGGCCCACTCTTCTTCCTCCTATATATAAATGATTTACCAGAGTGTCTTAGTCGGGCTTCTCCTCGGATGTTTGCAGATGACACAAACCTAACGACATCTGGAAATACTATAGAGGAAGTTGAGACGGCCATGAACGACGACCTTGAATGTGTAAAGGAGTGGCTATTAGCAAACAAATTAAGCTTAAATGTCGCAAAAACGGAATTTTTGTTAATTGGCTCGCATTATAACCTTAGTACCCTTCAATCTCAACCGTGTATTACGATTGATGATAAAACTCTAAAACAAGTTTACCATAGTATGGTTCTTGGCGTTGAAATAGACCAACATCTATCCTGGGACAAGCACATTGATAATGTTGCCAAAAAAGTCAGCTCAGGAATAGGAGCCATGAGACGAATTCGAGATTTTGTTGAAATAGCCACTCTAGTCAGCATATACAACGCATTAGTTCAGCCTCATTTTAATTACTGTAGTGAGGTATGGGATACCTTTGGTCAAGGTCACTCTAATAGGCTTCAGAAACTCCAGAACAGGTCTGCAAGACTAATTATGAATATGAGTAACGATACCCCTGCCATAGAGGCTTTAAATGCCTTAGGCTGGGAAACTCTAGAAACTCAACGAGCAAAGTCAAAAGTAAAACAAATGTATAAAGTGACCAATGGCTTAGCTCCGAGATGCCTTGCAGATCCGTTCTCGAGTAAGAAGAATACAACTCAATATAACCTCAGGGGCTCCTCTGCCTCACTGCAGTTACCACTACCAAAAACGGAATATCTCAAGAAAAGCTTCTCATATAGCGGAGGTAAATTGTGGAATTCGCTTCCTGAAGCCATTCAAAAATCTGACTCCCTATCTATCTTTACTAGCAGAATTAATGCTCACACTTTTACATGATTCTATTTAGTAAAGGTTTTTATAGTAATAAATTAGAGTAGTTATTATTAATGTAGTAGTTATTATTATTAGTCGTTAGTATTAATGTAGTTTCAGTATAAATTTTAAATTAATAGTTTAATTTTTTATGGCTTTGTAACCACACGCCCCTTGTGGAAACCAGCTTTTTATCTAATAGTTGACGGGGCAAGCGTGTATAAAATAAAGTTTTAATTACTTACTATATTCACTGTTTGAGTAGCCAATCAGAGCGTGCGAAAAGTGATTTTCACCACAATTGCCGGTAATCTCGCAATCTGATTGGTCGATGTGCGGTGGTAAATGAGAGTCCAGACAACGGTGCTGACGCGAGAAAGTTATAGACAATGCTGGCTCTTTCAAAGCTGTCACGCTTTGTAACGAAACTTCCTTGTACGTTTTCTAATATTGTTGTAAAAAAACAAATTTCCTCTGGTTTTCCGTGGTGTGGACTCGGCTGCGCCTTGTGAGTCCACAACAAATTTTGACCATGTAATGACGTAAATCGTGGTAAATAAGAGTCCAATTCCCTGCTGTGGTATATACTAAATACTAATATTCATTATCATTCTTCTCAGTTTCAGCGCGGGAATTCTAATTCTAAATATAGCCACATCTACTCCTGTGCTGGGGGCCAAACCATGCCGAGGATCGCATTTAGAAGTAACACGAAACTCCGCGCGAAATGGGTGCGATGGGTGGGATGCAATGGACGACACATTCCGGAATTGGAAACGCTAGCGTGTTGTCCTAATTTTTTCTATCAGTTTAATGGAACGCGTTCAAGAAACTATAGAATCGCACATATTATATCCATGGGAGAAAGGAACCTTAGCTGCAACTCTTAGATCTGCTTCACAAAACCTTCTCACAGTACCAACATCGAACACTAAGTCCTATGGTGATATATCTTTTTCAGTTCCTGCTCCCAAACTCTGGAACTCCCTGCCATCACACATTAGATGTGCAGATACTCTTAGTTTATTTAAGTCCTCTCTCAAGACCCACCTTTTTCGTGAATATTTTCTTATTTTGTAATATATTGTATATTGGTTAGCTTTTTAATATATTTAAGTGTAGTGTTTCATTATTGTAAAGCATTGAGACTTAGTGTAATGCTTTATATATTATTATTATTATTATTATAAATTGAAAAGGCAAATCAGTTCCTGCGTTATCTTAGTTATCTGGATTCGGTTATAAAATTAGAATAACCGTTCATGGTCTCTGGAAGGCTAAAGGTCAGAAATTTAATAGCGGAACTTTAAAAACTGCCAGATTCTGCAAACTCTGCATAGGACATGCGTGTTCATTTCATCGTTGCATTCGTATAGATTCTTCATATTAAAAAACATAGTTATCCGGGCCGTGTCACTTCACAGATAACACCTTAGTGGCGGGGATCAAAACGTTCGACTCCGTATTACTTTGATTGACGTCTCCCGCTGATGCACAGCGCTCTCCTGATATCAGTAGAGCGCTGCGCAACGGAAAACTTGGACGTTATCCGTCCAGGTTCTATTGTTTCCTGCTAATCCCTGAACCAAAATTTCAGGGCTTGCGGCTCCTCGTGACGGTAAGGTAAATACAGCAGGTTTCAATTGAGTGTCGAAAGTTTTCGATGATTGCTTTGGTTTTGCGTTTACTTAGCTTTTCTATTGGCTGTGAAAATGTTTTGTAATCAGTCAGCGAATCAAATTCCAGAGTAAAACCAATCGTAGTTTTGGTTTTGGTCCGTCACGCCATCAATCCACGATTGCGTTTACTTTTCCTCCTGGGCCCGGTTCCTGAAAGCCCGATTAGCGCTAATCCTGGATTAACTCTCAACAAAACATATTAGTTGTCATGGTAATTAACTCTGGATTAGCGCTAATCGGGCTTTCAGGAACCGGGCCCTGATGGTTGCTTTCTCGTGCCAGTGAAACCAATCGGTATTCACTTTAGTTCGTGATTAATTGGTTCGTTGTAATTGCTTTGGTTTTGGCTTTACTACAGTCAATTGAAACCTGCTCTAACGGATATGTGTTGGCTTAAGGCCTACTCTAGCCTGCTTGCCGGCTCTTCTGTATTTTTTTCGGTCGTTTCTTTTCGGATTGGGTCACCTGTGGCACGCGGTCAAATTGCGTGCCACAGGTGACCTAATCCGAAAAGAAACGACCGAAAAAATTACAGAAGAGCCGGCAAGCAGGCTACTTAAGGCCTAACGCTGATGTTACACGAGACAATTTTTAAAGACGATTTTTCGTGCAACAATACAAAAGTGAATATTGTATTTTAGTTTATAATATAACCCAGGTAGTACGAGCGCTCTGATTGGCTTATAGACTCAAAAATCTATGGTCTATTGTGCCGGTAAACACATAGAAATCGGCACGCCTGCTTGCATTGTGTCGTAGTTATATCATAAAAGCAATAGACCATTTCAATGTGTTTACTGACTAAATAAAGCACTTGGGATGTTGGGAGAACACAAGAAATGCTTGAAAATCACGTGCCTTCTTATTGTGTTCTCCCAACGTCCCGCGTGCTTTATTTCGCCAGTAAACACATTGAAATGCGTGGTCTATTGCTTGAATATACCACACCAGTGAATATATTGCTTTCCGCGCGCTGTGGCGGTGAATCAGGTGGCGGCTCGGTATATATCCACCATTATAACCAATCAAATATGTTCTCTCGCGCGCGATTGGTTACCCGATATTTTCTCTGCGTGAGCGGGAAATATCAGCGAATACACCCCCTGTAAGCGTATAAGCGCGCATCAAAGAAAATATTTGAAGGATGATAACAACAATAGCCTACATTGTGGCGTCGAAATATGCCCTGATATTTGTCCTTGGACATTATCTGATCCTCGAAGCTCACAGTTTCCCTCGATTTTCGCTCTTAGGAACTGTTCTCTTCTCGGATCAGATAATGTCCGCGGGCGAAATATCAGGGCATATTTCAACGCCACAAATAGGTTATTGTATTTCTATTCACCTCCACTTCGGTGAGTAATTGTTAACTGCTATAGTGTAACATGGCGGGCTGGACGATTTTTAACGCAATCTTCGTTTAACATTGTTGACCGAATTTTGTTGGAGTTGCTTCGTGTAAAGCCGCAGCTACAGACTTTCTGAAAAACTCTCGCGTCCCCAGCGCGCGGTAGTGGCTATACGGACGACAAACTTTGGCGACAAATGTTGACAAGAAGGCCGCACAACATATGAAATACTGCATGGATACAAAGAGGTTATTACACGGAAAGTTGCTTAACAGACAAATTAAGCGCGCTGCTGACATTGCTCGTAACGACGCGTTACATACTAAACGTTCGCAAAACTCACAACGTATACCATTCGTTACCACTTATAACCCAGCACTTCCTAACATTTCTCGTATAATTCACAAACATCTTAATATACTACTTTCATCCGATCGTTGCAAAAACGTTTTTGTTAGCTTTCCTCTCGTTTCCCACCGACGTTGTCCTAACCTTCGTGACCTTCTAGTTAAATCACAATTACCCAATAACACTACTAATCATTCCACGCGCACACTCCCACTTGGCTCATTCCGTTGCGGACAAAATTGTGCCACTTGCCCTTACATCGTCAACGGTCTTAAACAATACACTTTCCATTCCACAGGTGAAACCCGTTTAATCCATTCGCATATCACTTGTAACTCTAAAAAATTAATATACATGGTACAATGTAATCTCTGTCACCTCCAATACATAGGTGAAACCAAACGACGCCTCAAAGACAGATTCAACGAACATAGACGATCAGTTGACAAACCTAACATTAAGTCTAAACCCTCCACTGTTGCAGAACATTTTCTTTCTAACCCTAACCATTCTAAAACTAACATGCAACTCATTCCCTTAGAACTCATGCATTCCTCACGAGACTCGATTCGTAAAGCCAGAGAATCCTACCTTATAGACAAGGCCAAAACACTTGAACCTCATGGCATCAATAGACGTGATGAAACCTAGCTCACTTTTACCTTATTTTCTATTCATCTATTCACATTGTATTAGTTTTTTGCACCCATTAGTTTATCGTAATTTGTTACCTTCCTTTATTTACCTTATCTACATCACTTTATTATTTCATCATTTTTTACCAGTATCCGTTCCATTGCGTCACTTCCTATTTACATATTGTGAAATCCTATATATTGTGAAATCCTATATATTGTAACCCCCTATTTTAGAACTCTCTAGTTACAACATCTAGTACCTGAAGAAGGCTAGTTTGGCTAGCCGAAATATAGTACGTTTAAAACTATACACGTTGTTTCAGCTTTGCTATAGTCCTTGGACTTCTCGCTTCTATCTATTATTTAGCCTTATTCATTTGGCTAGATCCGCTAATGTCATGTGACAGGCGCCGGTAAAGTTTTAGGGTGGTTACACATGTGACAAGTCCGTACTTTTTGTCGCTAAAAATTCAACTCATTGAATTTCTCGCAATATTTTCCGATATTTCAGTTTTCAGCTGTCGGGTCGCCTGTGCAAGTGGCTACACGAGTGATTTTCACCGCACCTGGTGACGTGACAGCTTTTTTAGAAAGTTGCGTCGTGTAGTACCCTCGCCGTTGACTTTTCGCGCAATATCGTCCCAAAAACCTGTTCGCTACGCCTACCGTGAAACGAGGCTACGTCTACGGGTGTCGGAATAGGAGCCTAGGTGCTAGTTAGCTGTTACGCTAAAAATCGTTGCGTCACAGTTCATGACATGGAATAATGATAATACACCAATCGTATGGGCTCCTATGTTAGATTAATTATTATGTAATGGTCCAGATAAGAACTGTTAGTATGCTCCACGGCAAGGAATGTTAAAGGTGTTAATTTTCTATTATGCTTTCTCGTAATTTCATTGGTTGATACTCATTGGTTGATACTTCAATAGAAACCCATCGAAATAATGCATTTTCATTCGATATTTTTTGTGGTTTGAATTTATTTTTGATCAAACTAAAAGAATATCGTGTGTGGGGAAAGTTCTCAAATTTGCGATTTAAAAATCGTTTGGTTTCTCTATATCCGATTGGCTGGATGGTGGCTTGTCTGAGTTTTCACAGAAAAAAGAGCCAATATATTTAGCATAAAAAGTTCTTTATTTTCGAGATGAAGTTTGGACTGTAGACACCTCCTAAAGTACTGAAGGCATATTCAAGCAAAATCGTATGTGAGGGAGGCTGGGGAGGCTCATTGCAGCCGAACAATGGATTCTACTACAGTTCTTATCTGGACCATTACTTACTTATAGCAGGGAATCCATGTTTTTTTTTATTGCTAATGAGCGCCAACATGGCTGCCACAGTTTATTTGGCTCTGTACATTATTGCAGTTTTTCTCGTCAATATCAGTTCGCTCTTGTCTCCTGTCGTCTATAATTGAGCTATCTACCAGTCCAGAAGGCTACTGCGACCTACGTCTGAGTTATTAGGAATATGTTACTGACTATTTTGTCGATTTGGGGCGCTGCCGAAAGTCGCATTTAAAGTTATTAATAACCACTACTGGATTCTCCAAGAATGGTGTCCCAGGAAATTTGCACCCCCGTAAATGTGCACTCCCCGGTGCAACTTTCCTAGACATTTTGCCTAGGAAATTTGCACCCCCCCTTAGGAAATTTGCACCTCCTCCCAGAGTCTATCGTTTTCTTACCTACTGATCTGAATTAAGCGCGTTAAATTTTCGTAATTAAGGTTACGTAACATACTCACTTACGGTTTAGGTTTCTTATCTCTTGAATAATTTTTATTCTGAAATTGTTTTGCTCAGAAGTTTACGCTATGTTAGCGCGTGCATAGCGGGCCACTGAATAGACCACTAACTGAAAGGCCGCCGCAAAGTAACGACCTTGAAATGACAAATTCTTAACATCAAAAACGCGTTAATCGAATATTGAGATTAGACACAACTCATTAGATATGTAGAAGTCTTACAGAAACTTAGGGGCCGACCATTTGACTTTTGAGGGGGGGGGGGGGGGGGGGTGGGTGTTTTTGAAAAAAAATAACCTGCAAGCCAACGGTGGCGAAAAAAAAATATCCTGCAAGCGGAAAAGCTTTGTTCTGGCTCCGCTTTTTTCGCAAAAAAAAATTCGTGCAACAACACTGCTAAAGAAAAAAAAATCGAGCACAGACAAGAACAAACACCCCCCCCCCCCCCCCCCCCCCCCCCCCCTCAAAAGTCAAATGGTCGGCCCCTTAGGAAATTTCGGCACTCCCATGTCTTTTTGAATGAATGAATCGTATTACTTAATAATACTGTAAGGTGATTTGAATTGAACGCCGATAGTTTATGTATAGTGTTCTTATCTACATACTTTAGGACCTAGTTGCACTCCCTGTATCTTGCATATTCTTATTCTAAAGATGATCCGAATTGAGCGCCGATAGTATACGTACAGCTTTTACTGAAGCCTTATAAATCTGCACTCCCTGTGTCTTGCATCGTATTTCTCTAAGGTGATTTGAATCGAACGCCCGGCCGATAGTTTACGTAACGTAGTCACAGTTGCTTAGCTCTTGAATTATTTTATTTTAAAATTATTTGGCTTTGCTTTGCAATGTTAGCGCGTAAATAGCGGGCCACTGAATAGACCACTAATCAAAGACCGACCCGATAATTGAATTTGGCCTGTTTGGCGGGACTCTTAAAATAATCCAGTTACAATTTGCTAAAATCAAAATCCTGTTAATTGAATATTGAGATACAATTATTATTTAAATCCAGCTTCATGGAATTAGATTTAAAACTCCCTCGTTTGAAAATCTTTTTGAAAATTGAGTGCTGCTAATTATGACTTATTTTAGAATTGGTAAAACAAAAGATTGGTTATCGACTAATAGAAATAAGCCGTATTTCGATCCCAAGTGTTGCACACTGACAGTGGTGTATAAAAGACTTTGCGAGCTGTCACGGTTCAAAATGAGTTGCCTGCGGAGGAGGGTAATGAGATTCCTAGGTCGCTTCTGCTATGTCTGCCTCAGTATAAAGATAAGAAACGTCTCAAGAAACACTTAAAATAGTTTTTGGTAAGGGGGTGCAAATTTCCTAAGGGGGTGAACATTTCCTAACGAAGCTATTGCCTGAGTTTGGACCGAATCAGCTCAAGGCTACTAAAGCTTTCATTGATTATGATTTTAATATTTTTATAAAGAACGGTAAAATTCACACATAAAATACAATACAAGGAGAAAGAACGATTTTAGACTTCCAATATCCATATATACGTTATATCCGTAGGCGGATCATGTCCTGGAATGGATATCACAGAGAAGCCATGGCCATGTTTATTCCATGCAATTGGTAACCGCAAATCCGGTGTCACAGGAAATTTGCACCTCCAGGAAATTTGCACCCCCGGTGCACCTCCGGTGCAAATTTCCTAGGATATCCTTAAAATCATATTTCCTTAAAATCATAATCAATGAAAGCTTTAGTAGCCTTGAGCTGATTCGGTCCAAACCAATAGCTTGTTTGTCTTCATTAATTGCTTGAAGGCAAAAGACATTTTCACTGTTATTTGTCCTAGCCAGAGTAATGCTGCCAATGGCGCCGACCAGAGATTGGAACTTTGCTGCTAAGAAAGGTCCGATCGATGTGAAGTGGTTGTTAAGAGCACAAGCGATCTATTTGTACCGCCGATCAGATTGGATAAAGGTCGGTGGTGCGTGAAGTGCGTGACAAATGTAAGAACAAGAGATCGAAGTTAATACAGTCAACTCTCCGCTAACGGACACTCTCGTAAGCGGATAGCTCTACGTACTTACGGACGCCTTTTCAAATCCCCGTTTTACCTCCCAGTCAAACTCTGTATTTACACATTCCCGTAAGCGGACACTCTCTCGTAAGCGGACGCGGACACTTTTGAAAATGAAAATTGGATTTTTCTTTTGTTTACGCTCTCTCGTAAGCGGACACCCCATGTATAATAATTGACTCTTGGCAATGAAATTTGTCATAGGACCAAGCAAACCTTCTCTGGTCACGATATGTATTTGTTTGTTAATGGGATGTTTTTAAGAAGCACCAAAGTACATGTATGGACGGCAGCAATAAGTCCCGTTTAACTTTTTGTTAAATATAGAAGAGTTATAATATACTTTTTTTTTTTCGAGTTTTAACATTTGACATCAATAAAGAGTTTCGCTTTATATCTTCACTTGCTATTTTTGTCTACCCAATAAAACATAATTAACACCCGCTAATTAACTCTCCCGTAAGCGGACATCCACTCTATTTTTCTTTGGTGCCGCTTATGGGAATAATTCTCGTAAGCGGACAGCTCTACTAACGGACACTTTTTTCAATTCCCGAGGGTGTCCGCTTACGAGAGAGTTGACTGTATTAACATTTTAAGAAAGTAGACAGACTTTGATTAACCTTGCATGTAAATCAACTTTACTAGCTATAGTTCGTGTGGTGTTATATTAACTGACGGCGTTAAGACCGGCCAGGCCCAACAGAAAGCACGCTTAAGTTAGAACATTTCATAGGAATTCGTTTTTGGTGATATTAGTAATGAGTGAATATCGTTATGTTGTATTTCCTGTCTACCATTTCTGTGTACCCACTGAGGATAAATAGGTTATTACAAGAGAGTATAACTAAGAGAGGGAATCGCCAATACGCGCGCTTGTGCGATAATAATGTCTAATAAAATATATTTTAGTAACCGAAGCAAAATATTTTCGCGCCAAATGAAATTGTTGTTGCACCCTTTATATGCTCTCTTGGTTATTATCATTCTCAAAGTTGTCAGTCGAATCACGTCATGCAGTTCCAAACGTGAAAATACTTGTATTATTTTTTTTTCCCATAGGTCGTAGTGCTTTGTTGAATACTTTTCAAACTCCCTGAAACTCCGGATACAGAAAGGGTGTCAAAAATATCCTAATAGAGAAAAAACATGAGTGTATCCCCAAAACTGGTCCTGTTACTTGGAGCTCTATATGGCTTTGTGCTTTCAGCCAAAGGTGAGTGAAGTAGCTGTCCTCCTTTCTGGGTTTAATTTAACTACAGAATACCCTGCCACTTCAAAAGATCACATAAAAACCCTTTGTAACGTGTGCAAAATTCCCCATTATAGCTCAAGTGTATTTAGACTCGTTCTATGAATGATCTGGCGTTGGAAATGGTTAGGGGTTTTTAATGTTTTGGGTGGGTTTTTAGAAGGTTTCTATGAAGTTTGATAAATGCATTAATGAAGCAAGTCGCACTCATCTCGTGGACGTATTTGATTACCAGAATATAAACCGTTTGTGAGTTCCTTTTGCTTGTTTTTTAATCAATGCATTCAAAGGATTTATTTGTTAAACTAGTCGACTGGAATTACGAACCCCTTCCACGCTGAAACTGAGTAGAAAAGCATGTTCTTAGAGCCATAAAATTATTCAGTTTTTGGTCAGTATATACTATCTCAAATCAGCTATTCTAAAATAACATTAAATATATTTGATCCGCCAACAGTTTTTTTCAGATTCTACTGAGAACGTTTTTATTACCTTATTATCTCGGTTGTAATACGACTGTTTAAGAATATCCCCTCAGAAATCAAAGATCCAGATTTTAAATCTACTCAAGCAATTCATTGATGCATTCATTTTTCTTCAAACGAAAACGTTTTATAGGAATATCACATGCGTGACGAGGTTATTCCACAGAAAATTGCATGAGAACCGATATCGCCCGAGTTTCGATTCCTTGAATCGCATAGTCCGATGAATTACTTGACAATTATTTTTACTTTTCAGGTTTGAATCAGTGATATTTTGCTAAGCTTTAAATAGCGCGCGTAGCTCACAGTAGTGGCCACTCTGAACCACCACTCCTCTCAGCCAAGCAGCGTCTGTTTTCGCAAACGCACTCGTGCGATTCAGCTGTGACTATGAGATTCTCTATTTTACTGATGAATTATGTTTAGATTTAGATATATTTGCAATTATGAGCATTTTTTTTTTATCACTGAAAACCCTTCCTCTTTCTTTCCTTTCAGGTTCGTGGAGAACCTTATATGGCACGTGGAGTGACAGCGGTAATACTTGGCAAGGCCACACTGGCACAAAATTTCGATATGGCCCTGCTCGACTTTGGACCACCCCAGTCAACTCCAATAAGTATGGTGAGTTGTGCACGTGGTTAGATTGAAAACTCAAAACCCCTTAGTAATGAGTAACTATTGACCTAAAGAGAAAACAACCAAAAGAAATAAAAGGTGACAATTTAATGGTGGATAAAACTGTGCATCGCCAGATATGTGGTACACTGGAATCCTAAAATGCAGGATACATTAAGGTACCAGGCCGAAATTGCAAAAAACTAAATTGAGCAGCAACAATAATAATTCTGCGTGCCGAAAGTAGAGAAAGTGCTACATTACTACGATCTAGTTTAGGTTGGCAGAAACTTGATGAACAAAGAATAAAACACGAAGCACTAGTAATGTACAAAATCCTCAACGGATTGGCGCCTCGATGTCTTGCTGAGCTCTTTACCACAGTGAACAAAACAACGCACCACGATCTCAGAGGCTCCTGTACGAAGCTTTACATCCCCCGCCCCGAAAATCTTAAAAAGAGTATTTCATATGACGGTGCGACTTTGTGGAATAAACTACCAATTGATCTACGTAATGCAAAATATCTTGACCCCGGCGGGTTCTTCAAGGTAAAAAGGGTAGGGGTGACCGTCGGAAAACCTCGAAAAATACCCTAAAAAAATACCAAACCGTGAAAATTTTCCCACCCAGCTCTTTAAAAAAATTGGGATTTCGCTTTACCATCCCCTAAAAAAATACCGGATCGCCGATTTCAAACGAATAAAATCGTATTTACTTCAAAGCGATGACCAATACCAAATGTCCTCTTCTGTGTGCAATAATTTTGATATGTATACTATATACCGTTAAAAATGTCTTGGATTGAACAAAGTATAGATTTAAAATCCGTTTTGAACATAAGTTAAAAGCGTAGATGTTAATAATAATATAATAATAATATTTATTTACTTATATAGCGCTATTTCCAAAGAATTTCCCAATAGCGCTTTACAACCATTAATGTGCGCATTACAACTACACTAAGCGCTTACAAGATATGAATTCAGTAAACTACTGCAATGAATAAAAATGTAATGTAAAAATTCTATAGCTACTATTAAAATCCAAACTTACAATGATGGAAAACTTACAATGATGGATTAACATATGTACATATCCGTGTGTCTCTGAAGCCATTTTTAATTAACAGTAGGCTTTTCTAAAAAGATAGGTTTTTATCTGCTGTTTAAAACTGGACACTGAGGTTGCAAGCCTTATTTCTTGTGGAAGCGAATTCCACAGGAAGGGCGCCACACAGGAAAATGCCCTGAAACCGCAAGTACGTAAGTTATATGATGGTACAACTAGTCGTTTACTAGATGCACATCGAAGATTACGTCTAGGGACATGAACATCCGATTAGATCTCTAATGTTTGTGGAGTTAGACCGTTTAGCGCCTTATATGTCAGAAGCAGTATTTTGTAAACAATCCGCTCTTCCACCGGCAGCCAGTGCAAGTTAATCACGGTACAGGTGTATATTTTTATATTTAAGCAAGTTAATCAGAACAGGTTGTATATTTTTCAACGCGAAACGACTCCGCTTTGAAACATTGTTTTCTTTAGTTAATTATCCCCTTCGAATCCCAACTACAATTGTCTCAAATACTGTGCCGGGGATTTTTTATATGTTGCGTATTACACATTTAATCCCTTTTCAAAGTTTTGATACAAACCAGGTCATAAAACCTGTTAAGTTTCGACCGATCGATTAGAAAGCTCAGACGAGCGCCCTTGGGACAACACGTTTGGTCAAACATATCAAAATTCTCCACCCCACTTTCTTATCTTCCTTATGTTACATATAAATAACCCCCACCCTCTGGATCATCTGGATAGCCCTGTCTGTCAAATTCCCCTCCCCTCCCCTCCCCCGCTTAACATTAATAGGTGCATAAAACTGAAAGACTTTTCATGCTTTGCCAAAGATCGAAAAAAGGAAACCTCAAAACGTAGTTATAAAATAATGTACCTTCGATAGTATCAAAACTGAATTGCTATTTTATGTGGAAATTATGTCCTGGCGGAACATTTTAAAGGTTTTACCGTATTTCATGAGAAATAAGGAAAATGTTTGTATCTCTATACATTTCTCTGTAAATTTTCACGACCCATTTCACACAGTGAGCAGGGTCAAATAGGTATTGCGCAATACCATGTCGATGGCTACTCAGAATTTGCTACAATCATGCATGTAGTAGAAACACGTACACTAGAACTGCTAGAACAGCTAAGCGTTAGATTCGTGTCTCTCCCCAACCCCCTTTCCCCTCTCTATGTTATCAATCGTGCGCTCGACTGATATTCGCGATATGAATAGGACAGTTCCACATGCACAGTCTACTGGAGTATGATGGTATTTCTGACTGACGGGCATATTAACGTTTATCACTCTAGTATATTGAAGTAATGTTTTAGTCATTATATAACAGTGCAATGTGAACCGTATTGAACCGTATTATGATAAATTGTTGCCATCTGTTAAATTCCTTTTGTCAGACATATATAAACGCCTAAACCTCTCCAAATAATGCACCTATCAATGTTAAGCCTGAGGGGGGAGGGGAGGTGGCAAGGGGTGGGAAGTGACATTTTCTCCCAAAAAAGTCAAATTCCCCACCCCTTGGGACAACACGTTTGGTCAAAAATATCATATATCTGCCCTATCTTTCTTATGTTTCCTATAAATAAACCCACCCTGGGGCAAGCAGCGTATATCAAAATCGGCCCACCCTCGGGATAACCCTGCCTGTCAAAACTCCACCCCTTACTCCCCCCCCCCCCCCCCCCTCGGTAAATATGTGTAAATATAAGTCTTCAAGTAAAATATTGAAAATACTTTCAATCAAGCATTGAAGGAGGGGAGTTTAACTGTAATCAATTAACAGCCACAAAATCGAACACTGATTCCATACATGCGTAGTACCATGACATATAGCCCCTTTAATGTTAACTTCCATACCTGAGATGATTGACCTCAAAAGCTAAGAGTCATTCACCTATCGAAAACGAAGCTAAATGAAACGCCGTATAAAACTGACTTGCTTACGATTGAATTTCTGATTCAAGATGTTTTCTTTCTTATTCGAGCTAAAAATGTGAGCATGTTTTCGAGCAACTTTTTCACAATTTACAATCTGTAAAGGCCTAGTTACGGCACTCCTAACTTGGACACGGCACTCCTAACTTGGGCACGGCACTCCTAACTTGGGCACGGCACTCCTAACTTGGGCACGGCACTCCTAACTTGGGCACGGCACTCCTAACTTGGGCACGGCACTCCTAACTTGGGCACGGCACTCCTAACTTGGGTACGGCACTCCTAACTTGGACACGGCACTCCTAACTTGGACGGCACTTCAAACAGGCAGGACGAGACTACCTTAGTTTTTACAGGGTCTCAGAATCCCTAGTTTTCGGGCACCCATACCCGAAACATTTCCATTTTCACGACAAAAATCGGGGGTGCCGTACCGATACTTTTTGGCACGCGTACCTAAAATTTAGGAGTACCGTGCCTGAAATGCTTGTCGTGTACAGCGCGCTATTGTTTTTGTAGTAATCACAAGTCAAGTCTACACAAGCCAGAACCGAGGCTGTGGTCACGTGTTCAAATACAAGACCGGAAGTTCAATCACCAATTAGTGAGTAGGATCACTGATTTGCTCATACTTGAATAAATATTGTGTGTAAATATAAGTGTTCGCCAAATGTCAGTATCCATTTGTACGAAAGGATGAATGTTTTAACTATTAATGTCACTATTTCTCGGATTTATTGCCACCAACCGATCATTGATCATTGATTATGTTGATAAAAGAAAACCAAGGGCACCACTGATTCAAGCTCAGTAGCATCTGTAAACATGGACAGAAGGACCACTACCCTATTTTTTAGTGTGGCGGCTCCGACTCTATGGAACGCTCTACCACAATACCTGCGCAATATTCAGTCACTTAGTCTTTTTAAATCTTCACTTAAAACGTATCTTTTTAAATTAGCTTTCAATTTATAGTCTTTTCATAATAATTTTAATTGAGATATTTTAATGTATTTAATTAACTTGTTGAAATTGTTTTTATTATTATTCCCTTTGTAGTAATTGTAATGTAATGCGCTTTTGATCATTTTATGGGAAAGGGCGCAATAGAAATTATAATAATAATACCCTGGGTACCAGAGGTTCTAATACCTCTCTCTCTCTATATATATATATATAACAATCAGAATAAAGGTGAAAGAGAAAAATATGCCCTGAGTGGGATTCGAACCCACGGCCTCGGTATACTAGTCTGATGTGTTAACCACTACACCATCAGGACGACCACGCTGGCAACGCAGCCGACTTATTGGTTTTTGTGGTACCGTGAGTTTTCCCAGGCTTTTTCTCTTTCGGGTTCGGGACGGGAAAGCCCATAACTTTCTCAACTAAGCAATTCCTAACTCAAATTTGCTGCATGAAAATTGGAGACCCACCCCCTTTTTGCACCAGCCCCCTCCCTCCTATAATTAATGACCGGTCCCTTATCGCTCAGTGATTTCCTTTGTATTTGCTTCATGAATTCTTGAGTTTGATAAGTACCCTTACTACATACTAGTTCCTCAGGGATAAAAACCAGTTCTAACCAGTTAAAGTGCAGCAGGTTTTTCTATTGTTCTCCACATTGAATCATATCCCAAGGGACCTTGCTAAAGTGACTAACCAGGGTCAGTTCGGATGCGACGAGGCTAATAGATTTAAGCTGAAATCTGATTAATTAGATTAATTAATTAGAGGGGGGGGGGGGGCAGGTGCAAATGGAAAATGCCATGCTCATTTTTGATGACCCCTCCCCCCTGAATTCCCCCTCTAGCTTACTCGTGTTTAGGGTGAATTAGGGGGAGTGGTCATCAAAAATGACTCGCGAATAAGCAAAAACCGTGGACGAATATCCTGCTTGTTGAACGTTGGATCTGTATGAAGATCTAAACAGCCAAATAATAATAAATAGAAGCGAGAAGTCCAAGGACTATAGCAAAGCTGAAACAACGTGTATAGTTTTAAACGTACTATATTTCGGCTAGCCAAACTAGCCTTCTTCAGGTACTAAATGTTGTAACTAGAGAGTTCTAGTTACAACATTTAGTACCTGAAGAAGGCTAGTTTGGCTAGCCGAAATATAGTACGTTTAAAACTATACACGTTGTTTCAGCTTTGCTATAGTCCTTGGACTTCTCGCTTCTATCAAAAATGAGCATGGCATTTTTCATTTGCACCAGCCCCCCTCCTCTAATTAATGACCAGTCCCTAAGTGATCTGATACAGATTTCGGCCTGATTTACATAAACTTTTGCTTCGATTTTCTCGGCCAAAATAAGCTGTATCGCCAAAATAACTAAAAACATACATCTATACTCTATACACCTAGACGTTTGATAAGTCAGATACAGAATTCTTTATGGGATTTACAAACTCTCGCTTTCAGCTCGAGTTTATAAATCCGATACAGCACCCCATTATAAATGACCATAAAGATCGTCCGCTCATATTTTATCTACCACATAAAGGCCTACACCCTGCCAATTATTGTGGGGCATACAATATATGATAGTTCGGTTATGATAAGTTGGTGCACATTTACTGGACCAAGTCCTTATCAATGGAGTTCAGTGAACATGATAGGCTTACACTCTGACTTAAGTCGCGATTTGAATTAGTGAGTAATTTGCTTATGAGTTTAACAGCACGAATGCTGCCATGATCAGTAAGGTGGAGTGAGGAATCTTTCAATTGATCATTCAGTACTCAACGCCTGTTTATTAAGTGACTCCAGCTTCATAGTTACTATTCAATGTCCAGTTCCATTGTTCTCTCTCTGCACTCATCACTGATTGCAGCCTGGTATAACCAGCACACTGCCATTTTATTATTATTGTAGACAGAACTTACTGACTAGCTGTAGTATAGTTAATATCAGGTGCCCAGGACATCAAAGGTATATTTAGCTTTACATTAAGAGAAGCTTAAGGAAAAGATGGAAATAAAAACTAGCCAGCGTACCGTGCGTGATTCGAACAATCAGCCTACCGACTTATAATCATCTACCCCTTTCACTACACTATCACAAGTTCGTTGAGACCTGGAAGAGAAAATAACAATGGAAACCTTGGGAACAATAACTTAACTGCATGCAACAAAATACTTGGAAAACAATGCTTCCTAATGATTCAAGAAAACATGTATTAGTTTTAATGTACAGCAATTCCCACAATATGTGTTATTGCTGCCGGCCTCAGTTACTATATCTAATACGGAGTCACTCAATAAACCTGAGGCGCTGAGTACAGTATACTGAATGATCAATTGAAAGTAGCATATGAAGTATGCATTTAACACGAAAGGAGTCTTCCTGTCTAAAGGCCCGTTTACACAGGCGTTTTTTGTGCAATTTTTGTCGCGATTTCCACTGCAATTATATGTGCAATTTTGCTCGCCATCGAAGTTGCACATTCAAATCGCGCGTGTAACCTAGCGGCGATTTTGATGCAATTTTTGTCGTCACCAAATCGCACTGGTTTCGAGCATGTTCGAAACTGGATCAACTTAATGCAAATTTGCAGCGAGAAAAATTGCAGCGGGACGCGACAAAAATTGCATAAACAATTGCCTGTATAAACGTGCCAGTTAACGTGCCTCAACTTGTGTAACCTAAATTTCAAAGTGGCACCATTTCTCGAGCTTTTAATGAATTTCAATGCACTACACTAATATTCCTGTAGATTACGATTAGCAGCGCGATTTTCTACGTATTTTGATCAGAAATATCCGGAAATTTCTTTTTCTAACCTATTCCTAACCTCTATCTCTAAAATAAAGAAATTATGGGATATATTTCAGACAAAGGCATTATGGGATCGAAAGGCCAGAAAAGTCAGAGCTGGAAAGTGCGTTATTCTGTGCTTAGCACAAACGCAGTGACAAAATAATAACAATAATACAAGGATATACGGTGAAAACTGGATACAGCCCGGTAAACAGGCACAATATCGTTTAATACGTATTACCAGAGAATAACCGTTACATATCATGTATTACAAATAATGTATACAAAAAGTGAAAGACATCAGTGTGGCCAGAAAAAAACCTATCTACCAAAAACCCTTGTTAGGGAAAAAAGATTAGGAAATCTGGGTGGAGCCAGATGTCATTCAGTCCCTCCACAGGACAACGCAATTACTAAAGTAGGAATTACAGGCGCATATACAGATTGATAACTGTTACATATCAAATATTACAAATGATGTATACGTGTCATTCTGTCCCTCCATAGGACGAGTAAAAGAATATAAATTTACAGGCGCATAGATTTAGTAACTACGAGAAGATCCTCGGGAGAAGTTTTGATATACCTTCTCTTCGAACTAGAATTTCTCCAGCCTGCATGTCTGTCCACGAGGTCTGGATCTAAGGATTGACTAATCTCAAAGGAAAAAACAATAACGTTACCGTCTGAAGCAAATCAATAAAACATACAATGTAAAAATCAATTAAGAAAATTATGAATGATATAACTCCCGTAACTGGGTACCACCTGTTCCATCCGAGGCTCCATATATATAAGCTCGTATCCATTCGGATCCTTCTGGCTATGCAATTCCTAAGTTGGACGTATGTGCCTGTGAATCAATAATGATCCTTAGGTTGAAAGCTTAGTTGAGAAGTTATGGGCTTTCCCGTCCCGAACCCGAAAGAGAAAAAGCCTGGGAAAACTCACGGTACCACAAATAACCAAAGTCGGCTGCGTTTCCAGCGTGGTCGTCCTGATGGTGTAGTGGTTAACACATCGGACTAGTGTACCGAGGCCGTGGGTTCGAATCCCATTCAGGGCATATTTTTCTCTTTCACCTTTATTCTGATTATTAATATTAGGGACGGGTTTCTTCTCTCTGTATACTTAATATATAATATATATATATATATATAAATTGACCACATCTCACAACATAACGTTTCGGCATAAATAATACGGTAGGAATTTTTTTTTTTTTTTTTTTTTTTACTGAAAACAAATCGGTGCTATAATTTACAAGTTCGAAGGGAACTACATGACGAAATGGAATTTACAAGTTCCGCTGATCAGAACTACATGCAAAAAATGCACCACGTCATGCGAACATACATGCACGGTGATAGGCTGGAAAATACACTGGCTGAAAAATGCACTGAAACAAACCAAGTAGTGCTATAATTTACAAGTTCGAAGGGAACTACATGACGAAATGGAATTTACAAGTTCCGCTGATCAGAACTACATGCAAAAATGCACTACGTCAATACGGACGTACACAGCAATACCGCTGGAAATGCACTGAAGCAACATACATGCACAGTGATAGGCTGGAAAATACACTGGCTGAAAAATGCACTGAAACAAACCAAGTAGTGCTATAATTTACAAGTTCGAAGGGAACTACATGACGAAATGGAATTTACAAGTTCCGCTGATCAGAACTACATGCAAAAATGCACTACGTCAATACCGCTGGAAATGCACTGAAGCAACATACATGCAGTGATAGGCTGGAAAATACACTGGCTGAAAAATGCACTGAAACAAACCAAGTAGTGCTATAATTTACAAGTTCGAAGGGAACTACATGACGAAATGGAATTTACAAGTTCCGCTGATCAGAACTACATGCAAAAATGCACTACGTCAATACGGACGTACACAGCAATACCGCTGGAAATGCACTGAAGCAACATACATGCAGTGATAGGCTGGAAAATACACTGGCTGAAAAATGCACTGAAACAAACCAAGTAGTGCTATAATTTACAAGTTCGAAGGGAACTACATGACGAAATGGAATTTACAAGTTCCGCTGATCAGAACTACATGCAAAAATGCACTACGTCAATACGGACGTACACAGCAATACCGCTGGAAATGCACTGAAGCAACATACATGCAGTGATAGGCTGGAAAATACACTGGCTGAAAAATGCACTGAAACAAACCAAGTAGTGCTATAATTTACAAGTTCGAAGGGAACTACATGACGAAATGGAATTTACAAGTTCCGCTGATCAGAACTACATGCAAAAATGCACTACGTCAATACGGACGTACACAGCAATACCGCTGGAAATGCACTGAAGCAACATACATGCAGTGATAGGCTGGAAAATACACTGGCTGAAAAATGCACTGAAACAAACCAAGTAGTGCTATAATTTACAAGTTCGAAGGGAACTACATGACGAAATGGAATTTACAAGTTCCGCTGATCAGAACTACATGCAAAAATGCACCACGTCAATACGGACGTACACAGCAATACCGCTGGAAATGCACTGAAGCAACTATTGCTATAATTTACAAGTCCCTATGGAACTACATTCAAATTGGAATTTACAAGTTTCAACACAAGTTCTGCTAATAAGAACTACATGAAGAAAAAGCGCACATGGCCACAATGCCAAAATGTGCAATATTACGGCTCATCAAGCTCAATCAGAGCTACAATACGAAGAGCCAACATCTGAAAACTTGGACAGCCAGAAAAAACTGACGGTTTCCGCTTGTAAATCTGTAGCTGACCGTGCCCGGGAATTAACAGATCATGCCTGTTAGGCAGGACAAGCGAGGCTTTCACAAATGGCGCAAACCGACCAGCGCTACAATGTAACAAAGGCCAAAAATAGGCAGATGGCCAACGCGGCGCGATCAAAATTCCTTTGGCACCATAAACCTGAAGATGCCTTATGGAATCCGCAATTAGATGCACAGGAGGACAAAGCCAATTGATTGTCCGTAAATAGCTTGATCTTTCTACGCTGAATTTTTTGAAGGAACAACCTTGGAACAATGAGCTGCTAAGTGGCCAAACTCCCAACACTAAAGGATAAATGAAAATAAATAATTAATGTCAAACATACAAGGATTAGTAATCAAGATATGACAACCGGTATATAGATCCGGGCTATGCTGGCAGCTTCCAAAAACTAAGAGAAGTGTGCCTGACTGTGGTACCGGCTGAAGAGAAAGACGCTAACAGCGTGTACCCTTAAATACCCTAACACAAAGGATTACTAATGAACTAACACCTAATCAACGCGCTTACCGCGGCACTGCTAAATAAACAACGCACAGAATACAAATACCAGCTATACGTTGTAACGCAGATATTTAGTTATTACCTCTTAAAGCGAACAAGCACACAAGATGAAGCATGTTAACACGAAAGGAGTCTTCCTGTCTAAGGCTCGTTTTGTGTTAACGTGCCTCATGCATATACTTAACACTTCTTGACTGAACTAGAAATGACCTCATTAGAAAACGGAAGAATTGAGGATATGATGATAATCGTATATAAATACATAACTGCAGCCGGCAGACCCAGTGACAATCTCAGAGTGAGATTCAAAAGAAGATGTGAAAAGCAAGGCTTGAGAGCAGATAAACTCATTGGACCATGTGTATATTTAACAATTATTCACCTCAGTGTCGGCGAATAGTGGCCATGATAGATACTTTTCACTGATACTGAGGTGAATAATTGTTTTAGTATATACCACACAAGTGAACAGCCAGCACCAAATAGTATTAAATATTGATTTTCTGTCAAATGGACAAAAACTCGCGCGAAGTGATTATTTATTTTCTGTCAAATGGACAAAAACTCGCGCGAGGTAATCGCTGCTTCATTCAGACGGGTGAATAGCAAAGTATTCACCTCCGGAGTAGCCAATCAGAGCACGCGAAAAGCACTATTCCATATCAAACAATTGTTGTCGTTCAGAGTACTATTTGGGCCTGACTAGATGCTAGTGAGGCATACGCTCATCCTTTTCAAATTTCGTTATCGAATCTTCCAAAAACGATTCGATTTTTTTAATCGCACTTCCTGTAGCCGCCTCTCTTCTGCCGGCTCGCTACACTTCCTGAACGTGTTCTAGTGATTCGACGATCCGTCCTGCTTTCCAAATATGGAATATATTGACCATATATGGAATATCACAGGGAGCTCTCAGGAACGACACTTTCCTCAATAAATTGTTTGATATGACTTGTGTGGTATATCAGTATTAACTATAAATACCACAACCTTTGGAATAAACACTCAGCTACTTTCTCTGCTATTAATTAAATTCTTGAACACCCTACATGATAACATAAGGTAAATATATTTAGAAGTAAGATTCCTAAATACACTTTTACGTAATGGTCCGGATAAGAACTGCGGTACTCTGCGGCAAGAAATGTAAAAAGGTGTTAATTTCCTATTCTTCTTTCTCGTAATTTCATTGGTTGATACTTATAAATTCAATAGGAACCCATCGAGAAAATACGGTACATTTTCATTCGATAATTTTTGAAGTTTTAATTTATAGTTCTCAAATTTGTGATTGACAGATCTTTTGTTTTCTCCCTTTCTGATTGGCTGGACGGTAATTGCTTTGAGTTTTCACAGTAAAAATGGTCAAGAGCACAACAAATACTTTATTTTCTGGGTGTAGTTTCGATTGTGGATATCTCATACAGCACTTTTTCAAGTAAAATCGTATGTGGGGATATGCCCATTGCCGCAAGCCTATTGTTTTTACCCTAGTTATTACGCGGACATTACTTAATAATGTTCTCAAGCATATTGACTATTGAGGCCTGACTCGCCTGTTAATTTGACATATTTTTATTTAAAGGGGGGCTTCCATCCAATCTTTATGAAACTCGGTAGGCCGTTTGTTATCAGTATTTGTAACAATATGAACTACTTGTATCTTTCAAAGTGGTGTCACGTGACTTGAAAACGGCCGTTAACGGTTGAAACCTTGGGACAAAAACGGGATACGGAAAGTGAACTTAAATTAATCTTTTTTCTTCATTCTTCTATGACTCATAATAAGGGCTTGAACTATGCGCAATTTAATCATGTCCAGATCATAACGGAAGTACTTGATTAAAGGAAACAGGTCACGTGACATAGTAAATAGTAAAATATCTTATAATATAAGTGACCGATACCACCTTAAAAGGCGCAAATGCAACGCAAATGTAATTTTAAGCAGTTTGATAGCAAAACAAATCCAAATTTTCCTGTGTAAACTTTCCCCATTTCAAATAACTCGTTTTATGACGTCATCAACTGGGGAATGTCACGTGACACTAAAGGAGACTTCCATCTGATTAAGAAAGTCAAATATTAGGTATTTTCATATTTTGGACAACTTACATATAAATATATCGACAGAGAATTGAAAATCTTTAACATCTCTGCTGGAGGTCTGTTAAGGCCGAAATTTAAGTTACTTGAGTTTGTTGTACTTTTTGTAATAATCAACAATGATTGTAATTACAATAATTAACATTTTGAACATCTGTTTTAGAGCAGTAATTATAGATAGTGCATGGTTTTGTTACTCTCGAATCCGAGTTGAAATGAAGTTACGATGATGATGATGACGATGATGATAATCACTATTTATACAGCCGTGTCACAAAGACCTGGGGCTATTTCATGTGGGCCAAGGCTAACCTCTATATCGCTGGCTCGGGCGCCGAATCGAGCCCGCGAATAGATTACAAGTTTAGCCCAAACACCTGGTACAATCTGAAGACTGAGGTCAGCGGTAGAGTTGTTAAAATCTACATCAATAACAAGTTTGTATACAAAGTGATCATGCAAGGGACTGGGGGCGACTCGCGCACCAACAACTATGTGGGAATCTGGTGTCATAGTACAACTGCAGAAAAAGGGCGGAATTTCAAGGTGCGAGATGGTAAGTACTAATTCCATTTCCAAAATTTCCGCTAGTTTGTCTTTGTTAATTTTAATTGGTCTGTTGTTTAGTGAAATTGTTCATTCATTTTCATTTCTTTATTTGCCACAGATATAAATACCATGATTACATGAATATAGGGTTGCAAGTGGCGAGGGAGCCCAAATAGAAACCATTAGGCTTATGTGATTTGGGGCTACCTCTTTGACCACTGATTGTACTAAAACATTACAGGAGCGGCGCAAAAGAACATGTATGGTAAAAAGACAAGCATAGGACTAGTATAGACGGCTAATTAAACAAATAAATGAATAAAGTTGAGAGAAAAAGGGACGGATTCAAAGAAGGAAATGGTCGTTGCATTACGAATGTCGGAGCTCAGCGTGTTAAAGAATGTTGGACCCTGGTAATTAGCAGAAAACTGTCTAACTTTTGTTCTACAATAAGTAGCATAAAATAGAAGTAAATTGTTTTTATACGAATGCATCAACTTTCCTAAATGAAATAAGTAGATATGTTCGAATTTCAGGAACATAAGCTCCTTGAATATAGGGTCGGTGTGCGCGTCAAATGCCTCCTAAATGAAATAAGTAGATATGTTCGAATTTCAGGAACATAAGCTCCTTGAATATAGGGTCGGTGTGCGCGTCAAATGCCTCCTTGTTAATGATTCTAATTGCACGTTCTTGAAGCATAACAATACGATTAATGTTAGATGGATACGTTGAGCCCCAGACTATAACACAATATTGAAGATATGGATATACAAGAGAATAGTATAAAGTACGTAAGGATGGCTTGGAAAGGCAAAAACCTGATTTATATATAATTCCAACTGATTTAGAGATTTTACTGGCAACGTGGTAAATATGCGGTTTCCAAGACATATGCTCATCCAAAATTACACCAAGGAATACGACCTCTTTGACCTGATCGATCCTATGATTATTTATATCTATGGATAAGTCAATAGCCCACTTCCGCGATATGCTTTACTTGTCACGCACAAAGGTTTCAATACGAGGCCCCGTGCTAAATTAAATTAATACTTTTCACAGAGAAAAGAATAAATTTAATTTAGCACGGGGCCTCGTATTGAAACCTTTGTGCGACAAGTAAAGCATATCGCGGAAGTGGGCTATTGTTTGCCTTTTTGCCTTGGTTAAAAAAACATATAATTTGATTTATTTACATTGATTGACAGCTTATTAGCCTTAAACCATACAGATAACTTGTTCATTTATATGTCAATTATATTCATCAGACAGGGTAACTCTTTATGAGAAAAAAATAGATTGGTGTCATCAGCAAATAAAACTAGTTCAAAAACATTTGAGGCATTACAAAGATCATTAATGTATATCAAGAAGAGCAGCAGGCCGAGTATTGACCTTTGAGGTACTCCACACTTAATACTATTAAATAAGGAACAAGTGCCATTATATTCAACATATTGTAACCTAATGGAGAAATAATTCTTCATCCAGTCAAGGGCCAATCCGCGGATACCATAATGCTCAGGTTTGTCAAACAAAATCTCATGGTTCACAGTATCGAATGCCTTAGAAAGGTCAAGAAAAATTCCCACTGTATATTTTTTCTGGTCGATTGCTGATGTTATTTTATCAAATAAATGTAATAGAGCTAAAGAGGTTGAATAGTTTTTTCCTAAAACCGTATTGGTTTTTAAACGGAATATCATATTTATTAAAATATTTAATTAAGCGGTTATACACAACCCTTTCTAAAAATTTATAAAGATTGACAAAACCGAGACTGGTCTATAATTAGAGAAAAGACTATTGACACCTGATTTAAATAACGGTATGACCCGAGCAATTTTCATCTGGTCAGGAACAATACCAAATTCAATAGATACATTAACAATATGGGTTAAAGTTCCACTACGACGAAAATTTACCATTTCGATTTGCCACTTTCAGTCAGTGTCAATAGGTTAATCAGTATTAGAAATATCCGAAATAGTAAAAAATATTCCCAAATGGGCAAAGTTAAGCCACAACATTTTATGAGATTTACTGGTAAAATCCTGTCCGCCATTACTGGAAGCCGTTCTCAGTATTCAGCGGAAGTGATGTGACATACACTTAACACGACAACCTCGTGGCGCGAAATAGTGTGCATAAAAAGGTAGCCAACCTCGCAAAGGTAAATATAACTTTCTTCTTATGTACGTGAAGACGTTTAAATATGCCTCCAGGCGTTGTGTTCTGCAGGCGAGCGTTAAGTGTATGACATCACTTCCGCTGAATAAACCTTTGTTTAAAGCTGAACAAAGGGAACGGCCTCGAGTAATGGCGGACGTTTAGATTCAATATTCGGAGCTCAAAAAACAAGACCTGTCGTTGTATCGAAAAACAATTTGAACTGGCAATAATATATCAACTCTACTTTATGAATATGCAAAAACATTAATATGTCAACATTTGATAGTAGTGGCACTTTAAAGGTTCTGAAATAAAGTCAATTGAGTCTTGCATCACGGACCACATAGGAATCTTATGAACGAAAAGAATTTGCTATTTCATTTATTTCCTGTTGTGTAGCTGACTCTAGGAATAAAAAAATCACAAAACTTCCAGTAAGGAAGGAGCGATGAGAACTCGAAGTAGGTATTTTCTTAGCTAGGTTTGGACCAATGTTAGTGAAGTAGTCACAAAATCGATTTGCAATTACTGCAGGGTTGGAAATATCTTGATTGTCAATGGCAAAATTTGAAGGTAATTTGTTAGTGCGTTTTTTCCTGTTTATGACTTCATTTAGAATCTTCCAAGTACTTTTGATATTTGATTTAGCATATGCCAACTTCTCCTCATAATAGCAATTCGTAACGAATGGCTTAATTTATTTATATATTTTTAATATAAATTCTCATTTTCAGGGCTTGGAAAACTGATATATTTCTTGTATAATTTATTCTTCCTTTTTATAGATTTTAGAAGACCCTTTGATAGCCAAGGTTTATTTAAAGTGCATTTTGCAGGTTTCAATTTTTTTTAGCGGGAAGCAAGTTATGTACTGTTTAAAACACGAACAGCAGTGTTTTATCAAGTTTAAAAATTCGAGGGCGAAGCCCGAGAATTTTTAAACTTGATAAAACACGTGCTGTGAGTGTTTTAAACGGCTTCAAAAACGCTTTAAGAATGCAATGAAAGAAAGACGCACATCTCAAGGGAATAGTTACTTAATGAACTATTGAACCTTTGTATTCACAACGCAATGCAAAATATTCGCGTAATCACCGCCTGCAATTACGCGGAACATCTCAAGGGAATGACATGAAGAAATTACCATACCGTGTTGTTTGAAGCGGCGTTTCGCAATGCACTTGAAGGATTTGGTGTCGTGGCTTACCTCGATAAAGTTCAAGACTTGGAAAGCGATGTGACTGACATGATGGCAGACTCTAAATTTTTGACTCCGGCACAAAATATGTAAGTTTAATGCACGTTTTTATTATTTTACGGCTTTGAGTTTGGTTTCATAATTGGAACTAAACAGTGGCTCGGTAAACAAGTAATGGTAGTTGGATAACTTCATTTAAAAAATATTATCTGTGTATCTCGGTAGTCTGCTGATAATTTAGTGCAAAATTTATTATCTAGGTACCTTATGTTCCGTGTACTTTTTGCTATTTTTGGGTCTTTATCAGTGAATTCTTAATTAGGATGAAACTTTATATAAAATGTCATGTTCATTAGTATTCTTTATATAAAACGTTCATCCTAATTAGCAATTCAATGAGAAAGCTGAAACATCAATAGAAATTCCATTGTCTCAATCATTAACCCCGTTAACCCCTGGGACAAAATTCAAATCTCTCCGCGGGCCTTTTAGAATGATGAGATTTTATCAGGTATAAAGGAGCATGCACGTGACTGATTTGCTTCATCTGTTTGGACAAAATGCTCATTAATTATTCATGAGTTTTTGAAAAATAATTATAAATTCGTCCAAAAAACTTCCATACGCGTTTTTGGGGTCATTGTATCCATGTAGATCGCTCCAATTTGTTTAACTTTTGTCACGGAAAACGAACGACGCATGTTATCCACATCAGTGCGTTGCTCGTAAAGAAAACAAAAAAATGGTAGTTGATCAGAGATGTCGGTAAACTATAAACCACTGAAAGAGTAATTGTCTAGGTGGTTCGTAAATATGTTGTCAATCACACTCTGAGAGTGGCGGTATTTGAAGTTATTCTAGTAGGGCGCGTTATCAAAGGGAAAAACATATTAAAATACATTATATCCAATAATTCATTTGTCGACTGATGACAATGGTAGTTCATTAAATTTAGATTAAAGTCTCCCATTATGTCGCACACACACATGCAACAACACAGCACTGATAGGAAATTAATTTGTCATGATGTAATATTTTTAAACAAAATTGATCGATCCCTTTTTTAAATACAGTTGCTACCTGTCCTAAAATGTCTGTCACTCGTCACGTGCTCACATCACCTCGAGGCTGCGTGACGTCAAGAAGTACTCTCGGACGATCCTGCTCCTTCAGGTGTTCAGGTGGCTACCATAGAAATGGCCCTTCTTCGATACGGTGTGGATCTGGTGGCAGGTGGACCAGGTTACCAAGCAGTGTCACGTGCAAAGGTGAGAAGAGAATCAAAGTCTGTATTGTCTAAGATAACTGTAAAGTGAAAATATATATGAGCCCAATTTTATGATTAAAATCGATTTCCATTCAAATAGATAGGTGAATAGTAAACTATTTCTTGATTGGAGTGTTGCATTTATGAGTTATAGAGCTTTCTATTTCCAATATGCTAATTATGTGATGTCACAGAGGCCTCATTTATTATACAAAAACGTGCTGGTAGAGATAACTATTCTTTTCTACACATCCAATGTTATATTTGGGCCTTATCTCAATGATTTTACTAAAGATTTAGTATAAATCAGAAATAGTTTCATTCTCAAGGAGGAAGAAATGACGTTTTGTTGGCCTCAGTGTGACACACATAATTAGCATATTGGAAATAGAAGACGCAATACTCAAATCAAAAAATATTTTACTATTCACCTATTTACATGATATAGAATCCATTTTGATGATTTAAAAAATGGGCTTATATATTACTCCTATCAGCTGGTATATTTGTAATATTCCAATCACAACATTCCAGGAACTCCACCTTTTCCCAGGTTTCCATAGACCAGTTTACGGTTCATGCGCAATTGTTTAAATCTTTTGTTTCAACTGGCGGCCACCATTGTTTAACATCTCACGGTCTACGCATCATCATTATCATAAGCTTTATTTACAACATTTAATATTCTATGATAACCTAATTATGAAACTAGTGAAATATAATGAATATTAACTATTTATTACAACATGTACAAAATAAATAAGCTATATTAAAGCAATCAGACGATTTTTGGGTAGGGGTGTGCCGCGAGACCTCAAAACCCTGACCCTATCCCAGACCTAAAAATGGCGTTTACCATACCTATCCCAGACTTGAAGCAAAAAATCTATACCCGATCCCAGACTTGAAGCAAAAAATCTATACCCTATCCCAGAAACCGTAAAAAGGATACCCTATCTCAGACCTCGGCAGCTCAAAAACCATACCCTATCCCGCGGCACATACCCGTATAGCCCATATAAGGGAGTAACCCCCCCCCCCCCCCCCCCGGAGGGGGGGGGATAGACTCAACTCTTATAGTGGTAACGTGGTAATCATACATCTTCATTACCACGTTAATACCACGATAAGATTGCATGTTCTATTGTGGTAACGTGGCAATGAAGACGAATGATTACCACGTTACCTAGCTGGTAACCTAACCGGGCCACCATAATACCTTTCTGGGTACCTTTCCGACGTTTTAAAACGATAGAATTTAGTCCATGAAAAGAATATCGGAGACGTAATTAAATTGTGTAGTAAGAGCCAACATGTTATGAGTGTCAACATCAACTTCATTATATATTTTAGACATCAACGAATGCAAGTTGAACAATGGTGATTGTAGTCACAAGTGTACCAACACTGTAGGTGGTCACGTGTGCTCGTGCCCAGACCCCGAACTGAGCCTTGCGAGCGACAATAAGACGTGTGTTGGTAAGGAGAGTTTATTTCGAAAGTTCATAACCTCTTTAATGTTGTCTAGTGCCATGTTTAGAAGATGAAGTATATTTAAACAAAAAATGACCACATCTGAATTAGATCCGAAGGAGAGGAATTGCTCAATAGATCAGTACCCAAACTTCCCCTGGCCCTAAAGAACTGCGCACTAATAAAGCATTGCCGAAGCTGAGAATTTGTCACACTTCGCAGGTGGATGTTCGCTTAGCCAGTGGTTATCAAATGGGCTTTCATGACAGAATCGGAATCCATAACTGAACTGACCTCGCATATTTTCTCTCTACTTTGTTCTCTTCTGTTACCTGTGAACCCGCCTAGCCCTAAAACCTCTCTTTTTACCTGGGAACTTGTGGGTGGGTAGGGTACGTTTTATGGTTCGGGTTGGGGTTTGTGTTAGCGATTGGGTTTGAAGTATATTGAGCGATTGCCGTCATCTGAATGGCTGACGGCTGAACAAGAAGCGTGTATCGAAATTTGTGTGGATTATGTTTCACTGCTGTTCAAAGCTAAATGGCAATTGCCCTATATCATTATGACGTCAAATCAAAACAATCTATTGTTTAAACGCTAAGGATCACGGTCGTGGGAGGGGGACAAAACAGCAACAACACAAACGAAATCGCTATCAAATGCATTTTGTAGAACGTAGTAATAGCGGTAACAGCCACCAAATACGGTAAATATTGTGGGATAAATACAGCAGATATCTGGAAACCAGACAATTCGAAGTTAAATTTTCCTCAGCAGAGCAGATTTAGTTCAAAATTATATTGTTCATGTCGATTCTGTCCCCTCATAAACAAGCCGTGACGTCATAATGATATAGGGCAATTGGAGGTCATTTCAGAATAGGATCGAAGGAGTTTAGTTGCTTGTTATTAGTTTTTAATTAAAGTAAGAAATCCTGCCCGGTTATTCAAAGCCCGATTAGAGTCCTGGATTAAATTGTAGCCGAGGATTCTGGTTCTATTGGTAAAAGAAATGTACTACTCAGTTCCTCATCAAACAACTCATTACTAAGTTTTTGACCCAAAATAAGCATTCCTCAAGTAGAAATATCAAACCAATGGTTAGCTTTAAAAGTGCCTATAACCTTTTTGCAATTTTTATACCTATTTGAACCTTCGAAACGTTTTGAGTACTTCTGTGAAAAGTTTTAGTTTACAGCGAATACTCAATCTTCTACGCTTGTTTGAAATCGTGTAAATGTGACCTTTCCTGATCCATGACCGCGTATAAGTAAAATCCTGGGTCGATTCCTGTATGTACGTCATATAATTAATTCGACTTTACAATAATTTGAATAAATATATAACATTTCGCCTAAAATGACATTTTTCCTTACTAATTATAACAACTCGTAAACTGTGCATATTTTCTACACATCGATAGTGTTGTGATAGAAAGGCGCCATAAGAGAATAATGCATTAATGAGATGACGTAAATATGACGTACATACAGGAATCGACCCAGGCTTTTACTTACGCGGTCATGGATCAGGAAAGGTCACATTTACACGATTTCAAACAAGTGTAGAACATTGAGTATTCACTGTAAACCAAATATTTTTTCACAGAAGTACTCAAAACGTTTCGCAGGTTCAATAGGTATAAAAATTGCAAACCTTTGTTGAATGTATCTTTCTAAGGTCTATTTATACTAGTCCTCGTCCCTGGTGGTGTAGTGCCACTGCATTAGTCTGGGAATACGTTACTGACCGCATACTTTCTGGGCCACCTCTAAAGAGTGTGTTTTAATGGTTTTTCGTATCTGGCGTGGTACATTTCATGTAGGTTTACATGATGTATTAAGTTAGGGTGTGTATGACTGTAATTAGGACGTGTTATTATTCAGCAAATATGACTGACTGTCGCTCGATCCTAAATAAACTATTTCACTTACGAATGTCTCGTGGTAGTAGAGTCAGGATCTGGGTTATTTTCAGAATAGTTTCCCGCTGTTCTTGGGCTGCAATCGTTCTTAAGGGAATAAAATCACAAACGCGTAGCAGCCATGTTGTTACTGGTGCAACCCACCAATTAGCAGGAAAATAATTTAAAAATAGCTCAACTTGTGAAAACGCCGTGACAGTATATAGGAGATATGGAGGCTCCAGGCTAGGGTCGGGTGGAACTTCTAGAAACGAGCAACAGTATTGGCCTACCCGACAATAGAAAACACCCTAACCTTTAGAAAGTGCAGTACAAAAACGATAGAAGTATAGTATTATGGGTGCAATCAGAATACAGGTCTCGAGAGTTCCGTGCTACTCCCAGGCTAGGCATGTTATTAAAAAAGAAATTAGTGTTATTGATGTGTACACAATTTTTGAAGGAGATTGTTATTTGTTTGTGTATCGTTTTTTCAGCGCAAGGTGTGTCGGTTACCTGTCGAGACAAACAAATGTCGATAACCGTGCCCAAGTCACTGTTAAGAGGTCTGGACCGAGAACATCTCCGTCTGATGAACACCTCGTGTAAAGCTAAGGAGACTGGGACCCACTATACACTGGCAACACCGCTGACTGCATGTGGAACTATCAGCAGGCACAAGAAAGGCACTGTCGTCTATTCAAATAAGGTAAAGTGAAAATTGATGTTTTAAAGACCCTTTTTATTATTATGGATAAGAGTACGGTTTATATGACTTGATTTGCATGTCAGTCATAATACAGCAGACACGAACTACAAAGACACTTTGCATATCTTTCGTAAATTCAAAATGGCTTGATGAAGATGAAGTCGATCTCTGAGGGAAAAAAACACTGAATTTCTAACGAGATCTGAAACAGCCATAGGAGCTGATCAAAGCCAGGATCCGCCTAACCACAGATCGAATGGGAATTTAGCGTGTTGGTTTTTCCGGAGGGAGGAAAACCGGAGCACCCGGAGAAAAACCCTCGGAACAAAGGCGAGATACCAACAAACTCAACTCACATATGGCACCGCCTCCGGCAATCGAACCTGGGCCACAGAGGTGAGACGCGAAGCACTTAACCACTGCGCCACCCCGGCTCCTCCTCGGATCTGGATCACATAACAATTGTTGTTAACCCCCGCTTAATCCGCTTCATCAGTCATGTTTGTAGTAGCTTTGTGATGAAAAGTTGCAAGGATAAAGTCTCGAGTCTTCCATCGATTTATTAATTGTTGTCCCAATTCAGATCATGTGACAGCTCTCCTTACGATTTAGTGCTTTGTTTTCCAATTAGAGAAATTCATACATTTCCTCTTGGGATACAGAAAAACAAGAAAACATTAATCAAGGTAAAAGTCAGGTGACCTGAATTGGGACAACAAATGTACAAGCTAAATCGATCAATTTTCTGTTTTGTTTATATCATATGATCGAACACGACCTCCACAGCCTCGGTTTGGCGTAATATGTTTAGCCTAGTACGAAATACAAAAACTTTGGAATAAAAGTGTACCATTTCTAATCTAATTCAATTCAATTCTTAACATAAGTTTGGTGTTACCATATTTTCCCCTTAGGTTTTGGAGATCCCAATCAAGAATAAAGACATCATAATGCGCGTGCGCGAGATTGAGATACCATTCAGCTGCTATTACTCCAAACACGGCGTGGTGTCAGCGGTGGGGCTCAAGCCGAGCAAGCGCAAGTTAGTGTTCTCCGAGGATGGCAAAGGTACGTTATACTGTAAATAACTTCACAACATTCTGTGTGCAACAAGGGTGTAAGTGACTCCTGATCACGTTCTAAATTCTCTCTTAGAAAACAAAGAATTTGAAGGAGAATTCAGAATGTGATCAGGAGTCACTTAAACCCTTGTTGCACACAGCCCTTCATATAATTCATTGTGGTGTTATTAGTTTCTTTTTGGAGGAACACGTAAAATAATTTGTTAAAAAACTAATTTTCACACTAGCTGCCAAAAATGAAGCAATATTTCAGACAAAAATATGATGCTAATTTGTTCAACTTAATGTATTTTTTATGTTATGTGAAAATAGAGGCATCAAAATGGCGGCTGGAATTTAGCTTTTGCTAGTAAGCTTGCTTATAACATTTCAACTGACTTTAAAATGTATTGATATAACTGCAGGAAAATTTTCATTCCTCGTTGATTTTTGTAAAGGAAAGTACGTTGATAGTTTATGAGTGTAGCTGTGTAGCTATAGTAACAAGGCCTTAAGAAAGTCACTTTTACGTTGCTAAACCCTGGTTTAAATATTGCTATTTAATGGTGTTCTCTATAGGAAACTTCACGATCTCACTGGACCTGTTTCCCGATCAACGTTTCGTGTCCCCCTATATTCAACGGGATTTCCCAGTGGCTGTGGTTCTTCGGAAACGACTGTACTTCGAAGTTAACTTGAATGCAGGAGATTCAAGTTTGTCTGTTCTTGCAGAGGACTGCTATGGAACTCCCACCCAAAACCCTCATGGTCAGCTGAAATTCAACTTCATCAAAAAAGGGTAAGGAAAGGCCTGTTACAACTAACATATAACTGTTACGAATGTCAACACTTTAAAAAAACTCTAAAAGATTTAGGGCCAACCTTCACCTTCAGCTTCAGGTCATGATTTTTTTAATTCATAAAAATTGGAGGGTATAATATTTCATGTTTATTGTCGGGGTAGGGTAATATATTTTTAAACGTCTTTTACATCACCCCCCACCCCCCTCCCCCTCTAATCTAGTTTTTTCACGCGCAAGAAATTGTGGTAAAAGTATAAGCAGTCATCTTTTTCTGTTGGGTTGATTGAAACAAATTAACATTTAACGATTATTCACTGAAGTCGAAGTGACTATTGGTGAATATTTACCGAGACGAAGTCGAGGTAAATATTCACCAATAGTCACTGAGACTGCAGACTACAGAATAATAAATAAGCTACACGTTTAGCTGGTTCATTTTACAGCCAGATAACTTTATTGTCCGAATTTTAGGCTGCGAATGAATAATTTTGGGATAAAAACAAACAGACTACGATAAATTCACAACCACTCTCGCGCGGCAAAGAAACCACAGATAATCCACACCCATCAAAACTAATGTTTCGATCCAATCTTCCAATATTCTAGTATCGGTTAGGGACTTCCTGTGACCTCCAGGCGCTCTGGAGGTGAATATAGCGACGTATGACGTAATTCTCGACCAATCAGAGCACGGGGATCTCTATATTCACTGATAAAATTATACTAAATATAAATATGAAAGTCAACCTTTCATACAATATACCAAACAGAGAAAAAAGCTTTTCAGAATTTGGAACATGAGACTGATAGCCATTGTTTCAGTGGTTTCAGCGATTCTTTTTTTCAAAAGACCGGAAAAACAATACAGAGAAAGAAATACAGTAATCAAAAAAAGGATATATATATTTATGCTCAAGAATCTGAATCTCATCCAAGGCAGTGTTTGTTATCTAATATGATACACGACCCCACAAGCTGTAAGCGTTAACAATCATCATGTTAAAATAAAAGTTATCATTTTTTAACGAACGCGGTTGATTCCCAGTTGAAATTATTTACTTTCTATTTCTCTATCTTCTACTACATTTTAGCTGTCCTACGGATAGAACTGTACGCTACCACACACCGCCCGCGATCAACTCTCAGCGGTTCAGTCTGGAAGCGTTTAAGTTCATCAGTAACCATCCATTCGCCTTCATACACTGCCGTGTCAGGATTTGCAACGGAAGTGACGTCACCTCCCGATGTGCAAGGGGATGTGAGTCACGTGATCGAGGCCGACGAGACGTGAATGAGAAACACGTATACCCTCTGGTCCAGGGCCCTTTCATGCTCGGTCATGATGACGTCAGTGAAGATGGACGTCAAAAGGGTTCGTTCACTAAAGGTAAGATATCGCCTGTAAAAATGATGATGGATTTGAAAGAGCAGAATTGGTAAACCAATTGACTGTTTCACTTTAGAACTGGATCGAGCTACAAGCAATGGACCTTTTGCAGGAATGCAATCACGTGACTGTAATGAGTGGCAAAAAAATATTTAACAATTATTCACAGAAATGGACGTGAATAGTGGTGGATATTTACCGAGCTGCTTCGGCGAGGTAAATATCCACCACTATTCACCAACACTGAGGTGAATAATTGTTTTAGTATATACCACACTCCAGGTGAATAGCCAGCACCAAATAGTTATTTTATTTTATTTAGTTAAACATCTTCAAACTCGTTAAACAGGGTTCATTTAAAAATAAAACAAAATTAGTTATGAATTTTATTAAATTCGATTAAATTTACACACTCGGTCCCAGTCCTTTTACAGTTTACGAAAGGGCTCATATTTAAATACGAAGTCCAAGGACTACGGCAAAGCTGACACAACGTAGGATTTTATATTGAATATTACAATATTTCGGCTGGCCAAACCAGCCTTCTTCAGGTACTAGATTTTACAAGCTCCAAGGTAAGAAGATCTATAAATATGGTAAATTTCGCAATAGAAATTGCGGAAACGGGAAGTAACGTAGACCAAAACTTGAAGTAGCAAAATAGTATAAGAGATAAGCACTATGTTTCATCACGTATATTCATACCATATGGTTCTAGAGTTTTAGCTTTATCTATAAGCACAGGAAACCCAAGCTCTGTTTGAGTTTCAAATTATAACGGTTTTTATTAAATTTTTAACGAGTATTTGGTTGTATCCGTTAGGCCAGAAATACTAAAATAAAATCAATGAAAACTTACCTGAAGTCTTTATCTGTTCTTCATTGGGTTCTGTATGCAATTTCAGCTAATTCTGTTGAAATTGCATACAGAACCTAAAGACTTCAGGTAAGTTTTCATTGATTTTATTTCAGTATTTCTGGCCTAACGGATACAACCAAATACTCGTTTAAAATCTCATACAAACCCTTATAATTTGAAACTCAAACAGAGCTTGGGTTTCCTGTGTTTATAAGGTGCGCTACTCTGGCTTTACGTATCGAGTCTCTTGAGGAGTATATTATTTCTAGAGGGATAAGTTGAATGTCGGTGTAAGAGTGGTTAGGTCTAGAAAAAAAAATTCAGATACAGTAGTAGGTTTAGATTTAATGTTAGGCTTGTCTATTGTCCGTCTGTATTCGTTAAATCTGTCTTTGAGGCGTCGCTTTATAACGAAGTATTATATCAGCACGTGACTGTTTCCTGCAAAAGGCCTATCCAACACAACTGATAGATGCAACACTCATATCACTATAAAACTGAAACACCTACTTTGTAAAGTTTGCAAATGTGCTATGAAAAGAGGACTGTTTTTTTCCATCGCTTGCAAACGATGTCGTAATATTGCAAATAATGATATACTGGCAATACGATGATTAGGCACGGTAATTCTTAGGAAGTCGACCTTCCCCGGCCTTAAAAAAACACATGAAGTGTTTATCATTGTTAGTCATTAATTCACTGTAACTATTCACAGACGTGTCCACTGGTCTGATGGTTGCCATGCTCATCGCCTGTGTGGCCTGTCTGGTGGGTGTATCCTTTCTGGTTGTTGCTAAGCAACGGAACCAAGTTCCCGCCACGTACGAGCGCGTGCCTACTGACGTCCAGGGCTAAACAGTAAATGTGTTTTACAGCAAGTCTCATCATTACTATTAAAATAAGGCTGGGTTGTTTTACAATAAGTAAGGTTTGAGAATCATAGGTAATTTATATTGCAGGTTTTAATTAGCAGATTATAGAGGGAACTTTGGACGGTGTTCTGAATGGGATTAGGTATGGATTGGGAATCCTACTTGGACTAAAATCTTTGAAGTAGTTTTTTGGTAAGGCTGTCTGTTGTATGTTACAGGTTTTGGCACTGAGAAACACTTGTCAATCGAGGTTCCTAATACGTTTTTTTAAATTAACACATACAGACGATACCATAAATTAAAATGTATGTGAAGAATCCATACCGTTGCTTTTTGATCCTTCGATGTCGGCTCTTCCTATCATTGCGAAGCAGACCTTGTGAGTTCTGACACTGCTCAGTTCGAGGCCGGGGTTCGAGGCTGACCTTGTGAGTTCTGTCCCTGCTCAGTTCGAGGCCGGGATTCGAGGCTGACCTTGTGAGTTCTGTCACTGCTCAGTTCGAGGCCGGGGTTCGAGGCTGACCTTGTGAGTTCTGTCACTGCTCAGTTCGAGGCCGGGGTTCGAGGCTGACCTTGTAAGTTTTGTCACTGCTCAGTTCGAGGCCGGGGTTCGAGGCTGACCTTGTAAGTTTTGTCACTGCTCAGTTCGAGGCCGGGATTTGAGGCTGACCTTGTGAGTTCTGTCACTGCTCAGTTCGAGGCCGGGGTTCGAGGCTGACCTTGTGAGTTCTGTCACTGCTCAGTTCGAGGCCGGGGTTTGAGGCTGACCTTGTAAGTTCTGACAGTGCTCAGTTTGAGGCCGGGGTTCGAGGCTGACCTTGTGAGTTCTGACACTGCTCAGTTCGAGGCCGGGGTTCGAGGCTGACCTTGTGAGTTCTGTCACTGCTCAGTTCGAGGCCGGGGTTTGAGGCTGACCTTGTAAGTTCTGACAGTGCTCAGTTTGAGGCCGGGGTTCGAGGCTGACCTTGTGAGTTCTGACACTGCTCAGTTCGAGGCTGACCTTGTGAATTCTGACACTGCTCAGTTCGAGGCCGGGGTTCGAGGCTGACCTTGTGAGTTCTGACACTGCTCAGTTTGAGGCCGGGATTCGAGGCTGACCTTGTGAGTTCTGTCACTGCTCAGTTCGAGGCCGGGGTTCGAGGCTGACCTTGTGAGTTCTGACACTGCTCAGTTTGAGGCCGGGGTTCGAGGCTGACCTTGTGAGTTCTGTCACTGCTCAGTTCGAGGCCGGGGTTCGAGGCTGACCTTGCAAAACCTATTTTTTCTAGTCAACATGGCCACCATGTGAGAAGGGTCAATTTCTTATTGTTTTGTAAAGCTTTAGTACTGTGGGTACGGGATGATTGAGATAGGAAGCATCATTTGCGAAAATATATGAAACAATGTTTGAACCCAACATCGTCACAAGTTTGGAGCATAAGTCAGTAACCTTACCTTGCAATTGCAGTTAACTAAGGGGTTGCCAAAGATCGACTTAAACAGGAAATTCCGGTATCAAAGTGTAAGCCCTCCTCTTTTCACGCATGGCGAACTCGAAAATTCAAATTCAAATTACAGAGCAGTGAACAACGTCTCTTGTTAAAATGCCAAATTTGGAGGGTTGAAAATCAAACAAGCCGTCAAATGTAAACAGAGGGAAGATAGTTGTAAGCTTATTGAAGACTTCAGGTGGTATTTGATGTATAGTTTACAAAACGAGCAGCGGTGTTTTATCAGATTTTAAACACGAGGGTGCAGCCCGATGTATAGAGTCATGTAATTTAGTTATTTTGGCGATACGACCTATTTCGGCGGAGAACATCCAAGTTAAAGTTTATGTAAATTAGGATGAAATCTATATCACATTTAAAGTGATTTGCTTTGTTTTTGCTTCATGAATTATTAATGAGTTTTTAAGACTGTTTACGAACTCTGTAGCCATTACTCTATATCGTAACATTTATGTGTTTGATTTGAATTTCGCGTGATAAGCAATCAGTAGGGAGCACTCAAGCGGAGCATCACAGAGATGTGCACTCAACAACGGAAGGTATCAGTCGCCATAGCCCTTTTATACCGGAACTTCCTGTTTAAGTTATCAAAGCTAACATTTTAACTTCAGTAACCTTGATTTGTGAGCCATAATGTTAAACAAGTAATGGTGAATAAAGACAGCATGTCTGAAGCTTTGTTGTTGTGTCTAGTTGGAGTGCTGATTACGGAGATGTTGATTGTTTACGCACACATGAACAATCTAAATTGCTCATGTCTTACGAACGTGTGTGCGTAAACAATAAATATCGTGAGAGAACAATCCAAATTGCGCGTGAATGACCAACGAGTGTGCGTCAAAAATCAATATCGCGAGAGAACAATCCAAATTGCGCGTGACTGACCAACGGGTGTGCGTGAAAATTCAATATCGCGAGAGAACAAATCCAAATTGCGCGTGAATGACCAACGAGTGTGCGTGAAAAATCAATATCGCGAGAGAACAATCTAAATTGCCCATGTCTTACGAACGTGTGTGCGTAAACAATAAATATCGTGAGAGAACAATCCAAATTGCGCGTGAATGACCAACGAGTGTGCGTCAAAAATCAATATCGCGAGAGAACAATCCAAATTGCGCGTGACTGACCAACGAGTGTGCGTCAAAAATCACTATCGCGAGAGAACAATCCAAATTGCGCGTGACTGACCAACGGGTGTGCGTGAAAAATCAATATCGCGAGAACAAATCCAAATTGCGCGTGAATGACTAACGAGTGTGCGTGAAAAATCACTATCGCGAGAGAACAATCCAAATTGCGCGTGAATGACTAACGAGTGTGCGTCAAAAATCACTATCGCGAGAGAACAATCCAAATTGCGCGTGAATGACTAACGAGTGTGCGTGAAAAATCACTATCGCGAGAGAACAATCCAAATTGCGCGTGAATGACTAACGAGTGTGCGTCAAAAATCAATATCGCACATGTTCGTGATTCACGCTCAATTTGTATTGTTCTATGAGAGAACAATCTAAACTACTCATATCTTACGAACGTGTGTGCGTAAACAATCAATATCGTGAGAGAAAAATCCAAATTGCGCGTGACTGACTAACGAGTGTGCGTCAAAAATCAATATCGCGAGAGAACAATCCAAATTGCGCGTCAATGACCAGCGAGTGCCGTGAAAAATCAATATCGCGAGAGAACAATCCAAATTGCGCGTGAATGACCAACGAGGGTGCGTGAAAAATCTATATCGAGAGAACAAATCCAAATTTCGCGTGAATGACCAACGAGTGTGCGTTAACAATCAACATAGTAATTATACTAATATTTAATTTATATTGCGCACGTTATATGCCAATGTGTTCACGTGCGCATTACATCCTAATAGCAATAGCAAAAATAACATAAATCTAAACTAGTATTTAGATGAATTTTAAATCTCAGCCTAAGTATAAATAAAAATTGAAGTTGAATAATAGTTGAATGGCTGAATAAGGGGTTGAATTGAAGTTGAATAATAATTGAATGGTTGAATAGGGGTTGAATTGAAGTTGAATAAGGGATTGAATTGAAGTTGAATAGGGGTTGAATTGAAGTTGAATGAATAGTTTAATGGTTGAATATTACGGAGTTGAATATCGCCGAAACCGCAGACACCTTCTGCAAGACAAAGAGGGCAATAGGACAACAGAGCAACTGACTTCAGCTACTCACACCCAGGACGATGATCCTCCCGCACCCATTACTACACGTATGACTGAGGATAAGAGCATGCAGCCACCGAGCACTGTAGCACAGTCAAGCAGTGAGGAGTATCGCACACGTTCGGGGAGACTAGTGAAACAGCCAGACAAACTGGACATTTAATGGACACTTGAACTCAGAAGTTTTTGTTTTATTTTTAAAATTCGTTTTGTTCATGTTGAAAGTTCGTCACTCTTCTTTAAGGGGAAGTTGTAGTATATTTAGTAGCACTTCCGGTTGAACTCCAAAGCGTCAGATGTGTAATTCCAATCTCGTACCCAGATCCCATTTGTTTCTTACTGCGCATGCTTGACGAAAAAATAGGGCTCTGGAAGAATCCGAACCGAATCACGGACTTCCGGCAACTCTGCGCATGCTTATCATTACGTCACCCTGATAAGTCGTTTCTTCGGGTTCGATTCTCGCTCAGCGCCTCAGGCCTAGGTTTTGGTTTAGATTTGGAAGTTCACCCGGTATTTTGATAGTGATCTTTTGCATACTAGCGTCAGGGCAAGCCTTAGGGAGTCTCTTTCATCTTCTGCCGTTTTTAGTTTGGATTTTAAGGCTTTATTTTCATGAATCAGGCTCGTGTTTCTTTAATATCGTACGGTGGATTCATGATCAGACATCACAGATTCCAGTACACAAGATCGAGGATTCATGTGGATCGAAAACTCGCTGAAATCGCCTTACCTGAGCCCGATGACCACACAAACAGCAACTGAATACACCGTAGAAGCGAGTCAAGGCATTTTGACTTACGAGTCTCGTATTTTAGCTCCTTGAAGGCTGGAGTTCGTTGTATTCCCATACAAACGCTTATATTTAAGCGATCAGCGCCTGTCGGCACAAGTTTATAAGATCGGAAAATCAGTGCCACTTCTGCCTATAGAGCACTTACGAATATTGTTGTTAATATGGGAATGTGTAGTATTACCTATCCGGCTGTTACGGTAAATCCAGTTGGGTTCGATTTTCGAATTTTGAGAATTCATGTACTGTGTGCGATGTGTGTTGGCCGTGAAGTGATATGAACTCCCGATAGGATGCAAGCAAATATCTAAGAATCCCTGAAGATTTTTAACGGCATCCATTTAGGTAAAATCCAACGGTTTTTAGCGTTTTAATAGATTTCCTCTAATTTCCAATGCCTTTGTTGACTTACGGTGAAATTGCATTGTTCAGAACAGCCAATCAGAATACACAAAAATCGGATTCTTCCAGAGCCCTATCTTTTCGTCGAGCATGCGCAGTAAGAAACAAATGGGATCTGGGTACGAGATTGGTGTAATCCCTCAGACAATGTCAACAAGAACAACACTTTTTTGAGTAGAAAGCCCTTAGGTCATAGAGGTTTGAATAATAAATAAGTTCAGATGAATAGTCACGCAATTCACAGAAATCAAAGGACTCCATGTTTAACTACCACGGAGCGCTGAAAAAGGTCGTTAATTTGGGTGCCATAACAAGTTCGCTTATGGCATTATGCTTTGAACACGTCCATAAAACGTAAGCTTATTTTACTGTCTTATATTTATAGCTTTTTTTTCTCCCAAAGCTGTTGGAATACATACAAAATACATTTAGATCTTGCCAGTGTGGTTATTTAAGAGCTATAATCAGTTCGAGTTCGCCGTACATTCTGATTCTCTATTTCTTACTCCGATCACTAGGGGTATAGCGATACTTACTGTGACGTCACACAGGCCAGTCACGCCACATTTGTTGCTTTCTGTGGTTGGCAGAAACGAAGCGTGAACCCAGTCAGATGCTTATAAAATATCACAGGTCGGTGCTTATTCGTCGCCAAATTACTTTCTTGTTCTTCCAAAATGCAAGCAAGCCCTTTCATCGAAGCTTATATGCTCTTAACTTATAAGTCTTATAAAGGAATTAAGATTTGGAATCAGAATTGAGACTTTAGATGTATTTTGTGAGGCCTAAATCGCTAGTTCCCATACAAGTCATACAAACACATGGGTTTTTTTGCCAACCACATTATATATGCAAATATATAAATGACGTCAGTGTTTACAAACAGTAAGTATCGCTATAGAATCTGTAGAATGGTCAAATACGAGACTCGCCGAGACCCTTGTTTCAAAATCCGAGCCCGAAACTAAAATCCGAGACTCTTTTTTTTTTAAACGCCGAGATTTCGAGACTTGCTTGAGCCAATTTTGGCGAGACGGCTCACGATTTTTTGAGGGACCATTCTATACCCCAATCACTAGAGTTACAAAGAGAAGAGACCTGGCATTGATACTGGTCAAACACCAAACAAGCCAACGCAAAACTGGAGGAAGAAGGAAACTCCTAAAAGTAAAAGATCATCAGTTATTTCAACCCGGGTTTCAATCATCTTCAAAAAGCCCATCTCATGTTAATAATTTCGCACTTTTAGGCATCAGAACCAAACGGCGCTCACCAACGCTATTTAGAAACGTCACTGAATGACAAGAAAGGAAGACATTTAGGAATACATTAATTTGATTATCTCAACCAAACTTTTAACATTGCAAACGAGGCTAGTCAGTCTCGGTAATGTTCTCCTGTCAGTATGTAAATTTAGATCTCAATATTAACGTATTATCTCTATCAAATTTCCCAGTATCCCTCTTTCAATGATATGAAAGAATTCAAATTGATTAATGGCACTACATTTTTGCATAATATAATGATGCATCATTAAATTCTCCTTACCGGCTATATAAGGCAGCGGCATCAATCCTGCCTTTTACATCGCTCAACTTTCGGTGAATAAAGCTCATCAACAGCGAAAAACAGACATTGGTTTTACCCAGGTTAGGGTAGGGTTTTACCTAAGTGTTTCGTTAATTACCCTTTTTATCACACAAGAATAGTCATGATCTTAACGTTCATTTTACTTCTAACTGGTATATTATACAACATTTACTCGATGTTCTATTATCTCAAGCCACGATTCCATCTGCTTGGTGGTTTTAAAGTTCTCTACCTTAGTCAAGAACTTGTCAACGCCGGGACTCTCACGATGCAGGTTGTGATAGTCATAGCAAAGACAGCTGAGAGAGAGCAATCAACGCAAGGATGTCAAGTCGAGGTAAACATTTTCCAATTCATTTCGACGTTATCGCTTTGGTGTGCATCTCTTACTGCGTATAATCTCATGGTTATAACAGTTTTAAAGTGCGTCGGTTATGCCGTCCGTCGACGAGAGTTTTCGTACAAGTCTACGACCCTAGCCGTTGCATTGGCTGTAGTGTGCTCTTCGGCTTTGCTTTCGCCTTTAGTGTGCTCCATGATCATTGAGAACATATTTACAAGCACACATTACCTTCGCTGTCTAGGCGGTTTTCCATTGAGGGGAGATGTCATCAACAGGAACGCCTACACTTGTAGAATTCTTTTCTTTCTCGTCTTCATACCAATGGTTGTAATGTTTATCGCTGGTTTCAAAGTTTTTTTGTTTCGTTTGAGCGAGGAGAAAACTTTTTATGAAAACGATCCTGTGGGGTGCGTGACTCCATCGTCACGGCCAACTAGTTTCAAAGTTCTTCTCTGGCCTCCTATTTTTGTTACTCTTACTATAGTCTTCATTGCGCTTCTCGACACAAGTGATGCCGATAAAGATCAAGTGATCAACAAGCCTGATAACAAGGGATTCAGCAATACTTTGGTTACTTCACTCTTTTATTTCCAAGTAATCATGCTGGCGTTGAGTGCCAGTCTGCCTCTTCTGATGGAGACCCTGATTAAAAATGAGATACCGTATAGTCTAAAGGACCATAACGAACTGCAAGCCCCACATATTTCCACGACGCTTTCTGTGCTATGAACAAGAGGCTGTGGTTTTGAGGCTGTCGTGTTGTTGTATTCACATTTGAGGTTCAACCGTGACTTGGTATTATCAAGCGTTCACATATACACACGCATGTGAAATACGATGCGAAAACATGTCAATCATAATGTTATGGTCACGGAATACATGGAATTCGGATTGTTTTAACTGATTGGCATAGTTGTGTATTGTTTTATTGACTCCCGGAGAAGTCTATCTAGTGAGTTTGAAAACCAAAACTAATCCAAACATAAACGCATTAGAGCAGTTTAAGATACGATACACATTGATATCAGTTTTCGGCGATCTATTGCGTAGTTGAAGTTGCACAGTTGAGGAGCTTTGAATTTAAACTGGCGAGTTATAAAAGTTCTTCAAATGTGTTAATTCCTACTTGACTGCTGAACCCACAGGCAGCCCAATCTCAAGATTTGTGTATTTATACGCTTACAAATATCGCTTGAATAGTTCATATTATAAATCCTTCCAAAACATGTATGTTAGACAAATAAATACACGACTTCACCCTACAATGTTTCAGTTGTGGTTATTCATACCTCTGAGCTCTTCTAGGGTCGTTTCCGCTGTTTTTTTCGAACATCTTTCCCTCACCTCCTAATATAAGGAAAAGGCTGGAGACAACCGACAAATATACGATGCATAACCTGTAATCTTTGCCACGAAAATCACACTTCGCTCACTCCAAATAACTCCAAACTACGGCAGGCCATAGAATGATAAATGAACTCATCCCTACCCCAATTTTAAGATCCAGCGATACCACAGTCTGGAGAAATCAAACAATTTGTCGCCCATTTTCAAGTCCTTCGAGGTTGGCAGCCAACGAAGTTGGACGGCGGAAGTGCCGGTTAGGACCAACCGTCAAATAGCCACGGTCTGGCGAAGCTATTAGCTGGATAACCGACAAATATACGATGCATAACCTGTCATCTTTGCCACAAAAATCACACTTCACTCACTCCAAATAACTCGAAACTACGGTAGGACATAGAATGATAAATGAACTCATCCCTACCCCAATTTTAAGATCCAGCGATACCACATTCTGGAGAAATCGAACATTTTGTCGCCCATTTCCAAGTCCTTCGTCAGACCGAGGTTGTCTCCTAACCGGAAGGACTTGAAGGTTATGCATCGTATATTTGTCGGTTGTTTCCAGCCTTTTCCTTATATTAGGAGGTGAGGGAAAGAGGTTCGAAAAAAACAGCGGAAACGACCCTAGAAGAGCTCAGAGGTATGAATAACCACAACTGAAACATTGTAGGGTGAAGTCGTGTATTTATTTGTCTAACATACATGTTTTGGAAGGATTTATAATATGAACTATTCAAGCGATATTTGTAAGCGTCTAAATACACAAATCTTGAGATTCGGCTGCCTGTGCTGAACCTTTGCGGCGAAATAATTTCGCTTTGTGGCTGAATTTTAGTTTGGGGTACATGTCATGTGAGCTGTTCACACAATAGTTACAGGTGGAAATTAATACCACAGAGAACCTTGAGTGTAGGCACAGGAAGCCCAAGCTCTGTTTATGTCAATTTAATTTATAAGGGTTTGTATGGGAATATTTTAATCTGGGTTTTCGATAAATATACTGTAATAAAGTGAATAAAACTTACCTGGTGTCTATTATCTGTGTCTTGGCTGTGTCTGTACGTAGTTTCAGCGAATTTGGGCGAATTTTGAACTAAAGAAGAAATGAAAGGTAGGAACTCGGGTTCAAAGCCACTCACGTTTGGGTCGATTTTTTCACGTAAATCGCATCGATTTTACATTCTATCCCCATCAGCATACGCAGTGATAAATTTCCAGTCTATCTGTGCCAACCAAACGAAGATATCTGTATTTGCCGAGCTACAATCCACTATTGAGTCCGCCAAAATCTCGCCAGAAGCAGCCATCTATGCCCGTGACTCGCCAGAGTGGTGCCAACACAGGAAACCCAAGCTCTGTTTATGGCTATTTTATAAGGTCCGTTGGGAATTTTTAAATCTAGCTTTTCGATAAATATATTGTAATAAAATGAATAAAAGTTACCTGGCATTTGAATTTCCTGCGCGCCGCCATCTTGGATCTTATGACGTCACAATGTTGCCCTATCGTTGCACAACAGAAGAGCTATTGTTTTCTGACAATAGGGGCAACACTGTGATGTCAGAAATTCCAAAAGTTAGTAAATCACCTCAAAGAATAATAGATCATTCTCAATCTCGATAATGACGGCAAGCGTGCACGGATCGCAGCGGAGTCAGAAGGCAGTTACCCTGCAAAATTGTTGGAATTGACTGCATGGTGCATTTTAAGGCCATGCTCATATCGGATAGTTTTTTTTGTCGGCACAATAAAACTATCCGTTATTTTCATTACGCATAAATTACGGAAATGGAGTTAAACCGTGTTAATTAATAAAGTGTTGATTTTCACTATATGCGACATTCACTGCATAGAAGCGAGTGGTGGATGGTATATAGAGGGTCGCGATACTCACTCATGCTTCTCCGCGTCTCCAGTCAGACTTACCGGTTGGGAATCGTAAACCGACCAACCCTAACCCCCCCTCGAATAACCATGATGGTTTAACTGCAGAATACCCTGCCACTTCAGGAATGTACGGTTAGGGTTTGTTGAAATGGTTGGGTAAGCTTTGTATAAAAACAATGGAAAATTAATTATTATGCCTGTTTACACTATAGTACCCTGTATTTAATACGTACATTCCTGAAGTGGCAGGGTATTCTGTAGTTACTCCAAACATATCCGGTATAGTGTGAACATGACCTAAATTAAAAACGGTGTGTGCAAATGATGTTCGTTTTTAACACGAGTCTTTGGTCAACAATTTGAGTAAGCAACTTGTAATGCTAGAGGCCTAAACTGACCCTCACCAATCCGAGGTAAAATAAAGTTATATATCTATCTATGTCTAATATTAACTTATATAAGTAGTCTGTTCTCTTTCGTACTTCACTTAATTCCTATCACAACTATTGATTATTAGCCTCCACATTTAGACAGCCAGTTATTCTGAGTTATTCTATTATATATATATACTTTATCAGTTTAGCAATGTAAGTAATGTAATGGTGTACATGTATCCCGGGGGGGGGGGGGACTCCCCATAAAAATAGACGGGGGTGCTCGACGTGAGAAATGAAATTCACCCCAAAAAGATAGCAATATGGGCGTGGCTCATAAAAAAAATACCCCTAAAAGGTAGCACTCCAAAAGACAAATTTGTGCAAACTAAAGGAAATAAGAGACAAAGCTCTGCCCCATAACCTCGTCTTTAATATTCGGATGGATCAAACTCTATATCGAAGCCGTAAATAACGATTCAACTTGTGGGGTCTCATGCTCGAGGATCCAGCGCTATTTTTTCTCGGCCACAAAAATTTTGGGTCTCGGAGACCCCTAAAAGATAGCAGACCTTTGGAAGACCCCTAAGAGATAGCACTGCTAACGATTTTAACCCCTAAAAGATAGGTCGAGCACCCCCGTCTATTTTTATGGGGAGTCCCCCCCCCCCCCCCCCCGGGACATGTAGCTTACAAGTACGATGGGTAACTAGTTCCTGTAAAAACTGTGTTGGTCTGCGTCGGCGGGGAAGATAAACACTGGTGTGATCAACTAATGGTTCATCAGCGGTAATCATGCACTCAACACTTTATGAACCGTCTCTCCACCCACAATTCCCTCTTTTGCTTTGACGAAGGGCTAGCGCTGGAAACGTCAGCTGCTACTCGCTCCCCACGGCGGTTCAGTAGCATACCTTAATCGACTTTAGTTGATTATACTAGTGTTTATCTTACAAGTAACCTTGACAGGTGCTCACCTGTACATCCACCACAGAACTTAATTCTATTTTATTATAATATATAGTTTTCTAAACTAACTTGTGGAAATAAAAGAATCCGAATCTGATGGTGTTGGCATATCGCAAATGTGCTTTCTTTCAGTAGTGTGACGTCAAAATTCCCTGCAAGTGTTAATCCATTACGTCCGGTTTGGGGATCATTTTACAGCCATTTTCGGAATTATTTTACGATCGGGATCATTTTACAGCGTGTACCTGCTGGTTCGTTCACAGGCAGCCCAAGCTCAAGTTATGAAAATATAACTTTATAAGGGTTTGCATGGGAGCGTAACGAACTTTAAGCTGATTTTAGCCGGAGTCTCTTCAAACCACCCAACAAGGAGAGAAACATGACAGAAGACATCACAGTGGCAAGGTAAGCCATTTTTATTCCAAATTTTTACAGTATTTCTGGCTAGTAAACGGAGTTCGTTACGCTCCCATACAAACCCTTATAAAGTTATATTTTCGTAACTTGAGCTTGGGCTGCCTGTGGTTCGTTATAAATTCTCAAATTATCATCCGGAACACTCACAGCTGGGAACGAACCGAGGAAGTGGCCGTGTTATTTCAGGTTCGTTACCACACTGAATTTGGTACCGCAATACTTGTTGAAAGCAGAGTAGTAGTAGAATCTTTATTTATGGAGGGTGACAGACATTATTACCGGTTTCCCAGCATAGTTTACATAATGATCCTCGTTAAATTAAGTTAATTAAGTTAATTAAGTTAATTAAGTTAATTATAATTTAAATCAGATGGATAAATAACAAGAGAATGATAATTGTAAATAATATGATAGATATTGGGTGAAAATAATCAATAATAACAATAAATAGTAATGATTTTGAAAACTAATGACTAATGGTCTAGATATAGTAGTGACATTTATAGTGGACGAACGGAGGACATAATTACAGATGTATATTAGCGCCACGAGGTCAATTAATGCATAATTTAACGCATGCGCAGAAATTTTGCTGCATGAAACAAAAACAAAAAAATAACGGCCTGAAGATTTAGACTCGGTGCTGCCACAGGCAGCCCGAGTAATTAATATAGGAACTAAAATAGTCTGGGCAATATCCATGGCTTATTTTATGTTACAGCATGAGTTTTCTGATCTGTATAGTGTCATGTATTAGGAGCCAGTTGAGCTCAGTAAAGAGTTTCACAGAGCTATCATTGATATTGGCTTTTAAAATTATCCTTGCACAGCGTTTTTGTATTCGCAATAGTCTTTCTAAGGGTGCGTTCGATTGACCGTATTCCGGAATAAGAATACCTAGAATGATCACTACAAATCATGTTTACTGGGATTTTTTAGCCACTGGAATAATAAATGTATCCTGAAAATCATATATCAGCAAGCGTTTGTAGCTTACAGTGAAAAATATGCCCGAACCAGTGATTTCCAGAGACTATTCCATCTATTCCTATTCCGGAATACTTGGAGCAGTGACCGGTGCAGCAGTATTCTAGGGTCGGCTTATCGGAGGGTTATCGGAGGGTTATCGGAGGCTTATCGGAGGCTTATCGGAGGGCATTATATAATAATTTTCTGCAGTAAATATAGTTAAATGAGTTTTTGCTTTCTTGAGAAGGTAAGTTTACTAATTAAGTAATCAATGTACATGCCCCAGTGGTTTTACCAAGCTCGTATGAGCTGATGCTCACAGCTATCAGAACATGGCGGATCGCCGATTGTTCGAAGCAAGGGTAAGCGCTACCCCGGAATTAACTCGCTAACCCGAGGGTAAACTGTACAGATTACAATTACAGATTTAGCGCTGTCATAGGGATAAAGTTGAATGATAATGGTCCGCGAGAAAATCGTGAATGAATTAAAGGAGCTATGTCATGGTACTGCGCATGTATCAAGTAATCGCTCGGTTGGTGGCTGTTAATTGGATACAAACAGTTAAGCTTCCCTCCCTCAATGCTTGATTAAAAGGATTTTCAATATTTTCTCAGGAGACTGTTTATGTACACTGTTTGTTGGTCATTTTTGCATATTTGCTTTGATTTTAAGCATCCCACATGGCAGAGAGGTTCGTTAGTTCATATCAAAATCGGCGGAAATAGCTGTTTCCGGCCCGGAACATGAATGTGAAGTCTATTACCGTGACACAGCCCCTTTTAAACATTTGCCAACATTTTCCATATGGCCATATTATTTTTCACCCCTCTACTCTTCTATTATTGACTGGTTATATTTTATGCCGTGACAGGTACAACTACATAAATATTACTATACTATCTTAAATGAAGACAAAAAACAGGCTTAATTTTGTCATGAAACTCTATCTCATGACCTAAGAAGCCGAATACTCGGCTGTGTCACGAATATTCCTTACGAATCTCTAAAGTTGCCCAGACTACCGACAGGTGATCAATCCAAAAATCAGTGCCGTTGATATATTACAACAGAAATGAAGTGTATAGTGTATGAAGTATTAAGGATAATAGTCCCCCTTTGCGTATACGTATATTCCACAGGGAAAAAAATCAACGAAATATTAATGGACCATGCCAAAACCCATCTGACATTAATGGGAAGAGTTCCAACATCCCGGGAAAGTGGAACTCTTCCCATTAATGTCAGATGGGTTTTGGTGAATACCCATTTATTTAATAGTGTCTTTTCTAAATTTTTCCTGTGTTCACTTAAAGGGCAAGCAACGGTCTTGAAAATCGCCATGGAAACTAGCCTTTCCTGTGCATATATATAATTTCTTACTGTTTAGAATCGTATACGTGTCAATGTTTCTGCATCAGCACCACCTACACGAGCGCGAAGCAATGGTATCATAATACCATCTCACAAACTTTGAAAAGAGAACACAAGGTGTTTAAAACACGAGGTAAGCAAAGCGGGAAAGATACGCGAGTTTAATTCTCGGAACAGATGCGAAGTCCAATCAGACTGACTGACAAGCGAAAAAGACTCACACGAGACGAGAAAAGCGACGAGTTTGTTACATGTTTATTCAGTAGCTAGTGTGTTGTTCAGTGCATGCTTGTTGAACTTTCGAAGAAGGACTACTCGACACACGTTTGTTTCACATACACGGATCGATCGACTAAGAACAAAAAACCCAGATGTTTACCACATTGCAGGGACGTTAAAATGATTCCAGGAACGTTTCATCTTGGAGTGCTTACTTTTGGAGTCGCCTTCAACATCTACATTCTGTTCTGCTGCTTTAGAAAACAGCGATGGCGGTTACTCAGGGACATTAAGTATTTGATCGTGGCCCAGTCGATATTCGACATCATCAGCATTGGAAGCTATCTTCTCTTGACAGCTGGTTACATAGTGATCGGCAGAGCACAAGGGAGAATCTTACATTGTAATGTGCTTCCCACTATTATCGTGGTCTTCGTGTCGCTTGCCGTATTCAATTTAACAGCCGTGGTTTTAACCAAGCAAGTTCAGGTTATGCACAACTGGGAAGTACGTGGCAAAGGTGTCATCATAGCGTTTCTCGCCATTTTTACCTGCACGGCAGTGATTGTTTTCCCACTTCTCGTCAGCCTTGGCTCAGGCTTGCCACTCGTTGAGTGCGAAAGTTGCACGTACCCTACAACTCTTGCAGAAAAGGGAAAATACATCTTCCCAGTCGATGTTCCGCTCTATGTGTCGTGGTTTCTTGTACTTCAGTTCGTTGTCCCTGCAGCTCTCATCCTCAACAGATTGCTGGTCCTCACTGTTCATTGCTTAAAGCCTGAAGGCCAATCCACGGACATATCGTTCCATTTCAAGTATCACAAACTTGGGTATGGTGCTGCTAACACTGTAGTAATCGTCGTAGTCATTATTACCTCGTTCTACGTTTTCGCGAGACAAAACGTTGGCGATTCAATAACATCACTGAATAAGATTTTCTGCCGACTGGAACTTTTCTCTATTATTTTCCTGTGTTTTCCCATGTTCGTCTTGGATCTGATAGCAGTAGAGTTAAGTTCCGAAGACGACAATAACAAGGCCACTTCCTACACAGAGTGGAACGAGTCTAGTGTAAAGTTTGCTGAGAACTGTTATAGGGTATAGTCAAGGAGGATTATGAAGGGCTTCCCGCGATACTTTGAGCGCCCACATGGCATTTTCACAAGTTACAGAGATTGAGAGGAGCTCGAGAAGTTCGCGCAAAAATTATCTTCTATTACAAGCGATTTTCTTCTCTTTTTGGAATTGAAGGAACGTCTATAGTCTCTTTATTATTCATATTATGTGGTACAATGTTTATACCAAACAACTGTCGTTGCATTAATTCATGCAAAATCGTTTTGTACAAATCCTTTGTTTATTTGGCGGGTCACCAGATGTTAGACAATGGTGGCCCCCCAGTTGAATCTACACAGTCACAGGTATTTTTTATTGACTACATATATTGTAGAATTGAATTGCATTACATATTTTAGGGGGTCTTCCTTTTAGTGGTCTGCGTTTTAGGGGTCTTCGGTCTTCGTTTTGGGTTTTTTTGTTTTTCCGACAGCCACCAGTTTACGGTTCATGCGCAGTTGTTCAAGTCTTTTGTAGCTTTCCTCAGTATTTAAAGTTATACTTATATCGTTGCTTGTTTTCGCGTAACATATGCCACCGAGTTCGTGCAGTTCTGGCTCTGCATTGGAGCTTACACTCAACCTAGGTAATCCATCAACTGTTACCTGCCTAATTTCTCACAATTTATCATTCTCTGAAGAGACAGATCAGTGTAAACGTACCACAATTACTCCAGGCTCCATCACGCCAAATGTGGCCGCCATTTTGGAAACGTGTCATTACCAGCCCACCGCTCTCGGAAAAAAGGTGCAGACCCATAAAACGAAGACCCCCTAAAATATACAATGCAATTAAATTCTACAATATATGTAGTCAATAAAAAATACCCGTGACTGTACTTTGTAGAAGCTTTCCTCAGTAAGTTGTATCGTTGCTCAGTTGTTTTCGCGTAACTCAGCGTCCAGTTATGGCTCTGCATCGGAGCTTACACTCAACCTAGGTAATCCATCATCTGTTACCTGCCTAATTTCCCACAGTTTATCATTCTAAGAAGATATATACATCCGACATTAAAACGCACCAGTTGTACACCACCCTGGCATTTTATAAACACCGCCACAGGGAGCCCAAACACACAAAGCACAGGAAGTCCGGTAACGTAAAGATGAAAACCAAAAGAGAAAAACGGAACTTTATTGAAATCGGCATTTATAACGACTTCTTTACAGCAGAATTTGTTTACCATCTCCTCTTTACGTGATATATGTTAACTCATGTGAGGTCTTGGTTGATTAAAAGTAGACTTGAACAGGATCCCGATCCTACATGTATCTCAGAATGATATAAATCTGTGAGAAATATATATATCTGTATATTTTAGGGGGTCTTCGTTTTAGTGGTCTGCGTTTTAGGGGTCTTAGGTCTTCGTTTTGGCACTGGGAGCCCAGACATGAGGAAAATATAAGGTTTTGTATGAAACTTTATCGCTAGTATATATAGCTGATGGAAAATGATAATAAACAGCCATTAAAGCCGGTTTACATACCACATCAAATGTTGTCAATCTGTTGTTTCTTGATTGTCTTGGAGCCATCAAGCCGCGCGCATTTCAGCGAGCAATGTTTTTTAGTTCACCTCTCATAATGATGACGGAAAACGAGTTTTGATATTAACACACATCTTGAATTAACGATGCTTTGCAAATCTTAATTGAAAAAAGTGTTAATGCAGTTAGATGTATTTTTACTGTGTTTGTAATTCAAAACAGTAATTTTAAAAGAGGTCTAGTGGTCGTACCTTTTAGGGATCAAAATATCACCAAGACTCTCTTGATTCCGTTATGTATGTATGTAACACGAGTGCTATACGGGTGATATTTTGAAAGTAAATATCACTCAGTGCCCATAACTCATGATTGTATAACACGAACAGTTCATGCGATGTTTTGTTTGTTATGAGCAAACATTTGCTATGAGCGTGCAACTGTACACTCTATCCTTTTTATGCACTCGTCATTGACCAATCAGAATCCAGATATTTCGTTGAGTTTATTATAACCTCGAAGTATTTCATAGAAAAACCATGAAATACCGACCTGTATAGTCATAGCCGTAAAACTGAACTCTGATTAGCTGAAATATAATATTTATAGGATAATGATGAATATTTACTGAGACAATATCGCACTACGACTGAGGCGAATAATTGTTTTGGTATAATTTCATAGTTTTATATCAGAGACTTGAAAGGACATTAGTCTGGCTACTAAACTTTTCACTTCCTTCTCGGGTGACTGTTTTCTGCAAAAGGCCTATTCCCTTCTCTTTACGAGTAGTGCGATAGCGTTCTTACTGTTCCCAACGTACAGGTCAGAAGAGGAAGGACACAAGGCCAACTGCGTTTCTGCACTACGGTGCGCTACCAACTGACAACTGGGTGGGTTGTCAGGAGCCCATTGCCAGTAATGGTAATGGTCCCCTGGGGTTGTTGATTCCCAATTGAAGTAATTTACCTTCTATTTCTCTGTCTTTTTCTACATTTCAATTGTAGCGCGGATAGCACTGCCCACGATCAACTCTCAGCGGTTCAGTCTGGAAGCGTTTAAGTGCATCAGTAACCATCCATTCGTCTTCATCCACTGCCATGTCACGATTTGCAACGGAAGTGACGTCACCTCCCGATGTGCAAGGGGATGTGAGTCACGTGATCGAGGCCGACGAGACGTGAATGAGAAACACGTATACCCTCTGGCCCAGGGCCCTTTCATGCTCGGTCATGATGACGTCAGTGATGGGGTTCGTTCACTAAAGGTAAGATATCGCCTGTAAAAATGATGTTGGATTTGAAAAAAATAGCAGGCTGTTGTGCCGTGAGACAATCCCCTAATCATTCACAAAATAGCACAACAGGTTATTTAAGAAACAATCTGTGTAAAAACAAAATAAGGACTAACAAAGCTTTCAATTTTAAAATGTTCCTCACGTTGGATTTTTGTCATATTTAAATTTATGCAATTCAAATCTGTTAAAAAACTGAGAAATGATATTCTTCAAGTTTTGATAAATTGGTGCTTAAGGTTACCGGATACCTTCAAAACGAAAAAGATGGGAAAAAAATGTTTTCACACAGAAATGTAGTTTTAGTAGTAGTGTCTCATATACCAAAAACTGCGTTCAAAAAAAATTAATATTGACGGAGAAATACCAAAAGGAAGTTTTTAACCGGAAGTAAAAGGTTATTTTTGATTGACAGCAGATCAATAAACACATGACAAGTGCTCACTCGCCCGTAACGACGGTGTGGGAAATTGGCACATATTTAATTCAGTTTACGTTTATTGAGAAACGTTTTTCCACACACGATTCCACAATTCCATCGGATGTTGGCCTTATATCTTACAAAAACAAGCAGGATGCCCTAACCCTAAGCTTGAAAAACAAAGAAAAAAGAAAAGCAAAACGAGGCCAAACAATACAATTACAAAGCGAAATAGGAGTCCTCGCAAAACCCGACAAGCGTTCGTATTTTCACTTTCAGACAGAGTGCCGAGTGGTCCACATCTGAACATAAAGTAGAATTGATAAGAACCAGCCGAGAGAATATTTGTTTCCAAGAAAGCTTAGATGGAAACGTAGTCTGGCGGTGACCCTGAATCGGTTGAACCACGATCTCGCTATTGCCGTGCTGTTTCAGACGCCTGCAAATCGCTGTCTCCTCTACTAACTATGCTGGCATTCAAGGCGTGATCTCTATAGGTGTTCACCTTGGCTTTGCCCCTCGAGGTCTTTTTGTCTTTCCCATTTTTCTAGCCTGGGAAACCAGCTGACTCTTTATACCGCTACCATTTTTCAAGTCACACAAAAGAGAAAAAACATTTTCTCGATGCGGCGCGTTGCTTTGATCGGAAATCAACATTGACAGATAGTTGAACTGTGATGAGAAATGATTGGCCAAGAGCTTGCTAATTGTTGGAGAGGCGGGGCTTCAGATTCACGCACGACAGACGGCTAGATTTTTTTAAGTGCTATTTTCTCGCTTTCGATTTTCAATCAAAATAGAGTTTTAAAAAAGCTCCCACTCAGGAGGAATTTATTCCATTTGTGCGAAATTTTCACAAAATGTCAATTGATATCTCAGCTGCAAAACCGTGTCGGGGAATTGGGAAATTCTAAAATGATAGCTCTTGATGACGTATCCCGCATATCTACTCGGATTATTTTTCGCCTTTTCACGGAAAGCATGATAACTTTTGAACTAAATCGAATTTTGAAATTCCCCGACACGGGTTTTGTAATACGATTCCTCTGAAATACGACAAAGCAAACAGATTTTTAAACTTTAAAATATTTTCGGAGTCGGAACTTCTGAAAGCCATCTCACTAGATCGGAGAAACGGGATGGCGGAAAATTCGAGATTTTCAAAGAACTCAAAACTTTGTATGTATTCTTGTAGCCAATTTTATAAGCTTTAAAATGATACATGAATGATTTATCTACGATGTTTTCTCGAGGCGCTACATAATTTAGACTGGAAACGCACCCTGAAGGTATCCGGTAACCTTAAGCCAATGAACAGTGACACAATTAGCACTTTTCTGTATTCCTTGGACTGTCTTGTTCTTAGCCGGACTATCATTAAATTCACGTCCCTTATCCTTGCTGACGTTATTGTCATTAGCATAAATTAAACATCAAGCTATATACAAACAGACTACATCAGTTGAAAGAGAATTTTAAGCTTAGTAATCACCGAAAATTTGAGATTGATGTTAAATATTTACGGAGAAATTGACTTTTCAAAACTGTAAAATGGCTGGGTGGCAAGAGTTGCTGACTGCCATACATTCTTTAATTGTAAATGTTGAAATTTTTAAACGCTCATTCCTTAAAATATATTTATCATATCACTCAAATTTTCTGTGATTATTAAGTGTGACAATCTCTTGCGATTTATGGACTCCGTTTGTTTGTATGTAAGTCGCTTGAAGTTTGATGTATGCTAATGAGGAAAAACGTAAACAAAGATTCGCCTATATTGATTAGAGTAGAAGGAGACAGGCCCAAGGACGTGGCCGCAGGGTTTCAAACCCGCGACCTCCCACACTCTACACCGGAATTAAAACGCGATAGCTATAGTTGAATAACTGATCTTGACAGTGATAGAAGTATTAACATTGTTAATCATTAATTTACTGTAACTATTCACAGACGTGTCCACTGGTCTGACGACTGCCATGCTCATCGCCTGTGTGGCCTGTCTGGTGGGCGTGTCCTTTCTGGTAGTTGCTAAGCAACGTAACCAAGTTCCCGCCACGTACGAGCGCGTGCCTACTGACGTCCAGGGCTAAACAGTAAACGTTTTTACAGGAATTTGAAATAAGGCTGGGATTTTTGCAAAAAGTAAGTTTGATAATAACAAGTAAGTTAGCAGATTGTAGAGGAAACTTTGGACGGTGTTCTGAATGCGATTAGGTATGGATTGGAATTCCTGCTTGGACTAATTTCTTTGTAGTAGTTTTTGATTTTGCGCTCTGTTGTTTAAATAATAGATTTTGGCAAAGTAGCACTTGTCGATCGAGGCTCCTAATACTAGTTTAATACATGTACAAGATACGGTAGGTAGAAGATACGGCAGGTTTACCCCAGTATTCTCACTTGGCGAATAAATTGAACGAGAAGTTTCACAATAATAATAATAATTTCATATTCACAATAGTTAATAATAATAAGAATACTGATACATACAATTAGATAAAATATATGATCAGAACCCCATTACCCGGAGCGTTCATATGTATTATATATGTAGTTGGCGTATTTATACCGGCATTGGGCTATTTTTAGATTCTTTCCACGAATAAAATGTTTCCTAAATGTTTTTGTCCACGAATAAAAATGTTTTTCTTTGTTCGAAAGAAAAACAATACCGGCGGAGATAATAGCCTGTACCGTTCGTTCATGCATTCAGTGTTCGAACTCTAGCAAATGAAGTATATTGTCTGTAAAACAATGAGATACACTACCCCAGATAAAGTCGTTTACCCAGTAAAACTGGCCCCAATGAAATCCATCTGGGGTTTGAATTTACCTGGGTACAGTGGTTACACCAAGACCGTTGAATATCACGCCCCAGTAACTTTGTGGCGCGAAGGCCTATTGTACTGTCAGATTCTCGAAATTTCATTGGCTGAACTATCTGGGGTCGGCAGCGACCACTAAGACTTATCTGGGGTGCTATCAAGGGAAAGTTCCATTGTTCTTTCTTTCGTAACTATGGAAATATACCTAGGTACGTTTTCTCCTGGGGAAATCGGTTAGACACGAAAACACGAATTTACCCGGGTAAATTTCCAATATACCTAGTAAAACTGGTCTAGTGTAACCGCAGCTAATGTATGGGAGATGGACTCTCCGGGTTATGGCTCTCTATGTTATTAAGTCCTAATAAAAAAAATTGTACTTTAGTACAATGGCTAAGTACTGATACAAAGCTTACACATTTAAGAAACATTTTCATGGACAATACTTTATATGAAACAATGCCGGTTTGGCCCTAACAGCCTCGTTTTGATGCAAGTGGTGAGCGCTTCACCTCTGTGACTCGGATTCAATTCCCGATGCCATACGAGTTTGTTGGTATCTCGGCCTTGCTCCGAGGCTTTTTCTCCGGGTTCTCCGGTTTTTCTCCCTCCACAAAAAGCAACACGTTAGATTCCAATTTGATCTGTGCATTAGCCGGGTCCTAATTACTTTAATCAGACCCCTGATGGTTACTTCAGGTCCCGTTAAAAGACAGAGGTTTTAAAATTCAGCAACAGTTATTCAAGAGGCTGTCAAAGATTGAAGTAATCAAAGCTAAAATTTTAAGTTCAGTAATCTTGATTTGTGAACCATAATAGGGCCATTTATAGGAGAGAAATAAGACGCGGCTTACATAGACGCGGCTTACGTAAGACGCGAACTGACCCATTTATACGAGCTAGGCTTGCATAAGACGCAAAGTTCTCGTATAAATGGTTCGCGCCTTGGTTCGCGCCCAGTAAGGTATATGCCTCGTTTTCGGGTATGGTAGTCATGGTTCAGTATGTCGTGTCAAAATGTATCAAAATGGCGCGGGTTGGCAAGAAGGCAAAACGTTTGGCGTTTTCAAAGAAAAAAAAACGACGTAAATATCAGTGTCTGTTCTGTTTCAAATTCCTTGCACACCTGCAAGAATTGCTTCTCTCCCAAGTAAGGTCCAAGTGTTCCTCTTAGCAGACCTCTTGGCTCTTTTCTTTTCAGTGCTACCAGCTTCGTCTGCCGACTCAGCAGAAACAAAAGTAGCCGCCATCTTGTCCTTCATTTCCGGCCGGGAAGACGCAACAACATAATCTCGTTCCCAGAGCCCGCGATATTTTGGCCAGTGCCAAGATAACAACAAAACGTACGCATGCGCGGTAACTGTTCCCGTCTTCAACAAGACGCGAACAACTGTTGACCCCGTTTATACGTGACTCAGACGCGGCTTGTGTTAGTCGCGAACAGAGGTTTTGTACCTTTTATACGAGCAGTTCGCGTCTTACGTAAGCCGCGTTTTATGTAAGCCGCGTCTTATTTCTCTCATATAAATGGCCCTAAAATGTTAAACTAGTAATGGTGAATAAAGACAGCATGTATGAAGTTTTGTTGTGTTTAGTTTGTAATGTTTAGTTTGCAGTGTCTGTTATTGAGATACGCACAATTTATATTGTTCTTTCGCGATGTTGATTATATACCCACACACTTTTGTCATTCACGCACAATTTTGATTATCTCTCGCGATGTTGAACACGGACAACATTTTTGCCATCCTCAAAGGCAGGACACCGGCGTGTTTGATGTATTTGCCAACATTTTTTTTCTTCACCAGACTATGCCCTCCGCACGTGTCTGAGTTTGCAATTGACGATTGTTTTGTAATTAACGAACAAATTTGCCTATAGTGCGGATCAACCCTCAGTCTACTTAAAGGAGAACTGAACTCTAAATCAATCCAACGACTATACAAACTTGTATTAAAGAGAAATAAGTTCTGCTATTTTATTTCTTTGTGGTGCACGTCTAAAAAGAGGAAATACGTTTTGAAGGTCGAAAAATAGCCGATTCTCCGCTAATAAAGGTAGTTTGTGTGGCGGCTCAATTCAGTGCTTTTTCCCCCGTATCGTACGTCATGCCTACCAAGGAGTAACAACCACACCTTCAGCACAAAGAAAACACAATAGTGTGCAATTATGAGTCGTTAGTCCATCTATTCAAAGCCGAAAACAACATGACAAAACTAATTTATTCCCCGTATCGTACACTTTGCGGCGGTTGGGAGGAAGATTTGCAGATTTTCTTTCCTTTGACGCAAAACACAGTAAAATATTTTTTTGGTATGAGTCTTCAAGTTTCATGTTTAAATCTACTCATTGAGCTAAAGTTGATTTTAGGCTTCAGTTCTCCTTTAAAGGAGCTGTGTCACGTGAGGGACATTATGTTCTGGGTCGGAACAACATTATTTTCAGTGGTTTCATATAAACTGACGACCCTAGCATACATGTAGGATGGATGAAATCAAAGTAAATGTGCAATAATGATTAACAAACTGTGCGTAGATCTAGTCTTCGAGGAAAATATTGCATATCCTTTCAATCAAGCATTAAGGGAGGGGACTTTAACTGTTTGAAGCCAATTAACAGCCACCAATCGAACATTGATCCCAGACATGCGCAGAACCATGACACAGCGCCTTTACCACGTAGCTCATATTATCCTATTTGAAAATTGCTCATTGTTTTCCACAGAAATTATAGATATTGAGAATGTTTGAAAACAAGAATGTAAATTTTAGAATTAGCCGGAAAGTTGAGCCAGTTAAAGTTTCGCTATTTTCATATTAAATCATAGCTTTTAATTAGCGTATTGAATTCGCTTCGTTTGATTAGTCATTCCAAGAGCCACTGGACACTTAAAGTGGCCCTCAACCCCAAATATTTTATTTTATTTTCGAAAAGAAGAGGTAATTTTCAGCATTTCTGCTAAAACGAAATTGAATTCGCATTAATCCTTGATTTTTTATGAGCGTTTAAAGATGACAAAATCCCGTGTGTAGTGGCACACGTCCTAATTATTATCAAAATTTACAAAGAGAAGTCGGAGTAGTTGGAAATAGTGGTCAGCGAAATCGGAAAAAACGACGTTTAAATGCTAAATAGGTGCATTGTTGTAGGAGGCTGCAGCAACTGTTCAGACACCAAGCAAGATATAAGTCTTCACAAAATTCCATTCTGGGGAGATGAGAGTTCGTTAGCCAGAAAAAGGCGCAAGTGGGTTGACTTTGTGAAAGCGAAACGTGCGTATTCATCTATACTCAGAAAGACTGAAAAATCCTTCACTTAGTCGTCACAATTCTAATGGATCGCGTTTACAATCGCGGACTAACGAAAATTCAATACTTTTTTCGCAGAAGTAATCAAAATTATCTTCTCTTTTCGAAAATAAAATATAAATTTTGGAGTTGAGGCCACTTTAAAATTACGCGGGATCATTTTAATTACGTCCGGTTGGGGACCATTTTACAGCCATTTTCGGAATTATTTTATAATAATAATAATAATAACGTCTTTATTTAAAGAGGGTAATACATAATAGTGTACAACACTAAGAAACCTGTAGCCCTCATAACAATAATACAATACAGTTTATATAAAATGCTTAATACTAATATACTAATAAAGCTATTTATATGATCTATTTAATAAATATATAAGCTAACTATAACAGATACGATATAAACACCTAAGTCACCACCTCCCCCCCCCACCTCCGCCACCCATCACCCCATCCTCGCAAAAAAGTAAATAAGCTAAGCCCCCTAGTCTCCACCTCCCCACCCAGAGAAATGTAAATATAAAAATGCTTAAGTTCTAAATGTAAATTCTAAAATCTGAGATATTGTATAAAATAATACATTTTAAAAGAACGACAAAATAAAATATGTTAAGGTCTAAAATGATTTAGAGAAAGCTGCTCATTCAGTAAGTATTTCTGATAACATTTCTTGAATGAGTAGACATTTGGCAGCTTCCTCAAGTTCAAAGGCAGACTGTTCCATAGCTTGGTTGTACTGACTGAAAAAGTTTTTCCACCTTCTGTCTTACGTATAAAAGAAGGACAAATAAAGTTTGTGTCTGCATATCTGGTACGTCTAGAATGAACCTCACTATTTAGCTTTAAAAGTTCAGAAATATAAGGAGCTGTAACTCCTAGCAGCCGCTTAAAGGCAATTGTACATTTGGCTACTTTGACTTCTTCGTAAAATGGTAGCCAGTTGAGGTTGTTAAACAGCGGAACTGATGGTGACTGAGGTTTGGCGTCTAAAATAATTCTCACAGCCCTTTTTTGCAGCCTCGGCACCCTAGCTAGATTATCTTTATTACTGCAGCTGGACCAAACTATACTGGCATAGGTTATTACTGGCTTAATTACTGAGGTATATAGTATAACATTCTCTGCTTAACTGGAATACAAGACTTAATCCTATTTAAAATGCCAATGCGCTGTGCAAGTTTTTTGCATAGTTTATCAATGTGTTCAGAGAAAGTTAAATCCTGGTCAATCTCTAGTCCTAAGAGTTTTACACATGGGACTTGATCAAGGTGTGTTCCATCTACGGAGAGGTTGATCTGTGTATTTTCAGGGTCCATCTTGGCTGCAATGCGTTTTCCTGTAATAAGTAATACTTTAGTCTTCCCTTCGTTTAGTGGCAGTTTATTTGCAATTGCCCAGTTGACCACACTAGAAACGGACTCACCTAAGGAGTCCTTCAAATGTTGGATGTCACAGTAGTCGGCAGAAGAAGACAAAGTTGTGTCGTCAGCATACAGTTCTATATTTGATGTATTCACCTCCAGCGGAAGATCATTTATGAAGATGATGAAGAATAGCGGTCCTAAAATAGAACCATTAGGTATTCCATGGGGGATACTCTGCATATCAGACTTAACACTAGACAAGGAGACACACTGGAGTCTCCCTTCCAAATACGATCGAATCCAAGCAAGAGAGTATTCATTTAAGTCATATGCTTGCAGCTTGGACAGTAGAATGGCATGATCAACCATATCGAAAGCTTTCCGATAGTCGACTAAGACCATGCCGCTGACCCGATTTTTGTCGAGTTCAAACAACAGTTGGTCTATGATCTTGATTAACGCCGTTTCTGTGCTGTGATGCTTACGAAAGCCTGATTGGCTGGAATATATGAGATTGTTTTCACAAAGGTATGCATACAGATATCTCTGTACATGCTTCTCAATAATTTTTGACAGAATTGGCAAGACCGATATTGGGCGATAATTTGTGACATTTTCACGATCTCCGTCCTTGAACAGTGGAGTTACTTTCGCTGTCTTCCATCGGCGAGGAAACACAGCTGACGTAAAGGAGAAGTTCATAATCTTGGTAACGGAAGGAGCTATTATTGGAGCAGCTACCTTTAGCAGTCTAGCACTGATGTTGTCGAGCCCAGTCGCTTTATTTATCTTGATGTCTTTGAGAATATTTACAACATCTTTCTTGGTCATTAGAGGGATGGAAAAAGTCTCCTTTTTCAGCCAGGAATCATTTTACAGCCCCGTACCTGGTTTAATTCTCAACTTGTCAACCGGAAAACTTGAGACGGCCATATTATTTCAGGCCATCGTAATCATACTGAATGAGAAACATTTCGATACCGCGATCCTTGATCAAAGCGGTTTTACCAAACTCATCTGAGCATGCTCACAAGCTATCAGATATCCAATGCAATATGGCGGATCGCTCAGTCTACTTTAACTGAGTGACTAATCTCGAATCCAGCACCCAGTTGTTCGAAGCAAGGGTATAAAGGCTATCCGGAGTTAACTCGCTAACCCGAAGGTAAACTGTACAGGTTACAATTACAAATTTAGCGCTGTCGTGGGATAAAGTTGAATCGGGTCCAAGCCGGAGGGGGGGGGGGGGGGGGGGGGGGGGGGGGGGGGTACTCCTGTTTGTGACGTATTATGTATGTGCCGCGGGGGTGGGTCAGAGTTTTGAGCTCAGTTTGGGCAGGTAGGGTCAGGGTTTTCAGTATTTTTTTAGGCATCAGGGTTTTTTCCCCCAAAAAAGGGGGCAATCAGGGTTTTGGAGCTCGGATTTTGGGTCAAACAGGGTCAGGGTTTGAGCCTCTTGGCCTCACATACATACCTATTTTTCATGTAAGTACCCCCCCCCCCCCCCTCCTTTGGGCATGAAACATATTAATGGCATTACCTCAGTGTAAAAACCTCACAGACTGCGTCATAAAACTCCCTTTGTTAACTATGAATATTTCCCGAGCACCCGAAGCGGAACTTATAAATTTTACAAGGTTGGGGAGCCTACTTGAAAAAAACTTACACAGCGCTCGGAGTAGGAATCGAATCCTAACTCTAACCGCTAGACTACGAGTGAATTCGCTTGGTGACAATTGTTTTTCTTCTTTTCACGTATTTATATCCACTAATGATGAGTAGATGCATAAATTATAGTATTATAGTGTTCAATAAACTATAATCGGTAATACGACAACTCACCGAGCGCGCGAGGACATGGTCTCCAGGGAATGGTGTTTACACCGAGGTAAATACATATGAATGGACTTGGCTATACTCTAAATGATATCGGATCGCGAGAAAATCGTAAATGAATTGAAAACATTATTAGCCAGCATCTGCCGAGGCCATATTATTTTTCATCCCTCTACTCTTCTTGTTTATTGACGGGTTATATTTTATGCCGTGACAGGTACAACTACATAACAAAATATTACCATACGATCTTAACTGAAGACAAGCAAACAAGCTATATCGTGACCCAAGAAGCCGAATACTCGAACTTGGGCTATGTCACGAATATTCCTTACGAATCTCTAAAAGTCGCGCAGAAGATGCCGATCCTACCGGCAGGGTGGCTTTATTAAAAAGCACCAATGCAAAAGTTGATGTTGAATAGAAAAATATGATTTCGATGCCGCAATAAAGTATCATCCCTAAAATCATTAGAGCGAAAGCAACAATGGTTATACAGCGACTGTTAATGTGTCGTGATCGCTATAGTTCATGCTTTGCTTTCTTACTAATCCACCAAATCGAAATGACCGACAATTTCTTGTATACAAATTAAAATACCCTTAGGCTATCGACTGAACACTAGGAGTATATTTTTGAAATGCTGAATAAAGCCAATGAAATCCCAGAAAATGAAATGATACAACAGAAATAAAGTGTATAGTCTATTAAATATTAAGGATAATAGTCCCCTTTGCGTATATATTTACTTAGAGGGTTAGCAACGGACTTCGCCATGGAAACTAGCCTTCATTTGCATATACATAATATATTACTGTTTTAATAGAATCGTATGCGTGTCGATTTTTCTGAATCAGCACCCCCTACAGTCACGAACGCGAAGCAATCATAATACCACCTCACAAACTTTGACAAGAGAACGCAAGGTGCTTAAAACACGAGGCAAGCAAAGCGCGAAAGACACGCTATTATAGTTCTCGGAATAGCCGCGAAATCCAATCAGTCTGACTTTGGGCAACCTTCGGTTGGAGATTCAAGCGAAAAAGAATCACACGAGACGAGAAAACCGACGAGTTTGTGACAAGTTGCTGTTCCGTTCAGTAGCTAGTGTGTCGTTCAGTGCAAGGTTCGGTTGAACTTTCGAAGCAGAGCTACTCGACATACGTTAGTTTCACATACAGATCGATCGGAAAAAAACCAGATGTTCTCCAGGGACGTTAAAATGATTCCAGGAATGCTTCATCTTGGAGTGTTTACTTTTGGAGTCGCCTTCAACATCTACATTCTGTTCTGCTGCTTTAGAAGACAGCGATGGCGCTTACTTAGGGACATTAAGTATTTGATAGTGGCCCAGTCGACACTCGACATCATCAGCATTGGAAGTTATCTTCTCTTGACAGCTGGTTACATAGTGATCGGCAGCGCACAAGGAGGAGTCTTATATTGCAATGTGCTTCCCACTATTATCGTGGTCTTCGTATCGCTTGCCATATTCAACTTTACAGCCGTGGTGATAACCAAGCAAGTTCAGGTTATGCACAACTGGGAAATGCGTGGCAAAGGTGTCATCATAGCGTTTCTCGCCATTTTTACCTGCACGGCAGTGATTGTTTTCCCACTTCCCGTCAGCCTTGGCTCAGGCTTGCCACTCGTTGAGTGCGAAAGTTGCAAGTACCCTACAACTCTTGCAGAAAAGGGAAAATACATCTTCCCAGTCGATGTTCCGCTCTATGTGTCGTGGTTTCTTGTACTTCAGTTCGTTGTCCCTGCAGCTCTCATTCTCAACAGATTGCTGGTCCTCACTGTTCATTGCTTAAAGCCTGAAGGCCAATCCACGGACATATCGTTCCATTCCAAGTGTCACAGACTTGGGTATGGTGCTGCTAACACTATAGCTGCCGTCGTAGTCATTATTACTTCGTTCTACATTTTTGCGAGACAAAACGTTGACGATTCAATGACATCACTGAATAAGACTTTTTTCGAACTGGAACTTTTCTCCATTATTTTCCTGTGTTGCCCCATGTTCCTCTTGGATCTGATAGCAGAAGAGTTAAGTCGCGAAGACGACAACACCAAGGCCACTTCCTACACAGAGTGGAACGAGTCAAGCGTAAAGTTTGCTGAGAACTGTTATAGGGTATAGTGTAGGTGAAGTATCAAAGACTGGTCAAGGAAATTTAATGTGGGTGCAGTCAGGGTCGGGGTTCAGTATTTTTTAGGCATCAGGGTTTTTCCCCCAAAAAGGGGGCAATCAGGGTTTTGCAGCTCGGATTTTGGGTCAAACAGGGTCAGGGTTTGAGCCTCTTGGCTTCACATACATACCCATTTTTCATGTAAGTAACCCCCGGGGATTCAGTCTTGCTCGAAAGAACCAGACAAAAAAGTTAAAATGAGAAGGTAAAACCAGTAAGCATTTCCAATCCTTATAAGTTGAACTTTCTACCAAGATAATAACAGCATCAAGACACTGACATTAAACACCATCACAGTATTTCTAAGCTTAATTTCTATTTTCTTAGAGAAATGTTTGCAGACGATAGTGACGATATAAATTCTTGCTTAAAACGGTTTCATGCAACTTGTTTTTTTAACCAACAATTAAGCTTGATAATATTTGATCGTATTTTTTGTTTACAAGCCATTGGTTTCCACGATGTCCTGCTAACATTGTAGTGGTGATTTCATGAAGTTAATATAGAAAATGGAAGGTAAATTTTACCATTTTAGAGCTATAAAGCCGAGTAATATCATTTTGGAGGCAGAACATGTGGTGTTACTTTAAAATCTATTTTGTCCAGTCTGAAGGTTTATTAACATTACAACAAAATTGAGAGACAAGAAACCTCGGCGTATTGTTCATATCACCAGTTTTTCTTTCACTCTTCAACGCCAGCCACATGTATAAGCCTACTTTTGTTGGTCAATTCAGTTGGCAGTTTGTAAGTGAGGCGTTTGCATGTGATTCGTTTACTAGCACACTACTTTTGAACCAATCAAAAACACAACATACTGGTGTGATAATGCATTGCCTGGCCACGCAGCAACATAGCCAAAACGTATAACAAAGTACTCATAAGCCTTCAAGACAATCAAAAGAATTCAACTAATATTCAGATATAGTATCAGTACAACCTTGGCGGTCAAACTCCTATAAATGTCCGGTTATACTACAACCAAGTTCACATCAATCGATATTCCCAAACGATTTCGTTACAACCTCGTTTCAATCCAACTATTAACAAACTTCCAATATATCGGAACTGTATAAAATATATATGAATCGAATATAATATGTAATACATAAATAATGGCTTACAACTGTTGTTCCATGTTAGTTTTGAAACGCCAATGCCATTAGGTCCATTAATAATATCATTTGCGTACTCCGGCGGCCAAAAATAGTGTTCCGCCATCGAAACCTAAGCCGCTTGGGCTACCTAATTGCTACTTAATCCAGCTACGTGCAAGCCAGGAGATCAAAGCCATGTTATGTTATTTCAAGTTCTGATGGCGTGTATTCACAATGTACGGTTTATTTACGAAGATTTATAGCTTCACTACTTGGCCAAAGCATAGTTGGCCAAAGCATAGTTGGCCAAAGCATAGTTGGCCAAAGTCATGGTTTATTTAGTTATGCTAAGACTGCTCTTTATTGATTCATTTGTAGTTAACCATCACACACACGTTAAGAAATAGACCTAATCGCCACGCTGTCCGTGCTGCTGTACCGGTCTTCGAACACTTGACAGATTGAATAAAGGTGAATATAGTGTCTTTGTGTGCATCTGACCTCTCCTGTAACTATCTAGATATATTGGGAATTGTAGGACAGTTGGGCATGAAGCGAGACTACAGCTCATCTAAAAAGATCGGAAAAACAATTTATGCAGACCCCGTGGACCGACAATTCAGACCCCGTCAAATATTTGAGATCCTATCTAATCAGAAACCCATATCAAACAACGAGTGTCAATTTAGAGGTCTGGGACCTAGAAACCGCCATTTTGAATTTCCTTGCCGCTCTTCCAAATATGGAATATGGAATTTTCCTGATATGGAAGAGGCCGCGGGAAGTTCAAAACGACACTTTTGCTTGCTATTTTATTGATATGTTCCTTTGAAACAGTTTGTCGAGTACAAATGTTGCATTACAATGTAGTATAGACAGTGTTATCCTGCGAGCTGAGCCTTCTTTTCTTTGGTTTTCTTAATCTCCTTGCACTGAGAGCGAAGAAAATATATTCGAGTTTGGCATCGCCAGTATCTGGGAGGAAGAAACCGGTTTTAATTTACATAACCGGTTGTTCATGTCCGCGGCTTTATTCTGACGAAAAACTGATGACTAAATGTGAGCCCACCATAAAACCAAAATGTCGAGCGTGTCGGCGAGCTGCAAACGTATAAAGAGTTTTAAGTCCTTTAGTGGATGTTTTACGATTATTGTCCTGAAAAGCAAGATGTTTTACGTGTTCAACATTTGAACATAGTAAATAATAAATAGTAAATAGAGTGGAATGGTTATGAAACCCAGCGACCTTCTTTGTTATATGTCTTTGTGAGGCAATCCCTTTATGTAAGGCGACACGAATTTTTACCAAAAATACAATAGAATACAACACAATACAATTCAATACAACAATAGAACGCAACACAATACAATACAATAGAATACAATTTGGTAGCAATTCGTGTCGTCCTACATGAAGGGATGGCCCTTTGTTAGCTTTTTTCAACCACTACCGTGCACAAAACACAATAGAAATTCCAACATGTTAATCAATAGAAACGTGTGGGTTCAGTCGGTGAACTATGATCCGGGGTACAATCTTTTGTTTTATCCCTTCCAACATAAATCGCAGTGCCTTTGTTAGCCCTTTTGAAGTTTCCGAGTTTTCTAACCATTCCACTCTATTCTATAATTTGAAGGTATCAAATAATTTATCAAATTATTCTAGGAATGGACACTTTTGTTTTGCTACCTTCGGGTCACGAGTTTATGACCGAGTAAAACTGGGAAGGAGATTGTTTCCAAGCAACCGGCAACGAGTTTTCTTTTCTTCGCTCTCAGTGCTGACAAGTCTTGAGATTTGTAGTCTACAGGGCCGGACACAATTATTTTCAGCAATTTTTATACAACTAACGAACCTTCGGCACATGTGGGATGTGACCTCAAAGCAAATCGCGCTTTCTTTGGAGCTGGTTCCATTTTAAACCGCACTTTCTTTCGACGAAAAAGATATGGACGTTAGGATAAACAAATATTTCCCACATTTAGCTAGCCAGTTATCACGATGTGGTCACGTGGCGGGCAATAACTGCATGGGAATTGTTTCCCTGTGACGTCATAGTTTTCAAAATTGTTGTTTTATTACTTGTCAGGTGAGCATAAATCAACCAATGAGGGAATTTCCTCCGCGACAGGCTTTATCTGTCCCGGGTCTCCGCCTTCTTGTTTTAACTGTGTTACGGTCATGTAAATAAATTAAGTCAGTGACCCGCATTGTCTCGCAGTGTACCGAGCGATATCGAATCTGATTGGTTGACCCTGTCACGTGTTGCTCCAAGAATAAAAAAAACTTCAGATTTCCGACTCATGCCGGCCAAAGGCCTGGCCCAAGTAAAAAGGGGCTTATAGGCACTTTAAAGATTGGAAATGCTTAATTAATTAATTGTTGAGTCAGTCTGATTCTTCAGAGCATGATAAATATCACCAAGCATTTCATAAAGGCAGACTAATGTTTTCCTCGACCAGTCTTTTTATACTTCACCTACACTATACCCTATAACAGTTCTCTGCAAACCGGCCTTCCGCTTGACTCGTTCCACTCTGCGTCAGGAAGTGGCCTTGTTATTGTCGTCTTCGCGACTTAACTCTACTGCTATCAGATCCAAGAGGAACATGGGCCAACACAGGAAAATAATGGGGAACAGTTCCAGTCCGTAGAAAATCTTATGCGATGTCGTTGAATTGTCCACGTTTTGGCTCGCGAAAAAGTAGAACGAGGTAATAATGACTACGACGGCAGCTACAGCAGCACCATACCCAAGTCTGTGACACTTTGAAGGCGACGATTTGTCCGTGAATTCGCGTTCAGACTTTGGGCAGTGAACGAGAATGAGAGCTGCAGGGACAACGAACTAAAATACAAGAAACAACGACACATAGAGCGGGACATCGACTGGGAATATTTCCTTACCCTTAATTAGTCTGCAAGAGGGTACGTGCAACCTTCGCACTCAGCGAATGGCAAGCCTGAGCCAAGGCTGAAGAGATGTGGGAAAACAACCCAGTAATACTGTACCGCTCGAGACCTTTATTCTGATTGCACCATTATCCTGTAGCTCTATTATTTTTGTACTGCACGTTCTAAAGGTTAGGGTGTTTTGTATTGTCGGGTAAGCCAATGCTGTGTTTCGTTTAGAGCCCATACAGGATGGCCCAAACAACCACTGTCATGCATGCAGGTAAAAATGGCGCCGATGACACCTTTGTCACATATCTCCCAGTTGTGCATAACCTGAACTTGCTTGGTTATCATCACGGCTGTAAAGTTGAATATGGCAAGCGATGCGAAAACCACGACAATAGTGGGAAGCACATTGCAATGTAAGACTCCTCCTTGTGCGCTGCCGATTACTAGTATGTCATCAGCTGTCAAGAGATAACTTCCAATGCTGATGATGTCGAGTATCGACTGGGCCACGATCAAATACTTAATGTCCCTAAGTAGCCGCCATCGCTTTTTTCTAAAGCAGCAGAACAAAATATTAATGTAGCCGGATTTTGAAGGCGACTCCAAAAATAAACACTGAGCTTAAAGTGCAACTAACCCCTTTTGCAATTTTTATACATATGAATCTTTGAAAGGTTTTGAGTACTTCTGCGAAGAAAGTTTTGGCTTACAGAGAATACTCTATGTTCTTTGCTTGTTTAAATTGGTGAGATTTTGACCTTTCCTGACCCATGACCGCGTAAGAAAAAGCCTGGGTCGATTCTTGATCTTACGTCATCCAACTCATTCGACTTTGCAATAATGTGAATAAATATTTAGCATTTACTCTAAAATAACTGTTTTCTTTACTAACAACTCACAAACTGTGTATATTCTCTATATATCGATGTTGTTGCGATGGAAAGGCGCCATGGAGAATAATGCATTAATGAGGTGACGTAAGATCAAGAATCGACCTAGGCTTTTTCTTGCGCGGTCATGGGTCAGGAAAGGTCAAATTTTCACCATTTCAAACAAGCCTAGAACATAATGTAAGCCAAAAATTTCTTCGCAGAAGTACTCAAAACCTTTCAAAGATTCATATGTATAAAAATTGCAAAAGGGTTAGTTGCACTTTAAGCGTTCCTGAAATCATTTTAACGGCTGGTGTTTTTTTTGTTTTAGTTTCGACTGATCGATCTGTATGGGAAACGTGTGTCAAGTCTGGTATAGCTTTGAGTAGACCTCGATAGCTCGGCAAAACGCTGAAATCCTTCTTCGAAAGTACAACCACCTTGCACTCAGCATTGCACTGATTGACACATGCACTGTACATATAGCTACAGCAGAACAAACTTCGTCACAAACTTGATCGTCTTTCGTCTCGAGTGATTCTTTTTAGACTGAATCTTCAACTGATTTTCTGACAAGTTTCGCCGCTGTTCTGAACAGGGAGTCCCTATAAACCGATGCTAGAATATTGGAATAATCGATCGATACATTAGTTAACGCGTGTGGGTTACCTGTGGTTCCTTTGCGGCGCGAGCATGGTTGTGAATTTACCGCAGGTCTGTAAAATGTACGCATGTTCAGTCAGCGGTAGAAATCGCGGGAGCAGTCCTAAATGGTTTCTGGTCAGAAAATCTTCAGAAACTCTACACATCGCAAAAAAAGACCGAGGGTTATGGGAAAAATCGCAAGAGTTTATTAGTTTAGTCATAAAGCCAATTAAATTTGGGACTGGTCCATGAAAGGACTTGAAAATCGAAGCTCGTACTTTTCTGTAACAATGCTTTTGAAGTCCAAATTTCGAGTTAAAAGTCGATCGAAATAATGCGCGCGACAGTGATTTCCCCGGGTGAAATTCACGCATGCGCAAATCGGTTTTGCAGACCTGTCGTTCGCAGCCTAAACATCGGGCTTTACCTCGGTGTAAAAACCATTCCCTGGAGACAATGCCCTCGCGCGCTCGGTGAGTAGTCGTGTTACCCGTTTCAGACCGGGTCTGTTTACCGATAATGCAGCCACGTTGAAAAACAATTTTATGGGATACCCAGAGAGGAACTCGGATCCGAGACATTCAGGGGCGAGGATCCGGATTTCAAGGTTCGAGTATGCATTTCATTGCAATGCTTCATTAGTTTTCATTGTTCACGTCTTGATTGACCCTACCAGAAATATTTTGCTCGCGGCTAGATTCCATCCGCCAGAAGGTCGAATTGCAATTTTCTCGATGTTATATTTCTAGGGTACAAACTAAAGCGGCACTTAGAAATTTAGGTGAACAAGTATGCTTCCCTCAACTATATAAAAAAATATCGGCTCCAGGAAGACTCGAACCGAAACCCTAACCGTCACTATCCCTTACGCCACGAGGGATTTGCTGTCAACAACCGCTTTTTAGAACTTTTATACTGCATGCTGTTCGATATTGAAGTATTTTAGTGCAGTGCATATTGGTATTGCGTCCTTCTGGCGGATGGAATCTAGCCCTAACCAAATATTTTGTTACTCTAATTTGGACCATTGTCTGGGTAGTCTCAGAGGAGAGGATATGTTGTGTCAAAGTGAGGCTTTGCTGGTTGATCACAAAAGCAGGACGTAATGCAACGAGCGACAGTTTAGTGGTTTCGTGTGAAAAGCAACGATGGCTCGCCGTGACTTCAATCGAGCTCCCTATCATCCAATCAAATGGCGTATTTATTTCGCACTCACTAAAATATATCCAGTAATATGTTTGTGTATTTTAGTTTTATGTTTCCTTAAGTTTCCAATTTTTCAAAAGTATGGAAATATCATGGAGAAAAGAGAGATATCACAGAGAAAAGAATAAATTTAATTTAGCACGGAGACTCGTATTGAAACCTTTGTACGTGACAAGTAAAGCATATCGCGGAAGTGGGCTATTCAAATTCTGGTTTCCATAGTATTTCCATACAACTAATTTCAAAAACTTGCAGCGGTGTTTTATCAGATTTACAAACACGAGGGCGCAGCCTGAGTTGTTATAGATCAGGTCAAACATGTGCCGCGAGTTTAATGAACGGCTTAAAAAACGTCGATGTATAGAGTCATGTAATTCAGTTATTTTGACGATACGACCTATTTCGGCGGAGAAAATCGAAGTTAAAGTTTATGTAAATGAGACTGTATCTATATCACATTTAGAAACCACTCATTAAACATTAATTCCTTTGTTTTTGCTTCATGAATTATTAATGAGGTTTTGAACCCAATTTACAGCATTTTCCCATGGTTTTACCATTCAAAATAAAATAGCGTCGACAGTAAGCGCGCTCTGATTGGCTGATAGCCGTGTTTCTACAACTTTATAAAACCTTAGAAAGTGCGCTAGTTGGGAGAATTTACGTTTTGATGATCAAATAAAACGAGAGTTTTGCCGTGTTTTTACTCGTTCATTTTATAAATGAAATACGAAACATTCGTTCGTCTTCTTATAGAGTTACAAAAACACTATGGAAGATTGGAATAACTCGAAATAGTAGTGGAAACACTCGACTCTCGGGCTAGTGTTTGTGCCAAGAAAAGGCGGTTAGTTGGCAGAGGCCTCAAGAATGTGCACTTTTTGTCTTCTCGTACAGCGCTTTCTCCTCCTTGACGAAGTTTTCAGCAAGCTTGTCCTGCCTACACTCGAGAACTGATGAGAAAAAAAACACTAATTCAATAATGCGGCAGCTTAAGAGAAACAACAGAATCACGACCACTAGTCTGCGTCACATCGAAACTAAACGCCGGACATATATTAGGGAGCAGGTCAAAACACATGCCCTCAAGACGGACCCATTTTGGGGTAGGGGGGTGGGGATGGCTGGCCCTATGGAGAAAAAACTCAATATAAAAAAAAAGTTTTTAATATCTCCGAAGCTTAATGGTATAATCTAGAAACAAATGCACTGCATATTTTGTCTTACGCTATCATTCCATTTGCTGTATTAAAATTGTCCCTAGCGCCCCCCCCCCCCCCCCCCCCCCCAGAATGGAAATAGATGGTCAAAAATGGGGGGTGGGGGTGGTCCCCTGCGCTGACAGCTGCAACCCATGGGCAAATGGTCCACGGCTATTAGCCAATCAGAGCGCTAGGTTTATCGTGGTTATGTTATAATGTAGTTTGATTTATGTTAATCAGGTAAAAACGTAAACAAAATTGCCCTATGCTAGATTTGCCTTATTGCCCTATATCTGGCCATATCTTTTCTACAAAAGATCAAACTTCAAAGCCCACAACTGTCGCAACCGAGGAAACGATACTCACTTTCAAAAGCAAGTCCCTGCGGAGCAGGGTGTGCGAGGTGAAGGGTCTTCTGAGGCTCTGTAGCGAACCCCCCGGACAGTGGTTTATCCAACCCTGACAGATTATCGAGGGAAAGGAAGGCGTGGCCTTCTATGTCGTCATTTGTGAGTACGTCATAGTCTAAGACTGTTATAGCCAGACACACTCCGCTTGTCTTGCATTGCTCTGGTGTCACTGAACTAGGATATCAAACAAAACACACTCGTTAAGAACAGGGGATCTGTGCAGACACCATTTTATCAGGTGCGCGCAGAGAGTTAGTTTCGCACCGCTGAACAAAATGTGGTCTCACCTCCAGCCTCGATATCGCGATCAAGACTACGAATTGGACTATTTCACTATTGATTTTACTGAATCAGCGCCCTAATAATTCTAGTGCCACGACTCTAATAGATACTTACAACTCGAACTGCACTGAATCAGCACCCTAATAATTCTAGTGCCACGACTCTAATAGATACTTACAACTCGAACTGCACTGAATAAGCGCCCTAATAATTCTAGTGCCACGACTCTAATAGATACTTACAACTCGAACTGCACTGAATCAGCGCCCTAATAATTCTAGTGCCACGACTCTAATAGATACTTACAACTCGAACTGCACTGAATCAGCACCCTGATAATTCTAGTGCCACGACTCTAATAGATACTTACAACTCGAACTGCACTGAATAAGCGCCCTAATAATTCTAGTGCCACGACTCTAATAGATACTTACAACTCGAACTGCACTGAATAAGCGCCCTAATAATTCTAGTGCCACGACTCTAATAGATACTTACAACTCGAACTGCACTGAATAAGCGCCCTAATAATTCTAGTGCCACGACTCTTAATAGATACTTACAACTCGAACTGCACTGAATCAGCGCCCTAATAATTCTAGTGCCACGACTCTAATAGATACTTACAACTCGAACTGCACTGAATCAGCGCCCTAATAATTCTAGTGCCACGACTCTAATAGATACTTACAACTCGAACTGCACTGAATCAGCGCCCTAATAATTCTAGTGCCACGACTCTAATAGATACTTACAACTCGAACTGCACTGAATCAGCGCCCTAATAATTCTAGTGCCACGACTCTAATAGATACTTACAACTCGAACTGCACTGAATCAGCGCCCTAATAATTCTAGTGCCACGACTCTAATAGATACTTACAACTCGAACTGCACTGAATCAGCGCCCTAATAATTCTAGTGCCACGACTCTAATAGATACTTACAACTCGAACTGCACTGAATCAGCGCCCTAATAATTCTAGTGCCACGACTCTAATAGATACTTACAACTCGAACTGCACTGAATCAGCGCCCTAATAATTCTAGTGCCACGAGTCTAATAGATACTTACAACTCGAACTGCACTGAATCAGCGCCCTAATAATTCTAGTGCCACGACTCTTAATAGATACTTACAACTCGAACTGCACTGAATCAGCGCCCTAATAATTCTAGTGCCACGACTCTTAATAGATACTTACAACTCGAACTGCACTGAATCAGCGCCCTAATAATTCTAGTGCCACGACTCTAATAGATACTTACAACTCGAACTGCACTGAATCAGCGCCCTAATAATTCTAGTGCCACGACTCTTAATAGATACTTACAACTCGAACTGCACTGAATCAGCGCCCTAATAATTCTAGTGCCACGAGTCTAATAGATACTTACAACTCGAACTGCTCGTCAAACAGTGGAAAAAGTGTGTTCTTGACAACTTTCGTTTTCCTTTCCTCTCGACCGAAAAAATGGAATGGTATGAGTCTCAGGAGTACGTACGGGTCTGACAAACCTGAAAATGATAGTAAAGAGGCCATGCAGGAGATGTAGGGTGCATATTATTTCCTTCGCAGCCATTCTTAAAACCCCAGCGGAGAGGGGAGAGGAAGGGGCGACGGGGGGTACTCCCAGGACTTTTGGGTAGGAGTGTGCCGCCCAGGTCTCAAAACCCTGACCCTATTTCAGACCAAAATATATAATTTCCATACCCTTTTTCAGCCCTGATGCCCTGTACTCTATTTCATGCACTACTTGTAGCTGCTGTAATCGAATGATATTTCTCGCCGTGGTTTGTTGCCTTTCTCGATTATTTTGAAGATCGATGTCAAAATAACAAGAGAAACTACGAGAAATCATAGAACATGTGCGGTTTTGCCAGGTCAAAATAATATCCTACATTTCAGACTAAACTGACAGCTCGAAAACCATTTCATTTGGGGAAGTACATCCGTATAGGTTATTGATACCGTATGGGAGTAAAAAGCAAATTTGGTGGACTAGTTTAGCCTGAAATACAGCCGCCTCCTCAGCTCGTTCCAAGTATTTTAAATGAATACAATCGCGTGGATATTTTAGTATTGGTACTTTGGAATGCTTGACTTTCGTTTTGTTTTCGTTGTCTAAGTGGCTCCGGTTATAGTAGAAGAAAAGCCACAAGATATTCACAACGTCGATGGCGCAAGCGAGTCCGACCTCAGTACAGTTCACAACGTCTATGGCGAGTCCCACCTCAGTACAGTTCAGCGATTTCTCAAGAGCTAGGTGCTATAAACGGAAGTACACCTCGGAGCTGTTCTCAATTTATAGCATCTTGGAAAATAGCGACACGCGAATTTAAAAACAAAACAAAGCACAGTCCTCGCACCCGCTAAGGTCTATAATCCCTAAATTTAAACCTACTACTTTTGCTTTATGGAATAAAACCATGCAGCGTTAGGCCCAAAGTAAACACAGAACGCTTCTTTAGTTTGGGCAGAGAAAAATATACTTCTCAGATATTTGTTCCGTTCCTCGGCGATCAGAGTATTACAAAGTTATAGTATGACAATTCGGGAAATTAGCGATTAAATTTCCCCTCAAGCCTCGGGAGAGTTTGTAAAAGTCCACAAACTCTCCCTCGGCTTGCGGGGAAATTTAATCGCTAATTTCCCTCATGTCATGCTATTAGTTATAATAAATTATTCCTCTTCTTCCTAAGTGTCTTGTGTTTTTCTTCGTAGTTTTATTTTAGAGCAACGTGGCGGTTCAATTCAATTGATACTGCCCAATAAAGAACAACTTTCTCGTCGCTTATAAATCTCCTGCATTTTACTTACCGTTCGTGTCCAGCGGTGGAAGGTTTCGTGCATTTAGTACTAAAATAAAACGGTAAAAATAAAACAAATTGGTCACTGATGGAATGCAGTGACGACAAACATAAGGCCAGTGTTATCGTAGCCATTACAATCATGACTTAAAGAACAGAAATTAGACAAAAGACTGCATCTCGGACAAAATCCTTGAGAATTTTCAATAATATTCTCATCATCCACAGCTTCTATGGGCTATATAAACCACAGTTTCATAGAGAACGCGAACGTCAAAAAGTAAACCCACTCCGGCAGTATTTCGTTCGGCGTTATAGAAACTCTAAGCTTACTATATTTTCGAAGATCTAGATGTGAAAAGTAATTAAGTAATGATTCGCCTATGAACTGTAGCACAAGACAATAGGCTGCGGCAATGAGCATATCCCCACATACGATTTTGCTAGAATATGCGTTAAGTGCTGTATGAGATGTCCACAGTCAAAGCTACAAGCGAAAATTGTAGGAAACGGTATGCTGTGGTTATTTTTACTGTAAAAACATAAAGAAAACACCATCCAGCCAATGCAGAAGGGAGAAAACTAAATCTTTGAATCACCAATTTGAGAATTTTCCTCGCATACGATTTTCTTCGAAATCAAACCATAGTTAGGTTGATCAAAATTAAATTTCAACTTCAATTTTTGAAAAAATGAAAATAAATACTGTTCAATTTATGTGTAACATGGTGGCCATCTTGAATTAAAAGCGAGGCAATCACATACAAGCGGGTCATCATTTGTGGTTTCGTTTGTTTATTTGATGAGCCGCTTTTGTATGTGATTGGATAATCTCGTACGTGGCACGTGCACTAAAGTATGCGAAGACATTAAAAGTGGTCATACATTTGCACGTCGCGCTGTTAAGGCGAATAAAGGAAACAGCAACCAAATTTCGGGAGAAAACACTTTTCTACGCCCGTCGTCACTGCCGTCGCCGTCCTGGATTCTTAAACTCGTTAATATTATCTGTAGGCTGCGTACGCAGATAATACCATAGGCGCGCCGCTATCGAGAATTCGCGCGTAACTTTCAGCCAATCAGAATCGAGATTGTGATTCAAATGTTTACTAACCCTCGACTAGCACTTTCTTGTTTGCAGAGTCGTAGATAGCTCTCAGTGTGATGGCACCGTACTCCTCCTCCACCTCTTCCTGTATCAAACACAGCTAAACCAATCACATACTATACACCACCAGGAGCACAGCAGCGTCCATATCTCCTATATTGGCGAATCTTTGTTTACGTTTTTCCTCATTAGCATACGTCAAACTTCAAGCGACGACATACAAACAAACAGAGTACATAAATCAAAAGGGATTGTCACACTTGATAATCACCGAAAATTTGAGAGTGATATGATAAATATATTTAGAGGAATGAACGTTTAAAAATCTCAAAATTTACAAATAATGTATGGCTGTCAGCAACTCTTGCCACCTAGCCCATTTTACAGTTTTGAAAAGTCAATTTCTCCGTAAATATTTAACATTAATCTCAAATTTTCGGTGATTACTAAGTTTAAAATTATCTTTCGACTGATGTAGTCTGTTTGTTTGTAGCTTGAAGTTTAATTTATGCTAATGAGGCAAACATGTAAACAACGACGTCAGCAAGGATTCGCCTATAGGGTCACAGCATTTTCACAAGTTGAACTCTTTGTTGAGCTACTTATAGATTATTTCCCCCGCCAATTAGTGGGTTGCATGCACCAGTGGCAGAACAAAAGATGCCTCATTAGCTATTATAAGTAATACCATGACAAGAGGGAAATTAGTGATTAAAATTTCCCGCGGGGAAATTTAATCACTAATTTCCCGAATTGTCATGCTATAACTTTGTAATACTCTGATCGCCGAGGAACGGAACAAATCTGAAAAGTTTAGTTTTCTCTGCCTAAACTAAAGACGTCGCAGTTGAGTTGCTTTCGAAAACGTTTTAATGCTTGATTGAATGACCTTGGCTTCCCCTGGGGACAAGTGTGTTGTTTTTGAGAAGAATAGCAGTATAACACAATGTAATTATGTGCTTGACTAAATATTTAAAGGTCATGCGTATATGGTTTTAAGTATCCCACATGGCAGAAGCGGGTTTGAGAAATGAAGAGAAGAACGTGCAGATCGAAATACGTGATCCCACATGGATTACGTTGAAGGTTATGATGAAGCCAGGTCATTTGGGTTCAATTTTTTTACTCGGGAGCGCAGGGGTAGTCGTGCCAGAGGAGAGCAAGAGTTGATGCTTTTCACCCTCTCATGTCCAGCCTACATTGCCTTTTAATTTTCTCTCATTACGATGCAAGGGAAATTTAGAAATTTCCCTGTTGAAGACATTGCATATTTTTTATTGCATTTGTAATGAGCCGGGGAATTTAGAGAGTAAATGTGCGTGAACAAACAAAGGAATCCGAGGCGATCATGGTATTACTTTTGTTATACCCACAACGTGGTTGCTACGCTTTTGTGATTTTATTCCCTTTGAAATGATTGCAACCCAATAATAGCGGGAAACCATTCTAAAAATAACCTAACTTGTGAAAACGCTGTGAAATAGGCCTAGTATGCGGGATGGACGCTCCTGGTTATGGGCTCCTGACTGCACATGAAAGGTACTACAATACAGTAACCATAGAGTATCAGTGAGTTTGTGACCTTCACGTTATAAATACAATAACCTAATTGTGGCGTCGAAATATGCCCTGATATTTCGTCCGCGGACATTATCTGGTCCGGAGAAGAGAACAGTTCCCGAGAGCGAAGGACGAAATATCAGGGCATATTTCGACGCCACAAATATGTTATTGTCTTGAAAGGTAAAAAAGCCTTAGCCTCACATGGAGGCTGAAGTTAACCCTGTACTGATACAAACTTTCTATGAATATGTAAAGTTTCGATTATCACGCTAACTAGATACAGGTCAACCCCAGCCTCGATGTCACAAAAGGCTTGGTTACCTTTCAAAATGGCGGTCAAGAACTATGAAACGAGCTCCTAAATAAAGGAATGGCTCACTTAATTAATTCATGAATTGACAATATAAACTAACTAAAACCCTACCCTGAACCATAAAAAAAACCTAACCGGCCAGTAAACAAGATCTTGCCCACCTAGAGCAGGGTTCTCAAGAAAAACCTCTCAAGAAAATGGTGAGGTAAAAAAAATTTGAGAGATGTTCTAAAACTCGAACCCCACTCCTCCTACTCGTAAGGCAAACGTCGCAACCACTACACTAAACAACCATCGTCACTCAATTGCTGTCAAAGTTTTAAATTTTAAAACCACAGTTGACTGCTAATCTATGTTAGTTTATATTGTCATTTCATGAATTAATTAAATGGATGATTCTGTTACCTGCTTTGCGCATTTTTCTGCAAAGTACATTTGTATTAGCTCCTCGCTAGACATTCTTCGCAATGCTAGGATTTCTTCTATGGACTGCAATTTAAAAAAAAAAACATCAAAAATCGTATGGTCAATGACATTAAAATATGCTTTGTACGATGTGAAATAAACTGAACATTCAATCCGCTGTCAATGGAATTGATACTGACGCGCGCTGAATAGAAAATATTTCAGTCATACTTCAGTAACGCGTGCTCCGATTGGTTTGTGAAATCGTAGACCATGGAAGTGACGTCTGTCCTGTCTATAAGAATTGAAAATAAAAATGGAGACGTCACTGGACTTTGGCGATTTTTATTCAGATAAAATTGACAGAGAGCTAGAAGCCATAGGAGACGATGTTATAATGCCATCTTGTGGCAAAAAGAAAAGTGGAGAAAGTAAAACAAGACCGATTAGCTGCCCTCAGCGGCAAGGAGCACCCGTGACGGTTTGTGCATTTCGTTCGTATAAAATCTATAAAATAAAGCAAGTAGAATAGGTCTTGTTGTGTTCTGTACTCTGACAAAAACACTCCTGAAGCTGTAGAACATTAAAAAAGTTACAGAAATCATACGCGGCTCGTGATTCCTGTACTCTATTTTCATGTTCTACAGCTCCAGTCATGTTTTCGTCAGGTTACAGAACACAGGAAACCCTGTTCTATTGTTACATTATAACTACCCTGAAAGCAGGGGTCGCACTTCGGCGCGATTTTGCGAGAATTTGAACTTGTTTTTCAACTCTCCCCCGATACTCTCCGAAAAGTTTCCCTCTTGTTTGAAAACTGGGGAGACATGCTCCCCCATATTTTAAAATCAAAGGCAAGGCCTGTGAAAGTATGTGTGTTTTAACCGTATGTAGATTTATAGTCACTGAGTGATATTTTGAAAGTTCTAACAATTGCACGAGCCTTTACTCAGGGGCATTAGGGCATGGGTCTCAAACTATTCCAATATGGCCGCTGCAAATCAAGAGGGGGTGGTGTATCTCTTCGTGCTTGTTAGATATAGTCTCGGCACTTTGACAAATCCATAAAGTCACAACCTTGTATTTTTTATCTTTTATCTTTTTATCTTTTCATTTTTATTTATTTATTTATTTATCTTATTTTAATAGTTGGTGTGATGTCCATACAGACTTTACCAACTTAACTAAATGTAGATGTAGAACCTTAATACCTTGCTGTGGCAGTTTCCATGGAAACGTGTTATGTGACCTTTGAACTCAACTTTAAAGTGCAACTAACCCCTTCTGCAATTTTTATACATATGAATCTTTGAAAGGTTTTGAGTACTTCTGTGAATACAATTTTGGCTTACAAAGAATACTCTATGTTCTAGGCTTGTTTGAAATGGTGAAAATTTGACCTTTCCTGACTCATGACCGCGTAAGAAAAAGCCTGGGTCGATTCTGTTTCTTACGTCATCTAATTCATTCGACTTTGCAATAAGTTGAATAAATATTGAGCATTTTGTCTAAAATAACTGTTTTCTTTACTAACAACTCACATACCGTATAAATTATCTATATATCGATGTTGTTGTGGTAGAAAGGCGCCATGGAGAATAATGCACTTATGAGGTGACGTAAGAAACAGAATCGACCCAGGCTTTTTCTTACGCGGTCATGGGTCAGGAAAGGTCAAATTTTCACCATTTCAAACAAGCCTAGAACATAGAGTATTCTTTGTAAGCCAAAAATGTCTTCACAGAAGTACTCAAAACATTTCAAAGATTCATATGTATAAAAATTGCAAAAGGGGTTAGTTGCACTTTAAAGGAAAATTGGGAAAAGCCTCCTGGAGGTCGGTAAATTTTGTTAACATAGAGGGTATTTTCATGCAAGTGAATCATGGTTAGTGCACACGTTCCTGCTCCAATTTGAAATGTTGGTTATTTTAAGGGGAAGACAACCGAATTAACAAACATTCCAATAATAAGCAACTTTTCAAATTGGAGCACCAAAGTGTGCACTAACCTTGATTCATTTGCATGAAAATATCTACTATATCAACAACTTTTACCGACCTCCAGGAGGCTTTTCCCAATTTTCCTTAAAATTAAAGTTCAAAGGCTACATTACACGTTTCCATGGAAACAGTCACAAAAATGTGTCAAAATGTCAAGACTATATCTCATGAGCACAAAGAGATAGACCACCCCCTCTTGATTTGCGGCGGCCATATTGGAGACCCATGTCTTAACGCCCCTAAGTAGGCGAGTGCAATTTGAGAACTTTCAAAATATCACTCAGTGCCTATGAATCAAGTATAGCACGAGCAGCTCAGGCGATTTTTTGTTTATAATATACTAAGTAAATATTTGCTGAGAGCATGCGACTGTGCACTCCATATCCTTTAGATGCACCAATCAGAATCCAGATATTTTGTTGAGTATGTTATAAAGTACCTTATAAAGTCCTCCAGTTAGCTGGTCATACGTCAGACCCACACCATCAGCATGAAAGAAAATCTTGACGATCTGAAAACGTAATATTAGTAGCGTAAACAACACAGGCATATTCATAGAATATGCCTGTGTTGTTTATGTGAATTCCAATTCGATCTGTGGATTAGCCGGGACCTGGTTTTGATCAGCCCCCATGGTTGTTTCAGGTCTCGTTAGAAATTCAGAGTTTTTTAGAAGAGGGTTTGTATTAGCCTCGTTCCCAGGCTTTTCCTTTACGCGCGGCTGGATATTGTGACGTCACTCTTTCGGTTCAGCCCCACGCCGACAGGGATGAATAACTATGGCGCATGCGCGAACTGATGCGTAAATCGGCAGGAATTTTACCGAAAACACTATCTGTTGGCGGTAAATATTTCGTGTTTGAAGCCAATTTTATCCCAGTGGCCCAAACTTAAATTACATTGTCCAAAACAAGTTGTTTCTCAGTTTCTGGAGGAAATGGTCTGAGTATTTGAATCTTATTTTTCCAGCAAAACTCTTATTATTCGCAGAAAACGTGAAGTACTCGCTAAATTTGGAAATTTTCGCCATTTTTGTATACGCTGAAGTCGTCCCTAGTCTACGCGCGTCACGTTATTCAGTAGATGGGGTCGGGTACGAGGTTGTTATTCAGCGCTGTCCCCCACGCCAAGAAGCCTGGCCAAGACGTCTTGAAAGCGAAATCGAGGTCTATGATAGATTTTGAGAGGTCTATGGAATATCCATCTGAAACCTAAGTCGAACTTTTCAGCCATAGGTACTTTACGTAAGTCAAAAACATACATCGACGCCATAAATACATATATTTCACTTTGCTAGAGTTAACCCCAAAGGCTTTGTCAGGATTATTACTCGGGAGTCAAAACGGCCGCCATTTTGAAGAAAAAAACGACCGAGTAGAAGCCTGGGAACTAGGCTAGGTATCAGTGCATCAGTGCAACCAAGCCGCTTTTAGTGGAGCCCAACCTTTCAAAAATGTTCTGCTTCTACGAAAAATACTCCTTAAACACTCAGTTATACATACTTAGTGATGTAAATTTTTGAAGAGGAGCCAAGCTAGATTAAAATTTAAGGCAAATATCAAAGACATCAGTGAGATTAAAACGTAAAAATGTTGCCGCAATGTTTTCAATTTTTCATAATCGTAATCCATTTCCATCACTGTCATCTTTAGCCCGATAAACGTTTCTGTGGCTTCACTTGACTAGCTATGGTTTATCTACATTGAAATTTTGATTTTTCTAAAATATGGCAAACAATCCCTACCGAATTCAAAAGTTTAAATCTCTTACAGTTCAAAAAATAATACAACCTGCAACTTCTCCAGTCCCAACTATACTATGTTATTCAAATTATTACTTTACTTGTTACAACCTGTCGCACATTTTAATATCGTGTACTACACGTAAACCTGACCTAGTCTTCATTTATTTATCTTCCCTGTGGCAGTCGTTAACTCACCTCTATCGCCTTGTCGAGCCTGTGGTAGAACTCTGGTGGGCTCTGATACCAAAAATAACGATTTCATTCATAGTAACTATTTCATTCATAGTAACTTACTCAAATGTCATAAATCCGTTGAGTACGTATTAACTAGAGTTATTTTCAGTCAATCTTCTGTAACTTTCGCCGGAACTTCAGCCCCCGTCCATAATAGCGAGGTGTTCGTGAGGCAAGAGTTGCCGGACTGTTCAGTGTAGTGCGTTTAACATTCAAATTCACCTACCCCACGGCTGGACTTGATCATGTTATTGAAGCTCTCGATAACAATCTCCCACATATACTCCAAAATCCTGCAAAGATAACAATACTTAAGCCATATTTTATATATTTTATTTATTTAAGTAATGCTCCGGTAAGGAATAGGAATGTAAAGGACAAGGAATGTAAAAAGGTGGATGTAAAAAGTATTTAGAAATACAAACCATAACTCATAGGCGCAACACTGAATTCAATAAATATTTTACGATTCAACTATTTGCTTGATGTAGAATCGATTTTAATGATAAAATATTTGGGTTCATGTGCACTTCAACGAGAAAGAATACACGCTTCTCGCTCAAATAAAAGCTATAGGAAATCACCGAAAGGGGAGCTCGCGGGTAGTGTCTCCCCTACTTCCAACTTTGGCTACGACCCTGTATACTCACTGTTCAAAGACGAATTTCATCAAGCTCTTGTTGAGCACCATTAGATCATCATCTAAGTACTTCAGCAATGGACCAATCGCCTGTTGGAGAAATGGCATCGAGTGAATAATCTTACGTTGCCGTTTCATAGTTCCACTCATACATAACAAGCCTCCCCCCCCCCAGTTGATGTTGCTATGTCTCTCCTTGGTTACTGTTGCTATCCCTCCCCTTAGTTACTGTTGCTATGTCCTTATCCAAGAAGACTTGAAGGCCTGACCATGTATCGCTTGATAAAACCTTAGTTTTGTAACGTAAGAACACATTCCAAAATACAAATCCTAGCACATCCACACGACTTGACTTCGACTCCAGAACTAGTCCACGACATTTACCTTTTACCCAGATCGAAACTCGAGCAAGTTGAAAAGCTATTGTCTTGTACTCGACACTGATTGGCTCAAGTAATCGTATGTTGGAATGCTTTGTTTTCAATCTGCAATGTGATTGGTTCTCGTTGTCTGAGTGGCCCCGGTTACAGTAGTCACACTGTGAAGACCCTGAGGGTTGGATCATACACGGCTTTCATAATGGCCGCCTCCTAATTTGCATATGTGATTTCCCGTTTCGGTAGTTTATCCACATGTATAGAAAATATGAACATTGCCATGTGAAAGCGCATGTCGACATTAGTGACCTTGTGAAAGTTGAGTGCTGTAGCTTATAAAGCAATGAAGTTACAGCCAGTTGAAATCAGAGAGATTTGTATGAGAAAAACGACGGAGGCCTTTATAGCCTCGCTTTCATATTTTTCTGCATTACAAATGCTCATAGCTCAACAGCAATTTTCCACATTCCTCTAAAACTCAAAACAATTACTAGTTTTAATGTGATCTTTCATGTAGTAGCATTGGTTTTCCCCTACATATTTATCTTCCAAATTATGCAAATTAGGAGGCGGCTGGAGGCGGCCATTATGAAAGTCGTGTATAGAACCAGTTTGTTTCTTAGAAACCGGACTTCTTTCTGTGTTACTTCCTATCAACCCAACTAGGATTTCACTAAGGTTGATTTTGAATATAATACAACTGCTGTAGATCGTAAGATTGAGGTTCTGATTTCTAGTCCCTTTCGTACTGGGGTTTGGCCTATCAATTTTATAGAAAATTCGACGCATGCGCTCTCGTCATTTAACTTCGGGAGGACGTTTTTCAGTTTTTCTATTCTTATCAATATTGTTCACAAGTGACCCAAGAAACTAGTCACAGGATAAACTGCAAGCATATAATGAATGTATAGTACGGTCTGTTAAATACCTCTTCTGCTGGCTTGGGATTCTGTTCCCAAGAAAGCTGGATGACGAATTTCTTAACATCCACGGCCATCTAGAATAAAGGATTTTGAATTGAAGCCCAATTTGAGTGAAACAACAACGCTGTCGAGTTGTCACTCCCAAATGTTGCGTGGGTAATTCACACGTGATGATTTTTGAGATCAGCTAATTGGGATCTCTAATTAACATGAAAATAACCACTGTCATCTCAAAGAATAACTATAAATCAATTTAGAAAGTTAATAGTATAGGATGAAATCCCGACAAGATATTAATAAAAAACTTTTGTATGGGATTTTGCATCGGTCAGAGCCTCATTATAATTTGTTTTCAATTCCAAAACGTCGATAACTACGCAGAGAAATATCATTTCATTTTCAAACTTCTACTAACAGTTTACTTACATAAACATCCTCTTTTAGAGGAAATATTTATTTCTCTTTAAAACTTTTAACTTTGACCAGGAGCCCATAACCAGGAGCGTCCATATCTCCTATACAGCTGATATGGCGTTTTCACAAGTTGGGCTATTTTCAGATTATTTTCCCGCCAATGTTTGGGTTGTACCCTTGGCAGAACAAGATGCCTCATCAGCTACTTTTGTTATACCAACAACATGTCTGCTACGCTTTTGTGATTTTATTCCCTTAGGAATGATTGCAACCCAACAATAGCGGGAAACTGTTCTAAAAATAACCTAACTTGTGAAAACGCTGTGACATAGGACTAGTATGCGGGATGGACGCTGTGACATAGGCCTAGTATGCGGGATGGACGCTGTGACATAGGCCTAGTATGCGGGATAGACGCTGTGACATAGGCCTAGTATGCGGGATGGACGCTGTGACATAGGCCTAGTATGCGGGATGGACGCTGTGACATAGGCCTAGTATGCGGGATGGACGCTGTGACATAGGCCTAGTATGCGGGATGGACGCTGTGACATAGGCCTAGTATGCGGGATGGATGATGTGACATAGGCCTAGTATGCGGGATAGACGCTGTGACATAGGCCTAGTATGCGGGATGGACGCTGTGACATAGGCCTAGTATGCGGGATGGACGCTGTGACATAGGCCTAGTATGCGGGATGGACGCTGTGACATAGGCCTAGTATGCGGGATGGACGCTGTGACATAGGCCTAGTATGCGGGATGGACGCTGTGACATAGGCCTAGTATGCGGGATGGACGCTGTGACATAGGCCTAGTATGCGGGATGGACGCTGTGACATAGGCCTAGTATGCGGGATGGACGCTGTGACATAGGCCTAGTATGCGGGATGGACGCTGTGACATAGGCCTAGTATGCGGGATGGACGCTGTGACATAGGCCTAGTATGCGGGGTGGACGCTCCTGGTTATGGGCTCCTACTTTGACATCATGCAAATTAGGTGCGAATAAGGTGAATTGTATACTGTAATGTATTCTCACCATCTGCCCCACGTGTGCGATGATCGTGCAAATCTTGTTCTGCATGTCTTCATCCGCACTACTCAGGACTGTCTCCATGGCAACCCGTGCATGTTTGCCGCCCTTTTCGCCATGTGCCGTTGTCATGGCAGCAATGACACGCTCCCATCCTAAGGTCTCGGGTAGTTTGGCTAGCCACAGCCTGATGTGCTCGATGTCATTCAAACTAACACACAGCTGGCATAAATGAACGATAGGCGAAGTTAGATGATTGAGTCCTTCCTCAAATACCAACCTAAATTCCGATTCGATCCTGGAATTCGTCGAAAACTAAAATATAAGCCAGAGACTCTTGTATCTCGACGCAAAACAAAACCATTGTTGTAAAAAGACAAACAAGCGAGTCCGTACAGTCGGATTCAGACCATTAATGGAACCAATCAAAACGTTATATTTATACCATGAACTGCATGGACTGTAGCATACTTTATTATACAAAGCTAACGCACGCAATATGCTGAAGGAAGCAAGAAAATATGGTTGTAAAAGTAAAGTGAAGTACAAGTCGCCCATGCAGTACAGGATTGACATTATAACCAGCTAATATACAGTTTGGTATTTAACTTTGTATTTAGCTTTGTATTAACCAGCTAATACAGCTTTGTATTTAACTTTGCCAGCTAATACAGCTTTGTATTTTTACTAGCTTTATATTAGCTGGTTCGCCGACTATAACCCTCTATATATACGGTACCTGCTCACTGACGTCAAACTGCGTGGGGTCGTTGTCATAGTAATTTCGTTCAATCATCTTCTCGAAGAGCAGGTCGGCATAGCAGGATGCTCCAGTGCAGATAATCTGAAATACATCGTTTTCGATAAAACTGAATATAATTCATTTAAGCTCCTCTGTCGACCGTTCTATTTTGTAAGGGTATAGCTATTGTTACGTACCTTCTGGGGATAATAAAGACAATTATACTTACTGGTTATTTCACGGTTTTCTATGGAATACGGACAAATATTTCACGAGAAATTCATATTATTTGGTATACGAGCCTTTAGGGGAGTTCTATCCCAAATTAATATTAATTTCGAGTGAAATATTCGCCAGTATTCCATTAGAAAACCATGAAATAACCATATTATCAAATAAATAACAGATCTACGGGAAGAAATCTTACGTAAACAAAGTAACTTAGCGGACGATAGACTGCGAAATTTCTCGGAAAACAAAAGTTTCGAGTGGCGGACGCGTTAACAGACTAATTATGTATTCAAAATCTTGAATTCTTATTGGCTGATATAGAAATGGCGCGAAATTTCCAGCATTTCTATTGGTCTGATCTAGCCATGAAATACCGCTCTGTGTTTCACAGCAAACCGATGAAATACCGTCCTGTATTTCATAGTAGAGCTGAACTTTGATTGGCTGAAACATAAAATTTATAGGATAAGAAATAATATCGCTAGCTTTTACGATTTCAAGCTATACGAAATTCGCCGAGACGCGCAAAGCGTAAACGGATCTTTAAAGTATTCTACCATTAATATCGGTTCTACATAAAGTAAAGAGTTGAACAGTAGAATATTTCTTGATTTGAGTATGGCGTCTATCAGTTACAAAGGTTTATATTTAAAATATGGAAATGTGTGACGTCAATCCAAGCATCGTTTATTATAAAGAAACTTCCATACTATATATCTATAGAGCTTCTATATATATTAGTGATTTTACCAAATAGATTGTCTACATCAGAAAATTGTTTCATTCACAAGGAGAAATATATAACAGTATATTCCTGGATTAACGTCTCATCATTAGCATTTTTTGAAATATAAACTGCTATAACTCACAACACTCAAATCAAGCCTAAATATTCTACTATTCAACTTTTCACATGATGTAGAATCGATTTTAATGATAAAAAATAAACGTTAGAGGCACTTTAGTATCCGTTCGTGGAAGACACGTTTAATGCCAGTGCAGACCAAATCTAGTTCACCATATACTATACTACACTTTCAGTGTCTTCCTATCGAAAGCCGTACGAAGAGCGTGTTGCTAATAACCCTAAGGTAAAGGCTGTTTATGCTAGTTTAAGTCGGAGCCAAACATTCAATACTGAATTGTAGTAAAACATACGCCAACACTGTTGGTTCCAACACTGTTAGACTGTTGAGCACCCCATGTTGGACGATGTTGGGCCATCGATTTTTGTTGGATGAATGTTGGATATGAAAGTTTGGATCATGTTTAGCCACTTGTTCACTTTCGCTCGAACGTTTACCCCCGGATTTCCCTCCGGTGTACATACAGTAACGGACTAAGACACTTACATTAGTTAGTTGGGTGATGAACACGTAGGATCCCACTGGATCAGGCCAGTCCAACTTCTTCCAGAACTGTTGGATCTGTGACAGCATTGGTAAAGTCAATTGAACTCGCTAATTTAACTGATTGATCTGTATATTATGAAATGCACGGACACACGCTGTAACATTGTAGGCAACATTCTCGACAATTGTTTTGAAATAGGGTTGACACACCCTACAACAATGTGCGCAACATTGCCGGCAATTGCTTTGAAATAGGGTTGACACACACTGCAACATCGTGCGCAACATTGCCGGCAATTGCTTTGAAATAGGGTCGACACACGCTGCAACATTGTAAGCAACATTCTCGGCAATTGCTTTGAAATAGGGTTGACACACGCTGCAACATTGTAAGCAACATTCTCGGCAATTGCTTTGAAATAGGGTTGACACACGCTGCAACATTGTAGGCAACATTCTCGGCAATTGTTTTGAAATAGGGTTGACACACGCTGCAACATTGTAGGCAACATTCTCGGCAATTGTTTTGAAATAGGGTTGACACACGCTGCAACATTGTGCGCAACATTGCCGGAAATTGCTTTGAAATAGGGTTGACACACGCTGCAACATTGTAGGCAACATTCTCGGCAATTGCTTTGAAATAGGGTTGACACACGCTGCAACATTGTGCGAAACATTGTGCGCAACATTGCCGGCAATTGTGTTGTAAAGGGTTGACACACGCTGCAACATTGCACGCAACAATAACGGAGCCATTTCGCTGTTGCCGGTAATGTTACACGGTGTGTCCGTACCTTGACACGGTTCGCGATCTCTACCGCTACCCGAGTAAGTGAAGTAACAACCCAACTTACCTGGTAAAAGCAGCCCGCGGTATCTACAGCCGAAGTGGAGTGCATCACACTGGGATCAATGCGGAGGAACTAGAATGTCAACATTGAATGTTAAAGGAGCGCTCTCAATCCAAAACGGACCAAAACCATCAACACATAAACAATAACTTACTTTTGATGTTGAAATCATTCATTGGCATTTCTCCGCGGATATTTTCTGTTCAATGAGAAGCGAAACAGTTTTCCAAAGCTCGAGGGAAACTGTGAGTTTCGAGGACCAGATAATATCCAAGGACAAATACCAGTTCACATGTCAAAGCCACAATGTATGAGATTATTGCACACCGCAATCTCGTTCCCAGAGCACGCGCGTTTTTCGGTCAGCACACCGCGGAAAAACGTCACGCGCATGCGCTTTTGATGAGCCCAGCGAGTGCGCGTCCCGCCAGTTTCCCGCCAAAACTAAAATGAAAACTAAGACAATCACCCGTTTATACTTTTAGGTACATATGTGAAAAGTTTCACGAAAAACAAGAAAATTACTTAAAGCTAAGCCTAATACTTTAACAGGTTGGAGTTTTCTTAATTTGTATTTCACTGTGAGTTTACTAAGTTATAAAATTATTTCCTTAACAGGTTTAAGACCTCGGAAACTGCTTGTATTTGAATTCCAGAGCCTTCGTTATTTTGGCCAGCGGAGCATAACATTTTGCCGCGGTGTGGAGATTATTGTCTTCAATCATAACTCTTCAAATATTTCCTTTCACGAGAGTCCTTGCATGCGCTGTGCTCACTGCTAACTGCCATCTGGCGGAGAGCGGTTATCAGGTCACGTGATGCGATTCCAACAAACGAGCGGGAAAGAAACTATTTGATGGATTACAATAACTCAACTTAGCCTAGTATCCTTTACAGGTCTACTGGATAATATATGGGTCAATGTTAACGAAGGCCCACCCAAGCTGAAAGAAAACTGTTGCTAATGTTAGGTACGTCTGTAAAATGGCTTCGTCAAAAAACAGCAAACTACGGTGGCCCGGTCAGGTTACCACGTTACCACGATAGAGCCTATCGTGGTAACGTGGTTTTGAACGAAATTCAAAACCACGTTACCACGTTACCACGTTAGGAGCCTATCGTGGTAACGTGGTTTTGAACGAAATTCAAAACCACGTTACCACGTTACCACGTTAGGAACCTAACGTGGTAACGTGGTTTTGAACGAAATTCAAAACCACGTTACCACGTTAGGAAAGTCCGCATGGAACTGGGCCTCGAAGCACATGGTTGACAAAAATGACTGATATAATGGCAAAGCCTCGTCTTTTCGTTAGTTTTCTTTTTGTTTTATGGTTTCCGTTGAGCAGTAGTCAACAGGGAATCCCGATTCCACCAGATTTTCCGATATCAACGCAATTGAACGGCGGGTAGCATGTTATATACTGCTGTGTTTATTTCAAAGATCCCTCAACGATTGAGACATTTTAAATTTTAATCAGTTGTCAGTGCCAGTGGTAAGCTTATATATATGATAAAAACAATTACATTTATAGGAGGGTCTTTTTGTATTGTAGTGCAGGACGTCATACGTGAATATTTCACTGCAGGCTACCCATATACGCTTATATTATCTCTGTTGCTCACATATCATGCAGTCAGGATGAGGTTAGTCTTGTAAAATTTAAAGTTGGCTTGTTGAGCTTTACCTCATCTTCAAACAGATGAAAATCTCCGAGAAAATCTCCGCTCGATTCACTGCCTTCCTTACACTCCGCCATTTTGTTAACCATGTGCTTCGAGGCCCAGTTACACGCGGACTTATCTAACGTGGTAACGTGGTTTTGAATTTCGTTCAAAACCACGTTACCACGTTAGGTTCCTAACGTGGTATCGTGGTAACGTGGTTTTGAATTTCGTTCAAAACCACGTTACCACGTAAGGTTCCTAACGTGGTAACGTGGTAACGTGGTAACGTGGTTTTGAATTTCGTTCAAAACCACGTTACCACGATAGGCTCTATCGTGGTAACATGGTAACGTGGTAACCTGACCGGGCCACCGTAGCAAACAACTTTAACAGGTTTAAGTTTTCTTAATTTGTAATTCACTCTGAGTTTACTAAGTCCGGGCCGGGGTTTTGAACCTGCGACCTCCCTTACGAAAGACTGAAGTGTAAATGGGGTATATGGGGTTTTGCGCATGTCTGGAGTCAATATCCGATTGGTGGATATTAATTGACAAACAGTTAAAGTATCCTCCCTCGATGATTGTTTTAAATGGTATGCAATATGTCTATACACAGTTAGTTAGTCATGTTTTGCATATTTGCGTTGGTGTTAACCATCCCACATGTGCACGAGGTTCATCAGTTCATATGAAAATCGCTGAAGATAACTGTGTCCGGCCCGGACAGCGAATACTGGACTACACTATATTGTCTATATATTTATGTAAATGTTTATACACGCACTCCTCGCACCTTGTCGACTGCTATTGCTTTCTTGATCCGTTCCTTTGCTTTCGTCTCTGCGATGTCAAACCAGCGAGTTACAGATTGGCTGAACCACTCATAGAAGTCATCTAACGCGAACACATGCTCTGCGCTGGAAATCACAAGGGGGAAAATGTACATACGCTTTTGCTCATCACATTTCTTTTCCTGAACAACACCCACAGGCAGCCCAAGCTCTGTAACTGGCAATATTTATCAGCTTTTGATTTTCAGTGAATTTTTACAAGGCCTAGGAAACATTTGCTGAAAATCGCTGAAAATTTGTCCAGGTATAGCCAAGGAACAAAAAAAGACACCATGTAATTTTTGATGATTTCTATTCAACATTTACGTGGAAAATGGAAGACTGAAGAACCATATACACATAATATTACATACTGCCATTTACACAGCTTAGTCTGCCTGTGCAAAAACTGCTTCACGTGGCTGGTATCACAATTGTGCGTCTGCAAATAACAGGTTCAGCGGTACTCACCTAGGTGTCAGGTGCTCTCTGTATCCAATTATCTCCTTGACTGCCAAGTACAAAGCGAACAGCTTCTCGCCCACAATATCACCGTTGCCTTCTTGTTTGATCCTTTTGTTCACGCTTTTCATCGTGTTATGGACATCAGACGCAAGCTAAACAAGACACAAAGCAATACTATATAAAGGCTGGTTTACACTGGCGAGTTTAGCTGCGATTTCAAGGGCAATCTGATTGGCGAACTATCCGGTTTCGAGTGCAATTTGGGATTAATTCGAATAAGTGTTTTTTTTCCAAACAGTATCATAATTGCTTGAGCCCGTAGGGCAAACGCAATTTGAACTCTTTGAAAAACCCGAGTTTTAATTAATCGAAAATTGCACTCGAAACCATGTGATTACTTGTTAATTGTATACTCAACAAATTTACTTGATTCTTCGGACTATCTTCGGAAATAACGGAAAAATCAAAGCACCATTTGTTAGGTAATGATGCAGCATCTGAAATGTTAATGTTAGTACTATGAAATTAATTTACAGTGTTAGATCTAGAGATGTTTCTGCGGTAACCACAGCGCAGCAAAGTCTATTTTAAGCATCCAGAAATTTCCAGAAAGACTTCGTAATTTCCTACTTCGATTTCACTCTTAAACTCTATTAACTATGGACTAACAAACAATAAAAAGAATTATCAGTTACCTCATTATGCTGCATCCTTTGACCAGAATCTGATCGCAGTACGTGTTTTGTCAGGTCACCTGCGTTTATTAAACTGCACTACACTGAACTACTCACCATCAATTCCAACTGGTTGTACGATATCGTAAAGTAGTCTACACCAACCCTATAAAGACAACAAAACAATCACCATCACCTCTTCAGTGGCTTGGAAATAACCTGAACATATTCTCTCCAAAAAAACAGGCCGCAAAATAATTTACTAGCTCCTCCCCCCTTAGTTACTATTGCTGTCTCACAAGCAGTAAACTTTAACAAACTTGGCGAAAAACGATGAGTTCGGTGACAGTCTTTGTAATCTTCTGAATTTGTTAAATCTTTGGGAATAACTCAAGTTTGTGTTTCATCTCCTTCTGTCGAGCTGGCGATGATTTTTCCGGCTTAACATTGTTGCGTTCTGGTTTGTTTAAAGTGTTTTGAATTGACACTGGTGTGGAATTATGAATTGACAATCCTCAATAATTGACATCCATGAAACAAGTGTCTACCGATGTACACGGACAACGCATTCTCCTCGTTGAATTAATAACTATCCTTAAATGGAAAACACGCTTGAAATAACTATTATTGTTAATTCCAAGACAAATCCTAACCCGAACCACAAACCTAACCCTAACCATCGGAGGAGTTCACGGGTAAACGACGGGTTCTCACTCACCTAGAGCTAGGGTTCACATGCAGGTAAACAAGAAGAGAAGGTAAACGAGAGAAAAACAATTTTTTAACGCTCCTACTCGGGCTCGAACTCGTGATCCTTTGCGTGTACTTCAGTGTAATGCAGACGTCAAGCCGGCCTATCGCCGTTAGGAGTGTGACAAATCTTTATCTTTATCCTTGACTGGCAGTTTTAAGAATGTCATTAGAATTAACGATTATCATTATTTCAAGCGTGTTTTCCATTTAAGGATAGTTGTTAATTCAACGGGAAGATCCATCCAAACTGCCTTTAGACGACTGGGTACTAATTTACGTGGCACTAATCAAGCATAAATATGTAATTTGTCACAACTTACTTACTGTCTCAAACTGAACTTACAAGAAGAAAACTTTGCGGTAGAACTTGTGGCCCTTGAGCAAGTCAGTGACGACGCACTCTGCTACTTCAACCATACTCGTTAGCCTGCCTTCCTCGCTCTACAACATTAGCAAAACACGTAAATCAAACTTGAAAAGAGAAGGTTAGATTGCGATTGAGTGTTGTACAACCAAAGCAATGGGAGTGAAACAAGAGTTTTTGTCTTTTTGTCTTTTTTTTTTATTCAGCTAAAGAAAACCTAATACCACGACTGGAAAGAGCACCTCAAAATTAGCCAGATTGACAAATTTCAAAGGAATCGGTTGTTTTCCCACAGAGTTACGAGTACGCAAAGTTCGTAAAAATTACCGCAGTCGAATGTACATATATATATATATATATATTGGGAGGGCTAAGGGTGGAAGGTTGAATTTCTTTTCTCTTCTAATCCTGTATGGTATAAATTTTCGTGTTGTTTGCTACACTCCATTACAGATTACGGGAGCTGAAGTAAACTCGCAATAGCTTCGCAACGAGCCAACCACGAACTCAAGTCGTACTTGAAAAAAACAACCAACCACGAGGCAAAGTAGAGCGAATTTCAATTGAGTGTTGGAAGTGTTTTGGTTTTGCGTTTACTAAGCTCTCCTATTGGCTGAGAAAGTAAACCAACCAATCAGAATCCAAAGTAAAACCAAACGCAAACTGGTTTTGGTTTTGCTTTGGTTTGTCATTGGTTCACAGGGAAGCCATTTATGAGTTACTTGTGATAACTCGCTCCTATAATTGGCTGGCTGTGGGTAATTTTACTACACTCAACTGAAAACCGCTCTAAACGCAATCATGGATAACTAACTAATCACCTAATTACTTTTCCACACGCTCTAACCAAAATTTTAGTTTAGTTGATTGGCTGGAATAACATGACTTCGACTTCGATTGTCTCTGGTAGAATAATCACAAAACATTTTTCACAGCAAATAGAAAAGCTAATCAACAGAAAACCAACACAATCACCTCCAGTTACATTCGATACTCAATCGATAACCGCTCTATGATGAAACAGCAACATTATTTTGGCCAGATTTCTCTAACTAATGTCTCTTACAATTGCAAACCTGCCCATTCCCCCCCCCGTTCCAAAGCCCCACACAGTGGGGAATTTACAACGCTCTGATTCAAGAATGTCAGATGCCCCATGAATTCCGGGGGTGGTGGGCAGGTTTGGAATTGATAGAGACATAACGGCGGATTATTCTCTACTCATCCCCTTAACTTTATAACTGGAAAATTACAGGAAAATCTATATTCAATTACCGCTTGCCGAGGTTCTTTCCATGCACAAGTGTTCCTGTACCACGATGACGCCGACTCCTATGTAACACAAAAGGTTTGTGCAACTTATTAATATTAGCTCCTTTTACATAAACTGTGCAGGCACGTACCGGGTAAGAAAAACCCGGGGCACTTGTATGATAAATGAGTACGTAGGTGCGGTCATGGGTCCAGAACTGACCCGGTCAGTACGAGTTAGTTGTGTTGCACCATAACGAGGCTCTCGTGACGGTTCATTAATATGGAGCCTTGAAGTTGGTCGAAAGTCTCGAAATAGTATTCGATTTTTTTTCAGAATGAGGGATCGCTGGATTCCAACGACGACAGAAGTTTCGTGGCATTTCGATGACGAAAAGTGAGATTTTGGAGGTGAAGATTGTAGGTGATTGTGGCAGAAGTCTTCGGAAGATTCCGACATCCTTCTTTCATTCTTAGGTGGTGAACCGAGGTGGATGGAAAACTCTTAAAACTACCCTAAAGTGGTTCCAAGAGAAGAAGACCACAAAGGAAACAACATGGAAACGAAAAGGTATGTTTATTTATACATTATACACAATTTGAAAGGATTTATAAAACCACACACATATCTTCTCACAGTCATAATTTTCATAGATTAGGGTAAGGCTGCCTGTGTTTGCACTGGAAGTTTGTTGAACATTTCAATTTATCGACGTACGACAAAAGGATAGGCCGTGATTGACCAATCACATTTTTGCCCAGATTCAGGTCAAAAAGTATGTCATCGGTATGGAACTTACGGGCTCATCCCGCAGACATTTCTTTGGGGGAATCCGTTGGATCGAGCACCAAGATGCGGATGCTGCTTTCGCAGTCTAGGCATGCGTGACATTGAAATGGTTTTCCTAATGTCTTTTGTCATTCTGGTCCAATCAAATCACAGAGTTACGGTAAAGTTACGGTACGGTTACGGTAAGCCTACGGACATGCCGTATCTTCGTCCCACTTATAGAACATCCGCTGTAATACAGATATAATCAGACCGTACATAACCCATCCACTAGCAGATACGCGGCTTCGGTAGATAAAGACCAGTAAACAATAAAATGAAGTCAGTAATACAGTAACGTCTTTGATCTCACTTCATGTCTCACCTTGAGCATGTTGGTGAGTGTTATACGTAACGGTTCGTGTTTTTCCTCCTGGTAGATATCCATCGCACAGACAGCTCGCTGACATCTGGAAACCGCAGACAAATATTCCTCATTAGCATAACCCAGTTGCCGTCTATTGGTAAACTCGCCATCTGATTGGCTAGCCAGTTGCTGTTTATTGGTAAACTCGCCATCTGATTGGCTAGCCAGGCGCCGTGTATCGATCGATAGTCGACCATGCGCGCGCTACAGACAAAAATCAATGCATTTCTACGAGTTTTCTCGATCGCTAAGTTGATAGAACGGTGGCTTAGTTATGCTAAACAATTAGATTTCTATATCGACGTTGATGGTTGACTCGGGCCTGTGTCCTCGTCTACTATCTGCCGTTATAGTTCAACACAAAATTTTGGCGCCGCTCTTTGGCTACATGCGATCACGTGACGTGATAGTTGTCGTCCGTGGATGAAAACTATCAGGCATTACAGTTTACCACAACATTTTGGCGCGCGCTCATTGGCCAAGAGCGATCACGTGACGTGATAGTTGTCGTCCGCGGAGGCAAACTATCAGGCGTTATAGTTCACCACAAAATTTTGGTGCGCGCTCATTGGCTAAAAGCGATCACGTGACGTGATAGTTGTCGTCCGCGGATGAAAACTATCAGGCGATAGTGCCCGCTGACAGCGGAAGACGATTTTGTGATGAACAATAACGACAAATAGACTGTGTTTGTCTCGGAACTATCGGCTGATAGTTTCCCTTGGAAATTTGATGTTCTTAAAACTAGCATATAAGCCCTCGAACTTCGTTCTCGGGCTTATATTTGTTTTAAGAACATCAAATTTCCGCGGGCAACTATCAGCCGATAGTTCCTCGACGGACACAGTCTATTTGTATAATAGTGCCCGATTAGCACGAAAGGCAATTTTGTGTTGAACAATAACGCAAATAGACTGTGTCTGTCTCGGAACTATTATACAAATAGACTGTGTCCGTCGAGGAACTATCGGCTGATAGTTGCCCGCGGAAATTTGATGTTCTTAAAACAAATATAAGCCCGAGAACGAAGTTCGAGGGCTTATATGCTAGTTTTAAGAACATCAAATTTCCATGGGAAACTATCAGCCGATAGTTCCGAGACAGACACAGTCTATTTGCGTTATTGTTCAACACAAAATTGCCTTTCGTGCTCAGCGGGCACTATCGCCTGATAGTTTGCCTCCGCGGACGACAACTACCACGTCACCGCTTACATTTGTTTTAAGAACATCAAATAACCAAATAATAACCTACATTGTCCATTGTGACATCGAAATATGCCCTGATATTTCTGATCCTCGAAGCTTCCCTCTCGGTAACTGTTCTCTTCTCGGATGAGATAATGTCCGCGGACGAAATATCAGGGAATATTTCAATACCACAATTAGGTTATTGTATCGACGGACACACTATTTGTATAATAGAAACATCGAGCTCGCAGTCCAATTGTTAATTAGAATCCTCCACGTTGATAAATTGAAACGGACTAGTATATAAGCTGCATGTTTACCCCTTGTACATTCCGTTGCAATAGTCCAGTTTCGTATTCGAAAATTACCGTTGAATGCGATGACTACAGACGCATGTACGCAGGGTTAGCCTCATTCTGAAGTTAAACATTCATAAATACCAGCGAGAAGGTACAAAACGCGAAACTACAACAATACGCAGAGTTGTGAATAGCCCACCTTCTAGTAGCCTGCTATGCAGACGTATTTTTTCACTCTCATAAATGCGAAGAAAAAAGTAACGTCTGCTTACCCGAGCGCTTAATTAGCTTCCAATATGCACACCGCATTGTGTTATGGACCAATCAGATTTTACCTTCCATATCCTGGAAGGTGACGTAATGTTACATTTAAAAGGAATTCAGACAATACATTTGCCATCCACCAATCATAGGAGCTAGAGTGTTCACTGGCGCGCCCGCCAATTCGCTAAAATTCTAACAATGGCTTTGATTGGGCAGAAAAATAAAACAAACGTGCTGACATCATGCTTGCATATTGGAAACTCATTAAGCGCTCGGGTAAGCAGACGTTACTCTTTTCTTCGAATTTATGAGAGTGAAAAAACACGTCTGCACAGCAGGCTAACCTTCTCGCTGGTATTTAAGAATGTTTAACTTCAGAATGAGGCTAATCCTGCATACATGCGTCCGTAGTCATCGCATTCAGCGGTAATTTTCGAATACGTATCGTTCTTAGCCGGAGCGTTACTTAAAGTGCGACTGCTGAAACCGGAGCCACTTCGACAACGAGAACCAATCACATTGCAGAATGAAAACAAAGCATTCCAACTTACGGTTACTTGAGCCAATCAGTGTCGAGTACAAGACAATAGCTTTTCGACTTGCTGAAGCTTCGATCAGGTAAACTGAGGCGAATTTGGTCTACTACTGAGGTAAAGGTAAAAGGTATTCATTTATATGGTGCACATTCTATATGAATATATCCAAATGCGCTTCACAAGGTTATTTTTGTGATACGGACTGCTCTTGTGGCGCAATGTGCTACCGTGCAGTTTACAATCATGAGTGATTGTTAGTACCTCAGAATACCAGGCTGTTGTGTCGGGAGACAATCCCCTACTCTTTCTCAAAATAACACAACAGGTTCTTTCACGTCCCCCTCGTATAGATTAGAAGAGGAAGGAGACAAGGCCAACGGCTTATACGTCCCTGCCCAAGGACGCGGCTGGGATTCGAACCCCTGACCTCCCGCACTCTATACCGTGCTCTACTAACTGAGCTAACCATGCAGTGAGGCAGTTCGGCGGCTAATTCTGAAGTCAACGTCTTTCGAATGAAGAAATTCGTATGGATTGTGTTTAGTTCTCGCTGTCTAAGTGGTTTCAGTAGCTGCACTGTAAAGTGTTTAGGAATCTAGAACGTTCATCAGACTTACTCAATGAGGTTGATAAGTCGTCCAAATCTCGCGCTCTCGGTGGGAGAATACAGATCACGGTGCTTTAACAGCAGCTCAAAACAGTTATCCACAAACTCCCGAAGACTCTTGAGTAGCGGCCGCTCCTGAAACAGCGAGAATTATCGATGAGCGTAATATACACTAGCCTGATTTTCAGACGGTACGAGGTCGTCCGCTCACTTCCTCCCCCTCCCCGTCTGATGGACTTCATAGACTTTCGCGTTCCTGACGTCATCAACCTTTGTTTTTACAATAAGTCAATACGAACACGCGTAAGAATTGAAGCGTGAAGTGTAGAACAGTCGTGCAGTAGCGGTTTTACTAGTTGGATCTATCAGCTTTCATGCACTGAAAATAACATTCTACAGCTTCAAACTTCTGTCGATTTCTCAGAATGGTATCCTATTTGAGCTGCTGTGGTCCTTTGGAGAGCAGGAACTTTTTAAACGGACGTTTGCGTGCAGTATTTGCAGGACAAGTGTATGAGAATGCATACAAGAAATATCTGCCTCGCCGGATTCCATGCCGTAAAGTTTGTTACTCATAACTTAGAACGTTTACGCTTTTATTTTTATTTTTAAAACGTTTTGAAGCTTGATATGTATGCCGATTAGTTACACAAGACCCTAAAGTTGTCCTAGTGTAGGTTTTTTGGTATCAGAGATTGTTTTAACCGGACTTTTTGTGCAAAGTTTAGATGCCATTGCCATACGTGAACTTACGGAAGTGTATTCATAATTCTGAAAACAAAACTATTGACCCAAGTGCCATGAAACTTTTTCCATAACATACTCAGTATGTGTGTTCACTCCTGCAGACAAATCATAATATTTCATGAAAGATTTGGTCTTCTAAAAGCCAAAAACCTAGGAGAATGTTTAAGATCTATTAAATGCATGAGATTTATAAGCGGAGGAAGATTAGTGATTTATCAAAGCCCGTACATAGATTCACAAACACATCGTTCCGATGAATGAATGATTCCAATGCTTTCTTTTGCTCTGGATATAGCTTCGAAATCCTGAAAACTTTACAATTTCGGTCGACACACTACTCAAGTTCTTCCCCAACGCCATTCAGAAAAATATGCGAGCACATTCCTTAAATTCCAGACTTTGCCAAAAGTGTAAAGTTCGCTCTGATTGATTGACATTATGACGTCAGGAACACGAAAGTCTATGAAGTCCATCAGACGGGGAGGGGGAGGAAGTGAGCGGACGACCTCGTACCGTCTGAAAATCAGGCTAAATATACACCTGAGTTAAGAACGTTTTCATACAAAAATAAAGATTAGAAGTACTAAAATGCAATAGAGACCATCATGAAAAGTACTGGGCGGATCCAGAATTCTCAATCATGGTTTTTCTTCTTTATAAAATGGAGCCGAGGAAGAAAGGGGGGTTCGATTTAGAGAAAGGGGGATTCCGTCGAACCCACTTTTACCCCCTGGGGCCGCCCTAGCAGGACAGCGGTGAATAACTAGGGCGCATGCGCGAGCTGACGCGTGAATCGGCAGGAATTTTACCGAAAACACCATCTGTTGGCGGTAAATCTTTCGTGTTTGAAGGCAATTTTATCCCAATGGAAAACTTAAACTACATTGTCCAAAACATATGTTGTTTCTCAGTTTCTGGAGGAAATGGTCTGAGTATTTGAATCTTATCTTTCCAGCAAAACTCTTATTATTCGCAGAAAACTCGCTAAATTTTGAAATTTCCGCCATTTTTGTATACGCTGCATTCGTCCCTAGTCTACGCGCGTCACGTTATTCAGTAAATGGGGTCTGGGTACGAGGTTGTTATTCAGCGCTGTTCCCCAGCAGTACTAGCAGTGTTGCGCATTGCAGATCTTTTAAAGGTCTTGTTTTTAGTAACTTAGTTTAATTGTTTTTTTCATTGACAGCATTACTGTTAAGTTTTTACTATTGGTTTATTTGTTTCCTGCATGCGTTTCTCACGTTAGGTTTATGTTTTTTGTTGGGGAAGATTTATATATAGACTTAGGAGGTAAAACATTGGTCAGGAAAAAATGGAAAATTATAAACCATGTTCACTTAAATTCATAGTTCCACACCTGTCAACTGATTAAGAAACTCAGCGAAAGGTAGGAAATCGATATCTTATCGGGAATCTTACGTAGACTATCGCCGAACACAGCCTCTTCCGCCATGTTTGTTTTGAATTTTCGACGGCTTGTAAGATGAACTGGACAGTAACCTAGGTCGAGGCGGGGCTAATTATGCGGCAGTGAAGCCACGAATTGATCCTTCTAACATGGCAGCCATGTTGGCTAGAAACAATATACACTTGACTGCATGGCCCCGAGAGAAACAGTGAGTTTTGTTTCCCAAGGATCTCGATCTTTCCCCGAGACGCCAGTCGAGCGAAACAAATTAAAACTCGCTGGTTTCCCGAGGAACCAGTCATTAAGTGTTTTGTTACATAGACATAAGTTTTGCTTCCTGATACAACCGAGGCTTGTCGTCTTCTCTTCGGGAAACTGCTATTCGACAGAAAACGTTTTTAGTAGCGTTTAGTTTCTTTCTTGTATATTTTTAGCTACCAATTTCTCTCTCACGTTTGATAAAGATGTAAATTGTTTCTTTGGAGCGGGTTCCATTTTAAATGCTTTCTTTCGAGAAAAAAGGTTACAGATTTTGATTAAGATCTAGACGTTTTGGTAAACAAATATTTCCCGCCTTTAGCTAGCCAGTGGCGCACGCGACACCAGCAGGCAACAACTGATGCATTGTTACCTCTGACATAATTTTCAAAATTGTTCAGTTTGTTTTATTACTTGTCAGGTGACCATAAATCAACCAAAGAGGGCGCACGTTATATATGGAAAACTTATGGCTGTATAACAATAGATGTTGCGCGTTCAGCCTCGGCCTGAGCAGTTTCAGAACGAGTTAGAACGCGCAAAAACGAAGGTGACTCATCATGCCCGCAACGTGAGATGAGTCGGCCATTGAATGAGCTTTGTGAAGTGAAAAACGTAAAACTGAAACGATAAACAAGTTTCGTATTCTCACAGACGAGATGGAACGAGCTCTCAATTCACTCTTTTCACCTGGTGGCCATCTTGGATTCAAAGCGAGGCAATCCTTTGTTTTTGCCAGGTTAGCCTCGTTTTGACTATCCCTCACTGCGAGGCTGACCTGGTAAAAACAAAGGATTGCCTTGCTTTGAATCCAAGATAGCCACCAGGTGAAAAGAGTGAATTAAAGCTCATGCGGGGGAAATCGCTAAAAGCTATTTAGCCATAGAAAATATATCCCCGTTATAGTCTCCACTGAGTGGTTCTTCCAGCTCAACCTGAGAAAACGAAACTTGCATATTATCGAGGTACTCGCCTCTCTAGGAGCCAGTTTGTTAGGAGTCCAGAGCCTGGTAACGTCGTGTGCCAACGAACACAGCATGTCATACTGGAGAGGGTCGTGCCAGTGACGGTCACTGTAGAACCGCCAACGCCTACAGACCACGAAGAAACCGGATCAATCCCGGTTTCTGGGAAACTACCCACCCACCCCTCCCTTGGATATGCATCGTTTTATTAATGATTAACCATTAAAGGTTAGGGTGAAGTGTGGGGGAGGGGTGGGGGTTTCTCAGAAACCAGGATTGATCCAAGAAAACTGTGATCACTTCTTACGGTGCATATGCATACACAGCCTCGTTTTGATGTTTTTTTTTCAGATTCAAAAACGTCAATAACTCCGCAGAGGAACATGATTTCATTTTCCAACTTCTACAGTTTACTTACACAAACATCCTCTCTTAGACGAAATATTTATTTCTCCTTAACTTTTAACTTTGACAATATGTAAATTAGTTGAACGCAAGACTGCTAAATCCAATACAAACGTCTATAAATTCCATCCTCAATATATTTTCGGAATTCTATCCTATAGCATCAAAACTTTCCAAAATTGATGATTTATAGGTGCTCATTGAGATGACAGTGATTATTCCCATTTTAGAGATCGCAGTTTGCTGATCTAAAAATCCATCACGTGTGAATAAGGTATATTGGTACGTGTAAATTAGCAACATTAAAAAAACTGTTTTCCAAAGATATGACTTTATGTGATTATCGATTCATGACTCAACGAGATTATCGATTGGATTGTTTAAACATACTGCGCCTTGTACCAAGAGGGCAACAAGAATTCCTGGTTTGCAATCAATCCCCAGAGTTTCAGATAACAAAGACGTGACCATATTGGTTGATCTGACAAGAGAAACTAACGAGCAATCTTTTGTTAACATTAACCAAAATGGTGCGATGACGTCAGTGAAAACGAGCATTACGGAATGTTATATGCCAGCCGTTTGTGAGAGCAAATGAGGGTTAATTAACTCGAAACATTAGCTGCAAATTGCTGACCACTGCAGCATACTCTAGTATACCTTTTTAAAATCAAAAATTCAAGAGTTTAACGACGACGGCACTGTCCTGAGAAAGGACAATAACTCGATGTACCACGACTCTCTCTATCAGTTTTGAACCTGGTCACCCTGCGAGCAGAGCCTTCTTCACACTAAAACAGAAAGAGAAAAGAAGGCTATGCCGAAATCCTGTCACATTTATATTGAGCATGATCGAGCGTTGCTTGGATACGATTTCGAGCCTAGGCTGAATCGAGTGGTCTTAAGTTCGTTATTTGGCCTCAAGTCTAGTGGGCTCAGACGTAACCATCGGTTTCTCAATAAAATCAATATGTACACTGTACAAAATCGGGTTTGACGATGATAAACTGGATTGACTAGCCCAGAAGTTGGGGCTGCGACTTGACAGGATTTCAGCAGAGCCTTGTTTTCTCGGGAAAAAGGCAGGAAAACTGGTAAAACTATCAACCTTCAAACAGGTTCGTCCTTGTCCACAAGTACACTTTAATATAGCGGTAGCTGATCATGTTGATATCCGGTCTAATTAACTTACATGGCAGCTTCCTGTAAAGACGTCATATCATTCTGGATGGCTAACTGATGGAGGATGTACTGAGCATGCTTGGACAAATGTCCCGACCACTTATGCTCTTCCGTATTCTGCAGAAAGACGGCGAACAATATATAAGCGGCTTAAAGAATGGCCCTGATGGAAACAGAAACATTGCATGAGAGTCGAGGGGAACAAGAACACTGAGGATCGAGGAGAACAGGAACATTGAGGGTCGAGGGAAACAGGAACATTGAGGGTCGAGGGGAATAGGAACATTGAGGGTTGAGGAAAACAGGAACACTGAGGGTCGAGGGGAACAGGAACATTGAGGGTCGAGGGGAAACAGGAACACTGAGGGTCGAGGGGAAACAGGAACACTGAGGGTCGAGGGGAAACAGGAACACTGAGGGTCGAGGGGAAACAGGAACATTGAGGATCGAGGGGAAACAGGAAGATTGAGGGTCGAGGGGAAACAGGAACACTGAGGATCGAGGGGAAACAGGAACATCGAGGATCGAGGGGAAACAGGAACATTGAGAAACGTTACGTGGATATTATAGACCGGACACAACAAATGCTTTAAAACCTGTTCTCATTTGTACAAGAAAATTCTCAATTAACAACAAATTTGATCAGACATAACTGGAATCTGCCCTTACCCTGTTTTCTGTGGATGGATTAAGCACGTACTCACCAATTTGGCTTGGTCCACATCGTACGCAATAACCTCATGCAGCAGAGCTCCATAGATCTCGGAAAATGTTGGGTACATCGACCGCACGGAAGCGGGAAGATCCGGACGCTGAAAAGACAGGCATAGTGAACAGTTACGTCGTTATTGATATCACCACCAAATGATTACGCCGCCTGGCATTAGAAGTGAGGGAGATACGAGCAATGTACTTAAATAACGTGATGGTGGTGATTCGCAACGATGACGTCATCTAAGTGATTTATGGGGATCCAACACCATGTCTGTCAAAGTTTGAGTCTCGTTGTATTAATATTAAGCTAGTTAGATATGAAAACGCACAAGTGTTTTACGTCACTATCAGCGCATGAGCACACACATCTCCTACAAGAATGAGTACACACATCTCCCACATGGTTAACACAACTGCGCTCTCACGTATAAATTTAGCTTTACAGTTAGCACCAATAAGGGACTTGAGCAACGTCAATTCCAAGGGCAATTAATGTTCCACATCGCTCTTCAATTATTAATCAGTATATCAATATCGATTACTGTTATCGTAGCAAACTGTTCCGTAAAATTATGTCTCATCCCCAAGGCAAGTTATATAACTTACTTCCTCATAATTTAACTCGCCCATCTGTCACTTTTATTATTAAGAAATGTTAAACCTTGCTACCCGCCTATTTGGGAAACTATATCCGGGGCTCACGATTAATACAACTCAAACCCTAATAAGACTTGTAGATGATTTGCATGCTTTTTGAATTGCTAGTTCAGGAGATTAGCAGTGCTATATCAATTCAGCGGTATATCAAATCACAATTATTTATTTATTTTGTAATAACTTAATTTATTGTAAACCTCGATAATTCAGTTTAGTACTGTAACAGAGGAAAATGTAGAAATAAACGATCTTTATAAGTATTCCATTCTAATTCTGCTGAGTGAGGGACACCATTTCCCCAACCATCTCGTTAACTCGGTCCTGCGTTTGCGCACACCACGAGTTATAAAGGGGTGGTTAGAACGAATAAATGAATGAATGAACTTTATTTACCCACGGAATTCAATCAATAATAATTTCACTGAAGCCGTGCATGCATTTGTCTAAGAATAATAAATAAACTATTAAATACGCTATAAACATCAACGCTATAAACAAGTGATAAACATACTATCACTAAAAACTATTGTTTGCTTCCGTATGCGGCAAAAATTAATTTAATTATCAAGAAGAGTCGTGGCCTTAAAAATATTTTTAAAGGAGGCTAATGACTTTGCATTACGCAGACCTAGAGGTAGTTTATTCCAGAGTATCGCTCCATCATAGGTAACACTTTTTTTCAGATATTCAGTATTTGGGCATGGAATACTTATATTTACTATACACCACACCAGTGAATAGTTATTTTCACGTGCTCTAATTGGTTACTCAAACATGGGATATCCTTTGCTATTCACCTCCGAGCGAAGCAGCGATCATCTCGCCCGAGTTTTTGTCTATTTGACAGAAAACAAAATAACTATTTGGTGCTGGCTATAATTCACCTGCGTGGTATATACTAAAACAATTATTCACCTCAGTGTCGGTGAATAGTGGTAGATATTTACCGAGCCCTTCCATTATTCACCTCCACTTCGGTGAATAATTGTTAAATATTCTTTAAATATATCCACGTGTTTAGACCGAGGTCTTGGCTCTTGGCTGCTGTTGGATGACTTTCGACATCGACTCACACAAAAAAGACACAGAGCCCATTTTAAGACTCGGGCCGTTAGGATATCTTTACCACAACACAGATATGCTTGAGTAGCTAAAAAAGAAATTGTGCACGCAGGTAGCCCGAAAATATAATATTTTTCTTAGTAAAACAATTCATGTAGATCCATGAGCCGATATAAATGTTTTTGTACTAGAGATAGACAAAACAATTATGTGCTCTAAAAATGTCCCATGGCCACCCTCCCTCCGTAACTTTTCTAACGGTCCATCCTTTACGTCAGCAGCAAATAAGAGTGAAAACATGTAACTGAAAAAAAAAAACCGCAAAATCAGGCGGCTACTTAATGGTTGTTAGGGACTGGTCAGAAATTAGCATGGGGGAGGGGGGTGGAGGTTGAAATCAAAACATATAAATATATATAACCCCATACTCCCTTTTGACCCATTTTCCCCTATAACCCCCCTTTTTCAGTTGCCCATTTTTTGGACCCTCCATTTTTGGGGGTTCAAAAAAGTATGACCATCCCCAGGTGGCAGAAAATTGAGGCCTTCAATCCACCGAACAGAAAAATATGGCGGCTTGTACTTGTACTTGTACTCTTACCCACAATCCTTTGCGCACGAAAAAATATTAATCCGTTAAAAACACCAAGGTAGAGAGATTCTGTATCTTTAAATTAGGCAGTACAACTGCTGTTACCAAGACAATGTTATTTAATGAATAGAGGATTTCTACATGTTATGTGGGCTTTGTTAGGTTCGCAAAGGATTGTGGTTACATGTACAGCCACCATAATTTTCCGTATCGTGGACTGAGGCACGCTGCTGCTTACTTGTCCAGATGAGAGTGTGACCTTCACATGACACTCTCCACTAACTCGACACTTGGAAGACCTGGTCTGCAGTGTGAACCACAGGTCTACGCCGTCAACAGGTATGTTCTGGGGACACGAAGAACATTGTAAATTGTTCATCCTCTGTTTTCAGCCAGACAGTACCGGTCGGAACGAGCCACAGTATTGGCTTATCCAACAATCCCAAAGAAAGAGCGGTACGAAAACAATAGAGCTACAGTATAATGGTCCAATCAGAATACTGATCTGGAAGTAGTACTGTATTACTCTGTTTTGCCTCGCTATTCACTCTTCTTAATGTATATGCGCATACAATTAGCTACTCGAAAACGAGGCTAACCCCGCATCGTTTCTTAGCTGAAAAGCAAAATGGCGTCGCGGACGGAACATTGCTGTGTTCTTCTATGCATTGGAGACAAAAAGAAAATTCCTGAATTGTCCTTTTGAACTCAGGTGGACGTTGCGGCATTCCCGATGAGGGGATAGCCTCGTTTTCGAGTAGTGATTAGATATTTGCATAAATATTAAGAAGAGTCAATACGGTATAGGATTTGGTCCAGTGGCAGTATAAATAGCCGGTAGGTCGAAAACTAAACACGTTACAAATACTCCCGAGGGGGGGGGGGGGGGGGGGGGGGGGAGACTCCCATATAAAAGGGGTAGGGATGCTCGTCGGACATTTTCGATTTGACCCCTAAGACGTACTAAAATGGGCGTGGCTCAAGCTTATTTTGACCCCTAAAATATAATAAAAATGTAAATAGATAACCGCTTTTTTGTTCAATTGACACCTGACCCCTAAAAGGTACCGCTTTACATAGAAATGTCTGTGTTTGATCGTGGATACCCTAAGTGGTACAAAACTCCTGATTTTGACCCCTAAAAGGTACGACGAGCATCCATGTACCCCTCACATAAGGGATTCCCCCCCCCCCCCCGGGCAAATACTGGCATATCCACGCGATTTTCTTCATTCAAAAGACTTCAACTTCAAAACTAGTCTAGCCTGCGAATACAGCCTGCCTCGCATCGGGAACCACAATCAAAACATGGCCCCGAGAGAGACGTCTGCGTCTTGAGACGGAACATTCCATACTGATGACGTTTCACGGACAGGATTTGGTCGCGTCATTTAATTGAAATGCTGTTGTCTTGTACTCGACACTGATTGGATCAAATAACCGTAAGTTGAAATTCTATTGTCTTGTACTCGACACTGATTGGATCAAATAACCGTAAGCTGAAATTCTATTGTCTTGTACTCGACACTGATTGGATCAAATAACCGTAAGTTGAAATTCTATTGTCTTGTACTCGACACTGATTGCATCAAATAACCGTAAGTTGAAATTCTATTGTCTTGTACTCGACACTGATTGGATCAAATAACCGTAAGTGTTACTGTAGTCGCACAGTAAATCATATTCCTGAAGTGGGTCAGTTCAGGTCAAAAGATGATTCTTGGAAAACCTTTACCCTGAATATTCTCGTACAATAAAAAGTTGTATATTTATTAAACTGAGTAAAGTATGCGAATGCAGGTCAATCAAGCATGTGTCAATTGCATGGTTAAGAATAAACTTGCACTGTAAGAAATAAAAAAAAACGCCTTTCCAAAGAGTTCGGAAATGGTTCGGAGAAAGAGAAATGGGTGTTGTAACACGGGCGCGAAAGTTATATATATAATATAACTAGAATAGAAGTGAAAGAGAAAATATGTGCCCTGAATGGGATTCGAACCCACGGCCTCGCTATGTTACCACTACACCATCAGGACCAACCACGCTGGCAAAATGTCCGGTCAGAATTGGGTATTGACCGGACAAATCCTTTGATTGCTGGTCATGTTGACCGGTACGGTCACATCCGCCTTTAATAAAAGAAAACGAAATTTTGAGCTAGTTTATAATTTGTTTTTTGTCACTGAGGCAAAAATTGGCAATCCCTTTATGTAGGACGACACAAATTTTTACAAAAAATACAATAGAATACAACACAATACAATTCAATACAACAATAGAACGCAACACAATACGATACAATAGAATACAATTTGGTAGCAATTCGTGTCGTCCTACATGAAGGGATGGCCCAAAAATTGGTATCATGCAACTTGTCTGACATTTGAGCATGTGGGTGGGGCCACTATTGTAAAAGTTTTTATTGTTTCAATATTTGACCAGCCAAAAACGGGTCGTGTCCGTTATTTCAACGCAGTTAGTTCAGTGGTGTCATTGTGGAACCATTACCGTTGGTTTTCCCGGAATTGTCTCTTTCGGGGCGAGATGGGAAAGCCTATAACTTTAAACCCTGTTTTCAACCTAAGGATCTGCTTATATAATTCTTACGGAGAATTCTTACGGGACCTGAAACAACCACTGGGGCTGATCAAAGTCAGGACCCGGCTAAACCACAGATCGAATTGGAATTGTTCGTGTTGGTTTTTGTGGAGCGAGGAAAACTGGAGAACCTGGAGAAAAAACCCTGGAACAAGGGCGAGATACCAACAAACACACATATGGCACTGCGAACGAGAATCGAACCCGAGTCACAAAGGTGACCCAGGCTGCCCAAACACACTGGCAGGAGTACATATTACCTTTACTGGTATCTCAAAATATCCAAGAAAGTCATCGATGCTTTCGTTATCAGATGCTCTCGCTGACTGGACGACGTCTTTAAAGTATCTGAGGGGAGAAAGAGTTACGTGAAAAATAAATAGAGAATAGAAATATGGAAACTATCTTCCGTGTTCAACCCGATTTACACGACAAGTATTTGGGGCACGGCACTCCTAAATTACATACATCCTTTATTGCCAACTCCCCGTAGGGGCTTTTCAGAGACAATGCTTAAAATACATACATACATATGTATATATACATATACATATATATACATCGTATAGAATACAAAATATATATCAGAGTCAATAAACAACTGTCCAGTTATAGTAAATGCTAATGTTCGTTATTCAACAGTTTAAGTTTCAAAGAACGTTTAAAATTCAGAGATGAGTTAAGCGTGTTCCAGAGACTAACAGTTCTATAATAGAAGGTTCTTTGTCCACTAAATGTCCTAAAGAGACGCGCTATATTCAGTTTCTGGGAGTTTATTAATTAAACAGCGCTTAACAAATTGTGAGAGATATTCGGGCGCGCAACCAGTCATGCATTTGAAAGGCATTATAGCGTTACGATAATAAAGTTGCGATTTAACTGGGAGCCAGCGTAACTGTTTTATAATAGGAGTTACATGGTCGAATTTTCTGGCGCCACTTTACACAATACGGCATACAAAATTCTGAACTGCCTGTTATTTATTTAAGTTAGATTCGGTTGTGTTTGACCAGAAATTAGAACAATAAAATAACTTACTAAATACTAAGGTATTGATTATTGTTAATAAAGTACGTGTATCGAAGGCGTGTTTAAGACGATTAATTTGTCCAAGGCGAGACATACACGAAGAAACAGTGTTCATTATGTGGTCATCGAAGGATAAGTTAGGATCTAGTGTCACTCTTAAGTCTTTGGAAACTTGGACAGGAACAAGGTACTTTCCCAATAGGAACAAACGAAATTCTGGTAGTCTGGATATCATCTGTCTGCTACCGAAGACCATTAGTTTCGTCCTATTTGGGTTTAATAGCAGAAGGTTGTTGAAGCACCAATTATGTACTCTGATTAGGTCCTGGTTCATCTCAGCAACAGTGTGCACGATATTTTAGACGGAAAGAGTTTCGTGTCGTCTACGTAGCATTCTGAGGAGCAGTTCTGTGGGACTGAGGGCAGGTTATTGATAGAGATACTGAAGAGCAGCGGGCCTAAAATACTTCCTGTGGTACGCCGCTGACCATATGCAGGGGCTCTGATACGGCTGAGTGGATGTGCACGACTTGATATCTGTGTGAAAGATAGCTGCTAAATCACTGGAGTGCAGCTGGAAAGGCACTGATATCTTGAAGTTTGGTTAATATAAGTATCTCGTGGTCAATGCTGTCGAACGCTTTACTCGTCAGTCTAGTTGTGCCATTGCTTGTTCCCGCTTTGTTTTGTTTTGTTTTGTCTGGGGTATGATGTGGATTGGTTATGAACAATCCTTTCACAAACCATTGATAACACCGGTAATAACGAGATGAGTCTATTGTTATTTCACCATTTTAGGGATAGGTGTCTGGGGTGTTACTTCTCCTATCTTCCAAACACTGAGGAACGTAGCAGAAACAAGGGAAGCGTTAATGATAAATTTTCGGTACGCGTGTCAAAAATCATCCGCACGGCACCCCTAATTTTTGTCGTGTAAATCGAAATGTTCCGGGTACGCATGCCCGAAAATCCGTGACCAAGCTAGGAGTGCCGTGACCAAGTTAAGAGCACCGTGACCCGGCAAGTTAGGAGTGCCGTGACCAAGTTAGGAGCACCGTGACCCGGCGAGTTAGGAGCACCGTGACCCGGCAAGTTAGGAGTGCCGTGACCAAGTTAGGAGCACCGTGACCCGGCAAGTTAGGAGTGCCGTGACCAAGTTAGGAGCACCGTGACCCGGCAAGTTAGGAGTGCCGTGACCAAGTTAGGAGCACCGTGACCCGGCAAGTTAGGAGCACCGTGACCCGGCAAGTTAAGAGTGCCGTGACCAAGTTAGGAGTGCCGTGACCAAGTTAGGAGCACCGTGACCCGGCGAGTTAGGAGCACCGTGACCCGGCAAGTTAGGAGTGCCGTGACCAAGTTAGGAGCACCGTGACCCGGCGAGTTAATAATAATAATACGTATTAGGAGCATCATACATAAGTCTCGATGCTCTTACAATAGTAGAATAACTATTTCTACAAAAGACTAATTAATCTAATTACAATATATATAAAAACTAACTACTACTGAAAATAAAGGTCTTAAGTAATAATTTAAAACGTATTAGGAGTTAGGAGCACCGTGGCCCGGTAAGTTAGGAGTGTCGTGACCAAGTTAGGAGCACCGTGACCCGGCAAGTTAGGAGTGCCGTGACCAAGTTAGGAGTGCCGTGACCAAGTTAGGAGCACCGTGACCCGGCAAGTTAGGAGTGCCTTGACCAAGTTAGGAGCACCGTGACCAGGCAAGTTAGGAGTGCCGTGACCAAGTTAGGAGCACCGTGACCCGGCAAGTTAGGAGTGCCGTGACCAAGTTACGAGTGCCGTGACCCGGCAAGTTAGGAGTGCCGTGACCAAGTTAGGAGCACCGTGACCCGGCAAGTTAGGAGTGCCGTGACCAAGTTACGAGTGCCGTGACCCGGCAAGTTAGGAGTGCCGTGACCAAGTTAGGAGCACCGTAACCCGGCAAGTTAGGAGTGCCGTGACCAAGTTACGAGTGCCGTGACCAAGTTAGGAGCACCGTGACCCGGCAAGTTAGGAGTGCCGTGACCAAGTTAGGAGCACCGTGACCAAGTTACGAGTGCCGTGACTACCCGATAAGGCGATACGATTGGCTGAGAGGCGACATCGACACACGTGAAATTATCATATATTTACATGTGTTCAGATACTTTTCGATATCTTTCATTGGCGTAAATCCTTGTAAAACACTGTAATTAATATAATAAAATAAACTAGAGGTTTCTAACAAAAGTGAAGTGCTGCAAGCAGTATAGTATATGAAATTGTAGTTTAATAATGTGACTCCTAGCTAGAGCCGTGTGATATAATTTAGTGCACAAGTAAATAAATTGCCTGAATTTGCCATTTCCGAGGTTATATTAAAATCCTTTAGTTGCTTAATTATTGATAATGTATTTGATTTCTTAAGTTATAACCCGCTGAACGTCTGTGGTGCATTGAACAGTGTATACGTTTATACGAGGTCACAGCAGTACATTGAAATGTAGCGAGGTATCGCAATCGTCGACAGCGCGCATTCAGATTTTTTTTTCAGTGTTTCTCTCATTAAAAAAGCTTGGCGATTGTTATACAAAACAAATATATTATATTTTCCCATTTGTTTGTTGTCATATAATGATATATGTACAGAGGAGGTCACCGTCACGACTGTGTCTAGTGGTGTAGGCCACTGAGTACGACGACCCAGTTCATGTTTGATCATTTGCATTGCATGCGTAACACAATGGGTCAAGCAGCTGTTCTTCAGTTCGTTAAAGCAAGGAACAACCGCCAGACAAGGCTTTAATCATTCTAGCCTTCCCACAGCACCGAAAAAACATCTGATCGTATCGTCTGTTACTCTGGTGAGGAAAGAATCAAACACAGAAACTCTGCTCGTATACAAGCCGCATTCACCGATGAAACAGGGTTTTCTTTCACAACGCAAAGCAGTAAACAGCATCCTAATGTTTCGATAGAATGTTTCAATAACTTTTTGTGCAATATTCTACTTACTTAAAGCGATAGAAGCGGGGATTATTGTGGTTATAGTTGAGGTGTCATTCGCTATCCAAAATGGACACCGAAAGAACGTGATTGTAGTTACCAGTTCTCTGCTCCGGTGAATTGATAACGGGGAACAATGTAGGTCGAGGAACCCAAAAGGATTCATATGAACTCGGTATCGGCACATCAAAGACGTTCGAAATTGGTTGCTGCTCGCTGCGCTTGCAGCAATAAATTGGTGATTCAACTAGTGTTAATAGGACAAATCACGAGACAGAAACGTAGTTGAACGCAAAAGGCAGTCTTTTGTTAGATAGTGACCCCTTTAATAGACGCCCCTTAATTGGAGACAATACTGGTCCGTAGACAGGCGCTCGCGCTTATCTGTGAGACTTTATAAGCTGGGGGGATTACTCCCATATGTAACCAATATACGGATATGTGCCTCCCAAAGGGAATGGTTTTCGAGCTGTTTTAGTCTAAAATAAATGTCGTCTTTTTAGTCTGAAATAGGGTATGATGTACGAGACCGCACATGTCCATTGATTTCTCTTAACTTCTCCTGTTATTCCAACAAAATAAACTGAGAAGGGAACAAACCGCGGCGAAACATATCGGATCAATCACGGTTTCTGGTAAACCCCCACCCCTCCCCCACACTTCACCCTAACCTTTAATGGTTAATCATTAATAAAACGATGCATATCCAAGGGAGGGGTGGGTGGGTAGTTTGCCAGAAACCAGGATTGAGCCAAAATATCATTGGACTAGATAACGCTATTCAATAAAGGTCGCGAAAATCGTATATACTCCCACTCCCACCCCCACGGGTTTTAGCGGTACTAGGTTTGTTTACCTTCCTACCCCCTGTAATCCCTTGATCTTGGTAATCTTGTTATCTTTGTCTGTCAACATTTCCTTGTCATCACAGTCCCTACAAAATATCATGACATTATTAATGGCAATGCAAGCAATTCAACTGAGTTTCCTGTAAACAGTCTGCAAAATCAACGTTGGAAATAATTGCGACGGACGTTTTTGTCCGATCTTTGAGATACTTCAACCGTGTATTTCTTGATATTGAAGAACAGTAAACACAAAACAGTCAAAGAAACATAATATTTTCGGACATATCCTTAAGTCCTTCTAGGTATAGGTATGCAGATCGCGCCATTGCGGGATCCTAGCTTTTTTTTCGAAATGGCACACTAAAAATATACTTGATGGCCCTAAGGTCGCAAAGCAGAAAAAGTAGCTGTTAAATTAATTCTAAAACGAAAACAATGGTAAAGGTTGTGAAATCGGATAAAAATATCTTCGATTGCTAATGAAAATCGCCTAGAATGACCCGTTGTGTCTCGAAATGACCCGAAATGTCCCATATTTTTTGTCTTTGTGACCTTGGACCCCAAGCTACGAAATACTGTAAAACAGAAGAGAAAATGATTATGCAGGGAGACTATACCGAAATTCTGGTAAGAACACTGCCAAATGTTCAAAATGTTTTAGAGCATGCATCTTTGTTTCGAACCAATGTTTTGGTTGCCATGGAAACGTGACGTCATGACTGTACTACTCTATTGTACCTAAACTGTTCTCTAGTGTGACAACAATTTTATTACCAGTACACAAGAAAAGAGCAGATTCATGTATATGTTGACAGAAATGAGATAATAGTTACCCAGAATAACTAAAATTGAGCTACCCTAGCTGGGTAACAACCTAGTGTAATTTTATAATAATAGAATTGGTCATAATATAATATTTTGAAAGAGAATTATATGACATGCTGTACGCTGACCGCTGACTGGACCTACCATATATCAACGTGAAGCTTTTCGTGGTGAGCATCTGTGACCTCCCTTGAAATAAAATGGCAGAGTTAAACTAAACTACCTGACCACCGTTGAGAGCTCTCAATGAGTCACAACAATAATATGAAAGAATGGGCCTTGCAGGGCACAATCACGTGGTTGGACTGGGTGGCAAAACTATCTGACTTCATTTATGTAAAGGCACTCGTACGAGATTGTTAGTGTTATTAGCAAAATCTGTTTGTAAATGCTATTTTCCACTTCCAAGCTCTTATTATTATCTCCCAAGTATTCGAACAAATTATGGATTATTTAACATACGTTTCAGAGCCCTAAAATATGTACTTCAGTTGACAATAACATAACATTTCTAACTAAACATAAATTTAAGAACTGTCTGAAAAAAGAACTTGTTAGCAAATATTAACTTAATTGCACAATCACATTGTAGTAGTTTATTAGTCATGTACAGTAGTATTTTATGTTAGTTATATAGTAGGCAGTCTTGTATAGTAGTATCGTCCTCTCGTTGTCTCTTTGTCGTAGTAATTCAGTAGTTCCGGTTTTCTGACCTTCACAATGCATGTAAATCTATTTTTGGTGGCTCAGCCGAGTTTAGATTTTTAGTTATTCTGAGCCTCCTTGTGACTAATCTGGGTTATTATTATTATTATTAGTTTATTGTTCTTTATAAATTATGAGTACAAAATAAACTTGTTGTTGTTGTCCAATCGATTGTCGATCTTTCTAAAACAGCGTTTTTAAAGATAGCTTGCCATCCTGCATCCATGCCAACGCCTTTCCCATGGCATCACAAGCTCAATTCATTTGTTAATGAAGTATTATATCAGCACGTGATTGTTTCCCGAGCCAATTGTTTCCCGCAACACCACGACACAGCCCCTTTAACTGTTTGTAGCCTATTAACAACTACCAATTGAACATTGACTCCATACATGCGCAACGCCATGACACAGCCCCTTTAACTGTTTGTAGCCAATTAATAGCCACCAATCGAACATTGACTCCAGACATGTACACCACCATGCGATTCCCGGCCCGGCACTTACACTTGGGTCTGAAATATCCTTTACAAAGCAATCTCGAAGCCGACCAACAAATGGTTAGGGTTTCGTGTATTCTCCGATAATGGTGTCGTTCCTATTATTTACTGATTTTGATGGGAAGATACAGAGTTAGAGCTGCTCAAAGCTAAAGATACACATCAATGCTCATGGGCAAAGGTGTTGTATAGTAGAACGTTGCTTTCAATGTACTGCATTGTCGTTATATGGCAATTTTTTTCAAGCTTTGACGAATATGAAAAAAACTTACAGAGTAAATGTTTCATTCCACGAAGGGTTCAGAGTGTTTTCTCTCACAGTAGACACTTTAATCGCTTCGTTCTTCAGTATGTCTCGTAGAGTTTTGGTCTTTTTCAGTTTTCCACGCTTTTTCTTCGTATCTTGTTCGAGTTCGTCCTCCAATTCCATTCTCATAAGTCCCAGCATGCAATAGGGGTCACTCAAACCTTAACAAGAGAGATGTTCGTGGTTAAAGAGACGATTTTCAGGAGAGGGAGGGAGGGGCTTGTTTCTCTTTGCCAAAAAAGGGTAGAACCTCGGTTTGGCCCCCTAGATCCGCATTAAACCTTCAAGTTTCTAACAAAATTGCAAAACTAATACGTGCCCTGAGATAGAAGAGAAATGCGACGTGAATGTCCTGATATGCTTAGATTAAAGTAGAATACAAAACTAAGTTTATTCTAGGAACATGATTTCCGTTAACAGTGATCATGAACCGTTGCTATAATTATACTGATTTCTCTTAAAAGCAGTATTTTTTATCCACTCCAATCTTTGCCAACCATACCTGGAAAGCATACCCTGCTAATCTGAGTAGTTATTTGTCTGTCGTCATGAGAAAGTTGAATATCATTTGAGAATTGCCATAGCCCCTTTAACCTCAATTGAACGTTTCAGAAATTCACCTTCACTTTGTTATCGTTATTATTTCTCCCCTTTTACAGATATATGGGCATGTCAGTCGCTGGGTCGAATATGAATTTCAAGCTGTTTTGTCTGTAATAGGGTATTATACTGATCTTAAAAATAAATTAAAGAATAGAATAACACACGGGAAATTAGGGTCTTAATTTGGAGGTCACGTCTGAAAAGGGTTTAAAAATCACATTTTTGGTCTGAAATAGGGTCAGAATTCACATCCTATGTCCAAATGTTCGGGGAATACACTCCCGGGTTATTATTGCTTCCCAACTTCATGTAGCTCCCATTTCTATTGCTGCTACTACTATTATGCTTAGAACGTTTCAACCAAGAAACTGGTTCACACACTTAAATACCATTTGCATCCTTGGCTTCTAACTTTCTTGCTTCCACGACTGAGAAGAAAGAACAACAATTAACTGAGCGTTTTGAATTGAGCACTAAAAATGATATAGAGCGGTTTTCGATTGATGTGTTTACCTTTCCTCATGATTGGTTGAAGTAAAACCAATCCCGAGTTACATCAGTTCGTGATTGGCTCATTGCGAGTTTGACAGTGCTTCCGTGATTTGCTCTGTCATCACTTTGGTGTTCGTTTTAAGACGTTCAATCGAAAACCACTCTAGATAATAAATTGTTGTTGTTGTTGATATTGATTATGATTCAAGGCTCAAAGAAGCAAGTGTAAACCGTTTCTCTTGTTATTTATTTGTTTTTCTTTGATTCCTTTTGAAAGTAAAAATGTACCTATAAGCCCTAGCCAGTTATCTTTGATTTAAAAGTCAAACTGAAAAAAATGACCCACATAGGAAAAATAACAAATTATAGTCTGCCAATTTCGTTTATTAAGGAATCAAATTTCAATGACGTCATTTAAGGGATAACCTATATATAGTTCCTTTTGCTCTATTTTTATGTCAGCTCCACTTATTAAGAGATCATTCTCTCAGATTGTAAGTATCAAATGTCTGACACCTGAAAAACAACTGTATAGATGAAGAAATTCAATGTCGTAACTCAATTCATTTTCAACTCATTTGCATAACGTCCCTTAAATGACGTCATTTAAGTGAGAAGCTAATTCTACTTCCGTTTCCTGTTGTATGTCAGCTCCATGTAATGAAATATATTTCTCTCAGATTGTAAGTATCAAATGTCTGACAACTGAAAAACAACTGTATATGTTACAGGTCCCGACCGGCACAATAAATAACAACACATGCACCAAGGTTTTCCAAGTGGTTTCCAATATATTCTGATGTGTTCGATGTATTATCACTTGTATATAACTCTTTCAGTATCTGACTCCAACTAACTTAATTCTAATTCTCAAGCCCTATTCATACGCATACCAGAGCGTTAACGCCCCCTATCACATTACAATTGCCATTGTGTGCAACTTGAGCCCCTCACACTCTCCCCTGCTTTAAAGTCTGCCCTACGTGTGAGCTGCCTAAAACTTCCACTAGAAATAGTATAACATGTCCATACTGGTTGAACTACTACTAAGTGAGTCGATAAGGTGGGGTGACCAATCCCAGCCAGAACAAAGCTACTAAGTTCCATTGCTATGAGATGTCATCTTGATGGCTAATTTAACATCACATTTCCATCATCTCTGTGGTTCTACAGGTCAATTACTAACCCGACTCTTACCTAAGACTAGGTAGTTCTAGAATATATTTCAAAACCACGTATGGATGATCTATTCTAACAATTAATATGGAGAATAAAAAATTGACTATTAAAAATGTTCATCAAATCAATGTCTTTAATCAGCAAACAGTCAATCATTCCCGGCTTCAGCATGCGATCGACTTGATAGGGTACTGCGTAGAATGGCTGGGCCTGCGCACCATAGTTCCACGTTTGCACCGGGTTGTTCCACGTTTGGACAGCACCGTACGGGTAGAAATACTGCTGCGCCACTGGATGTACGAACTGCTGCGCAACTGGACGCACCGCTTGAACAAGTATCTGATTCCCGTACTGATCATAGGCTAACCGCATCGGTGGTTCCCGCGCACGCTGATGGCGGCCAGTCTGCTCCTTGGGCCCGTCAGGTGGGACAGCCAACGGTTCGTCGCCTTCTGCCGTCCCTGCTCCGTTCCCATCCAACTCTTCTCGTACGACCTCTGGTACCTGTAGTGCAACGTCAGTCGCCCCACCGTCTACTCCGTCTACATCTTCGAAGTGTTCTCCCTCGCTCCCGGTCGCTTCACTATTGTCCGTATCTGCGTTGTTCTCTTCTCCTCCCCCTGTTTCTTGACGTGGTGTCGGCATCAACTCGAAGTCGGTCTGTACTCACAGCAGGATTTACCAGTTGGCGTCGTTTGCGTCGCAGTTGTCCCCGCCGTTGCCTCGCTGGTGCGGCTGGTTTTTGGTTAGCAGGTTGGAGAAACTCGCACGGGTAAAGAAGATTCCTATGCAACACACGTGTATTTCCCTCACCGTCCTCACGTCGAATTTCGTAGATCGGGCCTGTACCTTTACGGGAGACCACAACATGTACCGCATCTTCCTAGTATGATCTAAGTTTTCCCGGTCCTCCACGAGGCGTTAAGTTTCTGACTAGTACCCGATCACCTGCTAGCAGTTCGGTGTAGTTAAGTCAGCGGTTGTAGTTATCCGCACCCCTGGAGTTACTTTGCTGCGATTTCTCCAGAGCCAACCTGTACGCCTCCTGCATAGAAGCTTTCCATTGCTTAACGTATTCTCGGTGATTTACTGGGGTATCCTCTCGGTTCTCTGTACCCAGTATCAGATCAACAGGAAGTCTCGGAGAGCGACCATACAGCAAGTAGAATGGTGAGAAGCCTGTACTGTCGTTAGGGGTACAATTTTACGCATGTACAACCTTGTTCACGTGATCTTTCCAGTTGCGCTTCTTATCCTCGGGTAGCGTTCGCAGCATCGCTAGCAGCGTTTGATTGAACCTTTCGGTCTTCCCGTTACCTTGGGGGTGATATGGCGTTGTTCTCGTATGATGGATACCGCTCAGTCTTTCCAGTTGCCGTGGTTTTCGAATTATTTGCCTTGATCGTGCAAGATACGGGCTGGAAATCCGAAACGCGGGATAAGTTCGTTGAATATCTTGTCTGCAACAGTCTTAGCCGATTTATTCTTGGTTGGATAAGCTTGCGCGAACCTCGTAAAGTGAACAACCACTACTAGCATGTACTCATATCCACCTGAGCTGCGCTCCAAATGGACAAAGTCAATAGATATTAGTTCAAACGGTGTAGTTGACGTAACACTTTGCATCGGAGCGCGAGTAGGTATGTGTGGCCTGCGTTGTTTTAAACAAGGCCATACCTTGGTAACAACGTGTACAATGTCTTGCTGCATCTTCGGCCAATAGAAACGTTCTCGTGCTAATTGGATCACTCGATCGGCCCCCAAATGGCCCATTTCTTGATGTAACTCGCGATAAACAAGTGCTCGCTGACTGGCTGGTAGGACTAGTTGTAGGCGATCTGCACTCCGTCTTCGTAAAAGTTCGTCCTTCCCTATCTCCAGTTTGTCCCATTCCCGCAATAATGATCTCGTGGTCCGCGTTTCGTGATGAAGTCTTCTACGTGAGGGGCGCTGTCCGGCTCGCTTGAAGTCTAGTATCCTACCATGTTTCGGTCCACTTGTTGTGCTATCCGTAAGTCGTTAGTATTTACACGCTTGCCCTCCATATCCTGCAACGAAGGTTGATCCGCGTCCAAAATATCCGCGTTGTCACTGATCGCAATGACCCATGCGGTTTCTCGCGAGTTCAGAGCGGTTACGCCGGCAAAGGTGGCGCTGATCTCATCCTGACACGTCGTCTGTGCGTAATACTCGTCAAGTCTGCCTTGATCCGTTGGCATGCGGCTAAGCGTATCTGCTAAGGTGTTCAAACGACCTGGGTGATACTTGATCGTGAAGTTAAAGTCTGCAAGTTCCGCAACTCACCGGTGTCCTGTTGCATTCAGTTTCGCCGTTGACTGTACATACGTAAGCGGGTTATTGTCCGTATATACCGTAAAATGAGACGAATAGTATACGTAATCACGAAAGTGTTCGCACACAGCCCACTTGAGCGCCAAGAATTATAACTTTCCTGAGTGCATGTGATAATTGCGCTCTGCAGGCGATAACGTACGGGAAGCAAATGCAATTGGTTTAAGTTGGTTATCCTGTTCCTGATAAAGCGCGGCGCCTAAACCATCTTTCGACGCATCAGTGAACAGAACGAATGGTTTGTCCCAATCCGGATAGCTTAGTACTGGTGGAGATACCACAGAGTCAATGAGGCTGTTCAAAGCCTGTTGGTGTTTGTCATTCCACGTGATCTTGGTTGCCGAAGTAACACCTGACTTACTTGTCCCAGAATAACTCGATTGCAGGAGCTCGAAGAGACAGTTCGCCGTTTTCGAGAAATTAGGGATATACTTCCGACGGTAGCCTAGCAGTCCAAATAGCTTCCGCACCTCCCCTACTGTCGATGGCTTGCTGTCTTTTAGCGCTAGTACTGCCTGTGTGTTCATGGGATCTGGGCGATGACCGTTTGACGACACACTACGTCCTAAACATGTAACCTCGTGTTTAAATAACCGACATTTTCTTGGTTTAAGTTTAACACCGCGTTTCCAAGTGGTTTACAATATATTCTGATGTGTTCGATGTATTATCACTTGTATATAACTCTTTCAGTATCTGACTCCAACTAGCCCTATTCATACGCATACCAGAGCGTTAACGCCCCCTATCACATTACAATTGCTATTGTGTGCAACTTGAGCCCCTCACTCAATTCATTTTCAACTCATTTGCATAACGTCCCTTAAATGACGTCATTTAAAGTGCCCCTACGATCAAATTTTGACATATCAATGTTTTTGCATATTCATAAAGTAGAGTTCATATATTATTACCAGTTCAAATTGTTTTTCGATACAACGACAGGAAGTCTTATTTTGTTAGCTCCGAATATTGAATCTACACGTCCGCCATTACTGGAAGCCGTGCCCTTTGTTCAGCTTTAAACAAAGGTTTATTCACCGGAAATGATGTCATACACTTAACGCTCGCCTGCAGAACACAACGCCTGGAGGCATATTTCTACTAAAAACGTCTTCACGTACATAAGAAGAAAGTTATATTTATCTTTGCGAGGTTGGCTACTTTTTTATGCACGCTATTTCGCGCCACGAGGTTGTCGTGTTAAGTGTATGACATCACTTCCGGTGAATAAACCTTTGTTTAAAGCTGAACAAAGGGCACGGCTTCCAGCAATGGCGGACAGGATTTTACCGGTAAACTCTCCTAAAATTTGTGGTTTAAGATGCCCATTTGGGAATATTTTTTACTATTTCGGATATTTCTAATACTGATTGACCTATAGACACTGAAAAAGTGGCAAATCGAAATGGTAAATTTTCGTCGTAGTGGCACTTTAAGTGAGAAGCTAATTCTACTTCCGTTTCCTGTTGTATGTCAGCTCCATGTAATGAAATATCTTTCTCTCAGATTGTAAGTATCAAATGTCTGACAACTGAAAAACAACTGTATAGATGAAGAAATCCAATGTTGTAACTCAATTCATTTTCAACTCATTTGCATAACGTCCCTTAAATGACTTCATTTCAAGGATTTGTAATGCTTTTTATAGCAATACTACAACCATGAATCGCCCAAAAATGGTTGAACACGATTTAAAACACTTTACTGCGCCCAAATAAATGATTTCTGGCCAGGGATTATAGGCACTTTAAATTAAAGTGTTTATGAAACCAAATTTTGCATCTTTATTTTATTGCAGAATAATAAAGTTCATTCTTTTCTGATAATCAAGAGTATATTTATTTTTCAGTTCTGCCTTCGGAAAGGTCTCTTTTTCGCCATTCAAATTGACTACTTTATGCTTAAAACTGGAACCGAATCCTCATTACAATCACGTCACTGTGAGGACTCGCAAGTGACAATTCCTAAATATGATCATGTAGGACGACGCGCATTTCTACAAAAAATACAATAGAATAAAGTACAATACAATTCAATACAAAAAATGAAATACAGTAGAACGCAACACAATACTTAACAAATAAAAGATGGTTCTCCTTGTTCTATAAAAAAAATATTGCATGCTCGAGGTCTTGAAAAACTGCGGATGCACGAGCAGAACGCGGGTACATTTAGCAGCATTTCAAGACCTCGAAAGTACATTATTTTGTTTTGGAACAAGGAGAACCATCTGTTATTTGTTTTATAATATAAACTTCAATCTAGACGAAGGAAAGTAAGCTGTCTAATTTTAAGAACCCAAATAAAAATCTACTAAGCAAATAAACTGACTACGTACAGCGAAAACTCCATTTTACTGTACTCGACTTGTTTACAATATTTCTCGTCGCTGATTGGTTCAATTCTGACAGCTTGACATTGACGATCTGAAAACTCGTTTCTTATTGGATGAAATAACCTGCTATAAAAAGAACATGTCGATTGATAAAAGTGAAAGACAGAAATTGCAAGACTTCCGGCCGCAAACGGGCTGTAAAATTGTCAACTGATCAAAACTGTTGCAGGAAACACAAGTGCTTTCTTTTTACAATGTATGGCCAGCACAGGAGAAGTTAATCTGCACATTGTGATAGTGTTGAAAATGCCTGATGGAAAAACATTCATAGAGAAAGTGTTTTTATAAAATAGATTCATAGTACGCGCGCTCTGGTTGGCTGAAAGCCGTGTTTCTATAACTCTATAGAAACATAGAAAGTTGAGCGCACGCTCAGTTTTGATTGCGTAGTTAGGAGAATTTACATTTTCGTGATACTAATAAATGCGTGATTTTCCATTGTTGTACTTATTTTCTTCGGGCTCGTGTTCCCACTGCCATTTCTCGTTCTCCCAAACTCCCACGCGTGTTTCTATAACTCTACAGAAACACGGGAAATGTTTTCTATTTCTTAAATAATATAGCAAATTCTGAGACTGAGTTACGTGAGTTGAGGTTGTCAGACACTGGCTATTTATTCTGTGGTCTGAAAAAGGATATTTTCATTATCCCAAGGAACAGTGTTTAGCTCAGTGCTGCTCTGATGGCAGTGAGTTGCGTAGCTTTTGAGGCTCAGTTCGAATATACGGCTTTCGAAATTCTGGGTTCTTTGCAAGTTTTATCGTCCGTTTTTCATTCACGAACATTCAGGATCCTCTTAAACGAATTTCTACAGGAAACCAGAGAAACCCTATATTGTATTCTTTGCCATTCACTGTTCTGGCTTCAGCTTAAAAGTACATGAGTATTAAAGTTATCGCCGAGTTCCCTGTAGTTGTGTTGTATCAAACTGTCAATGAGTAACACTGTATATATTAGAACTTCAATGTCCATTGTATTTTGGCGTAGGATAAAGTTAAATACGGGAAGAAAACCAAGGCCACCATGCAGCCACAATATCTTCCACCTCCTCGCTTATTTTTAGCTTTCTCTGAAACTTTGTCACTGGAGTCCGCAATGTTTGTAACAACGAGTCCTCACAGTGACGTCACGCAGCTCATTTGGCCACGCGGCAAACCGGACAGTTTTTAGCATAAAGTAGTCAATTTGAATGGCGAAAAAGAGACCTTTCCGAAGGCGGAACTGAAAAATAAATATACTCTTGATAATCAGAAAAGAATGAACTTTATTATTCTGCAATAAAATAAAGATGCAAAATTTGGTTTCATAAACACTTTAAGAAGCGCGCGCGGGGAAGTAGTAACCGCACTATGGACGGATTCTAGAAAATAACACATTAGTTTGTTATATGACTAGAAGCAACTTAGCGAGCTTAGTGATTGGTCAGTTTGCTGTCCATACCTTTCCGTACAGACCAGTCTCTTCCCGTACCGACCAAAAAATCAAAGTAAAGCTGTTTTTGTATACTTTGAGCTATATATAGTAAACATCTGATTGAACTCATTTGCTGGGTCCGTACCGTAACTTATAGGCCGTGCGCTTCGCACTTATCTATAAGTTAGGGGAAAACCTCGGTCCATAACTTAGGTACGGACCGAACAAACGAGTTTAATAAGAGTTACATATATTAGGTTTTGTTGCACATGCGTGTATTGGCTTTTTTAAGAGCATGCACTAAGATTAAGTCTCCTAATCGTATTCTACTGGATGTACAAATACAAGTAATAATATTAATAAAAATGTAATACTTATATAACTGATTGTGTAAGTTAAACATGCAAATGTACATATAATCAAATGTGCATAGTACAAATAAGTCAAGTATACATGTATTTGTCCATGTGATGTGAGAAGTGTCTCTCGAAGTATTATTTTCAATATTATTCCTTATCGACTTTGCCAAGTTTATAGCGGAGCTCTTCTCGGGCCGTAGACCCGCGAAAGCGGACCTCTATACACAGAGAAAATCAATACGAGGAAAAAAGGAGGAAAAAAAGAAAACTTTTAATCCACCGTATGGAATACCTACCCGTTACTTTGAGATAAAACGCTGGTGGCTGTAAAGGGAAAAAATATTAATATGTTAGAGAATACTTCATTTTAAACAGGAAAAACATTGAATAGAAGCTGTGGCGTGTTGGAGCCTGTCATTACCCGGGGCACTGTTTTCAGAGAAAAAAATGGCTCCAAAACCCGATTTCTCCCTGTTTGATTATTCTGAATAGTCTACATCCCGTCTATATATGTTTACGAAAAACCCAGATCCGGGGTACCACCGAACATATATTTAAGCAATAGACCACACATTTCAATGTGTTTACTGGCAAAATAAAGCTCGCATGATGTTGGGAGAACACAAGAAATGCTAGGCATTTCAATTGTTCTCCCAACATCCCAAGTACTCTATTTCGCCAGTAAACACATAGAAATGCGTGGTCTATTGCTTTTATGCTATAAGGCCATCCCTACTTAATTTTCCGTTTCTCATCGTCCGACCGACCCGATTTTTTGTGTTTTGCAAAAAAAAAAAAAAAGCAGAAGGGAGGGATCGAGGGGAAAGGGTGAAGACAGGAATGCAAACGTACAGACTCAGGAATACTGAGCTTTTTATTTGTACATCATGTTTTCTCTTCCTATGGCAACTTTATAACAACTGAACTCAAAAATGGAAAAGTGAAATCTCTAAACAGCTTCAATGTGTCCGTTTCGTGATTCTGGCTTTTCCTGCTCTTCAATAAGACCTCAAACGTGTTTCTTCTTTGCGCTGACTACTGGCCTCTAGACGGTATCAGCACACCTTTGGCAGACAGGATTTACGAATTTGTACGTCGCCATCATATTATCGTTGATGACAGCATCTGGTTCCAAAACACCACACCAACAGCATACATGTATCTTCTCGAACTTGTTACAAGAGTAATATAGCTTCTCCACTGGGTCAGAGCAAGATACTGTCACTCTAATAACGAAGACAGTTGCGAGAGGATGATCCTCAGGAAGTAGGGGTGCACCACAGGTGTAATGAAGTGTGCGTAACTTGTCTCAGCACATTCATTTGTGCATCTGAAGGCTTAAGGGCAGTAAATATGCATCTCCACTTCATGCAGCTAGCGCACTCAATGGCATCACGCACGCGTTCCTTCTTCATGACGTGTCTCATTTCATTATCTGCAGTGGTTGGCTTTGCAGCTAGGCGGTCAATATCGGTCATTGGTGTCTTTCCCATACAAATCTTTAAAGGATTTGTAATGCTCCTTTGAGACGTCTTTGTACTGTGGATCTGGAAGCCACATCAGCTGCTCAAGGATGTCCAGTGGCAACCTCGGAACTTTGCAGGTCGAACAAGAAGGTATCGCCAGCGTATTACGAAGAACAAAGGTGCGTTTCTAAACTGCTTGCACCAACATGCAGAGTCCTTCTATGCTCTTGACCTGTTCAATGGCGGACTTTGCAAGATGTTGGGTATTGTCAGGAAGGTGCTCGGTTTCCGACTGAACTACTGCCAAAGCCCAATTTAAGCTTGCTCTCGATGCTGGTCAGATGGAGGGGCTTCTTTGCACTTCCTTGTCTGAAACGAGTACTGCCTTGTTCTGCAATGCAATGCTTGCTGTACCAGGATTGTAACTTTTCCTTTCTGCATAGTTCTGATTTCTGGCCAATTGCCATTCCACATTAGAAGTTGTTCGATTTCTCACCCGTACTACAACGTCGATAGTTTCGTCGTCCATGTTGTTTTAGCACGCCTTGTCAGTTCCAGACCTCCACGGCCATGATGCTGAGTGATCACACCTTACTAGTTCCAGACGTTTGTTTTTCTCCTTTTTTTTTTCTCCGACCGACCGACCCAAAATTTGAAAAACCCACCGATGAGAAACGGAGAATGAAGTGGGCATGGCCTAACTACGATACAATGCAAGCAGGCGTGCCGATTTCTGTGTTTACCGGCACAATTGCAATGGACCATAGATTCTATAAGCCAATCAGAGCACTCGTACAATCTGAGTTATATTATAACATGATAATACGTCATAAACATAAGGGGTCTCATTACCTGACGCTCTTTGGTTTTTGCATATAATTCTCTGTGTCGCTCCTCTGATATATTGAGAACCTTCAATGAAAGATAATAAAACAGACATGAAAAATCACGTTAGCAAGTAATGTAGGTTGTTGTAGTTTACCTCAACTGAAAGCGGATTTCATACACGAAATACATTTATGGTGGAAGACCGCTGCCGTGCCTTGACTAGCCGTACCCGCGCTTATTAAGAGCCGAGTCTTCGTATGAATAAGAAAGTTACGGCAACGGCATGGAGAGCCGGGGTGGCGCCGTGGTTATAAGCACTTCGCCTTTCACCTCTGTGGCCCAGGTTCGATCCCCGGATAAGACGTCATGTGAGTTGAGTTTGTTGGTATCTCGTCCTTGCTCCGAGGGTTTTGCTCCGACGGTTTTTCTCCGGGTTCTCCGGTTTTCCTCCCTCCACAAAAATCAACACGCTAAATTCCAATAGATCAGTTCGCGGTTAATTCAGACATTTTGAAAGGGGTAAACCCTGTTGTGGGGGGGGGGGCTCCTGATTGTGACGTATTATGTATGTGCCGCGGGGGTGCGTCAGGGTTTTGAGCTCAGTCTGGGCAGGTAGGGTTAGGGCTTTGACCTGATTTGGGCAGATCAGGGTCAGGATTTGAGTTTAATTTGGGTGCATTAAAAGTATTTTAATATCAATTTATAATTATTATTTTTATTCCTTTTCAGGCGAACAATTAATTTCACAGGGCGTATTTATTTCTATTTAAAGAAGGGGCAATCAGGGTTTTTTTTCTTCCAAAAAGGGGGCAATCAGGGTTTTGAAGCTCGGATTTTGGGTCAAACAGGGTCAGGGTTTGAGCCTCTTGGCCTCACATACATACCCATTATTCATGTAAGTACCCCCCGGGGGTAAAACATGGCGCGAAATAGAGTGTTTGTATGGGAATCCGATGCCAAATAAGGGAAGAGCTCAAAACAATGGTACTTTTATGGGACCCAACTTTGAGGGAAGGGGGGTTGTACCCAGAACCCACCACCTATTTTGGCAAAATCTAGATTTTTGACCACAAATATCAGTCTTCTTGAGTAAAATACTTATTGAAGAAGTAACTATATTTCTAGTTTCTACAGTCAGGTATCTCTACTTTACAACGCGAGAAAATCGCCCTCAAAAACCATTGTTTTGACCTCTTCCCTAATTTCCGTAAAATCGAATTTCTGAAATATTCACTGTCTGCAAAGTAACGTAAGATACCAGGTAAAATATTAACTGATCGAAATTTGAGGGAAGTAGCTGTGCTGAGAAGCGTGTAATCGTGTTTTCAGTTTTCTACACATTTGTATGTAAGGTATGTATTAAACAACCAGTCAAACTCCGCGGGAAAATTTCAGAAATTCGATTAACACTGTATTTCGCGCCATGTCGGAATTGACCGCGAACTGGTCTATTCTGTTCGATCTGTGGTTTAGCCGGGTCCTGGCTTTGATCAGCCCCTATGGTTGTTTCAGGTCCCGTTAGAAATTCAGAGTTTATGTAACATTGAAATGGGTTCTCCATTACATTTATTTCAATCCTTCTGATCCAATCACATTTATACGGAGTTGCGGTAAAAAGTTACGCTTCAAACCGTTCGTAACTGTAATATTGGACGGAAACCATTTCAACGTTGTGGCAGGCCCTATGGCAACTACAACTCTGCCCAAATATCGCTGTGTACCTTTCCTGCCTATACGAAAACGGCTCTATAATTAGGTAACAATGAAACCGCTTTGACCAATTAAATTAAGTTATCACCTCCTGTGCGTAGACGTGGAGATCACCTGACGATAGTTGACGTGTTTTGCCCTGTGCTCCTAGCTGATGCATAACAGTATAGAGCACCTCACAGAACAGAGCCTCCCTCTAACAACCAAAACAAACGTAATAAAGCGAATTAAAATAAACATACCGTAGAGTCCCGAAAGTAGCGACCCCTCGAAAGTAGTCCTTCAAATAAAATTAATTTCGAAAGTAACGACCCTTTACCAAAGTTGGTGTCGGTTTCATTTTAGTCCTATTATATACGCAGCCAAGCAATTAAAATTATGTTTACACTTTATTAAAAGTTCGTAAGTTCGTAATTAAAGTAAGCAGGAGTCTTTGCGAGACTTTATCACATTTGACCTGATGAGCCGGCTTGTTTTCAGGAATTTTCAAACGAAATTTACCCCTCGAAAGTAATAGCCTGCGTCGCATCCAAACTGAACCCAGGGTTCAGTTCGGATGCGACGCAGGCTACGAAAGTAACGACCCCTCGAAAGTAGCGTTTGGTCAGCGCTGCAAAACTCGAAAGTAACGACCCTCGCTACTTTTGGGACTCTACGGTACTATAATTGCCAAGTAAAAAATATATTAAACATGTTGATCATCCGGATTTTTAAATCAGAAAAGGGAGAAAATGCCACATCCAGCCATCCCATGACTGGAAATCTACTGCAATCTACAAGTTATCAAGTTCCAAATTCTCTCTTAGATGACAAAAAATATGAAGGAGAATTTAGAATGTGATCACAGTAGTCACATATGCTGTTCTTGCATGAACTCCTTCAATGTTATAACAATCTTTTTTTAATCTCAAGATCCATATTTGAGTTTTTTTATACAATATTTAAGAAATAGAAAACATTTCCCGTTTTTCTATAGAGTTTTATAATATGGATACGATAGTACGCGCGCTCTGATTGGCTAAGAAGCCATGTTTTATCAGAGTATATAACATGGTTAGCCGTGTTATATAGTTTTCAACTGGCGGTTTCCTTTCATCGCGCGCGTAAATCTATATTATAAAACAGATAAAGAAGCCTTAAATCCATGTTTTATACTATCATAAAACACTCTGGTCATTTGAGAACACTCTAGAAATGTTGAAAGCACGCGCCTTCGGCTTGTGCTTTAACATTTCTCTCATGTTCTCAAATGCCCATCGTGTTTTATGATAGTTTAATGTTCAAATTTCGTGCATTGTACAAAATCCAAGCATGTGATTGGCTAATGAGCGTGCATTATTGGTGACCACAGCACTCGACCCAGACCCTCTCTTACCTAGGGAAAGGGAGACCTGATACAGTGACTGAGTGAGCATTCACTTAGCCTTAGTTACGTGTTTGGACGGCTTACAATCGCCTATTTAACAGTGAAAATGTAGAAAATTACTAGAAATGTAACGACAGGATTGGACGCTGTTTCCTGTGTGACAGAAAATATATATTTTGAGGCGAACATTTGCATAATCGCTCGTTGGAAATGGCTGATTTGCGAGTGCTGGAAGTACAACTCAACAAGTCAACATGTGTCCGAGTGAATAAAAGTTTCTACTACACTCTAACAGTCTTACTGAAGAAATGGATTTTATTTCTGAGACCTTGCTCTGTCAATAAGAGGAGAACGTTAAGCGAGAATTCAGTGGATGGTTCGAAAACCCAGGAGTTTTGATTTGGAAAATGTTTGCATCGGAGCCGAGCACATGGAATGAAGCGGGTTTCAAATTCAAGTCAAGATTTCAGTTCACTGCCCCACTGGAATCTGCAGGTTAGTTATTTACGAATGAAAGAAACTATTAAAGAAAGTAAACTATCTAGGAGTTAAGCCGGCTAAATAATTGATATTTGAATCCATGGCTCCAAGAGAGGGGTTTTCGAGTTAAATGTACAATCATACTTTTCGCCGGCTCACATTATATTTTGAGGCAAACATTTGCATAATCGTTCGTTAGAAATGGCTGATTTGCCAGCGCTGAAAGTACAACAAGTCAACATGTGTCCGAGTAAACAAAAGCTTCTACAACACTCTAGTAGTCTTACTGAAGAAATGGATTTTATTTCCGAGACCTTACTCTGTCAATAAGAGGAGACAATGAAGCGACAATTCAGTGGATGGTTCTAAAACCTAGGATTTTTTTATTTGGAAAACGTTTGCACCAGAGCCGAGAACACGGAGGCCGGTTTCAAGATTTCAATTCACTGGAATCTGCAGGTTAGTTATTTTCGAATGAAAGAAACTATTAAAGAAAGTAGACTATCTAGGAATTAAGCCGGCTAAACTGACTTGATATTTGAATACATGGCTCAACGAGAAACGTTTTTAAATGTACAATGTACAAATCATACTCGCAAGGCGTCAACTAAACTGACCGAACGCCAAAGTAAATATTCTTTGCAAAGTTTATCTACTTAGTTGGATATTAAAAGTCCTGTTTTTATTCATTGTCTGTTGAAATTATATTTCTTTGTGGAGATATTTACCGTAAAATGATTTAATTCATGCGAAATATTTGACTTCTTTATGAAATATTTATTGACCTCTATGGTATTACAATTAAAATTCACTGCTGACAGTGCACTCAGTTTGAATATTAAAAGACTTTATGTTTGAGCTTTATCGCAAAAATACAGTCACTTGCTGACTGTACGATGAACTCAAAATGTCTTCATACTGCATTCGGCCTTCGGCCTCATGCAGTATTCATTATTTTTCGTTCATCGTACAGTCAGCGCGTGCCTGTATTTGTCGATAAAGCACTCACAAGCAGTCTCTAACCCTTACATAAAACATGGCTAAGGCTTCTTTATTTGTTAAATAGAAACACGAGTGGGAGTTTGGGAGAACGAGAAATGGCAGTGGGAACACGAGCCCGAAGGGCGAGTGTTTCCACAGCTATTTCGAGTTCTTCCAAACTTCCACAAGTGTTTCTATAACTCTATAGAAACAAGGGGAAATGTTTTCTATTTCCTTTATAAAATAATCCACAGAAAATAGGTACAACAAAGAAAAATCGCGCGTTTGTTGTGATCATCAAAACATAAATTCTCCTAACTCGTGCAGTCGTACGTCATGAACTTATCACATGACTAAATCAGTCAGTTTTGTCAATCCGATTCAGTGAGTTTGAAAACAGCCTAGCTACGAAAAACCTTTTAATTGGAGCCCAAAATTACACACAATGATGAAGAAAAAGAAGCTCTGTGGACTAATGCTAAAACTGGACTGACAATACACGGAAGCACGTAATGTTCAACAGTTCATTTTGCCTCATGGACTTCACGGCGTGGATCAAGCGGGCGCCGGTTTTCGTACCAAACAAAGTTTGCAGGAGATCAAGACGTGTTGCAAGAAAGGAGGATATTTTGGATTTCTCTTTAAAATCTAGAGCTACAAAACATGGAAGTCATCCCTCGGGTCATCAGTTGTTTTGTACATTCTGTCTCAGATGTCTTCCAAGGACTAGAATAGTTCTTCGTCGATTCGCCATATGTCATGCCTCATGAGGTCGCATACGGACGGCAGGTTGTTTTCATCAGACACTTCAAGCTTGATCAGATTTCCTTGCCCTTCTCATCCTCTACGGCACCTGTAGAGAGTCATACTGAACCGTACATTCCCTTTGGATGGAGTTTTAGCATCTGTACAAGACTGTAGCACTTGGATATTGATTAACTTTGTCAGGTTTGTGCTCCATATTTTGCTGTACTTTTGATTTCCATTTCTATTTCAACCTCTATTTTGTGCATCTAGATCATGTTAGCAATATTTAAGACTGGGCAGAATCAAATTAATCGAAATGTAAATGAAGACGCACGAGGAAGAGATACTTTGTTCATATGGTCGTACAGCCATACATAAGGAACAACAATTCATCAAAGTTAACTGCATGATTAGCTGTCAGACTATGACCCAGAATGAGAGCCACCGTCCATTGGGAAACGATTGGCTAGGCAGGCACGGTCTATTTAAGGACGGTGCCTACTAATTGCAAACCAATTTGTTTTCTAAAAATATATATGAATTGTTTGAACCCCCTAAGGAGCTTTTGAAATCAGAAAAAAAATTATGGGGTACCCATACGTTTAAGAGAGATAATTAAGGATGAAAATCTAAAAAAGTGCTGACTCAGCATTTTTCTTTGTCCGAGAAACTTTTTTAATTCGATTAATATTTTGGGTTATCTGGCAAACTATTAGGGCAAAAAACGTTAGACATAGCTTTCTTCACAAAGGATGCCAATCAAACTATTTATCTTACAATGATTATCATTTTTTGTACAGATTTTGCTTTCTAAGCCTCATTAGTGACCATAAACAGACATATTTTTTTGCTGAAATGGGCATCAAGTTTCAATTTTATAAAGACAAAAAATATATGTAAACGTTGTTTAGCTTCTATATTATAGATTACAAAAATAAAAAATGGGGGTATCCACGCGTTTTAAAAAGTTATGTGGGTGGTAGGCCTCTTTATGGCTAATTTTATTTTCAATAATTAACATTTTTTACCAAGGCCTCCCTAGTAAGTCTGAAAATTGGTTTATTTTATTGCATTCTGGGAGATTTTCAAGATGGCAGTGGGGAAAAGAGTCAGTGCCGTCTTTCGACTTTCTTCATTGAAAATCAAACCTGTTACTGCTTCCTTTGTGCTCAAACCCCATACAGTCCTCCCTTCTTCATTCTTCTTTGGATTTCCAAGAGGTTTACCCGTTTTCACAAAGCTTATTTGACCGTATTCACACATTGTTTATACTCGGCCGAGTCCATGTTTGGAGAAACTGACGAAACTCGAAAGCATCGACAGGCCTAAAGCACAAGGCGCTGGGCGAAAAGACAGCAGCGATTCATGGCAGTCCAAACAACCTTCATTCAATTGGTCGGGTAAATCTCCTAAATCTACGATTCTTCGACCATCTCCCCACGATAAATCATTGAAATGGTCGGCTCTTTTAATACCATTTTAGCTGAAAATTGTCGTTCGTGGCCATGTAGTGGAATTTAAAGATTTCCCAAATCGTTCATTTCTCGAGCATATCTATCGACCGTATTTTAAAATCCTTCATCTTTCTGTCTGTCAAATTACACAATTAACACAGCTTTTTCAAAATAGTTCTGCAAATGGCCTATCTCGCGGGATGACCCGCGGGACGCAAGATGCGCAGAACAGCGTGCGCGCTGACAATAGTAGGCACCGTCCTTAACATGCTCGAAGTTTCTATCGGCTGCCTGATAGTTGACGAGGAGCGTACTATCGGCCATAGAAACTGAGAGCGAGCAGTCTCATTGTTTTAGTAGAAACCAACTAGTAGTTCAATCTTAAACTGAAACAAGAAGATTTTTTAACATTTTAACGACTTGGCAGCCATTGAACCGGCTTTTCCGCCAAATCTAGATCATGTTAGCAATATTTAAGACTGGATTTTTTTAAAGTTCTCCGGCTTAAATCTACCAAACAATAGTCTTTAATTGAGCTTAGTCAGCCAAAATAGACTGTTTTGGCGAAAATGGTTGTTTAATATCGCACAAATTTGCGAGCAACTCAACTTTGTCCACAAAATGAATGTTGTAATTCGTACTTTGAGATTGTTCTGAGTTGAATAAAACATAGATAGATAGATAGATAACCTTTATTTAAACACGATTAATGTAAAAGCTGAAAGCTTGTGGGGTCGTGTAAAAGAAATGTATATAAAATTAAATAAAAACACTATCAAAGTAAGACGTATATATATACATATATATACTATTTACAATATCATATCAATATCAATAATGCTTAGGGCTGTATGTAATTTATAATCTTTATAGTTAATAATAAGTAATAAAACTTTTATATTTGATCCCTAAAGTTAGTAATATGTAAATCCTTCGGCTCTGAAGTTCGTAGTAGTAGCTGAAGTGATATCAAAACTAAAATTCCCAAATGATTTCGAGCAGCTAAGACGGGATATTGTTTCTTTAAGACCAGTGCTTTTAACGTCATAGTCTCTACAGATAGTGTTCCATAGCACCGCACCTCGATATGTTAATGAATCCTTCATGTATCTAGTGTTAAATCGAGGTGTCGAGAGCGAATCGCGTGCCCTTAAGGCATAGCCCTTTTTCCGTTTCAATACAATCGCCTTAATTAAAGTATTCGGTAGACGTTCATCGTAAGCCTTATAAAACAGTTTAAAGATGTCTAATTTATATTGAAAGAAAAGAGTGGACCATTGGGCGTGCTCTAAGACATCAGTAGAAGGCATGTCGTTTGGTAAATTAAATATAATCCTAGCCGCTCTACAATGCATCCTTTCTATAGAGTTAAGAACTTCCTTATTACAACACGCGCCCCACAAGATTATGCCATATTTTACAGAAGGCAAAATGACCTTAAAATAGAAATCCTGTAGAATGCTCTTTGATAAAAACCTGGAACGTTTTAATAAGTTTAATTTTGTGGCAAAACTCTTCTTAAGTTCTAACGAATGTGGTACCCAACTCAGTTTATGGTCCACAGTCATTCCTAGCAGACGCGTTTCCGTAACCCACTTAAGGGTTGAGTTCCCCAAGAACACTGGAGGGGCTGAACCAACAAAGGTCCCCCTGCTGAACAGCATCGCCTCACTTTTACCTGGATGTGGTGTTAATTTGTTATTAAGACACCATGAGTACAGTTCTTGAAGGGCCTTGTTTAGCTGCGCTATAGCCATTTCTATTGTATCGCTGACACAAAAGATCGTGGTGTCGTCAGCATACATATAAAGTGAACCCGAAACAACAGATGATGGTAAATCGTTCGTAAACAAGGTAAATAATGTCGGACCTAAGACAGACCCCTGTGGGATTCCAAATGAGACCGGCAGCATTCCAGATTTAACCCCATTTACCACCGTAAATTGCCGTCTTCCATTTAGATAGCTTTTGAGCCAGTCGAGAAATGTGCCCGTAATGCCAAAATGCCGTTGTAGCTTCGCTTCTAAGATAGTGTGAGAAACACTGTCAAAGGCCTTTTTAAAATCGACAAAGGCCACAGCCACAACCTTTCCGGCGTCAACAGCTTTTCTCCATTCCTCAGTCAGATGTATTAGCAACAGTTCAGTGGAGTGTCCAGGGCGGTATGCCCACTGCCTGTCTGACACTAAATCGTTGTCCTTGAATGTGTGCCGCACGAGTGTATCATTCGCTTCGGACTCCAGTATCTTACTTGGCACACTAAGTATTGATACCGGTCGGTAATTACCTCTGTCAGATTCGTCGTCCCTTTTGAAGATTGGAGAGAGTCTAGCCGTTTTCCAACAAGAAAATACAGTCCCTCTCTCAATACTGTACCGATAGAGTCTGGTCAGAGGAGGGACAATGGCGTTCCCTGCTAACTTCAGAAGCTTCGGCGATATATTATCAGGGCCTGTGGACTTATTGGTTTTAAGAGCTTTGATTTTTTCCTGAATGCTGGACTGCGAAACATTAAACTCAGCGAGAGGTGGTGGATCTTTCCTTATAGTAGCTTTGGTAGCTTGTCCGCTATTCACGGGTGATGGAAGCGCATTAGAAAGCTTTTCTCCGATCGTAGCGAAGTAAGAGTTCATAAGGCAAGCTTTCTCCTCGTCCACGAGTGCCAAACTGTCATCATCTCTTTTCATGGGACCTATATTCTTCTGTACTTTGGGATTGGTTGCTTTCTTAAGTAAGTTCCAATAAGCACCCGTAGTTTTTACTTCACCAAACATTCTTGAAAAGTATGATGTCTTGGCTTGTCTTAAGGCAGATGTCACATCATTTCGAGCACGTTTGTACTCTAACCACAATTTAGGGCATTTGGTGGAAACTGCTTCTTTAAATAGCTTGTATCTTCGGTTCATCTTGTACCGAATGTCATTATTTATCCAAGGTGCAGACATACTTCTTACTTTAACCTCTTTCCAGGGAGCGTGTTCATCACAGATACTATTGAATAACTGCTGCCATGCCCATAGATGATCTTCGGCGTCATCAAAAAGAGATGCGATATGAAATGGCGCAGTTTCAATATCATATCTAAATTTGTCTATATCTAATCTCTTATAGTCTCTGGTTTTAATGACTTTTGGAGGCGGCCTTTTGTTCTTAAGTCTGAGCGTTGCATAAATTAAATTATGATCTGATATTCCCAAAGGGAAAACCCCCGTAGTACTGACGAGATCCTTTCTAGTTGTAACAATCAAGTCAATTAAAGTGCGTGATGTTGCCGTTGTTCTTGTAGCTTCCAGTACAACATTCTGCATGTTAAACGTCTCAAATATGGTCCGTAATTTTTTGGTATTTGTGCTTGGCAATGGATCAGAAATGCAGTCTAGATCCTCTAAAGTAGAAAAATCACAGTTAAAGTCTCCCAACAAAACGATATTAGATGATTTTAGCCAAGCCTTTTCCAGAGGAGAGCCAATAATATCAAAGAACTGATTATTATCGGGTGGTCTGTACATAACTGAGAACAATACAGAGGTACTTGGGAATTTAACTTGCAACCAGATCGCTTCGAGGCCGTTAATAAACAAATCCTTTCGGTGAGTTGCTTGTAAGTGCTCCGCGTAGTACAGTATACACCCGCCTCCCTTGCGTCCTTTCCGATCAACCCGTAGAAACCTCATCCCCTCAATATCCAAAGCCGTATCTGGGACAGTTTTATCAAGATGAGTTTCGGTTATAGCGAGTACCTCAAACCTGCATAACAACTGTAAACATCTAAGTTCTTCAATCTTGTTTCTAATACTGCATACGTTTAAGTGAGCAACCCTTAGATCTTTATTTGAGCAGGTCTCCAGATGTTGTACAAGATCTGATAAGTGACTCTCGCATTCCTCTTCCTTGTAAGACAGATCAGCAGTCGACTCTTGAACACCGGCCACAGCAAGCGAAAATGATTCATCTGACACGGACCCAAAGGGTAGGGCTGATATAAGCTCAGAATCCAGACTGTATACCGGCATAGACTTGTTTAGGCACATGCATGTAGGACAACTCCAAGTGTTCACGAGCTCTACCTTTCTTTGAATTAGGCTGAAGTCCTTTGGCGTGACATGTGCACACTTAATATGATATTTAAAACCACACGAGCAACAACCAAGTACCCGGTGGTTACGAGCGATAGTTCTTGAACATGTATGACAGCTCTGTTTCTCAGTGCTAGGTCCAGGATTTAGACTGATGTCCCCGCTGATTAACAAACGAGATAGCTGATAAGTAGAAACGGAATTTGGGTAGCGGCTCACTCTGCAGCTGAAGTAGCCATTAACTCTCGGAAACGCAAATCCAAAATGGCGCCTTTGAGTCAACTTGGGCACAAATTCAGGACAAGACTGTAGACTGTTCCAACGGAGTCTTCGTACCCTAGCTCCTGTATTATCCTCCTGTATATCATCGGAGACATTATAGAAGCTAAACCTCCCAGTATTAAGAATGATACAAAGGAGAAATAGACGAGTTAGGCCGGAGCTAACAGATTCATGGCCGTCCGTCATGGTCACGCTTCTCACATTGTTCCTAAACTAACAACACATTGTCGTTTCTTACAATACTGTAGCTGGTTCTTCGTCGAATTGAATTTAGTGCTCAATGTTTTTAGAACAGTGTAGGACTGATTATTTCGCCGAGTTTCAAATTGAGTTCAAGGCCACGATGCCGGCATAATATAAACTAATTGAGATTTTGAGACGCGATACCGAATTATATTGCCGGCCAGTTGGGAGAAAATATATTCCGTATTGGGCGGAGTCGCGCAGCGACGAAGCCCAATACGAAGAATATATTTTCTTCCAACGCCGGCAATATAATTCGGTATCGCGTCTCAAAATCTCAATTAGTTTTGTATCGCGATTCAACAGTTAAGTCGGGAATTGTTAAAAGAAAGAAGAGAATGAAGCACCAAACTTATTCTGATCGTAATTTCAATTCTCAAAAGGCGCCTAGTATATCTATGGCAACGGTTTCACGGCTTGAGTGGCGAAAACTTTCGCGACGTGTTTTGAAATCTCTTCAAAAATTATGAAAATTGTACTTTTAGCGAATAAGAGTGTTAGATTTCTGACGGAAACTACAATGCCAACTTTACCTTTAGGATTGAATGATGCTTATCTTGTAATTTACAGTGTTTTGAAGGTGAAATTGTAGAAATCTTGCTGTTGAACAATTAACAAATCGCACACATTTTGCCATTGTCTGAACTCGTATTGATCATAGAAATGACGCCATAAAATGTTCAAAACTCAAGTGGAACAACGAGCGTAGCGAGTTGTTTCACTGCAAAGTTTTGGACATTTTATGGCGTCATTTCTATGATCAATACGAGTTCAGACAATGGCAAAATGTGTGCGATTTGTTTTTTACAACGACGAAGCACTTATAGCTTCAAATGAGTGCGTAATGAACTGCTTTCGAGTCGAAAAAGGCCATTGAAAGTCAAAACGTAAACACTTCTAATTACCGTTGCCGAGAGAAAGCTTTCTTAGACAAATGGCAATTTGGTTCACCGATTAACTTCTGTAATTGATGGAATGCATGTGAAATCCTTTCTTGCTTTTTCTCTGGATCAGAAAAGTTATTGTTATGTAATTCAAAACTTCTGAGCTCTGAGACTGACTACAAATTCGCCAAAACTTTCTCCACTCAAGAGAAAACTCTCATTTTGCCAAATGGCACACTACAAAGAAGTTTGACTCACCGATTAACTTCTCCTCAATTTCTTGTTTTTTGGAAGCGAAGTTAACAGCCATTTGAATTCACAAACCTCGCCGGGAAAGCACTTTGCAAAGCTACCACGACTTGCGAGTGACGTCATTTTCATTGTATGTACTATTTTGCACATAGCGGAGAGCCAATCAGAACGCGAGAAATTTGGATATTGTTGTAAAAACGACTTTTGACCTTGACCTGGAACCCATGTGACTGCAAGGGCTCGCGCAAGAGCCAATCAGAGGCTGGTATTCTGAGACGCAATACCATGTTATATTGGCGTCTCAAAAGTAAACAAAGTGATCAGTGAATCGTGATACTTTGCCATGTTTCTATAGAGTTATAGAAACACGGCTTTCAACCAATCAGAGCGCGTATTTTATGTGGGTTATTTTATAATCATACATTGATTACCTTAATCATGCCGTGACGTGGCCATGATGATTTCAAGCATAATGGCAAACTATATTCAATGTTTGGGGAATTGTTTTGCATAAAAAATTGTTAAATAAATTCAAACTCGTTTTGAAGCCTATAGAAATATAAGAGGTTCTTCCCATGCACTCAGCTCACTGATCTTATAATATTCATTAATAATTCATAAGGGTACTAGCCAATCCAGACCCTGCATTCGGGTCACGTGGATACACTGTAAACCCCATACAAAATTTTAGTTAGCTATTAGTATTCTGTATCAATGATACAGAATACTTTCTGTATCAATGATACAGAATACTAATATTAGCCATGCAGCTATATTAGTATTCTGTATATATGATACAGAATACTAATAAGCCCTATTAGTATTAATAATTAAGCCAACTAGAATCCTGTATGGAATGATACAGGATACTAATAACATGCTAGCATTAGTATGAGAAGGTCTCATGACCGATCACTGACTTCCCCTATCCTGGGTCAGGTGAAATGACAAAGTATATCTAGATCTGCTCTCTTATTGTGTACACACTGTCTCTTCCATGTGGGACATGTTTTTGTGAGAAACTAATTCATCCCACATCAATTAACAGCAAGGTGGGAGAAATCAAAGCTTAAAATTTGATGTGGTGCATAATTATCATAAGTACTTTACAATATTTGTGGCAATGTTGCATTGGATATACAATAGCTCGCCAAAGTGGCTCGCTATTGTATATCCGATACAACATCGCCACTCATATGGTACATAGTACATATATGAATGCTGAAGGCACAATCAATGACAGCTGCAAAGATACAAGAAAAATATGTTCTAATCTCTCACCTCGGACATAAGCTTATATATGAAATACACAGCAGCTGCATGTTCATGTAAATGTATTGTTCCAAGTTGAGATCTGATTAATTAATAAGGCATGCTGTCCTTTTTTCCCTCGTAAACAGAGAAAAATGAACTCATTGAATAAAAGCTCTGGACAACAGCCTGTATGCAGCCATTCTTGCCCTGGAGTTCTAAATGTTACCTGGTTCACAGTTAGAGTGGCTTTAGTTTCATGTGATGACACCACTTCTTGTGAGACTCCAGCTCCTTCCTCTATACTCTCTAAATCCTGAAGCTCAGGAAGGCTCTGCATAACAAAATAATTCAGATTATTTTAAACACTAAAATCCAACATGAAGAATTAAAAATTAAACAAACAAAAAAGAAATGGCTGAATATACAATTATAATTTGTCCCCCCCCCCCAAAAAAAAGGAGAAAATGTATCTTATTAGACAATGATTAACTATTTAATGCACATGCATGTTTGTACAAAAACATTTTCGGCCAAAAATATTATTGCCCTTCTACTGTTAATGCATGTATTGTTCTTACTTCAATCTTTTTATTCTCCTCTTCATTTCCCTTTCCTTCCTCTTTCCAATCGAGTGCTGTAAACTTCTCAAAGTAGCCTCCATCTAGCTTCTGTGCCCTGTCATTATAAAATATATAATCATGCACATTTACACTTTTAAATTCGTACAATTGTCTCTCTTACCTGGCTTACTTTTGAAGGCTTAATTTGAACTCTAAACGTAATATTTGATAATATATATTATATACTTAAATTTTTAAAAACCTCAATAATATAATATAAACTTGACTAGTCACAAATGGAAAATATTATCTAGTTGGATTGATTATCGGCCATCATCAAAAAACTGCACATTTGACTGGAAATATATTCGTTGGACACATTAATTTGCAGTTTAATTTTTACTATATTAATTATTATTAATAGTACTTAACATTATTTTTAGATAATAATCTCATGTTCCCATATAAAGTTATGAATTTTAAAGCAAGCTGATTAATTTGGTCTTCAATGAAAGAGCTAGAATCATCAGGCAAAAATCATTTTTAGCGATTATTTATACAGGTATTGTCTAAAGGAAAGATCAGAGTACATTAGTTCATTCAAACCAACTGCTCATTTAAAAGGACAGCATTAATAAAAAACATGTACCGCTATACATGTAAAGAGTACACTTTTTGATGTCAAAAAGTTGACTTTTGAATTTGATGTGTTGATATGGCCCAGATTATGCAGCATATCCCAGCAAATCCATAACTTTTTTCCATCTTTGGCTCATTCTCCTTGAATTCAACTTCATGTCTTATTTCCTATCTTTAAATATTGTAAATTATAGTTGATTAATATTGCTGGCTTTTTTAAATACCGTAGTACTTATTTTAGCAGTCAGTTCTGCTTGTAAGTTCTTTTTGTAATTTAAGATAAGTTTCCATTCTTCTTTTGTTTGAAAATTGTTAATAAGATCATCTCTTGTATAACTGCTAAACTCCCACCTCGAATAGCATTTACTAAATGAAGGGCTGTGTGCAAAAAGGGCGTAAGTGACTCTTGATCACAATCTAAATTCTCCTTTGATTTCTTTGTTTTCTAAGGGAGAATTTAGAATGAGATCAAGAATCACTTACGCCCTTTTTGCACACAGCCCTTCAAATGTGGGTGCATGATGCAGGGTTAGATTCTTTGTAATGTAATTTGTAAATTGAAATAAAAGTGACAGAGAAAGTGAAGTGAAAATTCTACATTAATTTTTAATTCATTTATTAATTAATTGTAATTTAAAAAGCAAAGTCGTTTTGTTTGTTTGTTTGTTGATTCATTATTGTTGCTTTTGGGGGGAGATCTTGGGGGGAGGGGGGGGAGAGTTGAGGGGCTTAATTGCCAAATATCAATAACAGATGACAGTAACTTATTGAATTACACAGCACATTATTAACTGAATCAGTATATACATGTATATATTATTTAATTATGACAAAATATTAAATAGGCCTTGAAATACAATTTTGGCAATTAGGTAGAGACAATGCTGGCCAGTGACCTCCCCTAATTAGGCTTAGCATTATCTGAGGGGAGGACAAGCAGCTTATAATAATAAATCCCTGTTCTTCAACTGCTTCCCTGTTGTTGTTCTGCTTCATATGGCTGATTGCCCACCTGACCCACCCTCACCTGTTGGTGCAATTTAGTACATGTAGGTCAGTACGTAATGCTAGTCAACTGTGCCACTGGGTTGCCATGGTTACCCCTTACGTTTTGCATTGGAGATTGCTGCTCTAGCTCTTGGTATTGCTGTACCTATTATACCTCAATGTTCTCCTACTGAGGCACAATAGTTAAGTTAAACTTATTATTGTACCACTACAACATAGTTATCCATAGCCTTTTAATACATGTACAAATGTATATCCTGATATATAAATTTAGATATATATAATTTATTATTATAGCATTATAGTATATATATTACAGTATTATTATAATACAGTTATTTCAATAATTCTTATTAATGTTGTCTGGGAGATAGGTATTAGGGTATTCCCAGATATAACAAACATGTTTTTTCAGCCTGGTAAAAATACAGTAGTTTGTATGTGTATGGTTTATATCCCAGATATAACAAAGCCAGTTATATAAATAACAAAATCTCTCTTATAACAAACATGCTTTTTTTTCAGTGGTGATTATATTAAGCTCTGGTGGTTGCTTTGAGGTACATTGCCAATTATTTTCTCTTTATCAACAGACAATGAAACTTTTGTCTTCAGCCCCATTAGTTTTATCACAGATGCCTACACTTTCCTATGTTGACCTCCTACTCAAATATATTTTGAAAGTCCTGTACAGTTGTGCAGTTATTTCAATTAATATTGTCTGGAGGATCAGGGAATGGTGTGTCTGACAGCAATTACAAAGCTATGGAAGGTTACGGTGACAAATGTCTGGCTTTTGATGGCTAAAATTGAAGAGTTTGGTATAGGAATGAACAGCAATGTCATCTGTGCCTCTGGTAATGGAATCTTGTGGTGATTTGAGAAAGTTCAAAGTTATTTACAAGTCTTCGAGTGACCATGCAGTTGGCAGACAAGGAAAGTTTGATTCAGTGAATGAAAACGGAACCGAAAATTGACGTTTTTTTGCACAAAATACCAACAAAGTAAGCCAAGTCACAGATCACAGATGCCTACACTTTCCTATGTTGACCTCCTACTCAAATATATTTTGAAAGTCCTGTACAGTTGTACAGTTATTTCAATTAATATTGTCTGGAGGATCAGGGAATGGTGTGTCTGACACCAATTACAAAGCTATGGAAGGTTACGGTGACAAATGTCTGGCTTTTGATGGCTAAAATTGAAGAGTTTGGTATAGGAATGAACAGCAATGTCATCTGTGCCTCTGGTAATGGAATCTTGTGGTGATTTGAGAAAGTTCAAAGTGATTTACAAGTCTTCGAGTGACCATGCAGTTGGCAGACAAGGAAAGTTTGATTCAGTGAATGAAAACGGAACCGAAAATTGACGTTCATCTCGCTTAAACAACTGCCCAGGAACAGCCGACATTATACAAGCACAAAATACCAACAAAGTAAGCCAAGTCGACTTTTAAATTTTCTTTTAATTGTTTTCTTTTTAAGCCATTGACAAGACATATTTGGAAACTTGGTCGCATGTGACCCATTGCCGTGAGACAATTGATTCAAATTATCTTGTTCAAGTTAATACCTAAACAAAAATATACTTGCTTTAACTAAAGTTTAAAGAACTTGTAATTTCATTTCCAGCTGCAATAGTGTCGTTCAGTTTCCTGGTTTTGAGACATATTAACAGTTACTGTCTTTTAAAATAAAACAGTGAAGTGACAACTGTTTTATTGTTTGACTTCAGTTGTGCTCGATGAACTGCCTGAAATCAAACTTCGCTCTTTGCTAGTGTCAATGTATCAGAAATTGACTTTTTTCACAGGTTAATTATAGCCATTCTCTCTCAGCTCCAGTCGATTATTTATTATAAGCCTTTCTTTGAGATTTGGCTGTTCAATTTGGTAAGCTAAATTATCTGCCACTAACAGGATTTTCACTAGTCATTAATTAGCTCAAACTCAAACTGTCAAAGAAGTAAACAAACTCGGTGCACCAGTTGAGAGAACATCTGATTGTCTTTTCCAGTAAATTTCTTAGGTCATATTATAAACAAATAATAGCATGATATGTACGTGATATTTGACATAAATACAGCTCATGATATTTCAAAATTGTTCGTAATATATATCACTTGCCAAAGCGGCTCGTGATATTACAAACAATTTTTAAATATCACTCGCGGTATTTATGCCAAATATCACTACACATCATGCTATTACCTATACAAATACCATATATACATGTATCAGAGAATGGCTACCATTATATTTCCTACGTTAAATAAAATAATCATAAATCATAAATCAACTGAACAATTACTGTTTCTTGTTTTCTTTCAAAGCAGACAGGCCTGGGGCATGGAGAAAATTATGAAGTGTCGATCACCATAAATAAACCCTACCTTCTGTTCATTTTTTTTTCACTCAGGAAACTCGATCTAGATATGATTCGATCTTTCAAACAAGATGTTTTCAACGATCATAGCAAATTGTTCAATGTTTAATATATTCATCACAGTGGGAATCTGTTGATTGTGGTTTGATAATTAAGGTTTACTGGGCATTAATATATATTTTTTGTTTTCACTTTAAATTGTAGACCAAAAGACCCTTTAGCGATGTCCTGATAAATGGCTTTTGGTTATATCAATTAATTAAGCTTCAGCCCGCCCCCACGGAAACGCGTTCCATAATATTATTATTGATGTGTGCTCTGCATGTGTGCTCTGCATGCGTGCTGCGATAAAGTCGAAAACAACTGGGCCGTGTTTGGTATGCGCCTAGGCTTACAATCTCATAATTATGACCCGTAACTACGTTAGAATGCGACATATACAAATGGCATGGCTCAGCTGTTGGCAAAATGGACTTCTTTCGCTGACCTTCAGCTTGACGTACAGTATAATAACGGACAATCTAAGTTTCATATTTCATATCGAGCTGGAAGGCCTTCAATTTTAATTTCTTTACGTTTAGATCGTTTAGTATTAATCAAAAGAGATAAACAATACAAACAGCCTTCATGATCTCAGAAATGACCGATCCATCTTAAACTGTTTAACTTTGCTTAGAGTTTAGAGCGCTAATATCATGACTTGCAGGCGAGATTAGAAGTTGAATCTTCGAAGTGGTCAAAGGCACTGTAAATAATTCAGTGTTTTGACTAACCTTTTACATTTGTAAATCCTCTTCCGCATTCAAATTAAAGCTCAACGTACGCCTTTAGATAAGAACATGTATATTAAAACTACACCGAGTAACTTATTATTTTTAGCAAAAGTTAATCCCAAAATCGCTTCAAGTTACTAACCGTTCGTAAGGTGTTAACCCTTCTAGGTAGCAAGCACGATATTGACTTGATAACTTTTGGCATAACCCAAGCTTTCTGGATTTGCGAAGTCGCTCATAAGCTTCGTCGTCTCCTTCGCCGTTTTCGGAGGCCATTGAAGCTCGGGAAACCATTAAGAGACGGACAGTCGATTGGCTTTCTGATTGATGTTTTTGTGGCCAGATACAATACTGTAGTATGAGCTAATTCGTAATTCACACCAAACAATGCAAATACATGAGCGAATCAATGAAGCCTGGTACATGGTGAGTACCACGGACAATACAGGTGGTTTTGCGGTCTACTGTTCACATTATTTTTATATCAATGTACTTCATTTGCATAAAAGTACTTCAGTTCACAGCTAGAATTATGAGTTCCGTTTCACAAGCAGTAATTTTGGCGCCAAGTTTGCAGCATTAATTCTATGTAACTGGTTCGCAATAAATAACCTCACCTTAACTCGAAGTCGTGATCCACTACAACAAAACCATCCTCCATGCTAATCCCTAAATGGTTCTTCTCAGTCTGACGCCGCCATTTTCACATATAACTGACTGTGATCGATTACGTACAATTGCACAGGCAGCCCAATCTATATCTATGTGTTGGTGAAAATATTGAAAAACTCCTAAAAACATCCTAAAATAGTTCCAAGAGAAGAAAAACCACAAAGGAAACAAAATGGAAGCGAAATTGTATGTTTATTTATACATTATACACAATTTGAAAGGATTTATAAAACCCCATACACATCTCAGATTGGGCTGCCTGTGGTACATGCAGTGTGCATGTGGGAGGGAGGGGATGGGATTAGAGGGGGTCAAGAGATTAATAGCGATAGATTAATACACCATTGAGTGTTCTAAACACAGGGTCGTTTAATACAACTACAAAAATACCTCGCACTTCAAAAGCTCCCAGACAAGCTACGGCCTATTTATCTATCTATCTATCTATCTATCTATCTATCTATCTATCTATCTATCTATCTATCTATCTATCTATATACCAATAGACCAGTTCGCGGTAAATTCCGACATTTTGAAAGGGTGCAAACATGGCGCGAAATACAGTGTTTGTATGGGAATCGATGGGAATCCGATGCCAAATAAAATCCGTAAAATCGAATATCTGAAATATTCTTGAGATACAAACCTAAGATACCAGGTAAAAGATTAACATATCGAAATTTGAGGGATGTAGCTGTGCTGGGAAGCATGCAATCGTGTTTTCAGTTTTCCATACGTTGTCTGTAAATTTTCACGCGGAAGTTGATTCGTTTTTACAGACAATGTATGGAAAACTGAAAACACGATTGCATGCTTCCCAGCACAGCTACATCCCTCAAATTTCGATATATTAATATTTTACCTGGTACCTTAAGTTTGTATCTGAAGAATATTTCAGAAATTCGATTTTACGGATTTTATTTGGCATCGGATTCCCATCGATTCCCATACAAACACTGTATTTCGCGCCATATTTTATGTATGTGAGGCCAAGAGCCCGGGGGGGGGGGGACTCCCCATAAAAATAGACGGGGGTGCTCGACGTGAGAAATGAAATTCACCCCTAAAAGATAGCAATATGGGCGTGGCTCACAATTTTTTTACCCCTAAAAGATAGCACTCCAAAAGACAAATTTGTGCAAACTAAAGGAAATAAGAGACAAAGCTCTGCCCCATAACCTCGTCTTTAATATTCGGATGGATCAAACTCTATATCGAAGCCGTAAATACCGATTCAACTTGTGGGGTCTCATGCTCGAGGCTCCAGCGCTATTTTTTCTCGGCCACAAAAAAATTGGGTCTCGGAGACCCCTAAAAGATAGCAGACCTTTGGAAGACCCCTAAGAGATAGCACTGCTAACGATTTTAACCCCTAAAAGATAGGTCGAGCACCCCCGTCTATTTTTATGGGGAGTCCCCCCCCCCCCCCCCCCCCCCCGGGGCCAAGAGGCTCAAACCCTGACCCTGTTTGACCCAATCCGAGCTCCAAAATCCTGATTGCCCCCTTTTTGGGGGAAAAACGTTAACCCTGATTGCCCCTTCTTTAAATTGTTTTCAAAACACGGTCGGATATATATCCCGGCACCGGGATTGCATGCAAACTAAATACGGAACATTTCAAGTCGGGACGTGGCATAGAGGTAATCGGCTAACGCTGTTGCCACCCAATTCAGACCATGTGATGTAAACAGATGCTACTCTGGGGAATTATTTCTTTTTCATTCTAATTATAATGTAGTCACGCCTATCTGAATAAAATTAATTTTCAAAGAGTCAATTCTCCAGAGTATTAAATGTGTGTTTACATCACATGATCTGAATTGGGTGGCAACAGCCGTTAGCCGATTACCTCTATTGGATAAACAAATCAGCAGATGAAGTACATAGATAAGTACTGAAGTACGAATTAGCGGCGTCACGATGTATGGGAACCTCAGTGCTTGCATGTGGGCAGGCGATCAAAATGCGGCAACAGAATGTCTTTTTTGACATAGTAGCTAAAAAAAAACGAACCCTAACTGCCTAAAATATACTGAACCCCGACCCTGACTGCACCCAAATTATACTCAAATCCTGACCCTGATCTGCCCAAATCAGGTCAAAACCCTGACCCTACCTGCCTAAACTGAGTTCAAAACCCTGACCCACCCGGGCGGCACATACATAATACATCACAAACAGGAGTACCCCCCCCCCCCCGGGGGGGCATGTGTGCACCCCTTTCAAAATGTCGGAATTTACCGCGAACTGGTGTAATGCACTAGTCAATTGAAACCCCGGCTCCCGACCCCCGGGACATAACGGGGCATTAACGGGGACATGGCCGTAGAATAACGCACATTTAACGCTGCATTTCTCCGGTGAACGGGGAAAGTAACGATTTGCAAAATTTGCGGGGATTTTAGCGGTGGTTGTAACGCCAGCCACGACAGAGCGGGACTGGGCCCGAGCATCAACACCGCTGGAAAATGCAAGTTGCATCCTTTGAAATCATCCCTTGTTTTACCCATCGCTATTTTAAGTCCTAAACGCTTGGTTTATTAATGCTTAAAGACTGTACTTCCCGATTTTTTGCTCTCTATTTTCGTTTTTCGACATGAATTATTCATGTAGTGATCAGTTAATAAATGTTCAATCATCATACATATTCAAACTTATGAGATCTCTGTCGCCATTATTCACGAACTTCGGTTGTAATGCATGTATTTACTTCTCATATCAGGTGCTTCTCCATTACGATGATCGTACGAAAGCTGTGGTTGTGGATATAAATTCTACTATAAGTGAGTTATTGTCCCAAGCAAGCCAAGCGTTTGGTGTATCACATGCGGTGTTTTCAATTGTATTTTTGCAAAGATTATTGACGAAGACTGGGGCGAACGGGTTGATGTCGACGATAGTAATAACAAAATACAGTAAGTGTGCTTCAGAAAGTGTATTTTTTTCAAATAATGGAACAACAGATTGAAGCTTATGTATATTCAATTTTTCACTGCCTCCTCCAAATTGAAAATTCTGAAGCACATGCCGGGGCCATAGGGGCGGGTATTGTAACAGCCAACTGTCCCCCGATGGGCGGGGAAAAGGTCAAAATGGAAACATCATGGAACATTTGCATAGGTTGAGATCCCGGGAGTGGGGCAACTTTATACCGGCCCGGGAGTCGGGCATTAGGCAGCATAAGCAAAAGACGTTCATAAAGTCATCGACGGCAACCGGAAGTAAATGTTTCCTTCTTTGGCGCGATTTGACGTCGTCGCGTGAGGCATTTTACACTACCGAAAATAATTATTGGAAAGGAACTAACCTCGTGGTTTCCCTTGTTGTCAACAAAGTAGTTTCAGCAAACATTATAAATGGAAGTGCGTTTATTGGTAAAGGCAAAAACTTCGTGGCTGACTGGTTTGTCCAGCAAGGGCTGCAAGGCCGGCTATAAAGTTTGTGGGTGTATTTAAGGCCATCGGTTTCCCGTTAATGCTATTGAAGTTTTGAAGTGCTTGTTTGAACTATTTTATAAAGTCAAGCTCGACTTGTATTCATTTCACTCTGATAAAAAAGACTCGTACTCTGGGAAAGTATGTGGATGCCGGATGTGCCCGGGGGCGGGGCATTTTCCTTATTTCTTTGACCCCACCGTGGGGCATTTGAACACCTTGTCCCCGCCGAGGGGAATTCGAAATCAAAAATGGCCCGGGTGGGATGGCTTTGTTGGGATTGACTGACGCATTATCCGGAGCATTACTTAATAGATTTTGTACAAGGGACCATGGTCTCTTGATTATACATGATTCAAAGATCACGCGCGTGACTTTCGATTGTGCATGCGAAATTTGGCAGCCGCACAGCTTGGCTCTATCAGTTCCGGCCATACCAACCGTCTTAGATATTGGTGTATTCTAAACCAGTGTTCATCTAATATGCTTTGTTTTGTTGTTGTTGATAGAAGCAAAGAAAACTTAGGAGAGGCAGCGAGGTTATACGGCTCAGAAAAATACTTTATTATCGTCAACATGACATGGGGCCTGTTTATATGAAGGGAGGTTGACCCACCAGGGCTATCTACAATTGTTTTGTAATTTCTCGAGTGTGTATCCTGAAATAGAAGGCGAGATAGAGAAGAGGAGAGAGAAGAAAAAACGTAATTTCTGACGCTTGAGTGACAAAGGAACGAATTAGTCAGAAATTGATATTCTGATGGTACGATAGAGAGGTTGGGTTATCCTCTAGGGATATAATCTTACTATTTTAGTGTTTGGCGGGGAATATTGATAATTTTTACGTGTAGTCAGTCTTCAAGCCCGGTCGCGCTAACATTTTGTGATTGGTTCCAAATATTTATGTATGTCATGTTTCGATTTGATATATCGTTTTAAGGACTGTTTACCTCGTACCCGTAGTCTGTGCTCTGCATTAGTCGGGGAATACGTTTCCACATATTTTTTGGCCACATCTAAAGAGTGGTTTTTTAGTGGATTTTGGTATCTGGCGTGGCACATTTTGAGTTAGGATGATATGCTGTATCATATTATACCACACGTAGACATTGTCAGGAGCCCAGCATATATTATTCAGCAGTACGACTGACTGACACAATCCTAAATAAACTATTTCTATATACGAATGCCCTCTTGGTAGTGTAGTCAGAATGAACAGCCTCTGGTGTTATCCCTTGAGAATCTCACTTCCATGCGAACATTAGGTTTAGAATTTGAACCTCGTCTCTGATTGGGTAATCTACTCATTACCAGGCGTAACCGTGAGTGCTGGATGTAACGATAATTTTCATTGGCTTACCAATGGCCCAGCAAAACTTCTTGATTTGAAACTCAGCGCATGTATTTGTATTTTGTATTTATTGTATTCGTCTCTAAGTGAGATTCTCTAAGTGAGATTCTCTAAGTGAGATTCTCTAAGTGAGATTCTCTAAGTGAGATTCTCTAAGTGAGTTTCTCTAAGTGAGATTCTCTAAGTGAGATTCTCTAAGTGAGATTCTCTAAGTGAGAATCTCTAAGTGAGATTCTCTAAGTGAGATTCTCTAAGTGAGATTCTCTAAGTGAGATTCTCTAAGTGAGATTCTCTAAGTGAGTTTCTCTAAGTGAGATTCTCTAAGTGAGATTCTCTAAGTGAGATTCTCTAAGTGAGATTCTCTAAGTGAGAATCTCTAAGTGAGATTCTCTAAGTGAGATTCTCTAAGTAAGATTCTCTAAGTGAGATTCTCTAAGTGAGATTCTCTAAGTGAGATTCTCTAAGTGAGACTCTCTAAGTGAGATTCTCTAAGTGAGATTCTCTAAGTGAGATTCTCTAAGTGAGATTCTCTAAGTGAGATTCTCTAAGTGAGATTCTCTAAGTGAGATTCTCTAAGTGAGATTCTCAACGGATAACACCAGAGGGTCTTCTTTTTCTTCTCATTACTCTTCCCTCCTCTCTCTTCTCGCCTCTTATCTTTTCGATCCTCTGGAACCCACTGGGTATCGAGACTGTTTAGCATATCGACAACAATACTTGCTGGTCCTAGTACTAGGGTCAACCTCCTTTCATTTAAACAGGCCATTATTATCATGAGTAGAATGACCTCATCTGAACTGAACCACGTCACTGGACTCGGCCAACACCTTATTTCCAAACTAATATGCAGTAATTAACCACAGGTCCTGTACGATATCAACATTTCTATACAATATTACAAAATATATTTAGACACCGATTCAAATACAAAACTTAAATAAAACTCTCTCCGTACCATATTGGAACATTCTCAATATTAAACTGATCTTTGGCAATCTTTAAAATTTAACGACATGTTGAAGTCCATTTCACCATATCTCAAATGCAATTTGCTAACTTTAAGTGTTTTTCAGAACTTACTTTTTAAGTGTTCTTCAAAGTCTGCGCAAACGAGGAAACATTGCCTTGCTGATAATGTTTCTTGGGTGCAAGCAAAGGAGTGGGAAACAATATTTTGTTTTGTTTTTAAAGGTTACTAACGCAGGAAAACGAGCAAACATTCTGCAAAACACTAAATTCTCAAATGTTTCTGCGACAATGCAGTTTCCTCATTTGCCCAGCAGCCGTCAACCAGTGTCCTTTGCACACCTAAGTATCAGTCCCTTTCCTGTATTAAAATCGAATTCTGAATTAAACAAATTAAGGTATTCAGGATCTATTGAATACGTACGTATTTCTTCAAATCATTCTCACTGGAGCTAAAGAGCTCGAGCTATAATTTGGCGGCCATTTTCTCTTTAAAGTTCCGTTTTGTTGACAGAACCAAACAGTTCCCAACTATCTCCCTCAGCGGCGAATTTATACAGAATCTCCTGTGCCCAATACCGTTTGAATTTTCGATCCAGTACTAGTGCCACTACTGCCGTGAGACACAGGTTGATTAACAGGAATGCTGTATCCACCCAGAAAACTAGTTCTTCCAATACCAAGTACTTCTTGATGCGAGAACGAACGAATGCCAGTAAGTAAAACACGATGAGATTCGTCAAGATGGCAGCACCTCCCGCGCCGAATGTTGAACATAGTTTAAACCCGTAATGATAAAACGGATGGGAGCTACGAAAGTTATCCTCTATGAAACTGAAGTTTTCATCCATTGTGTGAATCCAGTGCTTGAAAGCTTCGGTAGGATTTTAAATTTAAATACGTTAAGTTTTATCATTAAAAAACGATGTGGAGTCTGCCATATGGTGAATAATTTACCCGTAGTTTCTTGTACTGAGATTCGCCTGATAGCTTCGCTTCCTTTCACTAAAAAAATGATTCTAATCGGCAAAAAGTCGCCGAGATCCTCTGAAGTAAAGTCGTAAGCTGTAGTCTTAATTCTATTTTTATTTTGTTGAGCGTATGCTATCGATGGTAATTGTGTTTGTTATCACGAAAAAGCGTGACCTTATCAGGCGTTGGTTAACTGAAACAAAATTTATGATCACCAATTTTAATTTCAATTCCTTCCAAAAATATAATTTGAAAAAGCACTAAATTTGTTAACCAAATTAACTCTCCTTTGGGTTTTTCTAGCCCACTAGACCCATTCAACCATCAATTTCCTATGTAACTTACTCGTTTTCGGCTACCTGTAATTTACAGGTGACCAACTAACATTGGTTGATTTCCTATCGGTTCATTAAAATGTTCTGTTACCATAGCCGTTTGTACATCATGAATTGTAGAACTCTATGAAAGGTGATCACACATTCATAATCTTTATAATCTTTATAGTGGACATATAATCAATATTCAATAACTTTAGGATTTTCGAAATATTTGCATAAAATAATGATTAAGTTGACATTATGTTTCTATGTCTTTCTGTTCGAGCCGCCGACAATAGTTCGCCTAGGCCTAATACGTCCATGATTATGCCATGCATTTGTCATCATCACCAAGACCAAGACTCTTGTGTTGAGAGAAAATGTTGCGCCAAAGTGAGGCTTGGTGGTGATCACAAATGCGTGACACATCTTTTTTTGCCAAATTCACGTCAGTTTTGAAATTATGCTATAGTTACATGTAAAGAGGCTCTGGATGGGGTTAACTGACAAACGGCCTAAAATTTAACCGTCAACTGATAATTGAACTATACTGTTAGCTGATAATTTGAAGATCCAGCTTTGAAATTCAACAAAATAATGCTAATTCTCGAAGATTACCTTTAAATGGTATTTTAGCGCGTAAGTGTCAACTGACCAATGGCCTAAATTGTAACTGTTAACTGACATTTGTACCCCCCTCCCTCAAGTCCAGACCCTCATGTATTGTAGCCTCCGATGCAGACGTCTTGTGTGGTTCGTTTTCCTTCCTCCCACACCAACGTACGGTGGCCCATAAGTACAAAACACAAACGCAAAATTGAAAACACGAACGCAAAAGTGAAAACACTAACGCAAAACCCAAAACACTAACGCAAAACCCAAAACACGAACGCAAAACCCAAAACACTAACGCAAAAGTCAAAACACTAACGCAAAAGTCAAAACACTAACGCAAAAGTCAAAACACTAACGCAAAACCCAAAACACTAACGCAAAAGGGAAACACTAACGCAAAAGTCAAAACACTAACGCAAAAGGGAAACACTAACGCAGAAGTCAAAACACTAACGCAAAAGTCAAAACACTAACGCAGAAGTCAAAGCACTAACGCAAAACCAAAAAAGATCTGACCGAGGTGGTCCTGGGAACGAGGTTTTTAGTTTCAATTCCAACATGGCGGACATATAGGCTAATCATACATGAAGAAAACCAAATTATAGATTTTATTTCAGTAAAAACTATGACTACGAAACTATACTAAGCTCTCTTGAGAAGTACCATGGGATTAGAATGTCCAAGTGAACCCTCCAGAATCGTTCAAAGCTTGCATCGCCGTGGGTGTGAGGTAAATGAATCAGTGAAGTTTGTGAGCTCAAATCGATGGACCCGGTGTCACAGCGATTCGCACACATAACTTTGTTATTAATAACATAAAATATTAACAGTAGTTTTAGGGACAGATCATTATTCTTGAAGGAGGGGGGGGACGGGAAAAAATATTATCAAAGATGAAATTCACTAAAGCCCCCCCCCCCCCCCTCTCTCTCTCTCTCTCTCTTAAAGGCCATGTTAAGTAATGAACCCCACTCACACACACAACACACATCACTATAATTCAGTTTGTTGGAAATTTTGATTTCCTTTGTCTTCAGATTTGGGTTGATATATTTGTCAAAGCAATACCAGTTGCACTCTGTTTATTAATTTCCAATAACAGTTGCACTCTGTGTAATTTAACAATAAAAGACGATTTATTTTCTAGGGGATTTTGATTTTCTTTGTGATTTTCTTGACTTAGTTTGATATTCTTGATATTCTGTCAAAGTAATAACATTTTGCAACACAACCCTTCTTTACTACTCAGAATAACATGACCCACCTTTATTGACTAAAGAAAATGCACATGAACCCCCTCCCCCCCCAATCCCCCCCCCCCCCCTCCTTCATAAATAATGACCGGTCCCTTAAGTCTCTTTCCCCAAATAGAAAAAATCAAGATGTTGTTTTACATTCATTGTCACTGACAGAAATACATGAATAGACACCCAGGCAATTCAAGCAGGACAGAAAGCATGCTGATGATTCAACTTTTTCATTAAAAAATATTTGTCTTAATGTTTTAGTACACTAATGCATTTTTTTCTACCTCAAATTATTAAATTTAGCCCAATTAAATACTTGAACTTACTCTTTTTGGCAACATTCATAAAATTTGCACTACCATTTCCAAATCATTTGTCTCATTAATTTGTTTCCCAAAGGTAAAAGTATTAATAAAGGTTCCAGTATGTTTTCTGGGACATAATAAAGCACAACTGATTGCAATTATTTGTGATCATGTTTTTTTTTTAGTATCTGCAATTGCATGCCTTATCAGTATCAGAGCGGAAAAAGGTGGATCATGTTATTCTGAGTAGTAAAGAAGGGTTGTATTGCAAAATGTTATTACTTTGACAGAATATCAAGAATATCAAACTAAGTCAAGAAAATCACAAAGAAAATCAAAATCCCCTAGAAAATAAATCGTCTTTTATGTACTGTTTAAAACACGAACAGCAGTGTTTTATCAAGTTTAAAAATTCGAGGGCGAAGCCCGAGAATTTATAGACTTGATAAAACACATGCTGTGAGCGTTTTAAACGGCTTCAAAAACGTTTTAAGAATGCAATGAAAGAAAGACGCACATCTCAATGGAATGGTTACTTAATGAACCATTGAACCTTTGTATTCACAACGCCATGCAAAATATTTGAGTAATCACCGTCTGCAATTACGAACATCCCAAGGGAATGACATGAAGAAATTACCATACTATGTACAATGCAAGAAGAACCTGCACTTGAAGGATTTGGTGTCGTGGTTTACCTCGATAAAGTTCAAGACTTGGAAGGCGATGTGACTGACATGACGGCAGACTCTAAATTTTTGACGCCGGCACAAAATATGTAAGTTTAATGCACGTTTTTATTATTTTACGGCTTTGAGTTTGGTTTAATAATTGGAACTAAACAGTGGCTCGGTAAACAAATTGGATACCTTCATTTTAAAAATAGTATCTGTGTATCTCGGTAGTCTGCTGATATTAGTAAATCTAGTGCAAAATTTATTATCTAGGTACCTTATGTTATGTGTACTTTTTGCTATCTTTGGGTCTTTATCAGTGACTTCTTAATTAGGATGAAACTTTATATAAAATTTCATGTTCATTAGTATTCTTTATATAAACGTTCATCCTAATTAGCAATTCAATAAGAAAGCTGAAACAACAATATAAATTCCATGGTCTCAATCATTAACCCCGTTTCCCCATGGGACAGAATTCAAATCCCTCCGCGAGCCTTCTAGAATGATGATATTTTATCAGGTATAAAGGGGCATGCACGTGACTGATTTGCTTCATCTGATTGGACAAAATGTCATTAATTATTCATGAGTTTTTGAATGTTAAATTACACAGAGTGCAACTGTTATTGGAAATTAATAAACAGAGTGCAACTGGTATTGCTTTGACAAATATCAACCCAAATCAAGACAAAGGAAATCAAAATTTCCAACAAACTGAATTATAGTGATGTGTGTTGTGTGTGTGAGTGGGGTTCATTACTTAACATGGACTTTGAGAGAGATGGAGAGAGAGAGAGAGAGAGAGAGGGGGGGGGGGGTCGCTTGTCATTTTGAGGCCTGAGGAAGGGGGGGGGGACTTTAGTGAATTTCATCTTTAATAATATTTTTTCCCGTCCCCCCCTCCTTCAGGAATAATGATCTGTCCCTGAAACTACTGTTAATATTTTATGTTATTAATAACAAAGTTATGTGTGCGAATCGCTGTGACACCGGGTCCATCGATTTGAGCTCACAAACTTCACTGATTCATTTACCTCACACCCACGGCGATGCAAGCTTTGAACGATTCTGGAGGGTTCACTTGGACATTCTAATCCCATGGTACTTCTCAAGAGAGCTTAGTATAGTTTCGTAGTCATAGCTTGTACTAAAATAAAATCTATAATTTGGTTTTCTTCACGTATGATTAGCCTATGTCCGCCATGTTGGGACATCGTTCTCAGGACTACCTCGGTCAGATCTTTCGCGTTAGTGTTTTGCGTTAGTGTTTTTGGTTTTGCGTTAGTGTTTTGACTTTTGCGTTAGTGTTTTGGGTTTTGCGTTAGTGTTTTGAGTTTTGCGTTAGTGTTTTTGGGTTTTGCGTTAGTGTTTTGACTTCTGCGTTAGTGTTTTGACTTTTGCGTTAGTGTTTTCACTTTTGCGTTAGTGTTTTCACTTTTGCGTTAGTGTTTTCACTTTTGCGTTCGTGTTTTCACTTTTGCGTTCGTGTTTTCACTTTTGCGTTCGTGTTTTCACTTTTGCGTTCGTGTTTTGACTTTTGCGTTCGTGTTTTCACTTTTGCGTTCGTGTTTTCACTTTTGCGTTTGTGTTTTGCACTTATGGGCCACCGTACCAACGTCTGCGAACTCGAGCCACATTTTGTGTTCCGTGACTTACGGATTGTTTATTTTGCCCAATCAAATTGCTTGTTAGGTTTTCCCCTTAGCCCAAACATTAATTAATTACTTCGTAGACCGTGGGAACACAAACACTTGATTGGCTGATTGTTTTTACTTCCATTCTGCACGTGCAGCACGTGCCAGTCTCCTCTCAGTCGCCTAGACAACAGAAAATAACTTCAAAACGCTCAGAGGTTGCCAAGTGGTGAAAAAAACGATATTTCAGTGCATCAAATCTGGACTTTTGACAATGGATTTCGAATATCTCCAAAAGAAAGATCTTCGCGTCTTTCCTGTCGCCATAAAAAAAACTTGCTTTGGTGGCAAGAATGCTCAGTTCAGAGACTGTGAAGGTTTGTAGAGAATTCTATTCATTATCGAAGTTCTGTGCATTTTAATGAGCTCCCGGAAAATAGGAGCTCCTCTCTGATTGGCTGAACAAAAAACCCGGCTTGAGTTCGCAGACGTTGGTGTGGGAGGAAGGAAACTGAACCACATAAGACGTCTGCATCGGAGGCTACATGTATTGCTGGTTTGCAACCAATCCCCAGAGATTGAAATGACAAAGCCTGGCGGCCACCACACCGCGGCAAAACGTTACGCGCATGCGTATTTGCTATTTCTTGTTGGCGCGCGGCCGCCCCCAGTTTCCCGCGAAAACTGAAATGAAACAACAGGCACATACCCGTGATTTTAAAATGTCTGCTTAAAAGTATCCATTTGTGAACTGTTTTGTCAAAAAACAAGAAAACTACTTAAAAGCTAAGTCTAAGACTTTAACAGGTTGAAGTTTTCTTAATTTGTAATTCACTGTAAGTTTACTAAGTTATAAAATTATTTACTAAAAAAGTTGAAACCCTCGGTAGTTTGTATTTGATAGCAGAGCCTTCGTTCTTTTGACCAGCACACCGTTTTGCCGCGGTGTGGGCGGCCACTGACCTTGTTCATAAAGGCATCAAAGCGAGACCAGTCGTCCCAACTTGCCAAAGGAAGAGAACAATGGCGGAAAATAACATTACTTTTCATGACACAAAAGAACACAACAGTGTGGTACGACAGAGACTAAGACCAGTTTCAGGCCTCGGCGAACTTTTCATGCCGACGCCGAATAGACCTTATGCGTGATGATGTCACGCTTTTGTGATCACCACCAAGCCTCACTTTGGAACATTTCCTCTTAACACCAAAATGAGGCTTGGTGGTGATCACAAAAGCGTGACACATCATGCATAAAGCCTATTCTATTCTTCAATGCTAGTGAGCCATACCAATAGATTTAGCTCAATCAAATTAGATTCGGCGCAAGAAACATTCGCCATCTGAAACGGGCGTCAGATACATCTGACCGACTCCAATTTTGCGATCTTTGGGACAACTAGCCTCGCTCTGGTACCAGTCACCAGACCTCTTACCGCCCAGCTCCTCCAACCTGGCGGCGATGACGTAACGTGCAAACGAAGGATGTAGTCAATAGTGACAAGTTTAACTGACTATTCTTTAATTTGCCTTTGTGTTTTCGATCACATTGCCGGTAATAAGAATACAGATTGATCACTACTGGAATATAAATGTATTGCGAATATCATGTCAGCAAGTTTTTGTAGTCATATTACATTGCAATACTAAATGTATTATGAATATCATATGTCAGCAAGTGTTTGTAGGCATGTTACATTGCAATACTAAATGTATTATGAATATCATATGTCAGCAGGAGCCCATTACCTGGAGCGTTCCTCTGTTATGGGTTGGGTCCTCAGCACAGGAGTAGATGAGGCTATTTTTAGATTCGAAATTCCCGCGAAAAGAGGTTGCCGCCATGTTGGTGCCCTTAAACAATAGATTCCTCGTTAGCTTCTTTTGTTGGGGCACCAACATTTGAATCTCTGGGGATTGAGTGAAAACCAGCAATTCGAATTCCCACGTTGAAAGTGAGAAGAATGATAATAAGAAGTGACGTTAGCTATCTGATTGGCTAAGAATAGCCTACCTTTGTTCTTTTTCGCGCGAAACGCAATGCTAAAAATAGCCTCATCTACCTCTGTGCTGGGGTACAGACACAGTGGGGAAGATGGACGCTCCTGGTAATGGGCTCCTGATGTCAGAAAGTGTTTGTTGTCATGTTACAGTGCAAAATGATCCTGAACCAGGAAATCCTACCTTGAATTCGGATCATGGTGTTTCATAATTAACTGCTGTTGTTGTTAATGAAACTGTTTTCTTGCAGCCTATGGGATAGCCCAAGGGTGGGATTTTGACAGCCTCGGATGGCCTAAGGGCGGGGATTTTGATCCGTCAGGACCTCTTAAAATACCCAGAGTTCCACGCCTTCTCCCCGGGGAAAGGTATTGATAGGTGCATTAGAATCTAGTATTGATCAATATTTCGACTCAAAACATGACAAATACTTGTGATCTAACTTCCTGTAAAATTACTTGTGTGGAACGCTGATCCACGTGATCATGTTAGTGATTTATTAGTTGATTCTGTCGAATAATAAAGTGGTCAATGACGTGGAACCTTTGTCAGATTAGCGTGCATCACTTATAACAATTTCAGGTTTAAGCCAAACGCAAATAGAAACTGAAATAGTGCTGAAACGGTGATCTATGTCATTTCTATTAGGTTGTCGTATATTTAAAATGTAAATGACAAAGATGTGCAAATTGTACCTCGCTGCCAACAGCAACCTCCGCCATCTTTGATCCAGGGAAACTTAGTTACCAGGCCTCACAACGTTTCCAAGTTCGCGGTTGTCAAGTTTCCCACCCTCGGCTGGCAATGCCCGTCAAAATCCCAACCCTGGGTACAATGTAGATGGTCATATGGGAAAGGGGAAAGAGAAGGGGAGAAAGTAAAGGTTAGAATTAGATTGAAGCTAAATTTCAAAGACTCCAGATCAAAATCTGAAAACGCTGGACCATCTTTTACATTTTTCATACATCGTGACCCTTTTCGTCCTACCCTGCAAGACAGAAATTCCTTCCCTTTCTCTCAAGACGAAAGGATGTGAATCTCTGTCTAGCAGGGTATTTTCATCCTTGCGCAGACCACGCAGCAAACCGCCACGCGCATGCGCTTTTGATGAGACCAGCTGACACGCGTCCCGCCAGTTTCCCGCGCAAACTGAAAGAAAATAAGGGCAATCATCCCTAGGCCTGTTTCTAATTTTAGGTACGTATGAGAAATGTTTCGCCATAAATAACAAAATACTATAAAGTTTAGCGTAAGACTTTAACCGGCAGGTTTAAGTGTTCTTAATTTGTAATTCACTGTGAGTTTACTAAGTTAGAAAATTATTTACTAAAAACGTTTAAGCCCTCAGAAACTTTTATTTCAACTCCAGAGCCTTCGTTCTTATCAGCTAGCGGAGCATAACACTTTGCCATGCGGTGTGGAGAAAGATACGTGCCAGGCAAGTCACATCAGCAAGCCTCTGGACCTTGCTTGATTGAAGATCTGAACAGTACCCGGTAGCATTTGACCTGATGAGGGAACAGTTATTTAATCAAACTGACATGATGTATTACGTGTATTACGAACAAAAATGAAGTGATGATATACAGCTAGTTTCCAAACGGTTGTCGGATAAAAAGCCTTAATTCTACGTGTCAAGACTGAAAGGGATCATTGGTAGCGATCATGTACTGAATATCTAAAGCAGCCATACCTTGACCGTACTATCATAAGCCACTTCTTCAATGTTAATTCTGGGAGCTCTACTACATTATCCATATAGATTTTGAAGCATAACTGTTTTATATATTAGTGATCGATACCCATAATCCCTCTAGGTCTTGCCGCGTAGGCTTAAGGCTTTTTTATTGACAACGTCTTATGAAATAGCTGTATATATAGCACAGGTAAATCTAAAACCAACAGTACTGAATCCCAACTGGCGGAATTGAGGGAAATTAGTTCCATAAGGGCTTTAAAAAGGAACTGGTGTAACGAAACGTTAAGTTGGAGGTTAAATGGGAGAGGAAGAAAAAGAAAGAGAAACAAAGAAAACAAAAACGCCTAGCGAATGGGATTTCGAACCTGTGTCAAACAGTCCACTGGACCATGGAGGCGAACACTGCTTGAGTGATCTAACAATGTGCTATTCGGAGAGAAGATACAGCACTGCGCGTTGGTGTTGGGCGTCGGGCAAGAGTGCCGACGTTCTCTCGGTGTGTCTATTAGGCTCGCGCGTGTATAAGAGAGCTACAGTAAAAAGGATTTGAGAATATGACAACTCACCTTGTAGGTATTGATGCATGCAAGACCGTGGCACAGAGGAGTGAGTCATGAACATCTGAAGAGTTTAAGGTTGAAAATACGGCGCTGTTACACTAGACAATGTTTTGTGCAACTTGTCTCGCAATTTTGGTGTGACACAATCATAATCGTGCCAGTCCTTGGCGGTCGCTTTCGCGAGACAAGTTGCATGAATTAAATGTTGCCTGGTTTCATGCAACTGTAACGCATTGCTTTTTGCAGTGGGACGTACTTTTATGAAGACCTAGTGGCTATGTTGGCTAAACCAAGTTATCGATAACATATTGTGTTGAAGCCAACCAATTGCAACATGGTGGAAATGATGTAACGTGCAAAGGAAGGATGGCTTGCTTTTAAACTTTTCCAGTTCAGAGATTCTTCTTATTGCAATCTAGAAAAAAATGTATTTCTAGACAGCAACTGAGAACTGGTATTCCTTTATTCTTAGCGCACTGGTATTACCACAGTGCAGTTGCTTGATTGGCTGATAATCAAAAGAAGAGCCAATAGAAGAGCGGTTTTCAATTGTGTCGTAAAATCAAAACTAGTGAGCCAATCACGAACTGAAGTAATTCACGATTGATATTACTTCAACCAATCAGGAGGCAAAGTAAACGCAATTATGGATAACTAACCAATCAAACTCGAAAGCAATCACTTAATCACTTGCGACACTCAATTGAAAGCCACTCTATGCTATATATTGAAGGCAATTACAGCAGACGCAACTGTTACTGTTACCTTGAAGCACGACTGGGCGTAGAAATAGCGAAGATCTTCCTTTAGAATGTGCTCTAGGAAACGACGAAGCAACAGATAATGGGCGACTGGAGCATCCCTGCATTAATAGGAATGAAGGTTCGTTAGATTATACAATAAATAGTGCGAAACGCGGGCTGATTGGTCGATAGCCATGTGTTATGATACAATAAACAGTGCGAAACGCGCTGATTGATCGATAGCCATGTGTTATGATACAATAAACAGTGCGAACCGCGCTGATTGGTCGATAGCCATGTGTTGATACAATAAACAGTGCGAAACGCGCTGATTGGTCGATAGCCGTGTGTTATGATACAATAAACAGTGCGAAACGCGTGCTTTGATTGGTCGATAGCCATGTGTTATTAATAAAACAAATAGATGTCATTGTGTCGTAGGTCTGTGATCTTATATATAGGTACACAGATGATGCCCTCGTTTCAACAATAAGATATATTTATTGTGTTGACTACAACTTGGCCATGGTAATGTCAGGTAATTCATAAAAACAACTCTATTATCACACATGTTCTCTAGTAACTTTGTTCCTATTTTAAGAATTATGTGAGAGACGTCGCACTGCTGGATACATGTTTATCATTGCTTCGTCCTGCAGCAAGAATCATTTCATCAAACATGGCAGGAAGGGGGCGCTTATATGATACGGGTATGTGCGGCCATAGGTCCAGAACAGGACCCGATTTTACGAGAAAAATAGCTCCCAAACCCAGATTTCCAAGTTATTGTGAAAACGAACCCGGGTTTTCTCCCTGTTTGATTATTATGAATCGTCTATTATACGGAATTCGACATATGTTAACGAAAAATTCGGACCTGGAAATGGAAATTAGGTTCAAACCAGACCCGGTTTATGTTTTACGTTTTATAACCCATCAAACATTTCCTCTTGTGCGTGATTGGTTGAATGCGTCACGTGACCCGATATTTTCTCTCCGCGAGCGGGAAATATCAGCAATTATAGTTCACCACAAAATTTTTGCGCGCGCTCATTGGCTAAAAGCGATCACGTGACATGATAGTTGTCGTCCGCGGAGGCTAACTATCAGGCGATAGTGCCCGCTGAGCACGAAAGACAATTTTGTGTTGAACAATAACGCAAATAGACTGTGTCTGTCTCGGACCTATCGACTGATAGTTTCCCTTGGAAATTTGATGTTCTTAAAACTAGCATATAAGCCCTCGAACTTCGTTCTCGGGCTTATATTTGTTTTAAGAACATCAAATTTCCGCGGCCAACTATCAGCCGATAGTTCCTCGACGGATACAGTCTATTTGTATATTAGTATATACCACACCAGAGAATATCACTTTTCGCGCGCTCTGATTGGCTACTCAAACAGTGAATATGATTTCGTATTCACCTCCGAGCAAAGCAGCGATCATCTCGCACGAGTTCTTGTCCATCTATATTTGAGAGAAAATAAATTAACTATTTGGTGCTGGATATTCACCTGGAGTGTGGTATATACTAAAACAATTATTCACCTCAGTGTTGGTGAATAATTGTTAAATACACGCCCTGTAAGCGTATAAGCGCGCGTCAAAGAAAATATTTGAAGGATGATAACAACAATAACCTACATTGTGGCGTCGAAACATGTCCTGATATTTGTCCTTGGACATTATCTGATGCTCGAAGCTCACGGTTTCACTCGAGCTTCGCTCTCGGGAACTGTTCTCTTCTCGGATCAGATAATTTCCGCAGACGAAATATCAGGGCATATTTCGACACCACAAATAGGTTATTGTATTTATAGATAGGAGTGTCTCGCCCTGGAGGCAACTAACCAGAGAGTTAAGAAATCTTCCACCAGGACATGAAGGCTGTCGGGACGAGGAAGCTCTGTATACGCATCCTTGTCTTTGGGTTGTTCTAGAAGAAAATGAATATATGAATAACATGGCAATAGCCACATTCAACAACCACATGAGCACCACCACCACAGCCTACAGCAACTGACGAAGGAAACTCTTTAGTCTTCCGAAACCGCTCTTGTGAATATGCTCAATAATGGGAATGCAGGTTGGCGTAGTGGTAAAACACTCGCCTCTCACTGCTGCGGTCCCGGGTTCGATTCCCGGCTAGGGCACCGTATGTGAGTTAGGTTTGTTGTTGATTCTCCGGTTCTCCTCCCTCCGTAAAAATCAACTTGTGACTCGAGTGTTAATGTAGTGAGGAGTAAAAGCAGGCCCACATCAGCTATAAGCTGCAATAATCAGCCTGCTATAACAAATTTAAAAATATATATTTAATAATTGAACCCTTGACCCTTGACCAGGTCCCTAAGCGGCACTGCATGTCAATCGAATTGAACCTTCAAGTCTCATTAAAACAAAACTACAAAAATAACACCCTGAGATAGAAGAGAAATACCATATGAATATCCTGGTATGCGGTAGAGGATGGCAACGATTACATTACGTGGATTACAAAAGCTTATTCTAGAAATGTGATTTTTCGGCTGCAGTGAACCGATTTCAAGTTGCTCTAAATTTCTCTTAACAGTAGTATATTTCATCCCCTCGAATCTTTGCCATCCTTCATCAAAATTCTCTCAGATTTTCTCCAGTATACCTGGAAAGCATACTCTGCTAATCTGAGTAGTTATTTGTACCTGGAAAGCATACTCTGCTAATCTGAGTAGTTATTTTTGTCCATCGTCATGAGAAAGCTTATCATTTGGGGGCTGACAGTGTCCCTTTAAATACAGTCAGAGCCTAACTTCTAATAACGAGCCGTACAGGTGGTGCCAGAGACAGCAACAACGATTACAAACTAACAAAGATAAATTAACAGTCAAGCAAAACTGAAAGTAAGGAGTCCGATATAGAATGTTTAGGGTATCGAGTAGCTATATACCTTATGCAAATCCCCAGTTCAACTCGTGATCCTGGAGTCCAAAACACGGAAACTAGGCCAATGGATCCTCAGTTGATTGCGTGCGTGAAATTCAATATAATAAACAGTGCAAACTGGCTTTACGGTCCTTCATTTTTTCACTCGACCAGTAACATTCACGTTCAACATATCCTCGTTCGAGACTGAGAACTACTGGCCTCGCTTTCATGTTTTCGACTCCAGGACCACGCGGTATACTGGGGGGAAGGGGTTTGCATAAGATATATTTTTTATTTCATTTCCAGGTTTAACATTTTGATACCATCATGTTGCAATACCTTTCGGTGCGTCCTTGTAGAAGTAAAGTACCGGATGTAAGAAGTTCGAATGATGGGCGACTGAAGGAACTCCAGCTGCCCTTGCACGGTTAGACCTGAACGTGTCCTTCCTGTGCCATAATAACAATCAAAAGGAAGGGGAGAGAACTTTGGAGGTTTGTAGTTACTATCTTTTCAATCTTTAAATTATTAAGTCGACCCGCGCAGGAGAGAAGAAATACACCTAATATTTAGGTATGGAACGTTGTCATTCTTTATCGATGCTCGCGCATTCATTCATGTAACCGTTTGGTCACCGCTGGCCGAAAAATGCGCGGGCTCTGGGAACGAGATTGACCAACATACAGCAAGCTGTCACAGAGCTTGACCAACCAAATCAAATCCTCACAGTTTTCGTACAAATGGGGCTTGGCTTTATTTATTCCTTACAAGGCAACTTCCAGTACCTATGGTTCTTACGACGCCACCCTGGATTATGCGCGGAATGTTGACTGCAGTATTCAGACGCATGCGCACTCATTAGATTGCATTGATCTGTCAGTAACTCACCCTGGACCTGAGAAGTCCTTCCCGTATTCCATGTTGATGATCAACATTGGCCCTATATCACTGCCACTGTATTCTAAAGTGAAGTTAATGAAGCACATGTATTCACAACACTCGAAAATGAAACGTGAAGTGTAAAATAAGAAATAACACCTAATAAACACGAGCTTCACACATCCACGGGTTCTCTACCCCTTGGAATAGTGATAAATACCCGCAGACCGAGCACTCCTGCTCCGCTCAGTTCATATTGATCAGCGCCAAGGAGAGCAGTAAAACGGCCCACCTTTCCGCCCTATTGCGGAAAATTCGTGTGGAACAGATCAGCACTCGTTTCATCAGTCTTCTTGAAGCGATTGATCAACTTTTCGCCACATCTTATTACAATGAGCGTGAGTTGCGATTGTTGTGAATATAGAATAATCAACCAACAGCCAAAATAATTCCCTGATTCATATCCAACTTACCTTTGAATTGGTGAATGAGCTTGATAGGGAATTCTTCGTAGTATTCTATTGTGTGATCTTGTCCTATGAGGAAATAAACACTAGTGGTAAACAGCCCAAAGAAACCGGAGAATTGAAAATTGACAATGTTTCCGCAACAACACGTGCTCTTTTCCGCAGGTCTTAAAGGTCTGCACAAACGAGGTAACATTTTCTTGGGTGAGCAAACGGGCGGGAAGTAAGAAAAATGTTTTGCTGCTTGGCTGAGCAAAGTAAGAAACATTTCACGAGAAACAAAAGCTGCCGCATACTCCTTAACCATGCTAGGAAGTTTGCTTGTGCGCAACATACATAGCGCAGTCCTGGGATCTAGTCAACATTGTTGTTTCGGCGAGCAAACGGGGAAACATCTGTTGCGGAAGCAATATTTGCTTCTTGGAATGTTTCTGATTTGCTTCTGGGAAGCGCAAATTTTGTTTCCGCAACAAATGTTTCGCGCGTGCGCAAACGAGGAAACATTTTGGGACTTTTCTGTAGTCCTTGGACTTGTTTACTTATTTTGGGAAACACTGAATATTCACAATTATTATTCAGTTCCTCAGTATCCCGAATTCTGATTGGTTGATTCATCTGCAAATAACTGCGCGCAAATAAGCGTTTGCCTGCGGATATTTTTGTGAGCATGCGCAGTGCTGTTCAACAACAAATCCAACATGGCCGCTCGGTTTCCAGAGTGTTCAGAGGAGGAAATTGCGAGAATTTTGGATGGCAAAGGTAACAAAAACACTGAATAATAAAACAATTATTGGAACTCCGACTATCGCAAAATATGATGAATTATCTGTGGAGAGCTCTCCACAGACAGTACATCATATTTTGCTCAGCCTCTTCCAATAATTGCCTAATATTTCCGCAAATGTTTCCTCGTTTGCGCGGCAGGGCTTAAGATCTGACTAGCCTCATTTTCAAGTGTTACCAACGTGCGCGCGTTGATTTCACTCGAGTACGCTTCCTGTATGTTAATCACATCTTTAATTGGTTCTATTTCAACTGCCTGAATTTCTCATTTAAAATATGCTATTATGTAGTGGCAAAATGCTTGTTACATGAGACAGACTGGAATAAAACTGTTAGAAATATGATTGGCTCCTACTCATGATATATGCTAATGCTAATTATATGCTAATTATTACGTTTTTTCTCACTTACGGAAAACGATGACTTCACCAAGAACTCCAAACATCTGATAGATCCCCTGTTAAAATGACACAGCCAAGTAGAGAAGGGAAGACAGGAATGACATTAATAAAGCAACGAATAGATAAATACGAAAATTGAAAATAAACGGTAAGAAGGCGCCGCTTTAATTTTGAATAATTTGGAATCATGTGAAGGGATGCAGGTTGGCGCAGTGGTGAAACACTCGCCTCTCACCGCTAAGGTCCCGGGTTCGATTCCCGGCTTGGACACCATATTTGAGTTAGGTTTGTTGTTGATTCCTTATCTGCATTCAAGGGTTTTCTCCGGGTTGTTCGGTTTTCCTCCCTCCGTAAAAATCAACCGTGAATCGAGTGTTGAGTGTCCAAAACAGTTAATGTAGTGGGAGTGTGTGAGGAGTAAAAGCAGGCCACCACCAGCTGTAAGCTGTAATACTTAGCCTGATGTAACAAATAAAATATTTTATTTTTTTTAAAAGGTAAACAGCCAATCACTACATGAGAAAATGCAACAGAATATTTGCGCTTCGCACAAACGCCTTGGCATCAAGCTGTGCGGGCAAGAATATGTAGTTATGATAATGAATCATGTTTGCCGCGTAGCACTAGTAAATGTAAAGAATGTAATATATAAAGTGGTAAGCTGTAGTGCTAAGTGTGCACGCCCTACGAGGGAAAGAGAACAAATATCTGACCCAAGTGGGACTCGAACCCAACGACCTCCAGGTTACATGTCTGGCGCTCTACCAACTGAGCTATCAAGTCAGATGAGAGCAATCGTGGGTATTGGTGCGTTATATGGGGTCACGGCGATTATATATGTATATGTAGTTATGTGGCAAGAATACATTGAGAATAAACCGATGACGATTTGAAAAATCTCTTTAGAGTGGTTTTCCATTGTGTCGTAAAACCAAAACTGGAGCCAATCACAGGAGCAAGTAAAAACACAATGAACCAATCACGAACTGAAGAATTCACGATTGGTTTTACTTCAACCAATCACGAGGAAAGTAAACGCAACATGGATAACTAACCAATCAAACTCGAAAGCAATCACCTTATTACTTTTCCATATTCAATTCAAAACCGCTCTATACTGAAATTTAAAGTGAACTATGAACCTTCGAAAAGTGTTGAGTACTTCTATGAAGAAAGTTTTGGCTTACAGAGAATACTCAATGTTCTACGCTTGTTTGAAATCGTGTAAATTTGACCTTTCCCAGGAGCCCATTGCCAGGAGCGTCCATTTATACTATATCCGTGAGTCAGCGTATGACCGGATTGAGCTATTTTTAGAATATGTTTCCAGGGTAACTGCCTTCTGACTCCGCTGTGATCCGTGCACGCTTGCCATCATTATCGAAATTGAGAATGATCTATTATTCTTTGAGGTGATTTACTAACACTGCATTGTACTGAATATGGTTTGATTCACTCGTAGTGAGGGATAGTCAAAATGAGGCTCACCTGGCAAAAACAAAGGATTACCTCGCTTTGAATCCAAGATGGCCACCAGGTGAAAATAGTGAATTGGATTCTCAAAGTGTGGGCACGAGAAATCCCATGAGATATGTTCTAAATATAGCTCAATCCGGTCATACGCTGTCTCACAGACTTAGTTTGGGAGATGAACGCTCCTGCCTTTCCTGACCCATGACCGCGTAAGTAAAAGTCTGGGTCAAACCACCAACTCACAGAAGCTTCGTTTATTCGTCTAAGCATGACACCCATCAACTCGGTGACGGGTAGTTTGGTGTGTGGCCATACGACTCCGTGGTTCTTCCACTCCATGACACGATGGACAGACCGAGCTGACGACAAAAAACTGTTTGTATAATTACTTGGTTGGGCATAAATAAAGGTGGGGTGGATAAAGCGCCACAGTCAATCGAATTCTTTAAAACAAAACTACAACAATTACGCTCTGAGATAGAAGAGTACTTCCATGCGAATATCCGGATATGTTTTTCAAACCTTTTAAGGGTGGCAAAGATTAAAGTGGATTACATTGGAAGCTTATTCTAGAAACATGATTTCGGTTACAGTGAAACGATTTCAAGTTGACCTAAATATCTCTGAAAAGCAGTATTTTCCATCCACTTGAATCTTTGCCATCCTTCACCAGAATTGTCTCATATTTTCTCCAGTATACCTGGAAAGCATACTCTGCTAATCTGAGTAGTTATTTTTATCTTTCATCATGACAAAGTATGTCATTTGAGGGCTGACAGTGACCCTTTAAAAGGCAAATACTTACCTGTGTAACGAAACCCGTGAATGAACCCTCCGGCAGACTTACGGAAATCCACTACATGTGAACTGGCACCAGCTGTCGATCACAACAACACATACATATTACCCACCATACCTTGCAAGCCTCCTTTTATAATTATTATTTCCTTCTCAATAACCGAGCACAAGGGCCTTACTGGGGAGTATCGGCCCGAAGTCGTGACAGCACGAACCGAGTGCCGGCGCGAGATTTCAAGTATCAGTGCGGTCACGAGCAAGCAAGGTTTTCCACATGATCGCGAATCGTTACCATCATAGTAACGGTCCGTATTGTAAAGTCCCAACCGTGTAGCAACCAATCAGAAAACTCGATTTGCCCTGATAAGTGATTTGCCATATAAGAAATAGAAACCAGTTTCTAACATAGTGTTATCAATGTAAACACGAACGAATTGCCCACCTTAGAAAGGAGTAGGGGATGGGACGAGTTCGGTTTCGCAAAGGCGCTTGGGATCGTTATACTGGGAAGAAATATAGCAAATATTGCAATTCACTCTTTTCACCTGGTGGCCATCTTAGATTCAAAGCGAGGCAATCCTTTGTTTTTGCCAGGTTAGCCTCGTTTTGACTATCCCTCACTACGAGGATAACCCGGCAAAAACAAAGGATTGCCTCGCTTTGAATCCAAGATGGCCACCAGGTGAAAAGAGTGAATTAACTGTCCCCAGTAACGATCCCAAGCACCTTTGCGAAACCGAACCCGCCCCATCCCCCTACTCGTTTCTAAAGTGGGCAACGAGCCTGTTGACGAGTGTCAACATAACGGGATCGTCTACTGGCGCTACCGCTTGTATTCTGGAGGTACTAACACACACTCGCGATTGTAAACTGCATGTTAAACTGCAATAGCAGTCCGTATCTAACAACAAGCCCTCACTCGTGAGTGAAGCGTATTTGGATATATTCATACAGAAGATGCGCTATATTAAGAGTTAGAGACTGGTGTGTGTGTTTTATTGACAAACACAGGCAGGTGCTGACCGTACAATGAACGACAAATAATGAATACTACATGAGGCCACATGCAGTTTAAAGAAATGCTGAGTTCACCATACTGAGTCAGCAAGTGCCCGTATTTGTCAATAAAACACAAACATAAAGTCTGTAACCCTTTTAATATTCCAACTAAGCGCACAGCGTGCTGTAGTCACCAATAAAGCACTGTCATTAGCCAATCACCTGCTCGGATTTCTTACTGCGTACGAAGTTGGAATATTAGAATTGAATACCTTTTTTTATAAAGTAGAAATGAGTAAAGTATTATAATGGTATCTATTATTTATCATCTGGTTGAACTGCTCACCGAAGTAAAGTCGTGGGATGTTGGTAGACTCGTAGCTTGGTGTCATTGCTGGGTATTTACGAAGATTCAGTCCCTTCGACATGCACGGTAAAGAACTGTTATGGAACATCGAGTAGTCAAACTGAAACATCAATATACTATTATCAATATACTATTATAAATATACTATCATCAATGTACTATTATCTATATACCATTTTACTATTATCAATATACCATTGTACTGTTATCAATATACTAGCGTCAATATACTATCATCAATATACTATCATCAATATACCATTATCAATATACCATTATCAATATACCATCATCAATATATATACCATCATCAATATACTTTTATCAATATACTATTATCAATATACTATTATGTTGAAATTGGTATTATATGTGTCGGCACCCGTATTCAGGGAGGTGTCAGGTGCGTACTCACCCCTCACCCTCTTATGCTCAAAGCACAGGAAATGCCATTTCAAATACCTCAGATGTTCTAAATTTCCAGGGGGTATTTCCACCTCCCCCCCCCCCCCCTCCCCCGCTGATAACTGGTTTTCAATTAAAAAAGGTAAGTATAGCTTGGCTGTGTCGTTGTTTGTCATGATTATCAAATAGAGTGAATATTGTACTACCTGCTATACACTGAGTGGTCAGAAGGAAATGATAGCGAATTAACATTTGGTATAGAAAATTACAGGTTCTTGCACCGAAGGGAAAAGGAACGTAATTCCACCGTAATGCTCTAATGAATCTGCTACCTTAAACCCCATGCATCTGATGACACGATCGTATGGCTCACGAATGGCGAAGTTATCAGCTGCAAAACATAAAAGAGGAACGTTTTAGTTCTACAAGCTTTACTTACAATAAGCATTATCTTCGTTATGCTCCGAGAACTCAAGATTCATTCCTTGCATCGTGGGTTGCCTGTGTCTATGGAAGTTGGTTGGTATTTCCATGCAGTGCAGGAGATCGGTTCTCCCTTCATGTAGGCAGACATGAATTACTACCAAATTGTATTGTGTATTGTGTTCTATTGTATCGTGTATTTCGTTCTATTGTTTTGTACTGTGTTAATTCTATTGTATTTTGATAGCAATTCATGTGTTGCCTACACGAAAGGGACCACCAGGAGATCAATCACGTCATTCACAGCTGTTTCAATGTTCATGCGTAATGCCTTTTGTGGGTTTATCACAAGAAGCCCTTGGCCCTGTAAAGGTGAAGTAATATGGGCAACAATTTCTTGCAACTTGTCTCGCAACAATGTTGCATTGCGAGTTGAAGCAACATGTTGCAGAAAGTTTTGTTGCTAGTATAGAAATACTTTGTGTTGATAAACATTACAATTGTTATGCTAATGTCCAACCATGATTTCAAGAGGAACCAATGGATCTCCGGTTAGTACATTAATGACAATGGATGACGTGGCATTAAGTGTCGCTGCAACGTGTTGCGCAACAAATCTAGAAAGAACGCTTGTGATTGGCTGGCAAGCTATGAGGTCGATCTGTCGACGCGCGCACGCACAACGTCAAACAAAGATGGCGGACGTCGAAGACAAGCCTGGAATATTGGATTTGGAACCGGATTAGTCATATGCTTTACCAACTTGCAACATGGAAATTTCTTACATGGAAAGTTGCTCGAGTGGTGGTAATACGTGCAACTGACATCGCGCTTCAACTCGCAACGCAACATTGTTGCGATCGAGACTAGTTGCCAGAAATTATTACCCGTATTACTTCATCTTTTAAATTCTATACGGTTTTCCAGTCAAATTGCAAAATTACGGATGGAATAACATGCCTTGCGCAATGACGTCTGCATTTCAGGATTACTCTCTAACTATTGGTTAATATGATAGAAAAACGTTAGTCCACTCGTGACTCACCTCCTTTCCCAATAGCAGTGTCAACAAAAAGTTTCTTTCCTTTTTTCTTGATAGCCATAACTTCCACGGGAACCTCTGAGGTGATATACAGCATGCATGAGAAAAGGTCATCATTATAGTCATACTTAAAGTGCAAGTATCATGTCCAAAAAAAATAGAACTTTATATTTTATTATTGTGTTTGTTTCTCACAAAAAGGTATTAATCTTGCCAATTTTGTAATATTTCTGGCATTTAATCCCTAATTTGGTTACTTTTCATGGATCCTGTGACGTCATAAGATGAATCAACTCTCTACCAAGAGAAAACTACTACAATAAAATCCCGTAGGTTTTCATTGTGACATCACAAGGTGAATCAATCCCACAATTGGTGCCTCTCAAAGAAAACCAAGTTAGACAACTGAAGTATATCAGAAATAGAATTTGGGGCGAAACGTGTTCATGTTGTTTTATGGCGCTGCTTGCACTTTATGCCTAGCAATATACACAGACAAAGTAAAGCCTGGTTCACACTAGCAACGCAAACATAAGCGCAAGCAACATACGCAGACTCAGTAAAGCCTGGTTCACGCTAGCGATGCAAGCATAAGCGCAAGCAACATACGCAGACTCAGTAAAGCCTGGTTCACGCTAGCGATGCAAGCATAAGCGCAAGCAACATACGCAGACGCAGTAAAGCATAAGAGTTTATGGCAAGGATAAGCAACAAATACTCAGACCATTTCCTTCAGAAACTAAGAAAAAAAACAGTGAACCGTGTAGTTTAAGTTTTGAACTCTGGGATAAAATGTACTACAAATACGAGGTTGTGCATGCGTCGTAGTTATTCAGCTCTGCAGGATTACGTTGTTAATTTGACGCACTTTTCTCGATGAATTTCAATCATTCCAAACCAAATGCAAATGTTTTTCATAATAGTAAGAAAGATTATTGTGCTTACGATTAAAGGGTCTCTCTCGACCAGTGTGCATTGCACGCATCCCCCTTTCTCCGGAAACATTCAATATCTGCCTTCCGAAGCATTGTGCCATTCGTTGGAGTCTTCAAAAGTCAGCGACATATATCAACCAGTGTGCATGCATTGCACGCATCTATTGCTGTTATTATCCGGCAACTTTCAATATCTGCCTTCCGAAGCATTGTGCCATTCGTTGGAGTCTTCAAAATTCACCAACATATATTTTAAAACAACAATATATAGAGGTTATTGACCAAGCGTGAGGTCAAGATGGGGGGATATTGGTCAAGTTCATTTTTTGCGTGTTTATGGACCGAGACTAAGTCGAGGTCCATAAAAGCGCAAAAAATGAACGAGGCCAATATTCCCCCATCTTCACCGAACAAGCTTGGTCAATAAGGTTTTTATTATATGGCAAAAATGAATAAAATCCCACTTTGACACACGCGCCAGGAACCCATTGCGTGGTAAACTGAAGAGCGAATAGAAATCAATCTAAAATTAGACTGAGTCCTTGTGGCGTTCAAAACAGTTTGTTTTCCGACGTAAAAATGCGTTTTTATGGATGAAAATACTTCAGATGTACTGAGTTTCAATGACAACTTCATCAGGAACGCCGAATGCATTATCTAGAGACAAAAATGTGCATATTTGTGGAAGATTTGAAAGTTGAAAACCGGCGTTGAAATCACTCGAGTGGCGATAACTCAGTTAAGCACACTGCAAAACTTGACAAATAGAGCTGTAGAAGAATACAAACAAACTTGTAAGTATTAATTAGTAAATACTCTTAATTTATAAGCCAATTACCAAATGTGAATGCTGAATTTCTTAGCTCATAAATATAAAACCTGCTTTCTTTGATGAAACTGTGCCAAGCTTACTCGTTACCGTAATAATTTTATTTCTTTGTACCACGATTGTAGTAGCGTTGTGTTTTTGAAGTCACGGCCATTTCAGCTTCGCTATAGTTTTTTATCTCCTAAGTCCAGCTTCATTCAGTTTAGTCGCCAGTTTTGCTGCAGTTGTTTTCATCGAACTTGCGAGAGCCAGAAAAACTGCATTAAGCCCTCTAAAAAGGTGAATTTTAGCTGTAAACGAAAAGGCACAACGATTTTTAAATTAGTATTTGCCTTCATGTCACAAACTGTTTAGTTTCTTTCAAAATGTATGGGTTCTATCGCTATTTGTTTACGAAGAATTGTGAGCGAATTTGGAAAATCCTGAGCGGGCAAGATTTGCAACCAATCAGATTGCAGCATTCAGAGTCATCTTACCCGGCCCGCTCACGGAACTGCCATATAATAAATAAAACCTAACGAATCTCATTCCTTCTGTTTCTTTTTACGAGATTTTAGCGAGATCTGAACTTCGGGAACCTACAAAATGGCGGCAACTAGGATTTCGGGGCGCAATGCACACTGGTTGAGTGGCCCATTAAGGGAGTAAAACATACTTACCCAATAACCCGTCAAGCGACTTTAACTGATATGTATCTAGGACTTCGTTATTCACCGCTCTAGATAACAAAATAAGAATTTAATACGGAAAGAAAACGGGTGCCTAGCGGAATATTTCCTCTCTCGTCAAACAATTAAAACATTCAATTGGAAATTCTATTCAATTTTGGAATAAATTCGTCAGATCCTATCTATCATCCGCACTTGAAAGAAGTTGTGATGACAGTTACCGCGCTAAATAAAATATTATCAACCGGTAGAGTGTCATCAGTTTAGTGAGTAATTATATAACTATGAAGAATGGTTTGGCTGGATTAGTTCGATGTATGCTTTCATTCAGTGTTTTCCGGGGTGTTTTCCTAAGGGAGTTGAAATGTTACGAAACAATATCCATGTTGCATTACCTCAAATCACCAACGTAGTGAGTTTCCCACGACAAACGTAGTCGGGTCCTGATAAAAAAAAGTATTACCTAATTAGCACACAAATGCGGAAATTACATATTATCTGTTGGACTGGGGTGCATTTTATCCAAACGTTATGATTGTGCAAATACCCTCGAGCGGATCCAGGTGGAGGCTCGATCAAACTCCCTTTCTCTCTCGCTTGAAAAAGACAACAAAGAAGTTGCCAAGTGATTTCGGTGCTCGCGTTGGATCTCTCCACAACCACGAACTCCCTCTCCGCAACCACGAACTCCTTCTCCACAACCACGAACTCCCTCTCCACAGCCACGAACTCCAACTTCCTCTCCTCAACCACGAACTCCCTCTCCTCAACCACGAACTCCCTCTCCTCAACCACGAACTCCAACTTCCTCTCCTCAACCACGAACTCCCTCTCCACTGCCACGAACTCCAACTTCCTCTCCTCAACCACGGACTCCCTCTCCACAACCACGAACTCCATCTCCACAACCACGAACTCCCTCTCACAGAATCCGGGATCTGCGGCTTCATTAGATATCCACTTGGTAAACTTAAAGAATAGACTGGGAAGGTAAAAACATAATAACAGGCCTTATGCATGTTGACGTATTATATCGACACTACCAGAATTGCTCTTTTTTAAATTATAAAAACTCCTCTGAGAATGCCAAGGCACCAAGACAATGGTCTAAGATAGAGAAACAAAAGAAGATTTTGATAGTGTTGGGGTACAATACGTCGTCATGCGTAAGGTCTAATGCACTACGTCACAGTGACGTCACAATATATTGCTATCGTTGTGATGTTCTGGTTGATGACGTCATGATGGGACGAGATATGAAATTTCAACGATAAAACCATGCGAGCTATAGCTATTCATGCATTGCGGGCCGATTACCTTGCAAACATGTGAATATAATTGGTGGCTCCGATGATTCTAGCAGCCGTTTCAAAGGCAGAGTTACCTGGAACGTATCGAAATTAAGATTTTATATTAAATAGGGCTATGTCATGGTGTTGCGCATGTATGGAATCAATGTTGATTGGTGGCTGTCTATACAAACAGTTACGATTCCCTCTCTCAATGCTTGACTGAAATGATACGCAATATTTCTATACATGTTTATACGCTGTTTGCTTCTGCCGCAGCGAGCGAGCAAGACAGCAGTACTAATTTGTGTAGTGGAGCCGTTTTTGCCAGAGCAGTGCATTGGGGTCGTGCGCAAGGACACAGGCTTTATTTTCGTTTGGGCATGAAGGTGTGTATATTTTTACTGCTTTTATTTTGCATTTTCAAGTGAATGTGGCTCTTATTCGTACTTAGAATCTGTTGTTATTGCCATCCTACAGCAAGTGTAAGTAAATTGTGATCGTTTTACCACAATTCCTTCAGCGCTCCTTACTTATTAGTATCGTGTTACTAATATAAACCACAAAATGTGTTTTGTAACTTGGTCAGATCATGCTAAGTTGACGACAGTCGTTTAGTTCGTATAGTTTGATGGTTTGGTGCGGAGATAATGACTATTTTAGCCCCAAAGCTACACAACAGATTCATCTAACACACGTTACACTTTGACATTTTTGTTACCAAGTAATATATTTTTCCTGCCAAAGAGATACTGTAGGTTTTCTTATAATACATTTCCTTAACTGGTCGGCACCATTCACTGCCTATCAGGTATACTAGTAATACATATATACATATGTACTTTGACTTTTACCATCCCACATGTGCACGAAGTTCGTCAGTTCATATGAAAATTTCTGAAAATAACTGTGTCCGACTCTCACCCATCCTCGTGACCAGCGTCTTCTCGATCAGATCCAAGATGGCGGATCTGACCGAGAAGACCTTGGTCACGAGGTTGACTCTCACCGTGACACAGAGTGACTCATCGTGACACAACCCCTTGAAAGAAGCTAGGTTCCAATTTTAACCTTGAATGAGCTTATAGTAAATAAATAACAGGTGTATCATAATTGCCCCATATTGATAATGATGACATCACATTAAAGCACCTAATTAAAGGCAAGGAATGCAGTCACGTGGTTGTACTGGGTGGCAAAACAATATGACTTCATTTATTTTAAGGCACTTGTAGGAAATCGGTAGTGTTGTCAGCAAAACCTGTTTGTACATGCTATTTTCCACCTCCAATCCATTGTCGATCTTTCTAAAACAGCGTTTTGAGGTTTGTTTGCCATCCAGTAAAGCCTTTCCCATGGGATCACGAGCGCAATTCATTGGTTATTGAAGTCATATATCAGCACGTGATTGTTTCCAGTAGTCGTTTTTGCAGTTATTTATAGCAAGATAAAATGGAGCGTCTTCGGTGTTCATTTCTGTCGGCCGTTTCTCTGCATAAAGTTTGTAGGCAGCAACAGGATCTTTTTCACTTTCACTGGATATTCTTCTCCATTTGGCGTTTGGCGAAGTTTTACGTCTCCCCAACACATGTCCCTGTGTTCTTTGCAACCTCGAAGACCGAAGTGAACGGTTTTGTTGAACCAAACGGTGTTCAGTAAAGCTTCAGCACTACATGTTCCTAACAGTTTTTTCTGGTACAATAGTTTGACATGATATTCGCTTAAAGCAACCAAAGCATTCGGCTTATTGCCTTTTCCTTTTTACTTGAGGTCTTTTTGTTTTGACATATTCGAAATGCCCCGCTTAACGCACAACGGACGTTAAGGTCAGACCCCCTCCCCCCTCCCCCTTAACGTCCACCCATTGTTTTATGCTTGTTTTAGGTCAGGAAAAACAGTAATGAAATACACGGGAGTTCACTTATAAAGAAAGTATAACAACAAGCTTAAAGCTTTAATAGCTGCAACTGTACAGTCAGTCAGTACCTCGAATTCTCGTACGAGCTCATTTCGGATCTTGACTAAAATACTCATTCGGACACGACTATAAAACTGAGTTTCACTTACCTGGAGGTTTGAGGTATTTCATGATACTTCTAATCAAAAGACCTTGTTGAAATTTCCGGGAAATTCAACAGAAATTGCGCTCTAATGTAGATCTAGCTGACTAGAAACGTTTGATTAAAAAGTGTTCTTCTATTGATGAAAAAGTGTTTGTTCTAAATGCCCCACACTAACGTCCATGCCCTTACCCCCTCCCCCCTAAACGTCCGTTTCGAATATGTCGACGGCCCCTAAGCTAAAGCTTTTCTTTCATGATGCTGAATCTGTAATTTTTCTTTTTAAGATATCTTTCGAAGCTTGCAAACATAGAACGGAGGGAGGTTGGTTCGTATTCCTCGTTGTTTTCTTTCTATCGGACAGCGATGATGAACTCGCTTAGATAGTCATTGAGTTCTTGTGGAGCTATTTCCTCAACTTTCCTCGTCTCCTTCTTCGACAAAAGAAATTCTTCAATAAAACCAACATTCTGCAGGGTTTTTCTTCTTGTATTTTCATTTTCCTGGCCTTCAATAAATTCTTCCACAGACGATATTTCTACAAATCGTGAAGCCATGTTGTCCGGCAGAGAAAACAACTCATTCAGTTGACAACGGTGCAACTGAACAGTGGAAAGGCGGGAAAAATCCGGCAAAAGCGATACAATTTGATTTACTCGTGAAAAATATCGTATAAGCGCTGTGATTGGTCGTACAATATTTTTTCACTAGTGAAAATCATCGTATAGCCAATCAAAATCAAGATAAGCTAGTAAAGACGAATTTTATTTCTTTGTTGGCAAATAATTAAAGATTAGGTACTTATTGACTGAGTGGTACAAAATGACCGAGAGCCAAATATTTTCCCGTCCGACCCGACCTAACTCAGTCAATAGGTTTTTTATCATATGACCATATTTGTTGGTAGAACAAACCGCAAAACAGCAAGAATTTTTTTTGCAGGGCCGGACGGCTCACGCCGCGCCATACACGTCTGGTCCTCATCGCGTGACTTTTGTAAGTGGTTTTGAAAGGAAAGCGCGCGCGGGGCCGTACGGGTCATATGATAAATCTCAGTACTTAGATCGACATTCGATTGGAGGTGGAAAATGACATTTATAAACAGGGTTTGCTAGTAACACTACCGATCTCGTACAGGTGCCTTTAAATCATTGTAAATGAAGTCAGATGTTTTTGGCCGTCCATGCAGTACAGCCACGTGATTGTATTCCTGCAAAGGGCCCATTCACCAGACTCTAACCACAATCCATTTCGGTCTGCGTTACCGTTTGTTCGTGACAACTTTTAGTTATTGGAAATTGTTTTATTACATCATTCTATTTTGTACCTCTGCCTATGATCAGAACAGTTTGTCCCTCGAAGTCTTTTGGATTCGTGGAGATCTCGTCATAGCTCTGTCGCAAGCAAAATTACGAGAATGAGATGAGGAGATGCCAGTAGAAAAAGTTATCTTGTTTACATGGCTAGGTAACTTTTAGCCTGCGTTGCGGCTCTGGAGTATCGGAGCGCAGCGAGCCTCTGGAGTATCGGAGCGCAGCGAGCGGAGATAAGGGGGATTGGGGCTGCGCTCCGATACTCCAGAGCCGCAACGCAGGCTAGGTAACTTGCTGAGCTGTGATTGGTTAGTTTGTGGTTGATAACTTCCCATACGGACCGAACAATCAAAGCAAAGCTGGTCTTAAATACTTTTGCATGAGCTATATATTATAAACATCTTATCGTATCCCACATCCAAAATCCTTTGTTGCAAGCGATGGGATAAATCCCATATCCCACTGAATTACAAATCAGTGGATCACAAGACACCATTGTCAAACGCAAACAATAGTTGCTGAAGCTAGAAATGTTTTGATTAGAGAACTTATCATGCCTGATCCTACAAACTCTTTTATTTATTTCTGGTTTAAACGGCATAAGATAAATTGGTTAATGAATGTCCACCGGCGTGTGATATGGGATCGCCCTCGTGGCCGTTAAGCATTACTCGCGATGATAAATCCCATATCAACTCGTGGCCATTCATTAGCCCTTACTTATTAACCTTGTTAATGGTCCGTACCGTAAATTATAGATCCTCGTTTTTTTAATCTTCTTTTATGGTCTGCGCGTTTCGCGCTAGGCCCATATACAGAAGGGAAGAAACCCAGTCCATAATTTACGATACGGACCGAGCAAACGTGTTGAGTACATTTAGTGGAGCTTTTTACCAATAACAACAACGCATCTACTAAAACCCTTTTTAAAAAGATAGCTGAAACCAGTTCAATAAATCTGTATACCTTAATTCAAACCCAGTAACTAAATATTTGTTTTCCTCGAAGAAACGTCGAACATCACAAGAAAGCTCAAGTTGAAACTGAATACCGTAAAAGGTATGAGTCACAGATGAGCACCCAAACAGGTTCTCCCCTCCCCTCCCTCCTAAAAAAGGGAACAAGTTAGGAAAAGCTGGCATAAGGCTACATAGTTCAGTACCTCCGTATACTCGATCCCTCTGAAGTTCTCAGGCGCATTTTCCTTTCCTAGTCCGGTACTGGAAAAAAAGATGTGTAACGTTATATGCAATTAGCAGCTCTCATCAGGTCTCCAATAAAGAGGGGAGGGGACGGGAGACTTCAGTTCATCCCAGCCTAGCTGCACTAAAAAGAAAGGAAGGTGAGTCGAGGATGGTCAACTCTCGTATGTGGCTTGCGAGGAACAGAAAGCAAGCCGTACTTAATCATACAGCTATTTTAAAAAACGTTTGATGAAAAGCCTTCAGGGAGCACGGATAGCGCTCGCTAAATATCTAAAACAGCCATACACTGACCGTACAGCACAAGTTACTTCTTAAATTTTGATTCCGAGGAGCTCTATACCACCCATATGGTGGTTAAAGCATTTAACTGCTTTTTCGCCCATGGATTGTATACTAATGACTATTGATAGATGCACATGAATATTGTTAGATCATGATGTATTTAACGTCTGATTGAACATTTTTATTTTGTGATGCGTTTTATGTTTTTTCAGAGGACACATCGCATAGGACTCTGTCCCGTTCGTGCCACACCGTTTTTGGCTTTTTGCCATGTAATTCAGTATCTGTGTATGCTGTCGTTAAATTTATAATTAAGTCCAAAATAAAGTTGTCAAACAAACAAACAATTCAATGAGAATATCGCAGATTCACCTGACGATAAGGTAGGTACACTTGTGACTAACACTGTGATGGTCCTTGAGCGAGAACACTTTCTCCCCACCTCTCCCCTTCACTCTTGATATCAGCGTGATGTTGGTGTTGTACTGAATGTTGAGCTTTAGTTTCGTAGCGTAGGCATTAAAGTACCTTACCTGAAACACAGTACATAACAATTTGGTCAACTTGAGTAGCCGAGCTTAGTGAGTTTTGAACAAGAGAGACTAGTATAGAGACTTTGCCTCCTTGCTATGGGGATGCAGGTTGGCGCAGTGGTAAAACACTCGCCTCTCACCGCTGCGGACCCGGGTTCGATTCCCGGATCGGGCACCGTAGTTGAGTTAGGTTTGTTGTTGATTCGTTATCTGCATTCGAGAGTTTTTTCTCCGGGTTCTCCGGTTTTCCTCCCTCTGTAAAAATCAACCGTGAGTCGAGTGTAGTGTGTCCAAAACAGTTAATGTAGTGGGGAGTGTGTGAGGAGTAAAAGCAGGCCCCCGTCAGCTTTAAGCTGTAATACTCAACCTGCTATAACAAATAAAATATGCACCCTAGTTGACTAACTAGGGTGCATGCCGAACTGACGCGCAAATTGGCGGGATTTTGTTCGTCACTGACGCTATATTGATTTTGTGGCAGTCAATTTTTCGTGTTTGGAGTGAATTTTATACCCTGAGTGTTCAAAACGTAAACTACACTGTTCAAAACATGTTATTTCTTAGTTTCAGAAGGAAATGGTCTGAATATTTGAAGCTAATAATCCTTGCCATGAAACTCTTATTCTTCGCAGAAAACAAGAAGGCACTCGCAATTTCTTTCAATTTCCGCCAATTTTATATATGCTGCTATCGTCCCTAGTCCCCGCGCGTCACGTTATTCAGCTCAGTTAGGAAGTCTCAGATGGGGTCTGGGGACGAGAAAAGAGAGGGAGGGGAGGGAGTTCTCCCGCGTCCATTTCTTCACAGGGAGACTTAAAGTGACCGATGGAGACTGCACTGCGGGGCAAGCGGCTGTACAACGGCCAATGGGGAGGGGGAGGAATGTCCATTATCCCCCGTGCGTACAGTGAGATGTGAGCAAGATGCTTCGTGAAAAATAAACATAATAAGGGAGTAACATGCCTTTTGGTTTCACTCAATCGAAAACGGCTCTAATAATAACGGATTGAACATTGACTCCATTGTACTAACCACACTCATATATTGTCAACTGCGTGGCAGTACAAGCAGTCTGTAACTTCACTGACAGGATATCAGTAATTTTTAAAGCGCCTATATATAAATATGGCCATTATCAATATTATTTTCAAGGAGGCGGCGTGGCCGAGCGAACTCACAATCCAGAGAACCGGAGTTCGATTCCCCGTGCGCTCGACCACGTTTGTAATTAACCAGTCGATTTATCTCCACGTCGACTGGGATTCTTATTCTGTGTAGGTTATGCTGCAGTTAAGCTGATGCTGCAGTTAAACGCACAGCCGTGTAAATAAGATTATTATGCGCAACACCATGACATAGCCCCTTTAAGAACTTGATTGGCTCAGTGATAATTACAAATCATTTTTCACAGCCAATAGAAAAGCTAAGCAAACGCAAAATCAAACGAATCACCTATTACTTCCGACTATCATTCGGAAACTATTCTAACGTATTAGATACAAACACAATACCAGCTCGTCTGCGTCAGGGTAGAACTGGTGCGAGTAGTGACGCATCAGTAGTGACTCGTCGTCGCTGATCAACGAGTTCCAGTCGTGACGAAGATTGAACTCTTTGTTCATTCGTCCTGCATAGAAATCATATCAAGGTAGCAATCACACAGCGGCAAAACGTCACGCGCATGCGCTTTGATGAGCCCAGCGCTTGCGCGTGCCGCCAGTTTCCCGCCGAAAGTGAAAGAAAATGAAGGCAATGACCCCTGTTTCTAATTTTAGGTACATATGTGAAATGTTTCGTAAAAAAACTAATTTAAAGCTAAGCCTTAATAGGGTTTAATATTTTCTTAATTTTCTTTAATTCACTGTGAGTTATTTACTGCAAACGTTTAAGCCCTCAGAAACTTGTATTTGAACCCCAGAGCCTTCAGTCTTTCGGCCAGCGGAGCTGTTTTACCGCGGTGTGGCCCACACAGCGGTCAAACGTCTGCGCATGCGTCAAAAGTCTTGCAACAACAACATATTCCAAAACAAATTCAAAGCGAGCCGGCGGCCGTTACTGTTCACACACTCGTTTTCAAACCTTGAGAACTTTTTTTGGTAAATTACGAAAAAAATTGGTAAACTCACAGTTTGAAGTTTGTTCAATTTCTCGTCGACTGTGAAAATAAAAAGCTTAACTTTCACGTATTTTTCTTAACTTTTTGGGGTAGAAGTTCACTGTAATATGTTTTAAGATTAATTTTGCGCTGGAAATTCGCGCGGCCGCCCACCAGACTGACCGTAATACGCACGCGCAGACGTTTGACAACTGTGTGGGTGTGGCCGGCATTAGGTCTTTTGCAGGAAAAAGTTACGTGGTGATATATCACATCAAAAACGAACGAATAGCGCTCGTGATCCCATGCGAAAGGCTTTTCTGGATGGCAACTGAAACAATCTTCAAAAACGCAGTTTTAGAAAGATCGACAATCGATTGGAGGTGGAAAATTGCATTTACAAACAGGTTTAGCTAATAACAACACCGATCTCATACAAGTACATTTAAGTAAAATGAAGTCCGATATACTTTGCCACCCAGTAGTACAACCACGCGATTATATCCTGCAAAAAGGCCATTGCATATGTCCTGTAACATTGTGCAAAATTTTAGTACCCTGCCAGCGGCTAATTTGTTTTCACATTTTGACCGCGTGCCACAGGTAGCCCAATCCGAAAACAAATTAGCAAAAACCACCCATAAGAGCCGCTAGCAGGCTACAATTTTAGAGGTGGACACATAAAGCAATTTTGCTATTGCATGCCTGTAATACTGGACGAAATGTTGTGTCTCCGTCAGCCGCTGCAACCAGTGAAGAGATCACAGGACGGTTACGGAACGGCCGTGATCTGATCACTGGAAGGTTACGACACGGCCGTGATCTGATCACTGGGTGGTTACGGAACGGACGTGATCTGATCACTGGGTGGTTACGACACGACCGTGATCTGATCACTGGGTGGTTACGGCACGGCCGTGATCTGGTAACTGGGTGGTTACGGCACGGCCGTGATCTGATCACTGGAAGGTTACGACACGGCCGTGATCTGATCACTGGGTGGTTACGGCACGGCCGTGATCTGATCAGTGGGTAGTTACGACACGACCGTGATCTGATTACTGGACGGTTACGACACGGCCGTGATCTGTATTGGATTGCCACAACCTTTTTCACATTGATACTAAGTCCATATTGCCGCACTTACAACCGGAGCAACTGACCTCCTCGGAACCTGGAATAGTACTGGCTATCCAAGCAATAGCCTTCCCTGAAACAATAAAACCCTAACCCTAAAACAATGGAATTCTTTGTCAGTGCAATCCAAATGGGCCGTCCAATAAAATGCAAGGTTTTGAGAGGTGAAGGGGTCCAGAACCGATTTTACGAGAAAAAAGCTCCAAAACCCGGATTTCCAACTTATTGTGAACACCAACCAGGATTTTCTCCCTGGTTGATTATTTTGAATCGTCTATAACCCGGAATTCGACAGATTTTTACGAAAAACCCAAACCAGGAAATCGAAATTATTAGGTATACGTCCTGATTCAAACCCGGACCCGGTAGCACGTCGCACATATGTTACACGTCATAAACGAGAATTCCCCCTCAGGGAACGTACATCTCCACATGCTCATACTGAACCCACTCCAGTTGGAACATTAGTTTGATTATATTATTTACCTGTGTATCGTTTGTTGATAGAGATCAGTGTCCTGTGACGGGGATACTTGACAAAGAACGACCCTACAGTATCAGTTGAGGGACGGTGAGTATGTAAGATTATCAGCCTTTCGCTCGGGGGCATGGGATTTATTCACTGAGAGCGGCACCCGAGGTGAAAAAATCCCATATCCCTCAGCGGAGGGCTGATAATATGCTTATTTTTCACAATGGCGAGGTTTTCTCGTTGCACGCAATAACAATATATATCTCTTTTCATAAATCATTAGGAAGCATTGTTTGCCTGGTTTATTGTTGTATGAAATTACCGTTCATAGGGCTTATCGTTATCGTTTTTCGACCAATGAAGCTTATAGTGTAGTGGATAGGATAGACGACGGATAACCAAGAGATCGAGTTCGATTCCGCTCATGCCGTTTGTTCATGTTCTCAGTTAAATATTTATTTATCCGCACGCAAAGAGTAAGTAGAACTTAGTCACTGAGTGACTAGGAAAGTGTTAGGAGAGTTCCCGGCTCTGCCTGGTCAGGGGTTACGAGATATACTCCCCCGAAATGAACAAAGAAAACCGAGCCATGTAAAAAATAGGATAACATATGGCAATATCAACACAGCAACAACAACAATAACAACAACAACAATAACAAAATTAAAGTATTTTGTACATTGAGTACTAATTACTAAAACTGATATATATAGATATACTAAATATACTAAATAGAAATATTAAGTAAGAAAACTAATAATACGAAAGAATGTGATTCTAATGAAATTGATAAAGTTATATGGTAAGTCATTGAATTCATAAAAATACCATGTAGTTTTTTCTGTCTCGAAAAATGTATTTATAAAACTGAAATGAAACAATAAAATGGAAAATATGACAATACTGCCAATGCCTATCACCAAGAGAGTACAAGTAAGGGAGGGATTCTACAGTACACGCGCTTCTGCGATGATAATGTCCAATAAAATCTATTTTTAGTAACCGGAAGCAGCTGAAAGTGCGCGAGCGCGCGACAATCTCATGGCGGCAAAATATTTTCGCGCCCTTTCGCACCATTGTTGTCGTGCGCTTGCGCACTTTGCTTCAGCTACTTCCGGTTACTTAAAATAGATTATCATCTCACACTCTTGCCACCACCCCACTCCCCTCCTCAACACCCACCTGCAATGCCGTTACGTTCAAAGATGACGTAATCTCTACCTGCTCTCTTGAGAAAGAATCCCATTTGAAGCCCTATGTAAGAAAATTAAGAGCAGTAAGAGTAAAAGTGATACTTTGTGCCTATAAACATTACAATTGTTAGGCTAATGTGCCAACCATGATTTCAAAAGGCCGCTTTCATACCCCAACTCTCCAGGTTTATGCGGGAGACTCCAGATTTTGGACCTCATCTCCCGGTCTCCCGGATAGAGCCTCAAATCTCCCGATTTTTAGCCATTTTATGGATTTCTTTAAATAATCTTTCTACCAAAAAGCTTGAAACTAATTGTTCCGAGAACTTTCGGAAAGTCTTCGGAACACAATCGGGGTATCGTCGGAAAAATTCGGAAATCATTACGTCATAACGAAGCCTCAACCAACATTCTCCAGATTTTAGAACTCCGGGGGTTGGCAGGTATGCGCTTTGTGTCAGGAACCACTGGATCTCTGGTTGGCACATTACTTTCTGTTCGTTTTGAGTATGTGTAACGATATATCAACAATACATTTTTATCGACCTTTGTCACGCAGCGCGGACAATATAAAATCTTGGTATAAAACCAGTATTCATGGCCTCGGTTAAACAGGTTAAACAGGTTAAACATGGTTGAGAACGAGGCTGGGCGGGCAGGAACAATGGATTTATTCCAACGGTGTAGTTATTTTAATAACGTTTTTTAAAAAGTGCATTGCTAAGTGTATATTCGCTCCTAGTTGTGTGCCAGTGTTATTTTACGGTCAAATTTACTCTGTTGTCATCTTGTTGAATAGACTACGAGACTGCCTCGTACCATGGATCGTAAAAGGACCCAGCCGCGTTTGGGGAGATGTAGCGCAATTAAGGTAGTACGTAGACTGCGAACAGTCCCTCCTTTTCCCTCCAAATTACTATCAATGGAGGGAAAAGGAGGGACTGTTCGCAGTCTAGGTAGTACGGGAAGGACTTGATTCACCCTTCCTTTGGTCTGTACGCGCCTTCTTCATCGTCCCGGCCGAACAAAAGGGCTCGTAATTAAATGAACGCAGCTCGCATGTTAGTGAGAATATTTGCTATTTCAAGGACCGAATCTAGCATTAACGCAAAACCCCGCGCGAAACGTGGGATGGGCGAAACACTCCGGAAATACCAAGCTATAAAGGTATTTTCAAGTTGAGGTATTTAGGGTATGTTATGGAATAGTTAATTATAATAATAACAAGAGCCCATCTGGGCTTTCACTCGGGCCACATGAGATTGAAGATGAAATACACTTTCATTTGAAATCTCTTAGTAATAACCAAAGGGAATAATTATTAGCTGAATTTAGCAGTCTTTTGGAGTGGCCGGTAGCGCGGTGACTTTCATAAAATTTCTCTGCTCCCCTAGTAAATATGTAATTTAATATTTTTGTTTTTCTCGTATGTTGACCTTTTAATTTAAACAGTTTAACACACTGCATTTGAGCAGGCATATATTCATTGTTTTGAACCCGAGAATTAACCGTACTACCGTACTTCATGGTCCCTTTCTTTAGTAGTGGGTTGTCGGTCAGGTAATTATAAACTCTCGTCATTTAGCACAGAAAATGTATTCTGATGAATAGGGATCGGGTTGTCGTGAAGAATCTAAAGAATTCCGTCTCTTCCGGTTTGAATTTGACTCATGTGTATGTTGCTTTTGGAGTTTCAAGGATATGTTGATCCAAAACTACAGGCTCTTGGGGTTTTTCATTGACTTGTGAACTTGCAGGCTCTGTAATTTGTTTTGTTTTCTTAGTATAACATAAAGTGTTGAACATGTTCATTTTCTCAAGCATGTCGCGCATGACCTCTGTTTCTTCACCCCCATCTGTAATCTGGGAAACTCGATCTTTTCCCATGCCTTGGCACATAACTATTCCTGTTGTGGATGATTATAAGTAAAATCCTTCGACAGCTTGTACCGTTTCCGCTAGGTCAATATCCTCGCTGGAACGAAATAACTTTATCTCAAAACTCTCTGATCCAACTTACGGTAAATTTAAATCTCTGACAGTTTTTAAGAGACTCATAATATTGGTCTTGAAGTGCCTTCACCCAAAATAAGATGTTCTTCTCGGATGTTTTAAATGCAGCACAGCGAGCCGATGGCTTATAGATTCCAATATCTATTTCTTCGAATTTTAGCTTTCCGGATCCTGGCCCCTTTGCTTCAGGTCGTCGTACGTGTCGTATATAAAAGCACTGGCCATCTGGGTAAAAAACGCGGTCCTTCGGCTCCGACAATAGCGCCAGTTGCAATATCCTGAGCCTGTTGGAAGGCTTTCGCATGAGTGAAGTTAAATAAAACATTAAACTGGCTTACATTTGAGAGATGAGACTCCAAGTTACAGAGAAAGTTGCTCGCGGATTCCGCCATCTTGCTTTACTGTATTAAATTATGTAAATAAATTAACCTGGCGATTGTTGCGTGACCAGCACAGTGCGATCTGATTGGTGTGAATTTGACCTTTAACGCATGCGCTGAACGCTTGCTACACGGAATAAAAAAAATAAAAAAAATAACGACTTGCATTTTAAGACTCGGTGCTGCAGCCCGAGTAATAATAATGGCTGATATTTATATAGCGCCATATCACCACAGTCTCATGGCGCTTTACTAATTAGACATCCTGTCAGTGAAGTTAGTTACAGACTGCTGGCGGCGCTGTTAGCTGCCACGCAGTTTTCAATTTTTGAGTGTGTGGTTAGTGCAATGGCCAGGCTGCTGTACCGGGTGACAATCCCCTGCTCTTTTTCGAGTAACACAGCACTGAGGTTCTTTCACGTCCGGTCCTTGAAATACCGATTAGAAGTTGAAGGAGACAAGGGCAACGACTCAGTATACGTCCCTGCCCAAGGACGCGGCCAGAATTCGAACTCCCGACCTGCCGCACTCTAGACTGAGCTAACCAGTTTTATCGTTGTTAAAGTGTAGATCCTGCCACGGCGCAGCTGGGTGGGGGCTAATATATAACAGGTCATGAAGAGTATGTAATACTTAATGGAAGTAGAAATGTCGTGACCTTAGTGCAGTGGTGTATTTAATTATAAAAGTCCAAGCTTTTAGCCGTCACGACTAATTGAATTTGACATGTTGGACAACGTTTGGAATAATACCCGCTGAATATTTGTTTCCCTCTCGACGTTTTTGTGGGTTGGCGAGTTGATATTCAGATCCCGAGATTCAAATTCCTTTATTCAAAAAATTTGTGAAACACAACTTTTCGAAACAAGTTCGAGCAAAGGTTGGGGAATACTCTTCGACATTCATATTCACAAGCTAAGAGAACAACTAATCCCCTATGGTGGTACGAGAACATTCCTTGTGAATTAATTTAGAACGGATTTCGTATCATGCATGGTAGGCAAGTTAGGGCAATGACTTACGGCACGGCGTGACATTGAAATGGTTTGTCATTGTTTTTATCTTTCTAATCTAATCAAATTACAGAGTTCCTGTACAGTACAGTAAGTAACAGTACAGTTACAACAAGGCAACGAGCATGCCGTATATTTGGGCCACTCATACGAAATCCGCTCTATAAGTATACAGTCGCAGCCAGTACACTTAGCAAACAACTGCTCATTTATACTCATACCGACCTCCTGGACCTGCGCCAAGGATGCAATATTCGTGGTAATCGTCACCAAGGGTTTTTTGCAACTGTAGAGCAACACAGAGAACCAGAAGTCCTGCTAAAACTCTCATCTTCAGATCATACAGTGATCATACCTTGCTTCGATTGCTATACCGCTGCATTCTTTCTTATGTAAAGTATTGTTCGTATTGATTACTTAAGATAGACCGATATTTATTCTAATTTGATTCAGTTTTAAATTAAAATGTAGACTTCTGTTCATTAAATAAGTATCATGTTAAAGAGTGAATAATACGGAGCCCTGTAAGGGCCATCCACAAACACAAATTTTATGAAAGAACATTTATTATCGCGCGATAAAGTGTTACTATCGCGCGATACAGTGTTACTATTGCGTGATAATGTGTATTACCCGTACGAAAAAATCAGGCCTAAGAGGAGCCTGAAACTGGCCTGACATTTTAGCCTTAACATAGCCAAAATAAAGCCTGATCCAAGCCTTAAAAGATAAGCTGAAAAGTAACCTAACAGAACCTCGTGTTTACCTTAAAATCAAACCTTAACTTTAGGAGGGATTAAGGCTTCGAAGCCTGAAATTTGTCAGGCCTGAAATTAATCTGCGATCTCAGGTCTGATTATAAGGCCTTAAACTAGTTCAAAAATATGGCCTGCATTCCCACTCCCGCGATCAGATTACATGTGTTGATATGTTAGTGACTTATTACAAATATGGCATAGAATATGCGTACCGTATCACGTACCTAAGCTACGAAAAACATAGCAATCTTTGCGCTTCCTTCGATCGGATTACTGAGCTAGCGTATAAGTTACTTGTGCAGTTAGCCAAAAAGCCAACCGGCCGAATAATATGCTAAGACTGCTACTATTATACAAGTCACAACAGCTAGTCAAGTTCACATTAATAACAGTGTAGAAACCATGCAGTCTTATCGCCAACGGATCCCGCTTCACTGTATTTGGAGTATGGTGAGGAGTTGAGGGACGCATGACTGCCAGTGACGTTACCAGAAAATTGGAGGTAAGTGCAGTAATTTAGACCCTGCAGCGTTTCCATTCCAGCTCGTACGGTAGTCTGTACTTCGATCTACATATTTTAAGTCGGTGATTTTTCTTTTCTCTTTTTGCTTATTATTACTGTGTCACCGCACCGGTCGTGTTTTTTTTTCATCATCGGCCACTGGCTGACGCTTCCTCCCCTTTTATGGTGATAAAGTGTTCTCCTGTTCCTTGCTCTCCTAGCGCATAGCTGAAGTAAAGTCGTTCCCTTTCTACTCTCAAGATTACCACCATGTTCTGAACTGTTCTTTTCGTTGGCCATCTGATTTGCGGCGTGGTTTCATTTGCGACAGTTCCAGATCACTCCTACTCCTAGCAATTTTTGGGGATGGATGCATGTTGCCTTCCACTACCCATTCTTGTATTTGCGACGTTCTACTACATTGTATCTCTGCATACTGTGCTCCAACAGGTTATTTGAGCCTAAAAATATTGGTAGTATTATAAAGTAGCTGGATTAAGATGAATGTATACGGTAAACAGAGCAGTCATGAAGGTTAGCGTACCCTACAACTTGTGATTCTATTTTTAGAGGGGAGTTTTCTAATTGTCGCGTAATATTTTAAAAAAGCGCCAGAAACTAGCTCTGACTAGATCATTCTACAGACTATATAATAATGTGAATTCCGATTCTCGCTTAAGAATTTTATTAGTCACAGACAAACACAAATAACAAACTATCATAAAGAATTGTTTTAGCATGGGACAAAGTCAGTTTCTTGCTTTTCTTTGTAAATTCAGTCAGCCACTGAACCGACTGAAGGGAGTTTGCATGTGTTACATATTCAGGTCTAGCCTTAAACTAGATTTTTGTTTTAAATTTTTGTTTTGGATTAACACTCCAATTTAACTTTCACCATTTAAAAAGCAACACTGAATATCGTGAAATCTTTGCTAATTAAAATCCATTTTAGCTCCGCGACACAAAACTCAGTCTTTAGCGGTTTTGTAAAATATCTCCTCTTTATAATATAATACGTAAAGTTATGCTTAACTCAAGTCACTGCTTTCATATATTATATTCTGTTGTTTTGTTTTGTTTTATTTTCGAAATGTTGATAGACCTAAGAAATCGGTGATCTTTGACCTTGTTACACGCCAATGCAACAAACATGCACGTTAGGATGAAACGTGATAGGTGTACACGTATAATGTAACATCTCGTTTGATATACTTCGAATAAAGGCGGCAAATTCGAGAGACCAACGACAATTTTTGGAAAATTATAAAAGATATTAAGTGTTCTTTTTAAACGTACACAAATAAGAACCCGTATATCAAAGAACCCCCAATAAAAATAATCACCTACCTTTGCCTCCCGGCCCGTAACAAGGACAACTCCATATTATGTCTTTGCTTCTCGCCTTTTGCATTTTTCCAGTTTACTTCCCGACTTCTGCTCCGTTTTCAAATGGTCCAAGTACGTAAACTACTGATGCATCGGGATTTCAGCATTCATGCTCCAAACAGAATCGAAATATATATATATGCGTGCATCATAGAAGAATTCAGATAACTCCACTTCTATAAATCCACGAACCTATATATTGCACTGGTGCTCCATTGGAATCAGATTGATGATGAATAGATCATGAGCCAACGAGAGCTTTGCATATCTCACGCGATCGCAAAATAGTCACGCAAAAACGGGAATTATGATACCCTTTAATGCCATGCATGCCATTCAGTAATGTAACTCTTTTATTGTTTTACGGTATCTAAACATCATGTACGTACATAACTGCACGCAATTCAACCTTGCCACGCAGTGAGTGAACCTCATCATAAAGCTTTATACATACTGTGACAAATGTAGCAAAAACTGTACAAATGTAAAATGGCCGAGAGAAAAAGGTGAAGGGCGTTCACATATAAACTTGACCTCACAACTTGATGGCTCCAGGGAAGAGGCTAGATAATTTGTACCTGTAAAGAGGAAGCTTTGGCAGCGAGTTACAGGAAATGGACAAAGCGGGCCCGATCTCTTGATAAATTTAATGACTGGGGACCTAGGCAAGGATATGTCGACAGACCGTTTAGAATCTCAATATATTAGCGCGGAGGAAGAAATTTACACGGATATGCCTAACGATGTACAGCACAGATTTCAAAGGAAAAAGAAAGGAAAAGATAACATAATATGTAGGGGCGACTGACTTCTTGTGGACAAGGGATTTTACATAATTTCGGGAAATAAATATACTTCCTCTCTTAAACACCGACGGCGTACGCTATATACGTGGCTTGAGTTTGGTTACTTTTTAGGCCTCCTTTCTCTCCTGTATTCCCTCTTGGATGACAACGTCTTGTTAGGCTTAATTCAGGCCATATTTCAGGCCTGATTCAGGCGTAAACTTTTTAAGGCTTCCTTCACAAGCCTTAAATTTCAGGACAAAAATCGTGTTAGGTTTGTGTTAGGTCTCATTCATGCTACAAGTAAGTAAATCAGGTCAGATTCAGGTCAGATTATGGCTTTGTCAGGTCTGTTTTTTTCGTACGGGTAGACAACATGGCAGCGAACACGCTTCGTGATAATGCTCTTCTCCTTTATATGTTTCTCTTACTTCCGACAACGAATTTGGCTTTACCTGAATACTTACCGGCGATTCAAAATGATATTGAAAATAACAGGGATGCATTAGTCGAGAAATACTAGCCATCTAAATGCCATATCTGCCATATGAACCCAGGGGGGGGGGGGGGGGGTACTTACATGAAAAATGGGTATGTATGTGAGGCCAAGAGGCTCAAACCCTGACGTTTGACCCAATCCGAGCTGCAAAACCCTGATTGCCCCCCTTTTTGGGGAAAAAAACCCTGATTGCCCCTTCTTTAAATTGTTTTCAAAACACGGTCGGATATATATCCCGGCCGGTATACCGCGTACCGGGATTGCATGCAAAATACGGAACATTTCAAGTCGGGACGTGTCATTGGATAAACAAATCAGCAGATGAAGTACATAGATAAGTACTGAAGTACGAATTAGCGGCGTTGTAACAGGGTTTTGGTTCCTACCTGATTTGGTTCCTGGTGGAACCAAATCCCTAGGGTTTTCGTTCCGGGCGGAACCGTATTCCTAGGATTTTGCATTAATGAGGCCTATTTCAGCTAGGGATGTGGTTCCTCTCTGGGGTTTTGGTTCCAATATTTTCTTTTAAGCAAAACAACCACCAACATAGTCACCGACACAAAACAAACATCACCCCACGTGACTTTTAGCAAAATCGTTTATATCTTGCCTAGCTTTACCAAAACAACAACCAAACTGCTGTCACATAGTCACAGACACAAAACAAACATCACCTGTCCCTTTGAGTGGTGTTACGTCATCAGTCACGTGACTTTTAACACATCGCTTTATATCTTGCCTCGGTTTAGTAAAACAACAACCAAACTGCTGTCACATAGTCACAGACACAAAACAAACATCACCTGTCCCTTTGAGTGGTGTTACGTCATCAGTCACGTGACTTTTAGCAAATCGCTTTATATCTTGCCTCGGTTTAGTAAAACAACAACCAAACTGCTGTCACATAGTCACAGACAGAAAACAAACATCACCCGACCCTTTGGATAGTGTGACGTCATCAGTCACGTGACTTTTAGCAAAATCGTTTATATATTGCCTAGGTTTAGCAAAACAACAACCAAACTGCTGTCACATAGTCACAGACACAAAACAAACATCACCCGACCCTTTGGATAGTGTGACGTCATCAGTCACGTGACTTTTAGCAAAATTGTTTATATCTTCCCTCGGTTTAGCAAAACAACAGCCAAACAAGTGTAACAAGTCACAGACAAAAAACAAACATCACCCGTCCCTTTAGCAGAAAGGAGGGCATTCTGGATACGTTTTTAGACCGATGTTCAGGATTTTTTTTCGATATTTTAATTTGATTTGAGGAAGAATATTTTGCGAAGACGGAAATATTTTGGTATTTCCAATATGATTGTGAGACTTCACTTCTAAGGCTATGAAAACATTCAATTTAAAATCAACGTTAAGCGGTTGTGATTAGCACAAACTGGATGTAAACGGAAATGTGCCGCGGCAGCTGGAGTGACTGCTCTCAATGCTTTCTAACAGTAACATTCATATTATCTGCCGTGATCAGTATGTTTGTCAGTGTTGATTTCACGCCATGCCACTCAGACACACAGTACCGTCTGGCGTCGCGACTAGGAGTGTACAAGGGCCTCTGCAAACGATTTTTGACAAAATAAATTTGTATAACTCGCGCGGTATCAGCGATGTGTTGAAGTTTTATTTCTCCCACGCGTTTTGTTTGATTACTACAAACTTTTTCAGGGAGTACTGAACTAACGTTAATCCAACCTCAAAAATATTTTTTTAGCGTATTTATTTATCTACGGGACTCTCCTGCCTCAGGCGTACGCATGTATAACCACATATTTTCGTAGCACGTTTGCTATAGGCCCTGTTCAGCCCGTTTATTAGTTCAGTACTCCCTGAATAAGTTTGTATATATTTATCAAACGAAACGCTTGGGAGAAATACAACTACGATATAACGCTGATAGGCGTGTGCTGATCACTGGATTATCAGATAAAAAGTAAAAAATATATATTATTATAAAAAAATTGCGTTGGCTTTGTGTCGTACTACTGTATCAACCATCTGAACCACGGGGTGTTAGAAAATTCTTAACTCAGAAGTGGGAAATTTTAATTCAAAAGTCGGAAGTCCCTTCTCGGCTCAGTTTCGTAATGATCTAGAGGAGAGCGTAAGCAGTCGGACACATTTTTATTAGGTAGCAAAACCCTATCTGTTCGAATGTTAGCCGAAACGTTTAGCAATCTAAGACCGCCGGGAACAAATTTGCCTTTCAGGAATTTCGCAGAGAACTTTTGCCGCCGTGCTGCTAAGATTTCAGATGTAGTTTCTGAGCAAAGGAGGAGGCTAGATGAAGTTACCCGGCTTGGTATATAACCTGATATAAAGTGTTACTGAGATACAGCGATACGAAGATCTCAAATGGCCCCCACTACTGAAATACAGGTGTCACTGCATTTAATGAGGACTGTTGTCTGGGTTCGTGACGTCTGTTTTCTCAACCATGCTGAAAGATAATACCGTTGATTCACGAATTAACGTCGATCACGCCACGCCGGGCTGAATGCATGCAAGAGCTCAAGTGACCCAGACAACAGTCCGTTTCATACTGGATCTACGATTAATCGAGGTTCTCATTAAATGCAGTGAAACCTGTATTTAGCGTGGGCCATCTAGTATATTTAGCGTCCGCTTAAGAAATAGATCTTCGTATCACTGTATCACCATATCTTGGTAACTTTATATACCAAGCCCTGTCTACCCGGCTTTCTTGATGTATGGAGCAATTTACAGGTCTAGGTAGGAACGGCAAAGCCTGTGCTCTTCCTGTTTTCACCAGGCTAGGAGAGGGCTTTTTTACATGCTGGAAAAGGGTGCGATGCTATTATTATTAGACGTCTTATAAGACATATAAGACGTTTTATCTACAGGACACGACTATAGCAGAAGATACTGTTAATCGTTAAGATGGTAAATATCGAGATTGCATGGTGTAACATGAGAATAGCTATTCAAAGTATGCTCAACGATAAGACTTACGCCGGCCGCAGTAAAGCGGTTCCTTCTGATCTAGCTATAGTTCGACGTTCAAAACGGGCGTACATGTAAGTTCCGCTCAAGACTGCTTATTTGATTGCCGAAATATTTTTGCCTACGTACTTTTTACCTGAAATAAAAATATATTAGTAGTTAATGTTGCTAGTGTTTACTTGTGTTCTCCTTTTTTGCTGGAAAGTTAGCGTGAAGCAAAAGTTGAGGTGATATGTGATAAACATCTAAAGTAAACTTCCTTTTTTTTACTTCACGGAAACAGAGGTAATTTAAAACGTTTGCAATATAAAGAATGCGTACTGAAGTCCGTGAGACAGTCAGTCATATACACGCGAACACGCGAACTAGAGTTAAATAAAGCTATTCCCAACCAGAAAAGAGAAACGTTTAGCGTAGGTAACACCCTCGAGAATGAATGCCGAGGAGTATGAGAACATCGTTAACTACCTGAGAAATGGTAGTTATCCAAGTGGTGTAGACTTCGGGAACGGAAAGAAGAGAGCGCTCCGAAAGAATGCTTGCAACTTGATTTCGCCATTGAGGGACGCCTACTTTATTATACTAAAGAAGTGGACGAGTTATGCGACTCTGCATAATTTGGTGTAGTTGGTAATTAAGGTAGATACTTAAAGTGAAAATTATCGTTTTAGCCTCACTTGAATGTCTTAACCAGGCCTTAACGTAATTGAGTTAGTTGTTTCAGCCCTTTGCGGTATTTTTAAGAGCAAATGGAATGTTACTCAATACATTTGTCTTCATCATTGTAACACTGCTTTCCTTTTCAATTATTTTCCTTGCCTTCGTTTATTCTAGCTAATTCCCAATACGTACAGGGGCGTCGCCAAGAGTTCCGCAGAAGGGGGTTTCCCAGGGGGGGATTCCAAGTCTGGCGATCCATCATGTTACAGAGTTTTTTACCCTTTGGAAATCACGAAGGGGGGAACCCATATTGATCGACTTATCTTTTCTGCATGGTTTACATCAATACGTAAATGACGTCATCAAGAGACTATACGATGGAACCTGCCCCTGGCTACGCCCCTGACGTACTAACCCAATGGGTCGGGTGATGTTTGCTTTGTGTCTGTGACTATGTGACAGCAGTTTGGTTGTTGTTTTGCTAAACCGAGGCAAGATATAAAGCGATTTCCTAAAAGTCACGTGACTGATGACGTCACACCACTCAAAGGGACGGGTGATGTTTGTTTTGTGTCTGTGACTATGTGACAGCAGTTTGGTTGTTGTTTTGCTAAACCGAGGCAAGATATAAAGCGATTTGCTAAAAGTCACGTGACTGATGACGTCACACCACTCAAAGGGACGGGTGATGTTTGCTTTGTGTCTGTGACTATGTGACATCAGTTTGGTTGTTGTTTTGCTAAACCGAGGCAAGATATAAACGATTTTGCTAAACGTCACGTGACTGATGACTTCACACAGCTAATAAGGAAGGGTGATCTTAAATTTTGTTTTATGTGGGTATGGTTCTCCATGTGCAGTTTGCACAATGGTTATGAACTGCACTGCAACCCTAGGGATTTAGTTCCGACCGGAACGAAAAAGCTAGCCTTTTGATATGTCGGAACCAAAACCCTGAAATATGATGACCCCGGAACCATATCCCCAAAGGGGAACCAAAACCCTAGGGAAATAGTTCCGGCCGGAACCATTTCCCTGGCCGGAACCAATCCGCTGTTACAGCGTCACGACGTATGGGAACATGTGGGCAGGCGATCAAAATGCGGCAACAGAATGTCTTTTTTTGACATAGTAGCTAAAAAAAACTGAACCCTAACTGCCTAAAAAATACTGAACCCCGACCCTGACTGCACCCAAATTATACTCAAATCCTGACCCTGATCTGCCGAAATCAGGTCAAAACCCTGACCCTACCTGCCCAAACCGAGCTCAAAACCCTGACCCACCCCCGCGGCACATACATAATACGTCACAAACAGGAGTACCCGGGCATATGAAGTTAGGCCCTGGTGCAAAATAATGCCTGCGCTTTAATCTGTCTCGGCCGTCTTTCAACTCCTTCAGTTTCCTTGCTATTAAAATTTAATACTAGCGAATGTTTGTTCCTAAACAAGTGGTGATATTGCCTGTAGCCTAGACAGCTTCCACTTCCCTGGAGTTCCATTTCTATGGCGTCCCAATTATTTCATCTGGACTACTGTAGTCCTTTCTCCTTCGTAAATTCTTGATGGCGTTAATTCAGGCCTAGATTAAAGTATTTCTCGACTAATGCATCCCTGTTATTTTCAATATCATTTTGAATCGCCGGTAAGTACTCAGGTAAAGCCAAATTCGTTGTCGGAATTAAGAGAAACATATATATAGAGAAGAGCATTATCACGTAGCGTGTGTCTAGCTAAGTAATGTACCGTATTTTAAAATAACACATTATCGCGCGATATTAAAACAAAGGATCGTAATTTTTTTCGTAATGGATCAAATGCATGCGATCATCAATTAATCTACTCTCTGATTGGCCAGTTTCTTTAAGTTGGCCCAGTTCGAGTAGCCAGACAGTACATGGCTATCAGGCGCCAAACGTTTCAAAATTAAATTTTCATACACATATAACAGATATTCATACATGTATTAAAATCCATACACGTACAAAAATCCTTACATGTGAAAATTCCATACATGTATCAAAAAATTAAATATGTATAGAAAATATATCCATACATGTATAAAAATACATATATGTACAAAAAGATATACATGTAAAGAAATTCATACATGTAGAGAAATTCATACATGTACCGAAATTCGTACATGTACAGAAATCCATACATGTACCGAAATCCATACATGTACTTCAGAAATTCATACATGTACAGAAATCCGTACATATACGGAACTTCATACATGTAAGGAAATTCATACATGTACAGAAATTCATACATGTACGTAAATCCATACATGTACAGAAATTCATACATGTAATTATAGAATTCCATACATGTACAGAAATTCATACATGTAATTATAGAAACTCATACATGTAATTAAATGGGCCATCTCACCCACAGTGCTTCGCGTGCTTTGTTATTGTTTATTATTGTTTATAATATATACACGATAGTACGCGCGCTCTGATTGGCTAAGAAGCCATGTTTTATCAGAGTATATAACATGGTTAGCCGTGTTATATAGTTTTCAACTGGCGTTTTCCTTTCATCGCGCGCGTAAATCTATATTATAAAACAGATAAAGAAGCCTTAAATCCATGTTTTATACTATCATAAAACACTCTGGTCATTTGAGAACACTCTAGAAATATTGAAAGCACGCGCCTTCGGCTTGTGCTTTAACATTTCTCTCATGTTCTCAAATGCCCATCGTGTTTTATGATAGTATAAAACATGGCTAAGGCTTCTTTATTTGTTAATTTGACCCCTTGTTCGCATGATAATTTTTATTTGAACATGGATGATCTTGATGAGTCAACAAAGTGCGAGTTACAGCAGTACTTGGCTGTACTATAATATTTGCCGCTCACCCGTCGCTACCCTGCTATCATGCAGTGCTATATAAACAGAGAACTCTTTCTCCGGGTAATCACTAATAATTATTATGAAAGCGTGAGGTTTCTCTCGGGTTTATTTTTACCTGCAGAGAGAGGGATCTGCTATCAGGCAATAATCTCGTTACTGGCAGTAGCAGAGAACCAGTTCAAGAGAGAACAGTGAACGAATTACAGCTCGCTTCGAATTCATGGGGAAATTATTATCTCGGCGGCTTTGTTTGTCAAATTCGTGCGAGTGTAAGGGGCCGTCGACATATTCGAAATGCCCCGCCGTTAACCGGTACAACGGACGTTTAGGGGGGAGGGGGTTAGGGAATGGACGTTAGTGTGGGGCACTTAGAACAAAACACATTTTCATACATAGAAGTACACTTTTTAATCAAACCTTTCCAGTCAGCTAGATCTACATTACTCGGCAATCTCCAGGTAAATGAAACTCAGTTTATAACTTTTAATCCTGTCGTTGATTAAATGAGTCTTTTATTCAAGATTCCGGGAATTCGAGGTACAGCAAGAAGTTGTTTGTAAGCGAACTCCTGTGTAAAAATTTCGTAATTTCATATAGTTTTCTCATGAGCCCAAAACAATGGGTGGATGTTAACGGCGAGGCATTTCGAATACCGTATGTCGATGGCCCCTCACACTCGCACGAATTGGCCACTTTAGAAACGAAAAAAGGACTGGGTCGAGTTTGTAATGTCAATTTCATTATAATTTAATAAAAAAATTAACTCCATCACAAGAAAGAGCACACCGAAATTAGTACGTTGGATGAGTTTGGGGACGTTTCGTTCGATATTTAGCCTGTGGTGTGCTTTCAATGTATGGAATATGTATGGAATATGTCGACGGCCCCTTACACTCGCCGCACGAATTGGCGCTTGTCCCTCCAATCCATACATGTCTCTTATTTTTGCGATATTTGAAAGCTCACCACAGGTTAAATATCGAACGAAACGTCACCAAACTTACTAATTTCGGTGTGCTCTTTCTTGTGATGGAGATAATTTTTTTATTAAATTATAATGAAATTGACATTACAAACTCGACCCAGTCCTTTTTTCGTTTCTAAAGTGGCCTATTTGACAAACAAAGCCGCCGAGATAATAATTTCCCTTTGAAGCAAGCTGTAATTCGTTCACTGTTCTCTCTTGAACTGGTTCTCTGCTACTGCCAGCAAAGAGATTGCCTGCTTGCAGATCTCTCTCTTCCTCTCTCTCTCTGCAGGTAAAAATAAACCCGAGGAGAGAAACCTCTCGCTATCATATTCATGAGTATACCCAGAAAGTCAGTGTTCACTATTTATAGCACTGATAGCAGGCCTAGGGAGCGACGGGTGAACGGTAAATATTATAGTACAGCCAAGTACCGATATGGAACTCGCACTTTGCATTCACCTTGATGAAACTAATAGTTCATCCATGTTCAAATCAAAATTATCATGTCACCAACGTAAAGAATACGCTAAATTCGGAGGTTCCCGCGTGAATAAGGGTCAAAGTCCCGGATATAAACAATAACAAAGCAGGCTTCCTTTAATTACATGTATGGTTTCTATAATTACATGTATGGCTTCTGTACATGTATGAATTTATGTACATGTATGGATTTCTGTACATGTATGGATTTCTGTACATGTATGAATTTCTGTACATGTATGGATTTCTGTACATGTATGGATTTCTGTACATGTATGGATTTCTGTACATGTATGAATTTCTGTACATGTATGGATTTCTGTACATGTATGAATTTCTGTACATGTATGAATTTCGGTACATGTATAGATTTCTGTACATGTATGGATTTCTGTACATGTATGGATTTCTGTACATGTATGGATTTCTGTACATGTATGAATTTCTGTACATGTATGGATTTCTGTACACGTATGAATTTATGTACATGTATGGATTTCTGTACATGTATGGATTTCTGTACATGTATGAATTTCTGTACATGTATGGCTTTCTGTACATGTATGAATTTATGTACATGTATGGATTTCTGTACATGTATGGATTTCTGTACATGTATGAATTTCTGTACATGTATGGATTTCTGTACATGTATGAATTTCTGTACATGTATGGATTTCTGTACATGTATGAATTTCTGTACATGTATGGATTTCTGTACATGTATGAATTTCTGTACATGTATGGATTTCTGTACATGTATAGATTTCTGTACATGTATGGATTTCTGTACATGTATGGATTTCTGTACATGTATGAATTTCTGTACATGTATGAATTTCTGTACGTGTATGGATTTCTGTACATGTATGAATTTCTGTACATGTATGGATTTCTGTACATGTATGAATTTCTGTACATGTATGAATTTCTGTACGTGTATGGATTTCTGTACATGTATGAATTTCTGTACATGTATTGATTTCTGTACATGTATGGATTTCTGTACATGTACGAATTTCTCTACATGTACGAATTTCTTTACACGTATGTCTTTTTGTACATATATGTATTTTCTATACATGTTTAATTTTTTGATACGTGTATATTTTTTTGATACATGTATGGAATTTTCACATGTAAGGATTTTTGTACGTGTATGGATTTTAATACATGTATGCATATCTGGTATAGGTGTATGAAAATTTAATTTTGAAACGTTTGGCGCCTGATACATGGCTACTTTATGGTTTTAGTTGTCGAGATACGGCATGCCAAAGTCACGGCACGCTTTGACCTTGTGCCTTTTTATAACCATAGGAAATCTGATTCAAAAGGCTAGATTAGAATTACACTCAACTGCTCGAGAATAAAAATGCTAGACCCTATGCAATAATAAGCACTTAATGACTGTCTCCGAGGGAGTCCTTGGCAATATTGAGATCACGACGCGCCACAAATGTGTTGAAGGCTGTCACGTGATACGTTCTCCTCCAATCGAAAAAGGTTTTTGATTTGGGGGATAACAATGCTATTTTTATGTTTGTATGAGGCTAAAGACATGAAACAGAGCGCTCACGTTATCTCCTTTAAATTTTGTTGTTACATGTTGTCGTTATCTCCGTTATAAACGCGGGATATGTTGGGAGAACAAAGAAAAACTTGAAAATCACTCGCCTAGCGACTTTTGATTTTCGAGTTTTTCTTTGTTCTCCCAACATATCCCGCGTTTATAACAGAGAACAAAGACATAGCAAGCGTGTTGTATTGCTTAATTATATAATAATCAGTACGAAACGCACTCTGATTGGTCAAGAGCCGTGTGTTATGAGGACACACATATGGATGGCGTCATGAGCGCGCGCAACTAATAGCTGATATTCCAGTGGCGTCTACGAATAGCAGTTTCAGCGGTATTGACCCGAACGCCTCACTTGGATGTAATGAAGCGCTATTCAAACTGTGTACTAAATTAATCGTGCTTGTTTAAGAGGATGGTGGTGTCATGCAAGAATGGTTTCAATGGCGCTTACCGCTGAAACTGCTGTTCGTAGACGACACTAATATCAGCTATTTCTCAACTAGTTTTGATTCGATTTTAAACAAATAGATTCCATTCTGCGTGCGTCTGTCCTCTAATAGATACACAAATGACGTCACAACGTGAAGAGAACATCAGTTGTCACTCGTCTGCGTCTCGTGGCGCACTTCTGTTCTCTTCACGTTGTGACGTCATCTGTAAATCTATAAGAGGACAGACGCACGGCAGTATGGAATCTATTTAATTACATTGGTCAGCTGTGATCACGAGGAAAAAATACGTAATCCTGTGAAACTGCTCTTTCAGGTAGTAATACAGTACCGCTCGAAACCTGTATTCTGATCGCACTCATCATACCGTGGCTCCATTGTTTTCGTACTGCACGTTCTAAAGGTTAGGGTGTTTTGTATTGTTGGGTAAGCCAATGCTGTGGCTCGTTCTAAAGGTTAGGGTGTTTTGTATTGCTGGGTAAGCCGGTGTTTTGTATTGTTGCGTAAGCCAATGCTGTGGCTCGTTCGAGTGGTACAGGCCGGCTCCTTTCAGGAGTCAAGTCAACCACATTTTGTTTGCAGGCGAGCAAAAAGGGTTTGAATGTTTTATCCTGGGGACAGGCGAGCGACGAAGTCGGAAACTCAGTCTAGAGTAAAGTAACTATTTTTCCTTAAATGTTTGCATGCCATCACAAAACATACAAGGGATTCGAAACGCGTAATAGCGGCCCCATGCTCTGGTTTATTCAGTGAATAAAAAGTACCATATTTGGAAATTAGTCTAGTCTAGCGTGATAGTTTAGACACAAGCCGGTTGCTATTTTATTCCATATATGGTTAGGTTAGGTAACAGTATTTATTCGCCGAATAATCCAGAGCACGACACTAAAGCAAAGTGTTTCTGATGCCATGTAATCTACATTCACCTAATATCTATAAAATACCTAGAGTTCTCCAGTAGATGGAGAAAAAAATATTTTTCAGTCAGTTTTCCAGGGCCATTCATTTGGAAGAAAAAAATTAAATTCCAGTTTTCCAATAATTCCAGCAGTGTGAATCGTGAATAAAAACAAAAATACTCAAGGGTAGTCAGGTGATCTGAAATGTGGCAACAAAGAGGCAAGTTGAATCGGTCTATGGTATAAAATCATTCCCCAGGGACTCAACCTGGATCTTTTGTGATCGTGCAGTAGTGTAATTCATAAGCTATATGGACCGCATAGTATGAAGCATGTCAATTTTTCAACTGATCCTTTGCACCATAAATGATCATACATGTAAGAGAAGATATAATTCCACAATTTTGCAAAAAAACATGCTGCTGCTAACAAACTTAGATCCTAACACTGGAGTACACCTTATGTAAGAGTTAAATACCGAGAACAGAGGCATTCAGCCAAATACATCCCGAGGGCCGTTCTCGGCAGGTTTAAAGTACAGGTCACAATTCACAGGTCAGGTTGTTAAACAAGAAGTGACTGATCAGCTGTGACCTGACCTGTGAATTGTGACCTGTACTTTAAACCTGCCCGGCCGTTCTTGGTATTTAACAGACATTTCATTGTTATTCGATTACCTTTATTTCACGAACATTCCAGTGAATTTCAATATAAAGACCTGATTAGGTATTCAAGAGCCTTTATATAGCTCATTAGATATACAAGGTCTTTATATCATATAAATACCTCCATATAAAATCCTTGAATATCTAATGAGCAATATATTGAAATTCACTGGGATCTTAGTGAAATAAAGGTTATCCAACAATAGAAAAGGTGTCAAAAATGAAATAAGTGAAGATGAAGCTTATGTACAACTAATAGTTAAAATACACATTATATACAGAGACTAAAATTACAGATTTTATTATCCCTTCCGTTACAAAGATGTCCCACATCCATGTCCTGCATTCCAGAAGCATTAATTAGCTTTTATCACTGCAAATAAGTGCTGAAAAAGAAGCACTTGAAAATGGCCACTTACCAGCTTGAAAAGAGCATTGAGCTGAGCTTGTTAATCTAATTAGGAAATTAACTCCATCACAAGAACAAGCACATCGAAATTGGTAAGTTTACCAAGTTTGGGGACATTTCATTGGACATTTACCATGTGGTGAGCTTTCAAATGTTGCAGAAATAAGAGACACCTTGATGGCTTGGAGGGATTTCTTGTCCCTCCAATCCACAAAAGTTTGCTATTCAGTTTCTATGTACCAAATCATGCTCATACTTGGTGTTCTTTATATGACGGTAATTCCGATGTGGTCTTTCTTATGACAAGGTTATTTCTTAATTTAATTAACTTTACAAACTCAGCCCCAGTCTTTTTTCAATTTGGTAGTGACGAATTTGGAATCAATTAAATCTGATAGACAGTACTGCTACTATAAACTGTAAATCTTGGACAACAATTATGTAAATTACAGCACACAGAGGGTCCCTTTAAGGGACTCACTCGGCAATTTCTCAATGGATAATCTTACATTACAGGTTACTTATATGCAGGGCTTTCAATAACTTTTTGAGTTGGCAACCATGAAAGAAAAGGACTTGTCTGTATTTGCTGTATTTCAATAGCTTTATCAGCAGTGACAGACAGAGTTTTTTTTGGGGGGGGGGGGGGGGGGGGGGGGGTGGTACTCCTGTTTATGACATAACATACCAGTAGGCATGTCCCGACTGTGCTCAGCAACTTTTTGCGTTTAGAGCAACTTTTTTCAGTCCTAGCAACCTCAAGCAACATTTGCCTTTCTGAGCAACTTTTGAGCAACTTTTGACCAAATTACAGGTTTACAGCATAAATCAAGCACGCAAAAGTTAACAATTTGATAGAAAACTTCAATTTCTGCTAATTTCTTTATGTTTATCAAATGAGCTATTAGAAGTTTTGTTCCGTTAAGAGTTTTCTAAAAAAAATCACCCATATTTGCGAGTGACTTTTTAAAATGCAGTGGCAACTTTTTATAGTTTTGTTCACATTTCAATTAATTTATTTTATCTTAACCAATAGTAGCAATTATTAAGAAGGAATAAAGTTTTTAATTAACGTTTGTGTGAAAATATTGTGAAATTTAGGTAGCAGGTACTAGCAACTTTCGAAATTTAGGTACACATGTACATGTAGCAACTTTTTGTCATTCTAGGGAGCAACAGGATTTTCAGGATTTTACGAGCACAATCGAGACATGCCTACATACCGGTATATGTGTGGTAGGGGTGGGTCAGGACCTACTTTGGGCAGTCAGGGTTCGTTTCTACAAAAAGTATGGCAATCAGGATTATGGAGCTCCCTTTTGGGGTCAAACAGGGTCAGAGTTTGAACCTTATTGCTACACATACCTACCCCACCCCCCAACAAAATCAATAGGGAAAGCATTTCAATGTCACGGCATGCCATACAGTAACTGTGTTGTAAGTCATTGCCGTAATTTGCCTTGTTTATCTGGTGAATTTCTAATTATGCTAATGAGGTAAAATGTAAACAATGATGTCAATAAAGATCGTCCTAAACTAGCTATCAAAAAATGGATTGAGGGTACATGTATAGTGATATACAAAATGTAGGTGGTAGCTAGCACTGTCAATCTACTGGGCATTCATTGGAAACATTTCAATATTCTATCCTTTTACAAAGGAAATCTCTAATCAGGTTTTAAATTAATCACTGTACACTTTACACCTTAAAGTGCTTATAAGCCTTAGTAATTTCTTATCATTATTACTGTTTTTGTTGAAGTGCGACCCTGCAGGTTTCAAGTCGCATTTGGAAAATTGGCAGCATTTAGCCAATAACTGTCTTGAAATCAAAATTTAATTAGGTCTAGATGGTAAAACATTTGTACAAGTCTAGACTCCACATTTGATTGATGATTGGCTAAATGCAATTTTCCAAACTAGACTTGAAACGTTCGGGGTAGCACTTCAACAAAAATGGTAATAAAATATATTCTACATAAAGTAAATAGTTGAAGAGTAAAATATTTCTGGATTTGAGTATTGAATCTATGAGTTATAATAAAGGTTTATATTTCAAAATAATATACTAATGACGTGAGGTAAAACTGGGGGAAATGTATTATAGATACATGTAAATGACCTTTTATAAACATCCATGATATATTCGAAGCTTACATTAACTTATTCAGTGATTTTACCAAATATTTTATCTAAATTGGAAATAAGTTTAATTCACAAGGAGAATGAAATGCCAGTAAATTCCCGCGTTTACTTCACATCATTAGCATATTCAAAATATATACTGTACACTCTCTTATTAACAAAGTGAGGTCCATACCATAAATTACGGACCAAGTTTTCCCTTTTTTTCTGGCCCAAGTGCAAAGTGCACTGGCCATAGAAGGGAGGATAAGGATCCATAACTTACGTTACAGACCGAGCAAACAAGGTTAATAAGATGTTTATTATACATGTATGGTTTCTTCATTTTCTTTGAGATTGGAAGTGGGTGGAAGGTCCGTAAGGGAAGTTATGGATGGTTCACAAATAAATAATTATATTGACCAATCCTCACGAAATTACTCAGCCATGTAATAAAAACCTTAACATAAACTCCTAGATGCAGCACTCAAATAAAGAAATATTTTACTATTCAACTATTTACTTGATTGTGATGTACAAATTATGTACATTGTAGAATTCATTTTAATGATTACAAAAATTGGGCTGATAATTATGCACTTTAACTGTTTTGATACTTATATAGTAAGAGGAATCCTACAAAATTACTTGAACACCTATAGTTTACGTCACACATTCAATAGGGCATGTATCATTTTGTTGAGGGTCATAATCGTTTGAGGGCTCTCTTCTTATCTTTCTTTTTCTTGTCACATACTTTCTCTCCTGTAGCTGCCCGTTTCTTCCCTGGTAATGTCTCTGGGGCAGATTCAGCAGTACTTGTGCTTGATGATGAAAGTTTAGCATGAATTTCAGTCCACATTTTTGCTCTCTTTGAGTAGTCATCATATCTTTCAAGTAGTAATTTTCCAGCTTCTTCATTGAGAGCAGATTCTGGGTTTGGTACAATCAGCAAGCACTTGACAGTCTGTCAAACGAAATATTGTGATCATGTTACCATCATAATGTTAAAATATAGAGGTTAAAGCAACCTTGTTTAACGTTGCTAACTTTTAATTGTGGTTAACAGTCTGGTGGGACTGATAGACTTGAGGCTGACATGGGACCTACATGTTGTACAATGTATGATTTTACGTCCTTATCCAAGAAGATGTGAAGGTCTAACGATTTTCAGTTTGAGAATAAGATTGTTTCACAAAGGCAGCATCTCCAACCCTTAGTGTTGGTCCGGCTGGGCCGGCACTTAATCACTGAGCTACAACACCGTAAGGGAGAAAGGATTACCAGTATAGAGCAGATTTCGATTGAGTGTCAAAAACAATCGGTGATTGCTTTGGTTTTGCATTTGCTCAGTTTTCCTATTGACTGTGGAAAATGTTTTGTGATTATCACCAATCAAGTGCTAAACTAAAACCAAACATGTTTTGGTCCATCACGGCATCCACGATTGCGTTTACTTTTCCTTGTGATTGGTTCAAGTAAAACCAATCATGAATTACTCCAGTTCGTGATTGGTTCATTGTGTGTTTACTTGCTCCCGTGATTGGTTCTGTAATTACTTTGGCTTTGGTTTTGCAAAACTCAATCGAAAACCACTCTAGTAGCATGGGGACTTATCAGCCAATGATTTTATTTTGATTTAACTAGAGATACAAATCTTGCTTTTTTCATCTTACTAGCCAGTCCACTGCCCATACATGTAGGTGTTTGTTCAAAGGAGAGTGCTTATTTTAGAACTGATCGTTACAATGTGCTATGAATGATGGCTGAAGGGAACAAGTTGCACCAGTCGGTATGCACTGTAAGTGGTTGATAAGATGTTGGTAAGTGCTGGTTAGTGTAGGTTGGTAAATTTGGCAAGTGATCAGTATTAAAGCTGTCGGTAAGTGGTTTGCCAACCACTTACTGACTGGTGCAACTTATCCACTTTAGTCATGAATGATTATTGCCAAGTAGCCACATTCAGCAATATTATGCAATCCATATATATAAGCCATCCACACAAAATATCTTAGGGTTTGTTAGGTAGTAAAAGGATAGATTTCTGGTTGTTAAAGCACCCCAAAATACTAAATTGTATAAGCCCAGTGAATACTGTAGAGAGATTTTACACACATACTGGGTGTATACACTTGATGATGCAGCAAAAAAACATACAGTACTATCACTCACCAACAATACATGTTTAATTCCTAAATCTGGTTTCCAGTCTTTCTTGAGAGTATTTACACAGATTTCTCCATTCTTTGCCACATTTGGGTGAAATATTTTTGTGAGGAAAAAGCCTGCATTTAAAAAGGAAATGACAGCCTTTAGTTTGTCAACAGTAATAAAACACCACTTGCAGTCATTCATGAACAACTATCTTCCCTTTGTTATTTTTTAATGTGGCTTGTTTAATTCCAAACCTTAAAGGGAGACCAGAGTGAAAAATACATTTGGGCTCAAAATCATCTTTCAGATGTCCTTTGTTCAGAAAACGTATTAAAATTTGATAGAACTTTTTTCAGCTGTGAGAACAAGCACCTCAAAGTTGGCCCCACAAAGACCTGGGTGCCGCCATCTTGTTTGCATTTACTTCATGTGACGTTTTTTACATCACTTTGTCCCACCGATATCCTTGCGGCTACTTGTGGTATGTGACTAAGTTGCTTTATTTGTAGGATTTTCACACGCTTGGAATTAAAGTAGATTTTCATTGATATGACAGAGCCATTCTTACTGAAACAGGCATATATATAATGATGAAGACGACATTGTGAGAGAAGTTCAGAAGACTGGGAGGACGAAGAAAAACATTTGGAAGGCGAGAATGTCAGATCAGACAAACAACATGTTTGACCAAAGATTGTCCAAACTCAGGCTCAAAACAAACAACCCACTTACCGAGTGCAGTACGTAGTAAATTATGCTGGTGTTGTGCTATGATGTAAAGTGTTGCTGTGTGTGTTTATTGTATGGAGCTTGACAGCCTTAGACACAAGTCTAAAGGTAGATTATGGCAATATTGATATTGGCATTGAATTCGAAACTTATATTTAATTATTGGAGCTATATAATTACATGTATCTGTTTTGGGAGTTTGATCTGTACTGCATGGCTTCAGTTGTGCTACGTACTGAAACAAAACACCCGAAAAGTTAAAACCTCCCTGCAAAAGCCAATCATAACAGAGAATAGGCAGTGACACAAGGATGAGACACAACCTGATTATCTGAGTAGAAAAGATTTATGGATCTGAAATGCCAAATTACAATCACTTGCTTGAAGATCACTTGCACATTTTGCTTATAATAAAAGATAATCGGGTCAAATTAAACAAGTTTCGAATGCAATGCCAATATCAATATTGTTATAATCTACCTTGATTTAGTCTTGTTAAAGGCCATCAAGTTCCATACAATAAACACACAGCAACACTTTACATCGTAGCACAATGCCAGTATAATTTACTACAGCACTCGGTAGTCAGTTGTTTGTTTTGTGCCTGGGTCTGATCTGATATTCTCGCTTTCAAATGCTTTTCTTCATCCTCCCAGTCTTCTGAACTTCTCTCACAATGTCATATGCCTGTTTCAGTAAGAATGGCTCTGCCATATTGATGAAAATCTACTTTAATTACGAGAATGTGAAAATCCTACAAAGAAAACAATCATGTCACCACAAGAGCCACAAGGACTCCGGTGGGACGAAGTGACGCAAAAAATGTCACAGGAAGGAAATGCAAACAAGATGGCGGTGCCCAGGTCTTCACAGGGCCAACTTTGAGGTGCTCGTTCTCAAAGCTGAAAAGTTTTATCAAATTTTAATACATTTTCTGAACAAAGGACATCTGAAAGATGATTTTGAGCTCAAATGTGTTTTTCACTCGGGTATCCCTTTAAAAATCTAGCATTCCAACAGGACTGAATTATATACTCATTGCTATCTTCACTGCTCTGCAATTTGAATTTCAAATTTCAAGTTCAAAGGCATAAATAAGGAGCTAATTACTGGAACTTTGTGTTTAACAGAGCTGGTAGTAAAAGGACAAACTTTCAGTACAAGGAGAGAATGTGGAAAAATGTAAACTAAGGGTACGTTCGATTGACCGTATTCCGGAATAGGAATAGATGGAATAGTCTCTGGAAATCACTGGTTGAGGTACAATTTACACTGTAAGCTACAAATTCTTGCTGACATATGATATTCAGGATACAATTAGTATTCCAGTAGCTAAAAGAATCCAGTATAAGCGATTTGTAGTGATCATTCTGTTTATTCTTATTCCGGAATACGGTCAATCGAACGCACCCTAAGTGTGTTGGCATACATGTAGGGCCATGGTTTAGTATCTCATTCAAACTTCTCTCATTTCAGATAATTAATTGAAATCCTAATTATATAGAATTACTTGTTTTAGAAAGTCCTTTCACATCACTGATGTTTATTTTCCTACGTGATTGTTGCTGACAAACAAAATCAAAACAACATATGTAACATTTTGGTATGTGGTTTATACATGTATGTTGTGGTTAAAAAAAATTGGGTTCAAATTTTTTTTACACCAGTTCAAAATTTTTAAACCAGTTCATTTTTGTAAATCTGGTTTACTTTTAAGATTCTAAAAGAGACGTTATGTTAACTGATGTTAGGGTTATTTTAAATGTTGGATTTGGGTTTAGAATAGTTCACATGATTATTGAAGGAATATAGTCTGTGTGGTGACTACATTGTACATGTAGCTCTAAAAAAGCATTATTTTTGTGTTGTTCAGTGATCTAAATTTAGTGACTATAGCTCTAAAAACCCTAACTTAGTGTCTCAGCACCCTTTGTTGATGGTTAGGGTGTTTTTAAATGTAGGGGTAAGGTTTGTATTAGTTCACAGGACCATCGAAGAAGCATTATTTTTCTGTGTTGATCAGTGATCTAAATTTAGTGACTATACATGTATATATAGCTCTAAAAACCCTAACTTAGTGAGCACCCTTTGTTGATGGTTAGGGTGTTTTTAAATGTAGGAGTAGGGTTTGTATTAGTTCACAGGACCATCAAAGAAGCATTATTTTTCTGTGTTGTTCAGTGATCTAAATTTAGTGACTATAGCTCTAAAAAACCTAAATTAGTGAGCACCCGTTGTTGATGGTTAGGGTGTTTTTAAATATAGGGCTAGGGTTTGGATTAGTTCACTGGACTATTGATCAGAAGAATCATTATTTATCTGTGTTAAGTGATCTAAATTTAGTGACTGTAGCTCTAAAAACCCTAACTTGAAGTGTGCACCCTTTGTTGACAGTTAGGGTGTTTTTAAATGTAGGTGTAGGGTTTGTATTAGTTCACAGGACCATCAAAGAAGCATTATTTTTCTGTGTTGTTCAGTGATCTAAATTTAGTGACTATAGCTCTAAAAAACCTAAATTAGTGAGCACCCGTTGTTGATGGTTAAGGTGTTTTTAAATATAGGGCTAGGGTTTGGATTAGTTCACTGGACTATTGATCAGAAGAATCATTATTTATCTGTGTTAAGTCACGTCGGGCATAAAGTACGTCAAAATCGGCATCAGTGAGCATGGACAAATAATTAAAATTAAAACCATTTATTTACTTATAGTCTCAATTTGAAGAAATGTTGGTGACTTGTTAACAAAATGAAACTACATATTTTAGGTGTTTTATGTTAGTATGATGACGTTGTTGTGACGTCATAAGTGATGCCTCCTTTTTTGGTAAAATTCCCCCTTTAATAGATGTTACAAACAGACTACACCATCAAATGGCCTTCATGATACACATTCCTTTGGCGCAAATTTGAACGTTCTACGACTATTATAGCAAAAGTTATAGAGGAATGACTGTTGCTATGACGTCATATTTAGTGACGTCAGGTGTCATACCTAAATAAGGCTGCCTATTGTTAAAAAATCAAGAAAAGAAAATAATGTGGGTTTTGAGTGCCAGACTAGCGCATTTCATCACTAAAACTCGAAAATCACTCAAAGGATTTTTTTCTAAGGGCATGTATAAAAAAGTATGACGTCATAATGACGTTGCTGAAAATATGACTTCAATTTTAAGCCGGTTATGGACAAAAAAAAAATCAAAATTCAAAAAACATACGATTTTAGCCACCAACGTGTTTTATGATTGGACAAAATGTCATGCAACAATATTTACAACTCTAAAAATTGAATGAAGTGATGTTTTTATAAATGCTTTTGTGGTGTTTATTTCCCACCAAATTTTGGCGGGAAAAAGGTCAAAATTCAAACTTTCATAACTTTTGATTTCCTTAACCAATCGACATCGGATTTTCGATTCCTTCATTCTCATCACGAGTAGATTTTAACAATATACGACATTTCGTTTTTAGAGATAATGAACAGTTGCAAGAAACGTATTACAAATGGATAAATGACGTCATTGTGACGTCACGATGGTAGTAACATAGCTTAAAAATTCAGGTTATATTCCTTTTGCGATTCTACATCCTTCTACCAAAATTCAATCGTCTGCATTGAAAACTTTTTAAAATATAGAACTGATGCCATTTTTATGGTCGTTTGTGCCCACCGTGAGTGATCTAAATTTAGTGACTGTAGCTCTAAAAACCCTAACTTGAAGTGCGCACCCTTTGTTGACAGTTAGGGTGTTTTTAAATGTAGGTGTAGGGTTTGTATTAGTTCACAGGACCATTGAAGAAGCACATACAGTGCTTGGGTAGGGTATTCTGCAGTTGCCCCAATAAGGCTTTTGTTACCCTTTGATGTACTTAAGACTTAATGAAAAATAAGTCTCGTGCAGGTAAATAATCGTGTAGTCAGGTGTACTGTTCACTCATGTTTTGTTCACGTAATAGTTATTATATCCACAAGTTTTTATCAATGTTAGGGACAATGGTGCTTGCTGGTGAACTGATTTTACTATGCTTTTAACAGGATATTGTTGGGCTGCCATGAGAACGGTACAAATTACGTTACAAAACTGACACTGAGAGCTGATAACTTTTCGAGTTTTATACATGTAATACCTGCCAGAGAATGATTTTATTCACGGCCATTTTTGCCATGAATATAGATTCTATAGATCTAAAGCAATCCTTCCTACACAACTTCTTTGCAGTCAGGTTATTTATAGAAGTTGATTTATAAACTTACTCCCATAATTTTCTGGTCAAGTTAGAGATTCTCTTTCATCGCTTTTGACAGATATCGCTTCACTCTTCCATAGAAATTAACTTCTAAATATAAAGTGAGAGGTGAAATCCTATTATCTGGTTTTCTTTTAGTTCGGTCTTTTAACTCTATAAAAGTCGGTTTGGTTCATCAGAGTTTCCTCGCTTCTAATCGTGCAACTCATCAAAGTTTTCCCAAGTCCGACTTTGTTAGTAGTGCGCAGGTGTGAATAAAATTTAATATGGAAATTAATTACTAGTCCCCTCTCGGTTAAGAAAAGCTATATTATTCCAAAAACGTGACTGGAACTCCAACGCAAGTCTCTGTGGCACAGTTCTCTACGCTACTCACCATTCCCCACTCGAACCTGCACCCTTCGCTTGGAAGAATGCCTTGGAAAGCCAGAGCTTTACCAGGCAGGTGAGAGTGGTCTAAAAAAAAATTCTCAGGGGAGGGGTGCGGTGGTTGAATTACATTTTTTTTAAATCCCCCCCCCAAAAAAATCTAAACCCCCTTTTTTTATGAATCCCAAAAAAATAAAATCCCTTTTTAGAATGTTGGGGAAAAAAACTAGCATTTCCTGGAGCAGATCGTTGCAGATCTAACAGTTACATGTAGAGCACTTCGGCTGTGTTTGGGCCGGTTCTTGGGATTGTTGAGCTGATCGTTGCGGATCAACTAGCATTTCCTGGAGCAGATCGTTGCGGATCTAACAGTTACATATAGAGCACTTCTTCTTTCTTATGGCAAGGTTCATTTGTTAATTGGATTAACTTTACAAACTCGTCCCCAGTCCTTTTTTCAATTTGGTAATGGCCAATAAAATTGTCCCTAACACTGATAAAAGTGGATCTTATGGATTTTCACAATAAAATATAATTTATTGTCTATAAGTTAATTATGTTAACAAAACATGAGTGAACTGTACACCTACATTATGTCCTGCACAATACTTTTATTTTTCATTAAGTACAATAAAGTCAAAGAGTAACAAAAATATTGGGCAACTGCAGTCTTAATACCCTACTCCTTCTTCAATTGTCATGAACTAATCCAAACCCTAACCCAATATAAAAAAAGAACCTAACCTGTTTAGGGCTAAGTCACTAATAAAGGGTGTTTAGAGCTAGTCTGACACTAATTTTGGGGTTTTAGGGCTACATGTAAGTCACTAAACAGACAAATATAATCATTGTGCTTCTTTAATGGGCCTGTGAACTAATCCAAACCCTAACCCGACATTTAAAAACACCCTAACTGTCTGCAACAACAGACTATAACCTTTCTTCAATAGTCATGTGAACTCAATGAAAAATCTCTTTTAGAAACTTGATAATTGAACCAGTTAAAAATTTTTTAACAAGTTAAAAAAATTTAAACCAGTTTTAAAAAATTAAACCAAAATATAAAATTGAACCACAACATTGTGTACAACATTGTGTACATGTATATCCTACATACTATTGATGCAGTTTCGACATATCACCATCAGTGCTCAACACTAAGGGGGGTGGTTTCTTTGGGAGAATCTGAAGCCACATTCTTGAATCCAAAAACGTATTTTGCATTTCTTTACTAGAATCTCAAAATGGATTTTGAATCTGTCAAATCCATACTCAGAATGGGTTCGATGGATTAAGGTTACCACATACCTTCAAAACGAAAAAGATGGGAAAAACTGTTTTCACACATTAAAGGGGCTTGGTCGGCACTCATTCGTTATCAGGCTATCACACGGCCAAATACAAAATTTGATTTCCGACTCCGGCAGTACGAAATCAAACCTCCCTCCGAAGGAAACTTTCAGGAATCCATTTCCATCGCTCTTATTTCGAACCTCTAAAACATATTTTTTTGCAGGAAAGTTTTGTTTAGCATTCATTCTAAATGTAGAGTATTTCATTTTTACATTTTTTGTTCGAAATTGTGATGAATGAAGGCTCTGGAGGAAGGAGAGGTAAACGGGGTCGGGGCAGGAAGAAAGAAAATGCCTGCCCCAACGCAATTGACGAAAGAAAAAAAATGACCGACACTGGAAAAGCCAACATGCTGCTATATACTTAAGCAAACAAATATTCAAAACCTGGCGGGAGCTTAAAGGCCAAGGAACTTTTGGTAGTGACTCAGCCTTCGCGGCTGAGTCACTTCAAGAGTAGTTGATTGAGATTGTTTCCACACAAAACGTTTAGTGAAAAAAGACATGTTTGACTCAAGGTATAACAAAAAGTAACGCCAGAAGATAAATAACATTGCCAAATACCTTTTGCTAAAAAGCAATGTTTTATAAAACGGACAAAATGAAAGAAAAGAAAGAGTTTATTTTGCGACTTTTCTGAGCACAAGCCAAAACACACCAAAGCCAAGACAAACTCACCAGCCATACTACACCAAAGCCAAGACAAAGGACAACCCAAACTCACCTGAAAACGTTTTCCAGAATCAAAACAAGGTAATAAAACATACCTGAAATTTAGCTGAACCTGCTACGTTGTCTGCTCTTCAAAAATAATTTTGAATGGTTTGAATATTTATGATATGCTAATTACCTCAAGAGCATACTTACTACGCACGGGCACCAGGTGACCCAGCCCCTTTAATGTAGTTTTAGTAGTACCGGGGTAGTGTCTCATATACCAAAAACTCTGTTCCAAAAAAATTATATCGATAGAGAAATACATGTACCAAAAGGAAGTTTTTAACCGGAAGTACCGTAAACACCCGTGTATAAGCCACACCCATAGATAAGCCGCACCCCAAGTTTTGAAGCTTGAATTTAGGAAAAAAACTTTTTTTGAAAAATACAAAAAATAATTAGAAAATCTTTTGTCCGAGTTCATAAACGCTTGTACTTGATGCCAAACTTCTTCAAAAGAATAATCTTTTGTTGGAGTTCATAAATGCTCGTACTCAAAGCAAAACTTCATCAGACTGTCATAAATACATAATCGCAACTTTAATTCGATCGAATATGGTTCAACTTGCCTTGTAATTTCTTGTGTATATTTTAACCTGCAGTCTTTAAATCACTCCAGAATTCTTCCGCTTTTATTACCCCATTAACTAACAACAATTCCAAGGAACCGCTTTCCTTTAATCGCTAGAGCAAGAAAGGTTTTCTGGTGAAACTATACTTGCACGAGTAGGTCCGAGGTTAGCCTGATTTTCAGACGGTCGAGGTTGTCCGCTTCTGAGGTCCGCCATCTTGGATTTTCATTAACTAGTTCCAATTTTCCATGTGTAAAATTGCGAAGAATGCCTGGTTGTTTTAGATGCATGCTTTGACAAGCGTGCTGCAAATCAGCATGTTTTGGAAGGTAAATAAGCGTAATCACGTTTTTAAAAATATTCACAAAATTCTAATATATTAGGTCTAAAGTAGGTCTTTCAAATTGCGTGTTTTTTCCAATGATTATGATAAAATTGCTATTATATTACGAGATCAGATGCGATTTGAACCTGATTGTAATATACGCACCGTCGCATGATAAAAGCTTCATACAGGTTCATGATAGAGCGGATTTCAATTGAGTGTCGGAAGTGTTTTGGTTTTGCGTTTAATAAGCTCTCCTATTGGCTGAGAAAGTAAACCAACCAATCAGAATCCAAAGTAAAACCAAACGCAAATTGGTTTTGGTTTTGCTTTGGTTTGTCATTGGCTCACAGGGAAGCCATTTATGAGTTACTTGTGATTACTCGCTCCTATGATTGGCTGGCTGTGGGTAATTTGCGTTTGGTTTCACTACACTCAACTGAAAACCGCTCTATGTAAATATATGTTAATGTTGGGCCTCCTTTCTAGGTGTTCCCGTAGATAAGCCGCACCCCCGATTTTGAACGAAAATTTTGGGTAAAAAGGTGCGGCTTATCTACTGGTGTTTACGGTAAAAGGTTGTTTGATCATGGTTGACAGCAGATCAATTAACACATGACAAGTGCCCACTCGCCCATAACGAAAGTGTAGGAAAGCTATATTTAGCACACAAATGTATTTCACATACAGTGTGTACTAATGTTTACATTTATATTGATAAACGTTTTTCCACACATGATTCCATAATTTGTCACTGGCATTCAAGTTGTCTCTAGGTGTTCACCTTGGCTTTGTCCCTCAAGGTCGTTTTGCCTTTCCCATTTTTCAAGTCACACAAGAAACTAGAACCAGCTATATATTAAGATTTTCTCAATACTGTGCGTACAGTGTAGCTTTGATCAGAAATCAAAAATGGCGGGTAAATCTTGACAGATAGTTAAACTATGATGAGAAATGATTGCAAGGCCAAGAGTTCGCTAATTGTTGGAGAGGCAGGGCTTCAGCTTCAAGCACACCAGACAAGTGCTATTTTCTACGCTTTCGATTTTCAAGCAAAATAGAGTGTTTTTTTTTAATTAATAGCTCCAACTCAACACTCCAGAAACATCTTGCCGAGTTAAATTACCAGAAAATATATACCAGAAAAACAAAAACCAGTTTGCTACCATTTTCATGCAAACTGCATTAATTTCATCAGAGTTCTCACACCAAAATAATCCATTTTCGGATTCGCTGTTTCTTTTGCTAATTTAAAAATGTGTGATCTGGGATTAGAATCCGATCTTCTAGGATTCTCCCAAAGAAATGCACCAACTTTTCTAGTGAATAGGTAATGAGTCTGAAAAAGTGGTAGCTAGCCTGTAGATCTGCCAGAAGAGAAAGTACCAATTACTGAAAGGTTCTAGTTACACGCTAGCCTGAAGCAAACTTTTTATTGAAAACCTGCCTGCATGACCCCATTAACTAAACAACATTTTCAAGGAAAGTAATTCCTTTCGCGCAAGAGAAAGTGAGGTTTTCTGTCAAAACTGTCTTCCATCTTGGACTGTCAAGGAGGGGCCTGGGATAAGTGCTGTGATAATTAAAATACAATATTTTTGCTTGTACCTTTTGGCCTTTGTTTTTCTCCAAAAACTGTGGCCTGTACTATAGCTAGTACTGCCTGTATGCAGGTATTTATAATGGTATTTTTTTTACTCTAGTCAACTTCTTGGACTTAAGTCAGGACTAGCCTCAGTGTTGAGCACTGTACCATGAAATAATTAACACTCAGTAGCTTTTCTTGTTGTGCAATGAGGCATACCTTTTGGTGGTGCAGCAGGGAAGTCTTTACCTAATACCAGTTTGATTCTAAATATTCCACCTTCATATGGAGTGCCAGCTAAAGAAAGATAAACATGATGTTAGACTACCCTTTACACAGGCTCGGTTTCCAGCCGTGGAGGTTTCGGTGAGCCCGCGATCCTCTCCCCACTCACGGCTGGGCGTGTGAGCCATTAGTGAGGGGAGGCTTTGGAGAAACGACACCCCAACGGCTGAAACCAAGCCTACCCTTTACAGTGCAACTACAGTAACCCAAGGCCACTTAGAACACATTGCAAAACAAAAATAAAGCATTCATTCCAAAGTATAAATAGTAGAACATCCATGAAATTTTCTTCATTCGAAAGACTTGAAAGTTGGAATGCTTTGTTTTCATTCTACAAGGTGATTGGTTCTCGTTGTCTAAGTGGCCCTAGTCACATTAATCACACAGTAAATCACATATTATACTCCCAAGATAGTGCATCTAAACAGCCCATAAACATATAGCATAACCCAGCTGCCATCTATTTGGCAAACTCACCATCTGATATTGGGTAGCCTGAGGAACTGTCTGTTGACTGTGCATGCTACAGTCAAAAATCACTTAGAGGCCAACCATTTGACTTTTGAGGGGGGGGGGGGGGGGGGGGGGGGTTGGGTGACCTTGTCTGCATAAAAAAAAATTGTTTGGCTGTGTCGCTGCAGGACTTGATTTTTGCTCAAAATACAAAGCCTCAAGTGGAGCTTTCATAGTTGCAAGAAACTTGATTCCAAGCCACCTGGCTTGCAGGATATTTTTTTCCAAAATCACCAATATTGGGTCATGTGATGCATACAACCCCAATCACGTGCAAGAGAAAATATTTGATCAATTATAATGAATGATATTGTCAAATTCGTTCCCAAGCTCTTTGACTCTATCACAATATAAATAAGTAAACTGAATTACAAGGAAAACATATTGTGATAAACATCAATAACATTTAGTCAAGCTGTTTATCAGCTTTATTGCAAGGGTGGTGCACTTTTACAAGTTTTTTTCAGCATTCCGTGAATGTTCCACATGCATGAAGAACCAGTTTGTCAAGTGTCTACCTGTAATCCCCCAGCCTAGTCCTAAGGCATTCTGGCTGGTAATTTTTCTGATGGGTTAATGAGATCCCTGTGGTTTGTACTGGTTTGTGATGTCACAGCTGCTCATTGTTGTCAGAACGCCTAGCAGAATTTGATCCAAGATGGGCACAAATTTGTTCAAACTCTTTATGAGCAAATGTACACCGAATATCAAAGCATGGGTTTAAGGCTTTAAGAGAGTTTTGCTTGGATTTGAAATTAAGTACTTTGTCTGATTTGCTTTTGTCACTATCGGTCTCTCTTCTTGGCTTACATTGGACAGTGAATCCAAACATGTTGAGCTGAGTAAGATGCCAACAGTTGAACAGCTTGGAAGCAAAGTGCCAGGTATTTTGGTGGATCAAGTACATTAATTTTAAACTTCACGAATGAGTTTAAAAATACACAATAATTTAATACTCCAACTACTCCATTTTGCCACTGAGGTTTTACTATTTGAAATTACACAAATGTCAAGCATTTTAGAATACAAAAACGCAATATGATTTTCCTATCAACTGATGCACGCATGTCTTTGAGCTGTCTTCCCTCTTGTCATGAAGAGATGTCACCATATTGGCCCCATTTTTTCAATTTTTGGGCCCAGCTTGGCAAATTCTGCTAGCCATTCTGGGACTTGATATACATGTACATGTAGGCTGTGACATCCCAAACCAGCACAGACTGTCAGCTGTGGTTGCATAGTGGTTAGCGCTTCTGCCTTTCACGTCCAAGACCCGGGTTCACACCCCGGTCAAGGCAGTGATTATTCTCAAGTTGTAAAAACCTGGCTCTCTACTTGGGGACTGTGGATCTCCCTTGGCTTGGATGACCACGTAAAATGGTTGTCCCGTCTCCAGAAATGGAGAAGTAAAAGAACCACTGAGGACACAAACAAATATCTGGTGGTGACCACCCTATGTCAGCAAATGTGATTGACTTGGTGTGATATTCTACAGCTGACTAGCAAAATACCTTGACCTCCTAGTTAGTTGATAGAATGTGACCAAGTGCCGAAACAACTGGTAAACCACAGGGATCCCAATAACCCAATCAGAAAAAAATAGGTACCCCTAGACCAAACATCTTTGTGTGGCAGCCGGTTGCGAATCCAGCCAGCACCTTGACTGCTACACTTACAGAGCGCACTCTGATGTATGACAACCAGAAATTCGGTCATCCAAATTTTGGTTGGCACATTTGAATAACAAATGCAGTATTTGTAAACAAAGCACCCTCCCACATTAATTTTGTATTAGTTAAAACTCCTGCTTGCATAAAACATTATTTCACTTTCTGCTCCTTCCTGTATTTCATATTGATCTAATTAAAAACTTTCCTTGTCAAATAAGTTGCTAGAAGCCAAACAACACAATAATATTTTTCCAATTTGACTTGCATTGAATGGTTGTAATCTACGAAAAAAGATGGTGGTGGTACATTTGACTACAATTCCTTGAGAGTCTAACACAGTCCAAATAACATGCAGGGATCATTCATTCTCTTAAATAACAGTGCTGTAAGAACAGACATTTACATGTACTTGATTGTTTTTGATATTCTAAATCTCTCTATCATGATTTGAAAAGGGGTTTAAAGGTTTTGGCATGCAAAGAATTGTGGGTAAAAGTAGAAGCCCCCATCTGGTACCGGTATATACTTCATGGTAGTGTTCCATTCCATAGAGTCTCCATGCATAATACTGTAAAGCAGTAGAGAAAATGATTATGCAGGAGACTATATGGAATGAAACACTACCATGAAGTATGTACCCACCATCTTTTTCTGAATGCAGGTGGATTGGATGACTATTTTGGGAGACTGGACAGAGCGTGTTAGATATAGACTCCTGATTAATATGTGTTACATTGTATTTGGGAGACTGAACAGAGCTTGTTCGAATATCTATTGCTATGGGCTCCTGTATGTCGATTGTTATGTGTTACAGATCCACCTACAGGGTTCACACAGGAGTTATAATGAAATTCCATGACTTTGCCATGACTAAATTAAAAAATCAAGGACTCAAATTAGGTTCTGGAGGAGACAAGAAAAACTAGAAAAAACTTCATTTAACTGGGCCTGTCCACCCACTTTATATTGCTTGAAAACTTTTACAAAGGAAGGAATACTACCAATGGAGCACTGATCCTTATTTCAACGTAACATATTATCGTTAGCATGTAGCCAGGACTCCGCTGGTTTTAAAACAACCAAGTCAAAATCATCAAGTAGCAGATGGATAATGATGAAGAGTGCTGAAAGAGAACCTACTAATCTATTTAGAATTCTGCAAGGAAAGTCCAAACATTCCAATGGTCGATGATAAAATTCCATGAGTTTTCCATGACGTTTGACATTTTTGCGAATTTCCATGACTTTTCCAGACCTGGAAAATTATTTTTGAAATTCTATGACTTTCCATGACTGTGTGAACTCTGACCTAGCGACAACTCTCCCATTCCAATAACTTGTTCTTTTGCTTCACATACATTGTATCCACAAGTTAGTTAGAATATGTACCATTTATATAACCTCCTTTTTAATTTAAACACCCTTCAAAAACTCATGAATAATTAATGAGCATTTTGTCCAATCAGATGAAGCAAATCAGTCACGTGCATGCTCCTTTATACCTGATAAAATCTCATCATTCTAAAAGGCCCGCAGAGGGATTTGAATTTTGTCCCAGGGGTTAATGGGGTTAATGATTGAGACAATGGAATTTCTATTGATGTTTCAGCTTTCTCATTGAATTGCTAATTAGGATGAACGTTTTATATAAAGAATACTAATGAACATGAAATTTTATATAAAGTTTCATCCTAATTAAGAATTCACTGATAAAGACCCAAAGATAGCAAAAAGTACACGGAACATAAGGTACCTAGATAATAAATTTTGCACTAAATTTACTAATATCAGCAGACTACCGAGATACACAGATAATATTTTTAAAATGAAGTTATCCAACTACCATTACTTGTTTACCGAGCCACTGTTTAGTTCCAATTATGAAACCAAACTCAAAGCCGTAAAATAATAAAAACGTGCATGAAACTTACATATTTTGTGCCGGAGTCAAAAATTTTGAGTCTGCCGTCATGTCAGTCACATCGCCTTTTAGTTCCAAGTCTTGAACTTTATCGAGGTAAGCCACGACACCAAATCCTTCAAGTGCATTGCGAAATGCCGCTTCAAACAACATAGTATGGTAATTTCTTCACGTCATTCCCTTGAGATGTACGTCAGTAATTGCAGGCGGTGATTACTCGAATATTTTGCATGGCGTTGTGAATACAAAGGTTCAATAGTTCATTAAGTGAACCATTCCCTTGAGATGTGCATCTTTCTTTCATTGCATTCTTAAAGCGTTTTTGAAGCCGTTTAAAACACTCACAGCACGTGTTTTATCAAGTCTAAAAATTCTCGGGCTTCGCCCTAGAATTTTTAAACTTGATAAAACACTGCTGTTCGTGTTTTAAACAGTACATAACTGTTTGTCCCTTGAGTTTAAAGTGCCTATGAACAATACATTTTTATTTTAGATATCAATTCTAAATCAAGTTAATAGTTGAATGGTAAAATATATTTTGCTTTGAATGCTGTGCCGCTGAGTTAAGGAGGTTTTAATATCCAAAATGCTAATTACATGACATCAGGGGAGGCATCAATTATTATACAATTTTTTTTGTTACAATTACATGTAAACAATTTTTTCAAATTATCAGTGTTATACCCATGGTTGAAATAAAATGATGTTAGAAATTTGCTTTCCTATCAGTAGAAACGCCCATTCACAACCACTAAGTGATTGCAGATACCTCCCCTGACGTCGTGTAATTACCATTTTGGATATTAAAACCTCCTTAACTCAACGGCTCAGCATTCAAAGCAAAATATATTTTACCATTCTACTATTCACTTGATTTAGAACTGATATCTAAAATAAAAAAAATATTGTTCATCGGCACTTTAACCTTTGTTCTATGGTCAGGTCACTTCAGGTCATTTCTTGTTTACCTGTGAACCCTAGCTCTAGGTGAGTGAGAACCCATCGTTTACCTGTGAACTCGTCCGATGGTTAGGGTTAGGTTTGTGGTTTAGGATAGGATTTGTCTTAGAGTTAACAACCTGACCTGTGACCTGTACTTTACACCTGCCAATCAGTAACTGGTGACATGTCTTAAAAGATAATTATAGAGAAATTTGAGGCATATAATACAATTTATTATATGGCAGCTCCGTGAGCGGGCAAGATGACTCTGAATGCTGCAATCTGATTGGTTGCTCAGCGGGCAAGATTTTTCATCTTGCCCGCTCAGGATTTTCCAAATTCGCTCACAATTCTTCGTAAACAAATAGCGATAGAACCCATACATTTTGAAAGAAACTAAACAATTTGTGACATGAAGGCAAATACTAATTTAAAAATCGTTCTGCTTTTTCGTTTACAGCTAAAATTCAACTTTTTAGAAGGATTAATGCAGTTTTTCTGGCTCTCGCAAGTTCGATGAAAACAACTGCAGCAAAACTAAGCCAGGGCTAAAAATAATGGCCGGTCAGTCGCCGGTCAAGATAAGTATTTGGTTGAAACTGTAGTAACATTGACTGGTCAAAATGACCGGCAAGGGAAAGATTTGACCGGACAAGTTCCAATTCTGGCCGGACATTGTCCGACGACCGGCCGTTATTTTTAGCCCTGTAAGCCAAAAGTGACTGAATTGAATGAAGCTGGACTTAGGATATAAAAAATTATAGCGAAGCTGAAATGGCCGTGACTTCAAAATCACAAAGAAAAGTTCGGCTACCTCACAACGCTACTACAATCGTGGTACAAAGAAATACAATTATTACGGAAACGAGTAAGCTTAGCACACAGTTTCATCAAAGAAAACAGGTTTTATTATTATTGTATGAGCTAAGAAATTCAGCATTCACATTTGGCTTATAAACTAAGAGTATTTACTAATTAATACTTACAAGTTTGTTTGTATTCTTCTACAGCTCTATTTGTCAAGTTTTGCAGTGTGCTTATCTGAGTTATCGCCACTCAAGTGATTTCAACGCCGGTTTTCAACTTTCAAATCTTCCACAAATATGCACATTTTTGTCTCTAGATAATGCATTTGCCGTTCCTGATGAAGTTGTCATTGAAACTCAGTACATCTGAAGTAAAGTACAGGTCAGTTTTCATCCATAGAAACTCATTTTTACGTCGGAAAGCAAACTGTTTTGAACGCCACAAGGTTGAACTTCAAGTGAAAGTCGTTGAGACTCAGTCTAATTTTAGATTGATTTCTATTTGCTTTTCAGTTTACCACACAATGGGTTCCTGGCACGTGTGCCAAAGGGGGATTTTTATTCATTTTTGCCATATAATAAAGCTTTTGTTCTGTACAGATGTAACAAACCAAATACAGATACTGTATTTCCTCGATTAAGCACCCTGGGCACTTATTTCAAATTTTGTTGCCAAGGGGGGCGCTTAATCGAGGGGGGGGGGGGGGGGCGCTTAATGGCTCACGGAAACTGGAAATTGGTCTTGTCATCCCCGGCTGTTTCACAGCATTAACCCAAAGTGTTGAAATGGGAAGAAGGCTGAAGAACGAGCTGCTTCAGGTACAAGAGCTATGCAAGCACATGAACTTATAATCAAGGACTGTAAGTTGGAAGAAAATAAACTAATTTCCCTTATCAGCCAAACATAACTTTAATACGGTACTACATATAGGAACATGCCATAACTTTGTAATAAAACGCAAGTTGTATGCCATCTCTCTTACTGTGCCATATTTATTGGGGAAAGAGAGGGGGCGCTTAATCGAGGGTGGGTGCTTAATCGAGGAAATACGGTATACAATGTAACAAGTACAAAGGCAAAGAAAATGATTATTAAAGTAAATGGACATGCACATCATACGGTCAATGAGGTTAATCACAATTGGGACACGAAGACCCATGTACTTTTACCCACAATCCTCTGTGCACGAAAATCTTTAAATCTGTTATAAAATTGCTGTGGAGAGGTTTTAAATCTTAAAAACAAGCCAGTACAAGTGCTGTTTCCAATACAGTGCTCGACCTTAACATTTTTACTTACTGGCCCTTGGGCTAGTGATCTTTAAAAGTTACTAGCCCACTGCCAACTCCTGGTAGTCCAGGAGTGTGTTCACGAGTACGAGTGCATGGGTCAAAACCAAGATGGTGGTCTGTCCGTGAGCTGCTGGAGTCCATGAGCTAAGGTCGAGCACTGCAATACAATGTCATTGAAGAAAATTGGGGATTTCTACGTGCGTGTTTTACTGTGTTAGATTTGCAAGGGTTTGTGGTCAAATGTATAGTCACCATCTTTTTCAATATGGTGGATTAGACAGTCTACAGTTAGTAACAAGGCTTTCAAAATCTTTCAGAGTACCATATTCACTCACGGATAAGCCGCACTCGCGGATAAGCCGCACCCCAAGTTTAGAAGCTTGATTCAGGGGAAAAAGTTTTTTGGAAGAATATCAAACATACATGCATGTACATTTTATAAACCTTCATCAGTTTCATCAGACTTTCAAACTGGAGAAAACTCCCAAAGTTGTACCTGTAATTTCAGCTCTGAAAAAGTATAAACTTCATGTCTACATACTTAGATATATGATTTATCTTTCCATAGTGTTTGTTTACCAGGATCTGTTCTTCAGATCACTTTTTAGATGGAATTTTACATGTTTAATGAAGCCAACAACGTGCTCACGTTCGTCCATAGCTTAGTAACCAGGCACATGTTGGAAGAGAGAGAACTGGACACTAGAAGTTTTGTTTTCGTTGAACGAAGTCAAAACAACATGGAGTAGTTTGCTTTTTCATCAGCTGTCTGTTGCTATCATGCCTAAAAGGATATCTGGAAGCCATCTATTGGAGAAAAACTTGTTACTCAAAGAGAGGTGGAAGATCTGTTCGACAAATTTGCTGTTAAAGTGCAAAGCTGCAAAGAATCATTGTGCCATTTAGCGTGGAATTTAATCGCTTGCATAAAACATAAACGGATCTGTTTGAAGCCACTTTCTTTTGGTTTGGTGTAGTATTTATTATTATAGCTTAGTATTTCTTTTAAATGTTAATTTATGGCAATTTCCGGACCTTTTGTTTGGTAGATGTTCTCGCAGATAAGCCGCACCCCGATTTTAAACGAAGATTTCAGGTAAAAAGGTGCGGCTTATCCGTGAGTGAATACGGTAGATGGTTAACACAAAAAGTGGGGTGACTATGACAACATGAGGGATGGGATTCTCAGCAGTTTCAAAAGTAAATTGTGAGGGGGAAAATAGCTGCCAGAGCTCTGCCAGGAGCAGGGTTATTTAATTTGAAAGCCCAGAGTACAGGGGTCTTATCAATTAAAATTTAATAACATTATTGTACATTGTGTATGCTAATCGTAATGGGAAATTCCCTGCTAGCAGAAGTTACTTATCCTCCCTTTCTTTCTTGTGTAATTACTTCAAGAACTGGCAGGGGAAGAAACCTCTGCCCCCAGTTGCAACAATGTTTGTTGTGCATGCGTTAGCATTATTACTAAGCAACATGAAAATACTTGCCACACTTGGATGGGTTGACCAATGACAAGGAAGTGATCCCGGTAATTAATCAATTGCAAACTAAAGATTGACATCGACAGGTGTCCAATATCATAGCGGGCTCCAATTTAAATCAGCAAATCTTTTACACAAATATGTGTACTGTACATTTTTATAATTTATTCGTCAATGGCTGTGGGCAGTGGTTAGATCAAACAATGTTACAACTGGGAACAGAGGTTTTTTCCCCTGCTAGTTCATAAGACGATTACAAAAGAAAGGGTCGGAGGAAAATGAACCTCTGCTAGCAGGTAACATGGGAAGGGGAGTTGCAGCTGACATTTTGAGAGCTAGCCTTTTGTTAGAATTTACTACTGACAGTAGTTGTAGCCCACTGTACAAAGTAAGAAAGGTGCTCATTTATATAGCCCAAATTCTATATGCATACACGTACATTGGATATTCAAATGCGCTTCACAAGGTTACTTTTGTGATATGGACTACTATTGCGGTGCAATGTGCTGCAGTGCAGTTTACAATCATGAGTGATTGTTAGAATCTCAGAATACCAGGCTGTTGTGTTGCTGTTATGAAATAGCACAACAGGTTCCTTTAAGTTCTCTTATGTTCCAAGGATGTGGCTGGGATTTAAGCCCCCGACTTCCCACACTCTAAACTGTGCTCTATCAACTGAGCTAACCAGTCATCATGAGACAGTGGTACAGGGTGCACGCTAAAACTAATATATTAATTTTTCAAATAAATATATTTTTGTTTATTGACTTAGCCATTTATTTGTCTAACGTCTGCCACCTGACTACAGCACATATATAACATTACACTTAGTTGAGTTGTTTCCACTGTAGCAAGCATTGTAAACAAATTGATAATAAACACTTTATGCAGACAGTTAGTACGGAGTTGGTTTGGTTTGAGAGCTTACATCATTCATAATTACCAGGTCATGTTGTTCCTAAAAATGCTCAATACGAATACGTAGCCTGCAAAAAAACTAAAGCATTATCCTTACAAAAAGTAACTACTGAATAGTCACATCATTTTCTGTCGATCACTTCAAACACAAAACCCCAGTTCATTCATGATTGGCATCGTAAAAGCATTGACTGGGCATGAAATTAACATCTTTAGACTTTACCGCCTTTCCACAATAAACAATACTTCGAATAAAGATATTGCTACATGTTCTGTCACTGTGATCGTTTATAAAGTGACGGATAATTTCCAGTTTCCATCTCGTAAAGCCAAAATTCGAAACGATTCACAGTAGAAATTATGTCATGACCACAGTCCACAGTAGAACGGTTGACAAAGCCAAAGGTCGGTTTCTCTTCCATTTATACAAAATTAAACCACCAAAATACTCACTTGGGCCTTCAATCGCAGCTTGAATATCCGTGATGTCTTCGTCATTAGAGAAAACCTTGATTCCCTCTGGAGGTTCGCTGGTAAGCCCACTAAGTTCTCTAGCTACTTGCTTGATAATTTGTGGGGAGAAATTTTCAACATTCGAACTAGTCTGCAAAAGTGAAATTCAAACACACCACATTATATTCATGAAAGCACCACCTTCTAGGCGACGAAAACGCACCATTTTGGATTTACAACTTACCGTAGCCATTATTTAAGTTCACTATGTCAAACAAACAGAGATCAGAGGACAAATAACGAAAATTTTGCTTTCGAAATAGCGCTCCTTCTCAATCTCAGCCAAGAAAGTTCCGTCCTAACTAACGTTTCCAGTTTGTAATGGCAGATCGATGATCAGCCAATCAGAACGCGAAATTTGGGCGGTGGTCACAAGTCTTTTTCCACTAAAAGTAACACAGGCAACCCAACTAGACATTTATGTGACTTTTATATTTCTGATCAGTTTATACGGTACAGTAAAAAGTATAAAGGCAACTATCTGCTCTATGAAATAGGCAGTTCAATCATAAAATTGATGTCACTCGTGTAATTTAAGCAACTGGTCAAGGTGTAGAGAACATTTAGTCCGCCAGTCTAATCAATGCATACATATATTTCATTTTTAAATCGACGGATATACTAACAAGAATGTCAATTTCCTCCTGAACAATATCAAAAAATCCCTTACTTATCTGTCAGTTTTTGCCCTGACTTCTCTCTGATCTTGTGCCGAGTAACACTAGAGGAGATGCATGCTTATTAATATATGGACGAAAGTGTTTTACCAAAAATATGAAAAATACGCCATGCTTGCGCAAGATTGCGGCAGGTCTGTGAAAATCACAGAGGAAGATGACAGCTTTAATGAGCAGTAAGAAAGTGAATATTCCGGGCAGAAAAGGAAAAATAAGATCTAACACTCTCTAAGGATTTTCTCGACTGCAAATAAGAGACATGCGAGCAGTCCCTCCTTTTCCCTCCATTGATAGTGAGTTTACGAGCGGAGATCACCTGAAGTAGTGTATAGCCCGAAGAGTTATTATATAGGCGAATCCTTGCTGACGTCATTGTTTACATTTTTGCCTCATTAGCATAAATTAAACTTCAAGCTACAAACAAACAGACTATGTAGTAGTCACCGAAAATTTGAGATTGATATGTTAAATATTTACGGAGAAATTGACTTTTCAAAACTATAAAATGGGCTGGGGGGCAAGAGTTGCCGACAGCCATACATTCATTGTAAATTTTGAGCTTTTTAAACGCTCATTCCTCAAAATATATTTATCATATCACTCTCAAATTTTCGGTGATTATCAAGTGTGACAATCTCTTTCGATTTATGTACTCTGTTTGTTTGTATGTACGTCGCTTGAAGTTTGATGTATGCTAATGAGGAAAAAACGTAAACAAGGATTCGCCTATAGAGCAAGTTCAATTACCCTATATCATTATGACGTCACGGCTTGTTTATGAGGGGGACAGAATCGACTTGAACAATAGAATTTTGAACTAAATCTGCTCTGCTGAGGAAAATTTAACTTCGAATTGTCTGGTTTCTAGATATCAGCTGTATCAATGTTTATCCCACAATATTTACCGTATTTGGTGGCTGTTACCGCTATTCTACGTTCTACAAAATGCATTTGATAGCTATTTCCTTTGTGTTGTTGCTGTTTTGTCCCCCTCCCACGACCGTGATCCTTAGCGTTTAAACAATAGATTGTTTTGATTTGACGTCATAATGATATAGGTCAATTGTTCATATGGTTCTCCCTTCATGTAGGCAGACATGAATTAAAGCTGGTTCACACTTGCGACATAAGCATAAGCATAAGAACATACGCAAGCGCAGCTAGATTGCACTTCATGCATGGTTCAGTTAACCCCTTTGTACTGCAGTTGAGTAGAACAAAGCACCTCTGCGCTTGCGTATGTTCTTATGCTAATGTCGCCAAGGGTAAACCGGCAGCCTTGACTACCAAATTGTATTGTGTATTTCGTTCTATTGTTTTGTATTGTGTTAATTCTATTGTATTTTGATAGCAATTCATGTGTTGCCTACATGAACGGGACCACCGTCCATACGGATCGTGAATAAATTACACGGTGGATTGAAGATCTATAAAGTCCAAAACATTTCACTCGTTCACTGCGCTCCGGCTCGTGAAATATTTCGACTATCGAGGTAAACATCTGTAATATCGTCTAAATATCGTCCGTGTAATATCGTCTAAATATATATCTTTAAACGTCCACAATCACGCTATGATATTTTACTACTTTGATAAAGCCGTTTGCCCGGAAGGCTTGGTTTTATCCAGTCATCAAAGCCAAGAGACCATCAACTGGCTCATTTGGCAAGCAGAATGGCGGTATATAAATAAATTAACATTTGCATATTCTTACTTAGACACGACTGCTTTGTGTCGACACAATAAACGAAAAAAAGTGAAGTGATATGTTTTTCTTATAAAAAATTGTTCGAGACAGGTATAGTGGAATCCTTTAGTGGAATCTACGGAACCCATTAAGTACGAATCGATCAACGACTTATTCAGGCCACACTAAAAAAACGACATTAAAGAAAAGTGTGTTATAATAACACGGTACAACTGAGTGAAGATGACACGTTTAAAGTGCCTATAAGCCCTAGCCAGTTAAACAAAATGATGTCATTTAAGGGATAACCTTTATATAGTTCTATATAGTTCCTTTTGCTCTGTTTTTATGTCAGCTATCATTCTCTAAGATTGTAAGATCACATGTATGACACCTGAAAAACGCCTGAATAACGCCTGAATAACGCGCCCTTAAATGACGTCATTTCAAGGATTTGTAATGCTTTTTATAGCAACACTACGATCGCCCAAAAATGGTTCAACAATATACTGCGCCCAAATAAATGATTTCTGGCTAGGGCTTATAGGCACTCTAACAAGAAAAGAAGACTGATTTGGGCGTCTTTCTCTTCAGACAGAACACAAACAAAACACGCCGAAAATACGAGCCGAAGGCTAATTTCTAGCACACCTTTTAACCAATCAGAGGTACGTCCTTTGTGTTGGTTGTCGTTCTTGTCAGGTAAAATGTAAATGATCTGAACAGCACGGTTGGCTTAGCTGCTTTAATTCTCATTACTGACAGATATATCTGAAAAAATAGTGAACACATTAAAATAACTGCACTGTGGCGGTTCATATAGATCAGTTTTGACCACGCTAAAGACATAAAGGTCTCGAGTTATTGTGAAATGGAAGAAAAATATATATTGACTTCCCCGCGGCTGGAATGACAATATTTACGAAAGGTGAAGACATGTTATTCTGGAATACTTCAGTTGGAAATTCATGAATAATATATATGATGAAAAGTCTTTGGGAATAACAGAACGGCCGCGCGTAAAAACTGCTGATACATTTGTTACTCATTATATGTACTATATCTGTGAACCTTGGGCTATTTTTATTTTTTCCCACGAGTAAATGTTTCCGAAATGTTATTTTACACGAATGCTTTTCTTTGTTCGAAAGAAAACAATAACGGTGGAGATATAGCTTTTCATGCGTTCCAGTGTTCGCACTCTAGCAAACGGAAGGTGCATTTAACAATGAAACCTGGTTCTATAAATAGCCCAAGGTGCAAGTACAGTATTGCGTTACTTCGTGTTGATAAACAGTACAATTGTTATGCTAATATGCCAACCATGATTTCAAAAGGCCGCTTTGTGTCAGGAACCAATGGATCTCTGGTTGGCACATTAATGACAATGGATGACGTGCAGTAAGTATTGCTGATCCAGGCCTCACACACATCCAATTTTGCTTCGAAGTCATCCCGTGATTTTACTGTTTGTATATATACTTTGATTTTATGGATTCTACTTTTTTTCTCGAGCTCATCAAAACGATTTTACGAGCTCATTTTAGACATGTCAGTGCCATGCATGCATGCTACGCTACTGCCTTTGTTCGATCGGGTAACAATCAAGCTCGGTCCACTAATATGAAAAGAAAACCGACACCTTTTCAGGTATGCCCTCAGTTAATGAAAGTACTATCATAAATCAGATAAATGACTTGAACACACAGGTGGGGACGATGACGAAGTTGACTATTCACGAGGATCAAAACCTAATCCTGAATAAAAATAATGCAGCTTAAAACGTAGACAGTTAAGGCTCTTTTGTATGCACCTAATTACCCTATATCATTATGACGTCACGGCTTGTTTATGAGGGGGACAGAATCGACTTGAACAATAGAATTTTGAACTAAATCTGCTCTGCTGAGAAAAAATGAACTTCGAATTGTCTGGTTTCCAGATATCAGCCGTATCAATGTTTATCCCACAATATTTACCATATTTGGTGGCTGTTACCGCCATTCTACGTTCTACAAAATGCATTTGATAGCTATTTCCTTTGTGTTGTTGCCGTTTTGTCCCCCTCCCACGACCGTGATCCTTAGCGTTTAAACAATAGATTGTTTTGATTTGACGTCATAATGATATAGGTCAATTACACCAACTTTATTGAAATGAAAAATAATAAAAACAAAAATATCACTGAACAACACAATGCAAAACGACACAACGCTATCATTCCCTATTATGATTATATATATATTTTGATTAATTTTACATGACTTTCTGGGAATTAGATGAATGGAAAGAGATTTTGATGTTGCGAAAATGAGTGGTATTCTAAGTCCAGTTTCGTATTCGAAAATTACCGCTGAATGCAAGGATTACAGACGCATGTACGCAGGGTTAGCCTCATTCTCAAGTTAAACAATCATAAATACCAGCGACTCCCCGCCGGTGGGCTATTCACAACTCTGCTTATTGTTGTAGTTTCGCGTTTTGCACCTTTTCGCTGGTATTTATGAATGTTTAACTTCAGAATGAGGCTAACCCTGAGTACATGCATCTGTAGTCATTGCATTCAGCGGTAATTTTCTAATACGAAACTGGACTATTACTGGTTTTGCATGTGACGTCATAGCCGCCATGTTGGTGCCCTTAAACAAGAGAAAATGAGGTAAGAGAACGATTCCCCCTAACGTAGGGGACGGGGAATCATTCCTTAAACAATATATTCCTCGTTAGCTTCTTTTGTTGGAGCACCAACATGGCCACCATGCCCTTTGTCATTTTAATCTCTGTGGATTTTAATAGTGAAAACCAGCAATTGAAGTTAAGTCAGCTCGTACTCTAAAGGAGTTTCAATCTAGTTACTGGAGGCATTATACTGCGCTTTAAAGAGTTTTAGTCTTAGACTAGTTATTGGTGATATTTTCCTTTTTTCTTGAAATTCTAATTATTATTTACCTATTATATATTTATATTAATAATTAATATGTATTGTAATTAGTTCTTAGAATTTAGTTGCACAGCATCTTTCGAAATCAGCGTCTGCTGAAAGACTTTCTGTGGATAATAAAGTTATTATTATTATTACTCCAAACAGGCGGGCTTGGGGACTACGTTTTCACATGCCTACCCCGGTAGAACATTGCCATTTACATGACAAAAATAAGTAAAGGGTGCCATGCCGACAAATTTTGACAAACGTACCGAAATTTACGAGTACTAGTACCCCGGAGGGGGGAGGGCTTCCCTTATGTGAGGGGTACATGGATGTTCGTCGTACCTTTTAGGGGTCAAAATCAGGAGTTTGGTACCACTTAGGGTATCCACCATCAAACACAGACATTTCTATGTAAAGCGGTACCTTTTAGGGTTCGGGTGTCAATTGAACAAAAAAGCTGTTATCAATTTACATTTTTATTATCTTTTAGGGGTCAAAATAAGCTTGAGCCACGCCCATTTTAGTACCTCTTAGGGGTCAAATCGAAAATGTCCGACGAGCATCCCTACCCCTTTTATATGGGAGTCCCCCCCCCCCCCCCCCCCCCCCCCCCTCCCCCGGGACTAGTACCATGCATGACCAAAATTAACATGCTTGTCGTGTAAACGGAGTTTAAAGGGGCTATGTCAAGGTAATTTTGGCCGAGAGTGACCTGGTGTCTAAAATCATTTCAGAATAAAAGTCCACCGTGTTCTGAAATTCGATCTCGCGTTAAAACAAGCTGAAAGTGTATGATTTAAATCCATTTCCATCGAAGTTTTCCTTAGCGTTATACATTGTTTTTTCAAAATAGATAGTTAGTTTGAATATCAGTGTTTAAATTGAAGTCAGAATATTTTAGAATAATAGATCATTGGCGCTCCACCATCCTCTGGTTTCAAGAAGAGAGGTCGGCCATCTTTGGTTTCGACAAAGGTCAATCGGTACAAGAACAGAAAGATTTGGCGTCTTGAACATCCCAGTATTTATCTCCGCAAGCCACTATTTGAAACATGGAGGTCTGTTAAAGCTTCTGGGACGTTTGTGAGTGACTCCAGCTTCGCCGCGTATCTACTTTCCCTCGAGATGAAGCGAAAGTGATCGATCGTAGCACTTGTACTACAAATCTGAGATCCCAAATCTGAGTTTGTTATGTATTTCTACTTGGTCTTCATAGTTCGTATGCCCATGCTAACAAGATGAGAGTTCGAGATGACATTGGTAGCAAGGGAAAAGGAAAAAGATATCGCCCAGCTGCTGTGAATTATGGTAAGCCACAAGTCGCCACTATATATGCTTTGACCTTTGTACTGTTAGTGTTAGCGAGGGGAGATATTGGTAATCGATCACTTGTATCCCGTTTGTCATCGACGTAAGGCATTTTTGTTCTGGCGTGAAAATCAAGTGGGATCTTGCTGTGCCATTCTTTTCAATTTTATGTAAGTTTTGATTTTCTTGCAGCTCTACTGGCAGCTTCTACTCCGATCAAGAAAACTGCTACACTTGTGTCTCCTTCGTCGTCTGGAAACGGGAGAGAATCGGAAGTCGATATCACTGGCGTATCGCTGCATTATGTCCTTGATGATAGCGTTATTGTTGCGAAACCCGACTATACCGACTCTGAAAGTGATGCTGCTGAATCACAGTCTTATGTTGGTAGTGTAAGAAAGTCAAAAGTGGTCAAAAATTTGCATGAAAATTAGAACGCATTTAACGTCAAATTTAAAGTTTGATTTCCTTACAACAGAAGTCCGAAATCCTACCACTTCAAAAGCTGTTGACTCCTGATCGGATTCTTCATCAGAAATTGAGGAGAGTTCCATAATTCATGTTAAGTTCTGTAAATTAAACCATGGATCGTAAAAATGAACCGCGCGAACTGATCTGAACTTAGCCGATCACGTTTGTTTACATGTGCAGTTGGTGATTGTAGCATGACTTCAGTACCCTTGACAGAGCCCCTTTAAGAGTCTTTTCAAGTACAACACACGCTTTGGTGCACTAGAGCAGGTTTCATAAAGCCCGGTTGCCATCAGTGATGCAACGATCGCAGCGATCGCAGGATTCTTTTATTCAGTGTGAATCGAAGAGTAAATTTATACGCAGAACAAAAGAATCCTGCGATCGCTGCGATCGTTGCGATCATATGGGCTTTTATCGCACGGCGGCCATGTTGAGTCCCAGGAGAATAAAAACCTTTGTCTTCGTCCGGTAAACTCGTTCTGAAACCAACCAGTGCGAGGCTACCGGGGCCCAAACTATTGTTTTATCCAAGATGGCCGAACTGCGATAACAGCCCATGGAAACTACAGCACTGACAACATCATACAGCACGGGTACAGCATGCCGTGACATTGAAATGGTTTCCCTATTGTTTTCGTCCTGCTGATCCAATCAAATTACAGATACAGTACAGCACGGTCATGGTAAGGCTACGGACATGCCGTAGTTTGTCCGCTAATACGAAATCGGCACTAATGCATAAATAGATAGATTGCTGATCAAGCTATAGAACCAAGTGCACGAAAATTTAAAAATACTCAGTTCACGTTCTATGACACTGAAAGACTAACGAGTGGTATCACGAGTATTTGCCCGCCATGGAACCAATAAAATCGTGCGTTCTTATGTTTCTGCTTGCTATTTATGTTCCGAAATTTATAGCAGAGGGATAAGGGACCGGACATTATTTAGCGGTAAGGGGGGGCTACTAGATTTGCATTGTGGCTAGCCCCAAAAATTGTGACCCTGCAGTTATCTGGTCTCACAAAATAATGACCCTCCCCTTAGATAAGCCTATAAATATATATAGCCTATAAAAGAGGAGCATATAAAAATGTGACCCCCCCCCCTAAATGGGAGCATAAAATATCGTGACACCCCCCCCCCCCTCCTCCCCACAAATCAGCCCCCCCCCCCCCCCCCCCCCCCCCCCCCCCGGTCCCTAAACACTCTCTTTTCGCTCGCAAGTGTTTTCATTTGGCCTATGTCTAGCTACCGTTTCACTGGTTCTTAATAATTGATGGCACTAAACAAATTACTAAAGACAAATATGCGCGCTAATGGCGTAATCTTTTCAATATTCTTTTGTTCCTTCGGTGTCAAAAACCGACAAGGGGCTTGCTTATCAAGTGCCTCTTGTGCATGCAACTACTCTAGCAGTCTAGTACGGTAAACCCCTTCGATTCATTTTTACTATAATCGTATTTTCGCTTCGTTGTTTCCTTATTTTCTTAACTATAAATGACGTAGATTGAAACCTTTGTTCAAATTTACCAAATTTACAATTACCATCTGCCATGCGTTCCGCCAATGGGCCGTGTTCAATTTTCAGTTTATTTCGAGGCTAATTTCTAAATTTACTGGAGTTTTTATTTCTTAGTCCTATGTTGAGAATCTCGAAGGTTTTTAATGCAAAAACAGAAATTCACTTTACTGAAGAGTTTACAACAGATTTCAGTTTTACGTGCATAGGCGATGTTTAAAGTTTTTTTAGGCAATCATTCGACATACTCAGCGGTTCATTCGACAATCATTCGACGCAAATTCTCGCCACTTCTGGTCGGCAACGCATCTTGAGGAAGTCTGCCAAGAACTCGAATGTGAAAAAGCAGCTAAATTATTCGATTTAGTACCAAACAAGTGAGCTGGTTACAAAGCATGTCGAATGACTACGTCGAATGATTGCTCTATGCACGTAACACTGAAATCGGTTGTGAGAGACAAAGCTAGCTTGCATAATTTTTTTGAATAAATCTGGAATTAAAAAGACTATAAAAACATATCGAACATAAAGGTGACTCGGAGACTCAACTGCTTGCATAATATTGTTTTGGTTTGAATTCTCTAACTCGCTCTTTGATTGGTTGAAGGCCGCTAGAAAGTAACGAAACGTGACGTGTAGCATCCTTGGTATCAAAATACGGCCCAAAGTTCTGAAAGTGGATAATGCTCGTATATATATCTATAGCCTTTTTGAGAATACAAAACTGGACTAAACGATTATGTTTAGCGGGCAATAGATAAAACAGCCACGACTGAAATAGTTAAATGTAGGCAGCTGGATGCCGTGCGTGATGGAGGCCTAGGGTGATTAATATTTGCATTAAACCATCTGGTCGCCGGAAATTTAAAAATAACATAAAACTGGGAAATAAAATTAAAAAAATTAAATGGTACGCGCGTTCAACGGAAAGACTGAAAAGCGCGGGAAAAGTCGATTACCTCAACCGGTAGCCCATGTTTTCAACGAAATGCAATCACGCGTATATACCATTTGATTATTCAACCGGAATTTCTGGTTATTCGGTGTAAATGGTTATCACCCCAGGTTCATGTTGAGGCTCTAACCAGGAATAAAATCCAGGTCAATATGCGTGATACAAAGTTTCATAGTTTAACAGAAGTATTTTCCAATATAATTGTAGGAGCGAGAATAAAAGGGAGCGACAGCATATATTAGCAAGTGGGAGAGGGGTGGATAAAGGGGGAGGGTCATACTTTTTTTAACCCCCCAAAATGGAAGGCCATAATATAATGGGCAACTGAAAAAGGGTTGGTCAAAATATTTCCTACTTATTGTCCGGGGAGGGTTGTTTTTTAGATTGTCTGATCCTGAGGTCCTTACCTAAGCTGAAATGGCGTCCGAAACACACATTAGGCGCCTCTGCCTCTGATTCAAAATGATTTGGTGAAGAACCGCAAATAGCTAGACCTTTTTATTCTTTTGCATCATAGGCCATATTTACTGGTTATTTCGTGTATTTTTAATAGAATTCGGGCGAAAATTTCACTCAAAATTCATATTATTTATGTATCCAAATGATACAAATTTCTCGTGAAATATTCGCCCTTATTTATTCCATAGGAACCCAATTAGAAATACCGCTCTTTATTATAATTATGAATGTGGCTATTTTACTAGGAACTAAACCATATTTCACTCGATGGAGTGAATTGGTATGGAGAATACTCCACTCATCTCCCGGATGTGACGTCACGATTGCCGCCTTTTGAACTACAAAGATGGCGGCAGGTTTGTGAAAATTAAAGAGGAAGATGGGAACAGCTTAAAGAAGCAGCAAGAAAATGAGCAGAATAAAAATAAGATCAGTAAAACTCTCTAAGGATTTCTCGACCGGCTGCAATGCCGAAAAGCGGACAAGAGAACCCGACGAAATTCTCCCAAAAGAGCTTCCAAAGATCACGAACAAATGTGTATTGACAGTAGAAAAGTTCTTTAAGCAGTTTAATTGTCCATATAAAAAGAAAATTACACGGTGGTTTGAAGATGTGATCCTCTCGAGTCCAAAACATTTTGACCCTCCGATGATAAACCTTTTTCCCCGCACCAATATATCCTCTATATATATTGCTTAGAACAAAACATGAAATACCGTCCTGTATTTCATAGTAAAGCTGAGCTCTGATTGGCTGAAATATAATATTTATAGGATAATACTTAGTACTGTAGCAGTCTGTTACTGGTCGGCTTATCGCGGTCCGTAGACATGTCATGTCCCGCTAAGCGCGTTGATTGACATGGGAAATACGGGACAGAACAAAAACTGTAATAAGTCAATATAAAGTAGAAATCCGGGAGGGAAACAAGTCAGGAGGCCATCTCTCAAAACCTTACATTTTATTGGATCCCATTTAGACTGCACTGACAAAGAATCCCATTGTTTTAGGGTTAGGGTTTGTATTGTTTCAGGAGTTAGGCATTGTTTGGATAGCCAGTCATTTATGCAATGGTCTATTGATTATATTTTTGCACGGTTTCCCTTTGAATGTGATGTACAAGAGCAGGATCTCCTATATAGCTGTCACAGCATTTCCACAAGTTAGGCTATTTTTAGATCATTTTCCCCGCCAATTAGTGCACCACTGGTGGCTGAACAAAAGATGTCTCATTAGCTACTCTTGTTATACCAACAACATGGCTGCTACGCTTTTGTAATTTTATTCCCATAGGAATGATTGCAACCCAAGAATTGGTGGGTTGCACTGGCGGCCATGTTGGTTGGTAGGAACAAAAGAAACCACATTTGCTTCTTTTGTTCCGACCAACCAAGATGGCCGCTACGCTTTTGTGATTGTATTCCCTTAGGAATGATTGCAACCCAAGAATAGCGGAAAACCGTTCTAAAAATAACCGCTAACTTGTGAAAACGCTGTGAGGTCAAGTATACGGGATGGAAACTCCTGGTTATGGGCTCCTGACAAGAGCAACTTCGATACGATGTCAGCGAGGACTTCTTCGAAAACCAAAGCTCCCCCTCAACGAAAATCCTTTCGGCTACTTTTATATTCTGTGCGTGTTTATGAGGAAAATTAATTACAAGGCGCATTTTGATTCTTAATGGGAACATCGTTACTGAATACTGAAGTCTCTTAGCAACACTGCATCGTTTTCCCTACCAGTTAACTGCTCAAAATCGCCGGGCTAATGTCAGTTGTATAGCATGAAACCGGTTGTTCGTAGTCTAGCTAAGTGAATCATACTGAAACTAAGCCTATTGGCAACATCATATATATACTATAAAATATACCAGTTAACAGCTTTTGTAATATCCTAAAACAAAAGTAAAAAACAAAGCCGATTGTAGTCTAAAAGCAACAACAGTTGTCACCGATATAATCGGAAGTTGAACAAAAAAAAATTGTTACACTCATGGGCCCGGTTGTTCGAAGCAAGTGTAACTTTATCCCTAGGATAGCGCTAAATCTGTAATTGTATTCTGTACAGTTTACCCTCGGGTTAGTGATTTAACTCCGGGGTAGCACCCTTGCTTCGTACAACCGGGTCATGCAGTTGGATGTTTCAAACTGATCCAATCACGTTTTGGTAAAATTTAATTATGTTACATCCAAACGCCACTCTCGTTTTACGATTAGTCAAACTGTTTTATTAAATAGGAGTTGGGGTTAGTTTTGACAGAGTGTTTCAGCGAGGAGTTCTGAATACGTAAAATTTGTTTAAGCTTCGCAGCTCAGTTCAACCAATCAGTACATGTTGACTGTGCGTGGGGCCTTCTGAGTCTTTCGCTTGCGTATTTTTCAAATCGTATTTCATCCACTCATCTGTCAGTTTTCCACCTAGTTTATGTTTTCTTTATAGTTGTTGTTTAAATTATTGTTCTTGTTGGTTCAGAGAACAGGTCCATGCAGCCCGCATAGTTAGCCTTTGATAGCAGAACAGTCTAGCTGTTAAAAACCAAGCAATTAAATGTCAACATCAAGGTGGATGTCAGCAGTGTCTCATTTTTCTGACGCACATTACCTACATAAATTTTGAACGATTTTTGGTTTAGTTACAAGTCAAAACATCATCAAACTAACCATCTTACTGAACTGGTGACCATATCCTATAATCGATACTGTTCTCAACAATAATTAACCTGAATTAAATAACTAACATCGAAATATTTAATGTTCTGTGGAATCTCAAAGGAAAGACAAGTGATCAGAAGTGACTAACTCTTTGATGAGACTAAATACCTACTCGATTCAAATATCAAAGATTTGGAAAATCGAAATCAGTTAATGAATAAATAAAATGTAGCAGCGCGAATAGAATTTGCCGTTATATGGCTCGGCAGAACTTGTGTATTTATATTTATTCAATCTCCTTCAATTTAAAGGAAGTGAAATATTCGCCAAGAACAACGTTTTAGTTTCCCGGGTTCATGTAAAAGAAAAGAAACTTGGGTAGGAAAGTAAAACTTCAGGGCGGTTGTGTTTCTCCGAAAACAAAACACATAAACGAAACTAATTACGAGCTCCTCGGATCACAGAGATAAGACTCAAGATTTCAAGGAATAACTGGGTAAGGTATAAATTAGTTGTACTCAACATTTAAAACACAATTTGGCCTATGTTTATTAACTCCCCCAGACACGCATGGCCTGTTCTAGTGCGTTGATCTATATTTCAAATAATTATTATAAACTGCATTTTATTTCCTCCGCACTTATCGCTCGCATATGTAATGTTGCTCCAGCAGACCTGCACACGTATCTAAGCTGGAACCATTTCATTTATCCAAGTTAACGTTCTCGTGGAGAAAAACCTAAGACAATTATGTCAACGTTGGCGGTGTCCTCTTTTTTGACAAAACGGTTAAACAAATCCTTAACTTCTAGAGCAATTTGGACTTTTTACGAAAGGTGTTTCTTTTCTCTTTCTCGCTATATCCGCACAAACAAGGCGATAGCCTATTAATGGCGTGTCGTCGAACGACGATTTTTATAGAACGGATCGTCGCGCTGCCATTGGATGACCGGTGACCTTTGAAGAATCTGGAGATGAATGAGGCGCCAAAAATATTCAAGTCCTTTATCAGTCAGCGAATAGAAATGTTTATTTAGTCTGTTTACCAATGGCCGATGATTTAAAAAAAGGATTTTCTCTATTTCTTTAGTGAATTTGAGCGAGTACTCAGAGCATTTGTTGCCCAAATACAAGCCTCAATTGGATTTGAAGCTTTTTTCCGCCACCAGTTTGTCCAGTTAGGTACATGTCAAGTGATGGGAACTGGTGCCTCGCTGCCTTCGAAGATGACAGCTTTAATGAGCAGTAAGAAAGTGAATATTCCGGGCAGAAAAGGAAAAATAAGATCTAAAACTCTCTAAGGATTTTCTCGACTGCAAATGATATACTGCGAACAGTCCCTCCATTGCTGAGTGAGTTTGCGAGCGGAGATCACCGGAAGTGGTGTATAGCCCGAAGAGTTATTATATAGAGCAAGTTCAATTGTTCATATGGTTCTCCCTTCATGTAGGCAGACATGAATTAAAGCTGGTTCATACTTACGACATAAGCATGAAGCATAAGCATAAGAACATACGCAAGCGCAGCTAGATTGCACTCCATGCATGGTTCAGTTAACCCCTTTGTACTGACTTGAGTAGAACAAAGCACCTCTGCGTATGTTCTTATGCTTATGTCACCAAGGGTAAACCGGCAGCCTTTACTACCAAATTGTATTGTGTATTTCGTTCTGTTGTTTTGTATTGTGTTAATTCTATTGTATTTTGATAGCAATTCATGTGTTGCCTACATGAACGGGACCACCGTCCATACGGATCGTGAATATAAATTACACGGTGGATTGATGATCTATAAAGTCCAAAACATTTCACTCGTTCACTGCGCTACGGCTCGTGAAATATTTCGACTATCGAGGTAAACATCTGTAAGTCGTCTAAATATCGTCCGTGTAATATCGTCTAAATATATATCTTTAAACGTCCACAATCACGCTATGATATTTTACTACTTTGATAAAGCCGTTTGCCCGGAAGGCTTGGTTTTATCCAGTCATCAAAGCCAAGAGATCATCAAAGCCAAGAGACCATCAACTGGCTCATTTGGCAAGCAGACTATGCAAATTTTAATTTATTTATATACCGCCATTCTTACCTAGACACGACTGCTTTGTGTCGACACAATAAACGAAAAAAAAGTGAAGTGATATTTTTTTCTTATAAAAATTTGTTCGAGACAGGTATAGTGGAATCCTTTAGTGGAATCTACGGAACCCATTAAGTACGAATCGATCAACGACTTATTCAGGCCACACTAAAAAACGATATTAAAGAAAAGTGTGTTATAATGAACACGGTACAGTGAAGCCGACACGTTTAAAGTGCCTATAAGCCCTAGCCAGTTATCTTTGATTTAAAAACAAAATGATGTCATTTAAGGGATAACCTTTATATAGTTCTATATAGTCCCTTTTGCTCTGTTTTTATGTCAGCTATCATTCTCTAAGATTGTAAGTATCACATGTATGACACCTGAAAAACGATTGTATAAATGAAGACTCAATTAATGTTCAACTCATTTGCATAACGCGCCCTTAATTGACGTCATTTCAAGGATTTGTAATGTTTTTTATAGCAACACTACGATCGCCCAAAAATGGTACAACAATATACTGCGCCCAAATAAATGATTTCTGGCTAGGGCTTATAGGCACTCTAACAAGAAAAGAAGACTGATTTGGGCGTCTTTCTCTTCAGACGTAACACAAACAAAACACGAAAATACGAGCCGAAGGCTAATTTCTAGCACACCTCTTAACCAATCAGAGGGCACGTCCTTTGTGTTGGTTGTCGTTCTTGTCAGGTAAAATGTAAATGATCTGAACAGCACGGTTGGCTTAGCTGCTTTAATTTTCATTACTGACAGATATATCTGAAAAAATAGTGAACACATTAAAATAACTGCACTGTGGCGGTTCATATAGATCAGTTTTGACCACGCTAAAGACATAAAGGTCTCGAGTTATTGTGAAATGGAAGAAAAATATATATTGACTTCCCCGCGGCTGGAATGACAATATTTACGAAAGGTGAAGACATGTTATTCTGGAATACTTCAGTTGGAAATTCATGAATAATATATATGGTGAAAAGTCTTTGGGAATATTAAACAGAACGGCCGCGCGTAAAAACTGCTGATACATTTGTTACTCATTATATGTACTATATCTGTGAACCTTGGGCTATTTTCATTTTTTCCCACGAGTAAATGTTTCCGAAATGTTATTTTACACGAATGCTTTTCTTTGTTCGAAAGAAAACAATAACGGTGGAGATATAGCTTTTCGTGCGTTCCAGTGTTCGCACTCTAGCAAACGGAAGGTACATTTAACAATGAAACCTGGTTCTATAAATAGCCCAAGGTGCAACTCAAAGATACAGTATTGCGTTACTTCGTGTTGATAAACAGTACAATTGTTATGCTAATATGCCAACCATGATTTCAAAAGGCCGCTTTGTGTCAGGAACCAATGGATCTCTGGTTGGCACATTAATGACAATGGATGACGTGGCAGTAAGTATTGCTGCTCCAGGCCTCACACACATCCAATTTTGGGTAATAAGTTCATGTCCTAGATACAACAATAGGTTAATTACGTTCTATTATGTTTCGGTCATAGAACGTCAGTAACATATTGGTGTATCTAGGACATGAACTTATTACCCAATTTTGCTTCGAAGTCATCCCGTGATTTTACTGTTTGTATAAATACTTTGATTTTATGGATTCTACTTTTTTTCTCGAGCTCATCAAAACGATTTTACGAGCTCATTTTAGACATGTCAGTGCCATGCATGCATGCTACGCTACTGCCTTTGTTCGATCGGGTAACAATCAAGCTCGGTCCACTAATATGAAAAGAAAACCGACACCTTTTCAGGTATGCCCTCAGTTAATGAAAGTACTATCATAAATCAGATAAATGACTTGAACACACAGGTGGGGACGATGACGAAGTTGACTATTCACGAGGATCAAAACCTAATCCTGAATAAAAATAATGCAGCTTAAAACGTAGACTGTTAAGGCTCTTTTGTATGCACCTAATTACACCAACTTTATTGAAATGAAAAATAATAAAAACAAAAATATCACTGAACAACACAACTGAATAAAAATAATGCAGCTTAAAACGTAGACTGTTAAGGCTCTTTTGTATGCACCTAATTACACCAACTTTATTGAAATGAAAAATAATAAAAACAAAAATATCACTGAACAACACAACACGACACAACGCTATCATTCCCTATTATGATTATATATATATATTTTGATTAATTTTACATGACTTTCTGGGAATTAGATGAATGGAAAGAGATTTTGATGTTGCGAAAATGAGTGGTATTCTAAGTCCAGAATTACCGCTGAATGCAAGGATTACAGACGCATGTACGCAGGGTTAGCCTCATTCTGAAGTTAAACAATCATAAATACCAGCGAGGTGGGCTATTCACAACTCTGCTTATTGTTGTAGTTTCGCGTTTTTCACCTTCTCGCTGGTATTTAAGAATGTTTAACTTCAGAATGAGGCTAACCCTGCGTACATGCGTCTGTATTCATTGCATTCAGCGGTAATTTTCTAATACGAAACTGGACTATTGCTGGTTTGCATGTGACGTCATAGCCGCCATGTTGGTGCCCTTAAACAAGAGAAAATGAGGTAAGAGAACGATTCCCCCATACATGGGACTCTTACAACGTTAGTTCCCCAAATGGCTATTTTAAGAACCGAAAGTTATTTTAGAACGTCATCTGATTGGTCAGCTTTACGTCAATCATACCAGTTCATGCTAGTCTAGCTATAGCGCAACTGGTCAACTCTCAAAGAAAGGAATAATCGGGTATCAGGTCACGTGGACGGTAGCGGTAAAAATAAACCTACGTAGGGGACGGGGAATCGTTCCTTAAACAATAGATTCCTCGTTAGCTTCTTTTGTTGGAGCACCAACATGGCCACCATGCCCTTTGTCATTTCAATCTCTGATGATTTTAATAGTGAAAACCAGCAATTGAAGTTAAGTCAGCTCGCACTCTAAAGGAGTTTCAATCTAGTTACTGGAGGCATTATACTGCGCTTTAAAGAGTTTTAGTCTTAGACTAGTTAGTGGTGCACAGCATCTTTCGAAATCAGCGTCTGCTGAAAGACTTTCTGTGGATAATAAAGTTATTATTATTATTATTACTCCAAACAGGCGGGCTTGGGGCCGGACTACGTTTTCACATGCCTACCCCGGTAGAACATTGCCATTTACACGACAAAAATAAGTAAAGGGTGCCATGCCGACAAATTTTGACAAACGTACCGAAATTTACGAGTACTAGTACCATGACCAAAATTAACATGCTTGTCGTGTAAACGGGGTTTAAGAGTCTTTTCAAGTACAACACACGCTTTGGTGCACTAGAGCAGATTTCATAAAGCCCGGTTGCCATCAGTGATGCAACGATCGCAGCGATCGCAGGATTCTTTTATTCGGTGTGAATCGAAGAGTAAATTTATACGCAGAACAAAAGAATCCTGCGATCGCTGCGATCATATGGGCTTTTATCGCACGGCGGCCATGTTGAGTCCCAGGAGAATAAAACCTTTGTTTTCGTCCGGTAAACTCGTTCTGAAACCAACCAGTGCGAGGCTACCGGGGCCCAAACTATTGTTTTATCCAAGATGGCCGAACTGCGATAACAGCCCATGGAAACTACAGCACTGACAACATCATACAGCACGGGTACAGCATGCCGTGACATTGAAATGGTTTCCCTATTGTTTTCGTCCTGCTGATCCAATCAAATTACAGATACAGTACAGCACGGTCATGGTAAGGCTACGGACATGCCGTAGTTTGTCCGCTAATACGAAATCGGCACTAATGCATAAATAGATAGATTGCTGATCAAGCTATAGAACCAAGTGCACGAAAATTTAAAAATACTCAGTTCACGTTCTATGACACTGAAAGACTAACGAGTGGTATCACGAGTATTTGCCCGCCATGGAACCAATAAAATCGTGCGTTCTTATGTTTCTGCTTGCTATTTATGTTCCGAAATTTATAGCAGAGGGATAAGGGACCGGACATTATTTAGCGGTAAGGGGGGGCTACTAGATTTGCATTGTGGCTAGCCCCAAAAATTGTGACCCTGCAGTTATCTGGTCTCACAAAATAATGACCCTCCCCTTAGATAAGCCTATAAATATATATAGCCTATAAAAGAGGAGCATATAAAAATGTGACCCCCCCCCTAAATGGGAGCATAAAATATCGTGACACCCCCCCCCTCCTCCCCACAAATCAGCCCCCCCCCCCCCCCCCCCGGTCCCTAAACACTCTCTTTTCGCTCGCAAGTGTTTTCATTTGGCCTATGTCTAGCTACCGTTTCACTGGTTCTTAATAATTGATGGCACTAAACAAATTACTAAAGACAAATATGCGCGCTAATGGCGTAATCTTTTCAATATTCTTTTGTTCCTTCGGTGTCAAAAACCGACAAGGGGCTTGCTTATCAAGTGCCTCTTGTGCATGCAACTACTCTAGCAGTCTAGTACGGTAAACCCCTTCGATTCATTTTTACTATAATCGTATTTTCGCTTCGTTGTTTCCTTATTTTCTTAACTATAAATGACGTAGATTGAAACCTTTGTTCAAATTTACCAAATTTACAATTACCATCTGCCATGCGTTCCGCCAATGGGCCGTGTTCAATTTTCAGTTTATTTCGAGGCTAATTTCTAAATTTACTGGAGTTTTTATTTCTTAGTCCTATGTTGAGAATCTCGAAGGTTTTTAATGCAAAAACAGAAATTCACTTTACTGAAGAGTTTACAACCGATTTCAGTTTTACGTGCATAGGCGATGTTTAAAGTTTTTTTAGGCAATCATTCGACATACTCAGCGGTTCATTCGACAATCATTCGACGCAAATTCTCGCCACTTCTGGTCGGCAACGCATCTTGAGGAAGTCTGCCAAGAACTCGAATGTGAAAAAGCAGCTAAATTATTCGATTTAGTACCAAACAAGTGAGCTGGTTACAAAGCATGTCGAATGACTACGTCGAATGATTGCTCTATGCACGTAACACTGAAATCGGTTGTGAGAGACAAAGCTAGCTTGCATAATTTTTTTGAATAAATCTGGAATTAAAAAGACTATAAAAACATATCGAACATAAAGGTGACTCGGAGACTCAACTGCTTGCATAATATTGTTTTGGTTTGAATTCTCTAACTCGCTCTTTGATTGGTTGAAGGCCGCTAGAAAGTAACGAAACGTGACGTGTAGCATCCTTGGTATCAAAATACGGCCCAAAGTTCTGAAAGTGGATAATGCTCGTGTATATATCTATAGCCTTTTTGAGAATACAAAACTGGACTAAACGATTATGTTTAGCGGGCAATAGATAAAACAGCCACGACTGAAATAGTTAAATGTAGACAGCTGGATGCCGTGCGTGATGGAGGCTAGGGTGATTACTATTTGCATTAAACCATCTGGTCGCCGGAAATTTAAAAATAACATAAAACTGGGAAATAAAATTTTAAAAATAAAATGGTACGCGCGTTCAACGGAAAGACTGAAAAGCGCGTGAAAAGTCGATTACCTCAACCGGTAGCCCATGTTTTCAACGAAGTACAATCACGCGTATATACCATTTGATTATTCAACCGGAATTTCTGGTTATTCGGTGTAAATGGTTATCACCCCAGGTTCATGTTGAGGCTCTAACCAGGATTATTTCATACTTGACACGGTTTTCTTTGTTCTTCGTGACGCTTTATTTAACATAAATACGCCATTATAGATGCAAGGGATGTATGAGAAAAGTTCCCGGGTTGTATCCAGATACACCCCGGGAACTTTTCTCATACATCCTTGCATTTATAATGAGCAATTCAATACAATTCAACGATATTTTGTTGTTTCTAGCTTATTATTTTCTCCAAGGAATTCATTCACCTTGGCTTCAGCCAAACTTACTAAATATCCCTATAATGATTTAGAACCTTTTCTCCGTCTTGGTACTTGCCCAAAATCTACCTAAAAAGAGCTACATCAATGAAAATTTTGCGAAAACCTCGTCAAGTATGAAATAAGTCAGTTAAAAGCCTCGGTTCTCGGTATTTAACTCTTCCATAAAATCCAGGTCAATATGCGTGATACAAAGTTTCATAGTTTAACAGAAGTATTTTCCAATATAATTGTAGGAGCGAGAATAAAAGGGAGCGACAGCATATATTAGCAAGTGGGAGAGGGGTGGATAAAGGGGGAGGGTCATAATTTTTTTAACCCCCCAAAACGGAAGGCCATAATATAATGGGCAACTGAAAAAGGGTTGGTCAAAATATTTCCTACTTATTGTCCGGGGAGGGTTGTTTTTTAGATTGTCTGATCAGGTCCTTACCTAAGCTGAAATGGCGTCCGAAAAACAAATTAGGGGCCTCTGCCTCTGGTTCAAAATGATTTGGTAAAGAACCGCAAATAGCTAGACCTTTTTATTCTTTTGCATCATAGGCCAAATTTACTGGTTATTTCGTGTATTTTTAATGAATGCGGGCGAAAATTTCACTCGAAATTCATATTATTTATGTATCCAAATTTCTCGTGAAATATTCGCCCTTATTTATTCCATAGGAACCCAATTAGAAATACCGCTCTTTATTATAATTATGAATGTGGCTATTTTACTAGGAACTAAACCATATTTCACTCGATGGAGTGAATTGGTATGGAGAATACGCCACTCATCTCCCGGATGTGACGTCACGATTGCTGCCTTTTGAACTACAAAGATGGCGGCAGGTTTGTGAAAATTACAGAGGAAGATGGAAACAGCTTAAAGAAGCAGCAAGAAAATGAGCAGAATAAAAATAAGATCAGTAAAACTCTCTAAGGATTTCTCGACCGGCTGCAATGCCGAAAAGCGGACAAGAGAACCCGACGAAATTCTCCCAAAAGAGCTTCCAAAGATCACGAAGAAATGTGTATTGACAGTAGAAAAGTTCTTTAAGCAGTTTAATTGTCCATATAAAAAGAAAATTACACGGTGGTTTGAAGATATGATCCTCTTGAGTCCAAAACATTTTGACCCTCCGATGATAAACCTTTTTCCCCGCACCAATATATCCTCTATATATATTGCTTAGAACAAAACATGAAATACCGTCCTGTATTTCATAGTAAAGCTGAGCTCTGATTGGCTGAAATATAATATTTATAGGATAATACTTAGTGCTGTAGCAGTCTGTTACTGGTCGGCTTATCGCGGTCCGTAGACATGTCATGTCCCGCTAAGCGCGTTGATAATCCGCCTTTGCAACCAACTAAAAGGCCATGACATGGGAAATACGGGACAGAACAAAAACTGTAATAAGTCAATATAAAGTAGAAATCCGGGAGGGAAACAAGTCAGGAGGCCATCTCTCAAAACCTTACATTTTATTGGATCCCATTTAGACTGCACTGACAAAGAATCCCATTGTTTTAGGGTTAGGGTTTGTATTGTTTCAGGGTTAGGCATTGTTTGGATAGCCAGTCATTTATGCAATGGTCTATTGATTATATTTTTGCACGGTTTCTCTTTGAATGTGATGTACAAGAGCAGGATCTCCTATATAGCTGTCACAGCATTTCCACAAGTTAGGCTATTTTCAGATCATTTTCCCCGCCAATTAGTGCACCACTGGTGGCTGAACAAAAGATGTCTCATTAGCTACTCTTGTTATACCAACAACATGGCTGCTACGCTTTTGTAATTTTATTCCCATAGGAATGATTGCAACCCAAGAATTGGTGGGTTGCACTGGCGGCCATGTTGGTTGGTAGGAACAAAAGAAACCACATTTGCTTCTTTTGTTCCGACCAACCAAGATGGCCGCTACGCTTTTGTGATTGTATTCCCTTAGGAATGATTGCAACCCAAGAATAGCGGAAAACCGTTCTAAAAATAACCGCTAACTTGTGAAAACGCTGTGAGGTCAAGTATACGGGATGGAAACTCCTGGTTATGGGCTCCTGACAAGAGCAACTTCGATACGATGTCAGCGAGGACTTCTTCGAAAACCAAAGCTCCCCCTCAACGAAAATCCTTTCGGCTACTTTTATATTCTGTGCGTGTTTATGAGGAAAATTAATTACAAGGCGCATTTTGATTCTTAATGGGAACATCGTTACTGAATACTGAAGTCTCTTAGCAACACTGCATCGTTTTCCCTACCAGTTAACTGCTCAAAATCGCCGGGCTAATGTCAGTTGTATAGCATGAAACCGGTTGTTCGTAGTCTAGCTAAGTGAATCATACTGAAACTAAGCCTATTGGCAACATCATATATATACTATAAAATATACCAGTTAACAGCTTTTGTAATATCCTAAAACAAAAGTAAAAAACAAAGCCGATTGTAGTCTAAAAGCAACAACAGTTGTCACCGATATAATCGGAAGTTGAACAAAAAAAAATTGTTACACTCATGGGCCCGGTTGTTCGAAGCAAGTGTAACTTTATCCCTAGGATAGCGCTAAATCTGTAATTGTATTCTGTACAGTTTACCCTCGGGTTGATTTAACTCCGGGGTAGCACCCTTGCTTCGTACAACCGGGTCATGCAGTTGGATGTTTCAAACTGATCCAATCACGTTTTGGTAAAATTTAATTATGTTACATCCAAACGCCACTCTCGTTTTACGATTAGTCAAACTGTTTTATTAAATAGGAGTTGGGGTTAGTTTTGACAGAGTGTTTCAGCGAGGAGTTCTGAATACGTAAAATTTGTTTAAGCTTCGCAGCTCAGTTCAACCAATCAGTACATGTTGACTGTGCGTGGGGCCTTCTGAGTCTTTCGCTTGCGTATTTTTCAAATCGTATTTCATCCACTCATCTGTCAGTTTTCCACCTAGTTTATGTTTTCTTTATAGTTGTTGTTTAAATTATTGTTCTTGTTGGTTCAGAGAACAGGTCCATGCAGCCCGCATAGTTAGCCTTTGATAGCAGAACAGTCTAGCTGTTAAAAACCAAGCAATTAAATGTCAACATCAAGGTGGATGTCAGCAGTGTCTCATTTTTCTGACGCACATTACCTACATAAATTTTGAACGATTTTTGGTTTAGTTACAAGTCAAAACATCATCAAACTAACCATCTTACTGAACTGGTGACCATATCCTATAATCGATACTGTTCTCAACAATAATTAACCTGAATTAAATAACTAACATCGAAATATTTAATGTTCTGTGGAATCTCAAAGGAAAGACAAGTGATCAGAAGTGACTAACTCTTTGATGAGACTAAATACCTACTCGATTCAAATATCAAAGATTTGGAAAATCGAAATCAGTTAATGAATAAATAAAATGTAGCAGCGCGAATAGAATTTGCCGTTATATGGCTCGGCAGAACTTGTGTATTTATATTTATTCAATCTCCTTCAATTTAAAGGAAGTGAAATATTCGCCAAGAACAACGTTTTAGTTTCCCGGGTTCATGTAAAAGAAAAGAAACTTGGGTAGGAAAGTAAAACTTCAGGGCGGTTGTGTTTCTCCGAAAACAAAACACATAAACGAAACTAATTACGAGCTCCTCGGATCACAGAGATAAGACTCAAGATTTCAAGGAATAACTGGGTAAGGTATAAATTAGTTGTACTCAACATTTAAAACACAATTTGGCCTATGTTTATTAACTCCCCCAGACACGCATGGCCTGTTCTAGTGCGTTGATCTATATTTCAAATAATTATTATAAACTGCATTTTATTTCCTCCGCACTTATCGCTCGCATATGTAATGTTGCTCCAGCAGACCTGCACACGTATCTAAGCTGGAACCATTTCATTTATCCAAGTTAACGTTCTCGTGGAGAAAAACCTAAGACAATTATGTCAACGTTGGCGGTGTCCTCTTTTTTGACAAAACGGTTAAACAAATCCTTAACTTCTAGAGCAATTTGGACTTTTTACGAAAGGTGTTTCTTTTCTCTTTCTCGCTATATCCGCACAAACAAGGCGATAGCCTATTAATGGCGTGTCGTCGAACGACGATTTTTATAGAACGGATCGTCGCGCTGCCATTGGATGACCGGTGACCTTTGAAGAATCTGGAGATGAATGAGGCGCCAAAAATATTCAAGTCCTTTATCAGTCAGCGAATAGAAATGTTTATTTAGTCTGTTTACCAATGGCCGATGATTTAAAAAAAGGATTTTCTCTATTTCTTTAGTGAATTTGAGCGAGTACTCAGAGCATTTGTTGCCCAAATACAAGCCTCAATTGGATTTGAAGCTTTTTTCCGCCACCAGTTTGTCCAGTTAGGTACATGTCAAGTGATGGGAACTGGTGCCTCGCTGCCTTCGAAAAAAAACTTTTTAATTTTTAATTTGCCATTTACGGTGAAATTTGAATGAGACAAACAGAGCGGAGTTTTTATTTTACTTCAAAATAGTCCTGGCAACTCAGAATTCGGAGCCAAATCTTGCGTTGAAAAGCACGGAAACAAATCGTTTCCTTTGCAATTGAGTTTCAGTTTCTGTATTGGAAAATAAAGGAAGACAAAAGCAGATGCAATTCAACAAAGGGTATTTACTTGGTATTTATGATCGGCTCCTCTGAGTGCTTCTATAGCTTAGTGGCTCCACAACTTAAAATAAAAATCTGAATTAAAACCGAATTTTCGTGGGTATGCGGTTAGCTCATCTGGCCAGTTTGTCTCCTATTTTTGTGTCGGTACATTTTTAAGTTTATAATTTGGAAATAATTCGCAGGGAGATGGAATGTTGAAATTGAAAGGTACGCGAAAAAAGCCATAAGTTCTCGGTGTGTTTTTCGTATCGGGACCGATGGTTTTTGAGTTCTGAAAGGTTTTTCCACCGCTTTAAAATGCACTCACGAGTAGGCGAAATGTCGACTGTTTCAAGTGAAGAAAACCTCAGAATTCGGAAACACGCTACAGATGAAATTTAAAAACAAAATGAAGAAAACGGTACAGATGTTATAACGCATATGCATAGCGCGAGAATTCATAGTGACACTGAAACAAATTGAAATTGGATCGAAGCCTGTTAAATGTCACGTCGAAACTTGAAGAGATAATGGTCTGGTAAAATGTCAAAGCGCCGCTTAGTTCCGCAACTCTTTCTAAAGACTTAGCGAGGTAAAACTTTCGGTTTCTGTCAAGCCATTCAACCACGGATTTTTGCCATGGCTCCCTAGAGTGTTAGCATATATGTTCCTTTGTTATGAGAATATCTCTGAACAGAATAATCAAAATTACTCGGCGGCGGACTGAGTGTAAGTCTCGATCAGTCAGCATGTATAGTTGCGTGATCGGTCACTGTTGTAGTTGGGTTAGCTCTCGTAGCAATGGTAATAGTTTTTAATTGTGAAAATGTTTGGGAATAATAAACGATAAGCGCGCTGAGGCATAAATTGTGTGTATTTTACACGGGAAATACTACGATTCAGGATTTATTAGTGGCGGGGACTCGAAAGCTGCACTAGAGTTTTGGAGTCTTGTTTGGTAAGAGTTTCCGATCAGTGATCGAGTTATCGAAGGGCTCGACAGTTGAAGGTATCGTGTTTCAGCGGAGCCTGGTTGGCGCTTGCAATCCTTAGAACGACGTTACGAAACTGCTACGCTGACCTGGTTGAGTTGTTGACCTACCCCTTGCAAGCCTAAAACAGTAATATGGTCGAGCAATAGCCTATCAAGACACGGACGCAATCAAGAGGATCCGACGCCTCTTTGATGTGTTTTGTGATGTAAATCAGACACGACTCAACGCGACGCCTAACCTGAACAACTTTCGCCGATTATTGTTGGAGCATGCGCAGTGAACTTGGCACCCACAGCGAAGCAAAATAAGACGGTAACATAGTGAAGTAATCAAGTCCCTATTTCACTGAGTTCTAGCCAGGCTCCTGCTTCCTCCCAAGGTATATATCACTTTAGAGTATTCACTAAACCTTTAGGGATATTTATGTTGTCTTAGATTTAAGTTTGGCGAGGCACAAAGCCAGGATGTTGGGGGAAATCGACAGAATTGTTAAGATGGTGGTTTGGCTGGTGTTATTTGAGAAGGCGTGTGGACAACGTGACGAGGAAAGCTCTCTGAGACAACAGCCGTATCAGGAAACGTTCCGATAACTAGACTATAGTATTTTGGCTCCCATGTATGTGCCGTTTAGAGCTCTTATACTTGATTAGGGTCCCTTGTTTGGGATTTTCAAATCCATATTTATCGTATTGGTTTATCGTCGTTTTTTGTGCTCAACTTCTTTAACGTGACGAAAGCGCCTCTACGAATTCCATCATATAAATCGCGCGTTTGTATCTCTGTTGCTTGACTTCAAGCCCGCCCGTTTTAACCCAATAAGCTTTTCTCCCTGGCTTAGCACTGCAATGAATTCATACTAGGTAAACTCCCAGCAAGTTTGGATAACCGGGAATTACCAGTAAGTTTCATTATTAGCCTTGCTGCGGGCATGGGTCAAGTTAAAATCGAAAATGAACGATTGTATTAAATATGAAAAGAATCGGCAATTTTCGAGGATGGAGGCAAGGGATTTAGGACGGCAAATACTCAGGTCTCGGTCTCTGAAATATGGTAATACTCAAAATAAATTAAACTCTTGAGTTAGAAAACCATTTCAGTGCTCGAGAGATACCAACAGAGTGCAAATTATATTTGCAGAGCTTACTCGGGCCTCGTTCATTTCAGCGGTGCGAAGCGTGTTGTTTTCATCGTACGAGCAGAACAGGGGCGCGAAATTCACAGCTACATTTATTAGACATTGTGTCGAGCTGGGTTTATTTCGGTTAATATACCCCTTTCGAGCACGTATCGGGTCAAATCGAAGGAGATTTCAGTTCTTACAGGCACATTTCGAACGCGTGTTTTCGATGGCCACGCTCCACTGAGCAGTAAAATGAATAAATTTACACCAGACATTCTCGCTTCGACGTGTGTCAGTTTACAAAGAACAGCGACATGTATGTTTCGAAAAGCAAGGGCTCCTTAATTCTTCTCACAACATCACCTGAACTACGAGAATCTAATTTCCACTGAGTAATTTCACAAAATACTCTGCTCCCTGTGCTTGCTACGGAACTTCGAGTTTTTGCCGTGAAGGTTGACAGAAGCGTATAAATATTCATTAGGATTTAGTTCAAAATAATTGCTCCGACTTGAATTGTTTGCATCGCTGTGTGTTGCATTAATAGTTTGGCGACGTGTTAAATGATGGGCGAAACTTGGCGAAATTAATTCGCCTACCTATCAAAGCGCACAAACATAGTAACAGAACATCTTTCCGAGCTGCGATTTTCGAAGGGTTTTGCTGAACATCTGGTGGCGCGATGGATAATTTTCTGCTGAAAAGCTCCGCCGACGTTTTCTTCCTTCTGAGGTCATACATCGTTGCATTTGTATACAAAACGAAACTCTTCGAAAAGTTTGTACGTTTTGGGCTCAGTTCTGTGAATTCTTTCGAAGTCTAGGCAGATAAATAAGCGCTTAGGTTTTTTGCCAGGTTTTGTTTGAGCGATTTCCTCGATTTGTTGGCACCTTTTCTTTCGACAAGAATCCACATCTGTTTTGGCTTGTGATTGGCCGAAGTACAGTCCGGTGGGTCTTGGCGTTCTCGTTATTTGACCTCGAATACATATTGTTTTCCTTCGCCAATCCTTACTAAATATAGGCAGACATTTACTTTCGAGCGCCTCGACTCTTAAAAAAAAAACATATTCGACTAGAAACGGAAAATATTTATAAAGCTGGAACTTTTTGAACTATGATTAAATAAAATAAGGCATCAATACAATACGAAATGTTAATCCCTTCGCAATCATAATACATATAAAACTTACATGAAAACTTTGACTCGAAGTTTAGATCTGGAAGCCAGCAAAATGCAGCCTTAGCCTAATTATTATCTTACATTTTGGTCATTATCATCCCCATCTGTTCACCTTGGTAACTGAAACCTTGTTTTATACATGGCTAGCTGACCACTAAAAAATATACTTTTAATTAAATAGTCTCATTTACTCTAATATTTTATTTCCAGAGTTGATCTGTTTAATGTTTGATATTCGAGGTACAGGATATTTTCTACTGGCCAGATTATTAGTAGTTGAAATATAATATTCAAGAGGTCAGGAATTAGAGATCTAATTCTACTTTGTGGCTGTATTTTTTGTAGTAAGTAGTTTTGTCAACAATTGAAAATGTAAATTACGATGAAGAACAATACTGAGTATTTTTGTTGTAATAAGAAAAACTAGCTACAATATTCATGATGGTTTTAGAATGAAGTATAGACTAACCACAAATTTGATTATAACAAGAGGTTTTATGCCTGCATACATTGCTTCTTGGGGGTTAAAATAAAATGACTGATAGATCTACTGTTATTCATATTCCTACGATTCTCCTGTTAATATATTATTATTTGGGAAATTACTTCATTTTCTACAAATTCGGTTGCTGTGTTTTCAAGTAGGTGTAATTATAGAAACAGACCCCTGAGTCTTATGGCTTCCTGTCATATCTTTTAATAGCTTTGTTGAACCCAACAAGGGAGCAATGAATTACCAAGGAAGTTCTAATATGAATATTTTTGGTAAGTCGATACTATCAAGGCACTGTGGATACATATAACTACAAGTCCTGGATCTTGATAACTTTTTTTCTCTTTCTCAGCAGAAAAAACAACCATTTACAAAATACTTTTTTTCATATTGTGAGTTTTGTATGTTGATCAAGATATGTCATTGTTTTTGTTATTTATTTCAGAACCATATAGGTTTCATTTCTGAAATAATTTGTTTTCAGTGTAGCACAGTCTGAAGTAGGGAATAATAATAATAATAATAATGTCTTTATTTCTCAACCGGTAAAATACATACCAAGTCTTGCAGTAATATAATAATACAACAACTATAATATAAATATATCATAATACAAGTTATAGTAAGTGTAATAATTGTCTAGCTAATTAAAGGGCCAAGTTATATCTGAAGATTAATCTATTTACAAATGGCAGTTTTAACTCATAATATACATGTAACTACTATTGTGAGAGTTAAATCATAATTTAGTATAACATTTTCTTATCAATTACCATACTTGTATATAACACTGTGAATATTATTGTCAGTTAAACAGTTTTTATATTTCGTAAATGCATATGCCAATCAAACATGCACAGGAGAGTCCATCACCTCTTTATATTATATAGTCATCATGTGTTTAATGTGTCCTTGTTTACAAAATGAAAGGAATTCATACTGTCTCATGACTTTCTCACCAGCTTATTCAAGTAGCTAGTATATACTATTGTCTAAATTGGAACTTCAGATTATTCTTTATTCCCACAATTTTCCAAACATTGATCTATTTAATACATTTTTTTGTAGTTACATGTACATGAATATAATCTGTATGTATTCAAGTCAGGTTTGAAGGTTTTTGATAGTCACACCACTCATTAATTACCATTTATAACCCATCAAATATTTAATCTCATGTGTGATTTGTTGAATGCGTCACATGACCCAATATTTTCTCACCGCCAGCAGGAAATATAAGCGAATACACCCCGTGTTAGTGTATAAGTGTGCACCAAAGAAAATATTTGAAGAATGATAACAACAATAGTCTACATTGTGGCATCGAAAGCTCACAGTTTCCTTCGAGCTTTGCTCTCGGGAACTGTTCTCTTCTCGGATCAGATAATGTCCGCAGACAAAATGTCAGGGCATATTTCGACGCCACAAATAGGTCATTGTATTTATATATTACAACTTGATTGAGAGGATAATTATACATATTTATAATATAAATTACAGGAGCATCCTAAGAATGCATGATTTCAGGCATCAAAATTTAATTAAAAAATGGCTAGTAAATGTTAAGTAGCCAAGTTGGTGACTAAATGGTAAGTTTTAGTCACCAAACAAAATGTTTTAGTTGCACTTTGAGCCCTGAATTCCATTGGCTGCTCAGCATGCTTGATTTTCTTATAATGCACACTCAATAATCTCTTTCCTCGTGAATTGAATTTTATATTATAAAACAAATAGAAGTTGGTTCTCTTAATTATGTCCTGTAACAAAATAATGCACTTTTGAGGTCTCATTAAGCTTGTGCATCTGCAGTTTTTCACGACCTCTATAGCATGCATTATTGTGTTAAAGAACATGGAGAACCATCTTTTATTTGTTAAATAATAACTGATTTAAAACAATTCCATGATGAAGAAAGATTCTATGACTTGTTATTAGCTTTACAGACTATTAATTCATTCACCCTTAAACATCGATTGAATTGCCTAACATTTCCCACTCTTTAAAAGAGTACTGTCAACCTTCAAAAGAAAAACTTTCTCATGACTAAAGACAAAAATAACTACTCAGATTAGTAGAGTAGGCTTTCCAGGTAGACTGGAGAAAATCTGAGATTATTTTAATGAAGGATATGGCAAAGATTTTGTAATTCAAGTGGATGAAAACTACTGCTTTTATAAGAGAGATTTAGAGCAACTCAAAATTGGTTCACAGAGTGCAACTGAAATCAAGTTTCTAGCTAGATCCACTTTAATCTTTGCCATCGTATCCTCTATCAAAAAAGACTAAAAATCATATCAGGGCATTCACATGATATTTCTCTTCAATCCTAGTCTGTTGTTTTTGTAGTTTTGTTGTAACTTAAAGGTTCAATTCGATTGACAGTGGAGTTTTACAGCAGTTTGAGCACTAAGTCACATAGACTGCTGACAGATATAATGTACACATACATGTACTGAGGAATTAAGTAAATTAACAACTCTAATCAGAATTAAAGCATTGCAAGACTTTATGAAAGGGAGCCTTTTTAATTATATGGTGCACTAGGGGATCACCTTAACTGCTGTTTCAGAGAAAAAAACTAGTAGTGTTGGTATTCATCAGCATTAAAGTAAAGGTATTCAGGGCTCAAAATAGAACAAAGTTATTTATTACCTGACATTTTATTATTTTGTTGGCAGGCCAAATAAATTATGATCTGCAATTTTTATTTTTGAACTGCCAAAAAAATAATTAATTAACCCATTGCTATTAAAGAAATGAGTGTTTTTCTTCACTTCTACCATTTTAAGGAGATGATCAGTAGATGAGGGAATGTGATAAAACAAACAAAATGAAACAAACCAGTGCACAATATTGCCTGCCATCTTATTTTTGCCTTGGCTGAGTTCAAAAATATTTTCACCTGCCATTCCAGAAATTTGGCCTGCTTTTTGGCCATTGTTTAAGGTTAGTTTATAGAAACTATTGGGCTTGAAATAGCAAAAGTTGGTAAAGGTATGGTGCAATCACTGTGGTGGGAATAAGACAATAACAGTCAGCATTTCCTTTGCTGGTAAAAACTTCATGTTATTGTAAAGCTTTAATTAATTGGAAACAAGTTTGAATGTGTATCTTTTGGGGGTAAATACTTCTATTGATAATTCAAATTCTGAACAAAAGTGTTTGCCACTGTAGTGACTGTTCTAGTGTTACCTTGTATGTAATTAAGACTGTTAGAACTATATATTCTTGGGGACTGAAAAACTGGAATTTTGTGAACTGCAGAGCCTAAATAATGCAACATACAATCTCCATAGTAATACATGCATGTACATTTTGTTATTTGTATATATATTTATTTTTTTGTGAAGTTCAGTTCATCCTGAACGAAATAAATAATTTTACGGCTATGCCATATTATTTTCGAAACATTTAAAATGTAACTATTATAAATTATTGTAGAATATTTTGGTTGTTCCAAATTATGTACAATGTATGCATATGCAAGCATGCACTTGTTATATTTAACAAAAAGGAAACTGAAAGATACACAATCTGATTTGTTTTACCCTAAGGAGGAATTATTATAATCTACATGTATGTGTAGTTTAATAGATACTGTTTAATTGTGGTTTCCTGGATAGACTAAACCTAAACTGGAGCAGGTGTTGAAACAAAATTAAGGTTCTTGATATTAAATCCTCTGAATTTATAGTTTTTGATATTTAACAAACAAAGAAAAATACTTAATATGCTTATCTCTAATGACTTCTGCTTAAAATTATGGAATATTTATGGTTTTAAAGATTTATCTGAATATTTATCACATGGACGAAAATAATGCTTGTGAATTTTTGAACATTAATATAATGTAGGTTTTATCTATCAATATGGAATATTTCATTTATAGTTTATGACAAATTTTGGATATGGAGTTGATTTTCAGAATAACAAAACTGCTTTTGTGGCAATTAATGTTTTTGCCTACAGATTGTATTGAAAACATACATGTATTTTAATAATAAGTAACTCTGACAGTTTTTCATGTCATTATATATGTCATTTTATAAGTATATAATATTTTTCTTATTAATTTATTTAATCTGGTGAGAATAATTTTTATGTTTTCCCCCTTGCGCTATACCATACATTAATAATTTTAGTGCTGCATTGACTGAGCTAGTTTACTGGGCACCAAAAAGCAGAACACACACAAGGGCTTTGGAGTAAAATGGCTAAGGGTCAAAAACCCTAAGCCGCTTTTATTGAATAACTAAATTGTCAGATATAAAATCTTCACAATCTGGTAAATTGTTTTAGCCAAGTAAAGGTGAGGGCAACAAAAACACAAACCCAGACACACTGTGGACAAGAAAAAAGGGGAGGGAGGGTGGGGAATAAAATAACATGTCTTCACTTGATGAAAATCAGAAGTGAATGGCTAGGTAACCACCGTTGAAGTCACATGGCCCCACTACTCTGCGAGGGGGTGCATTGAATTGAGACTCCCCTACCCCATCGCACATGTGTCACTGGGTTGTCACGCAATAGTTATTTACATACTCTCATTACAATAAAACTAGCCAGCGGAAAAACAAAAATTCTATTCACAAGCAAATATTCCATTTATGTTTTCCCCCTTGCGCTATACTATACATTAATAATTTTAGTGCTGCATTGACTGAGGTAGTTTACTGGGCACCAAAAAGAAGAACACACACAAGGGCTTTGGAGTAAAATGGCTAAGGGAAAAAAACCTAAGCCGCTTTTATTGAATATTTCGATATTTTACAAACAAAGAAAAACACTACATCCTTATCTCTAACGACTTCTGCTTAAAATTATGGAATATTTATGGTTTTAAAGATTTATCTGAATTATCACATGGACGAAAATAATGCTTGTGAATTTTTGAACATTAATATAAAGTAGGTCTTATCTAACAATATGGAATATTTCATTTATAGTTATGACAAATTTTGGATATGAAGTTGATTTTCAGAATAACAAAACTGCTTTTGTGGCAATTAATGTTTTTGCCTAATAGTCTATACAGATTGTATTGAATACATACTATTTAATAAGTAACTCAGTTTTTCATGTCATTATATATGTCATTTCATAAGTATAAAATTTTTTTTTTTATTAATTTATTAATCTGGTGAGAATAATGTGTGTGGGATAGAACTCAGAAGAAATATTTAATTTGTATGAGTTCAAGGTATTGTAAACACACCCTTAAATTACTTCCTAATGTATCTAAAGATGATACTAATTTTAATGTATATAACAAAATAATATTATTGGTAAACAATTGACTGGATGGCAAAATATCTGACTTCATTTATTTACAGGCACTTGTACGAGATCGGTAGTGTTATTAGCAAAACCTGTTTGTAAATACTATTTTCTACCTATTGATATTTCTAAAGCAGCATTTTGAAGTTTGTTTGTCATCCAGTAAAGCCTTTTTCCCATGGAGCACATTGTAGTGAAATATATAATGACATTTTGCATAATAATATTAATATTTTTAATTATAAGCTTGGAATCAGGTATGAATGGGGGTTTTATCATTGAGAAATAGAATTGCGAGGTGTCCATAACATATGCATACATATAATGACACTAGCAATGATGTTGTTTTAGAAATTTAATTAGATCCTTTTAATATAGCTGAACTGGTACTTCTGAAAAAAAAAACTATGTTAAGGTACTAGTTTTAGTACTAGTTTTTCAACAATAGTTTTTACAGGAACTAGTCACCCATTATATTAAGATACTGTTGTTTAAATTTTATGTTGCATTATGGGTTTAAATCAAATGTTTTGCAATGGATTTGCACATGGCAAGACAACTAGAGCATATTGTACCAGACAAGGTCATGCAGTAGCCCTGACCTTATACCTGCTAGCTGGGTCCTTAAGGAAACCACGTGTGAGCTTGCTCCCATGCTAGCTGCTGTTTTTCAGCAATCTCTTGACAGTGACAAGCTGCCATCTGCATGGAAGGAGGTGAATGTAAATTGTATTTATAAGAAGGGGCAGAAATCCAACCCTGAGAACTACCAACCAGTTTCATCGACCTCACTGGTCTGCAAGGTGCTGAAACATATTGTTTTGTAACCAGCTTTCTGGTTACTTGTCTGCTAACTCAATTATAATCAAGCAATAGCACGGTTTTCAAAGGGGCCTATACCGGGAGGGGGGACTCCCCTATAAAAAATCTGGGATGCTCGTCGGGAGAAATTAATTTAACCCCTAAGAGATAGCAATTTGGGCATGGTCCATCATGACTTTTAGCCATAAGAGATAGCATACTAAAACACATACATGTAAGAAATAACATTAAACAAGTTTATTAGAAACCCTAAAGACAACATTATCAAATGCTTTCCTAATCTAGCCAGCACAAGTGCAATGATTAGAACAAGATTAAGGCCACCCTTGGCGAGAGACCGTAAGTGATAGCAGACTCGTAGAAAAACATCCGCTTTAGCCCTTTAACCCCTGAGAGATTGTGTTGCCAATGATTTTGACCCCTAAAAGATAGGATGAGCATCCCCAACTTTTTTATAGGGGAGTCGTTTGATTGTGTCCCACATCGAAGGCTTTTGGTTAAGGCTGATTATTATGGTATCCAAAGCAAACTAGGCGTCTGGCTTCGACTTCCTGTTGAGGCATCGCCAGCACATCATAGTGAACGGTTCTTGTTCTGCTTGGTCCCCTGTTAAATCTGTAGTGCCCCAAGGGATGGTTCTGGGATCAGTATTATTCTTGTTGTACATCAACAACCTTCCCAACGCAGTGTCATCAAGTCTAAAGTTGTTTGCAGGTGATAACATACTAGATGACCATGTCATGCACCCTTCAAAATGACTTAACACTTCTGGAGAGGTGGGCAGATCGCTGACAAATGAGGTTTTCACCACTCAAATGTTCTACTATACAGCCTGCAAATTCACTGATATCATAAGTGGCTCGCCAGTTAAGAGGGGTACATTTTCACAAGCATAATTTCAAATATAACCAATTATCACCAAATGTGAATGCTTCTAAGTACTCTTTTCTTGTCCACAAAATTCTGGCTTGGAATGATCTATCTTATGATGCAGTTAATGCTTTGTCAATGCAGCAGTTCCAGGCTCTGCTGTGGGGCTAGCTATTGGCATGTATAGTTTTATTTAATTATTTAACTTAGTTATTTAATTTTTTTGTATATTTACTCACACTTTTGTTATTAATCTTTTATTGCCCATGTAAGTGTGGATGTAAATTATAGTTTGTGTAGTTAATTGCTGACCACCATTACTGGAATTAGCTTAGCTTGCTAAAATGCAATTATGTATGATTAAAGATCTCATTCTGTATGATAATGCTATTTTAATCAATGTTTTCACATAGTAATGAATAATTTCTTCATAGAAGTTAATTATTTCTTGATGCATGAAGTGTCAACAACAGCATGGGTAGAGGTGGTGAATGGTAAATATGAGACTTTCCAAGATGCTAAGACATGTGTTTTAAAATATGAGCCCAAGACTTTCAATTTCAAGACTTCTGGACCCAAAGAAAACTGGTATTGCATTGGAAAATGAGACTTCAAGACTTACATGTATATATAGAATCCAAAATATCAAAATCCAAAAATTTGAAATCAGAAAATTTGAGATTTCGAGACAATATATTTTTCAAGTACCATTCTCTGCCCCTCACATGTACATTCAGAAATTTAATGTTGATGGTGTCAAGGGAGTAGTCTGCCAATACATACTACATGTACATGCATGTATATGAAAACATAATTGTAAAAATAAAGGTGGGACCGAGGCGGGATCCCACCTGTCCCACCCGGGATCCCGGGTGGGAATGGCGGGATCCCAATATCACCTGGGATCCTTAGGATATATGTACTCCCACCCGGGATCCCAGGTGGGAATGGCGGGATCCCAGGTGGGATGGCAGGATCCCATCAATCCCACCTGATGTCCTGAAGTCCAAATGCCACCACCCACATGTTGCTATGTGAGATCTATTTATATAATTATGTATATGAAAACATAATTATATAAATAGATCTCACATAGCAACATGTGGGTGGTGGCATTTGGACTTCAGGACATCATTAAAAAATTCAGCCTTCAAATATATTGAGATATATGATTTTTATCTTTTATATTATTATAAGTATACTTAAATTAACCATTGTAAGCATTTTATACTGTTATCAATTTCTTTGTTTTAAGTGTATATGGTTATGTCTTTTAAAAGTAATTTGATCGTTTTATGAAATTTGTGCACTATAAATAATTAATGTATTATTATTATTATTATTATGTAGTATTTCAGTACATTTGTACCTTTTATGTTCTTTTTTTCAGGAAGTGCTTTCTAGGTTCTAACAGGATGGAGGAAATTCTGGAGGAAGGGAATGTCCTCCTTGTAGATGAAGGGAAAACACTCAAGGAATCAGACAATAGTAGCTTGATTATTAGAACTGAGAATCAAACAAGTGATGATACTATGATGATGAATGATAATAAAAATGGCATTTCTGCCACTTCTGTTGATGATCAGATAATGGAGGAAGTTCCTATGGAAGGTCCAATCCAAAATGAAGACATTTCAACAGAGAATGGTAATCAACAGAAGAATATTGCTGAGATTTCTAATAACGTGAAAAACAACTCACAAGAGCGATGTGAAGATGACAGTGAGTCCCTTGAGGATTCCACAAGGGAAATCATTGGTGATTTAGAAATAGTGAGTTCATTAGTTAAATTAATCTACATGTAAGAATGCACAGTCAATTAAGTCCAGTTTCGTATTTGAAAATTACTGCTGATTGCAATGACTACAGATACAATTATACAGGCTGCCTGGATTAACCTTTTAAGTAAACATTCTTAAATTAATACCAGTGAGAAGGTGCAAAATGCAAAACTATACAACAATATGCAGAGTTGCTGGTACATGTATTTATGAATGTTTACCTTAAGAACAAGGTGAACCCTGTATAAATGCATCTGTAAAAATATATAGTCATCGCATTAAGCAGTAATGTTTGAATTTGAAACTGAACTATTGGTTGCATGGTTACAAACTGTATGACACTATTATGCACTGTCTAATCATATACATATACTCAACAAAATTTCTCGATTCTGATTGGCTGAGAGCAGTGCAATTAATCCCAAATCACGGTTGGGCACAAACAACCTTAAAATGGCATGTCAGTTCTATATTTTAAAAAGTTTTAAATGCAGACGATTGAATTTTGGTAGAAGGGTGTAGAATCGTAAAAGGAATATAACCTGATTTTTTTAAGCTATGTTAATACCATTGTGACGTCACAATGACGTCATCTATCCATTTGTAATACGTTTCTTATAACTGTTCATTACCTCTAAAAACGGAATGTTGTATATTGTTAAAATCTCCTCGTGATGAGAATGAAGGAATTGAAAACCCGATGTCGATTAGTTAAGGAAATCAAAAGTAACTTATGAAAGTTTGAATTTTGTCCATTTTCCCGCCAAAATTTGGCGGGAAATAAACAACACAAAAGCATTTATGAAAATATTGCTTCATTAATCTTTTAGAGTTGTAAATACTGTTGCATGACATTTTGTCCAATCATAAAACATGTTGGTGGCTAAAATCGTATGTTTTTAGAATTTTTATATTTTGGGCAACGTCATTATAACGTCATACTTTTTTATACATGCCCTTAGAATAGGCAATCCTTTTAATGTCATCATACTAACATAAAACACCTAAAATATGTAGTTTCATTTTGTTAACAACTCACCAACATTTCTTCAAATTGAGACTATAAGTAAATAAATGGTGTTAAATTTTAATTATTTGGCCATGCTCACTGATGCCGATTTTGACGTTGTTTATGCCCGACGTGAATTGCACTGTTTGGTTGTAATTGCACTCAAAATCAGGAACTTGACAGTCTATAAATTGAAAACAAAAGCTTCAGAATGAAATTGAAGTACACAAAGTTGTTCACAGTCATGTTTTTATAAAGGTTTTTTTTAGATGATTTTCCAAAAATTTCCAAAGTGCTTCCGAACATTTCCGAATGCTTAAAACTGACTATGCTGCATTGTGGTTATGGCAAAAACATGTCTAACCATGTAAATTAATTTGACAGTACTAAACATTAACATTTCAGATGCTGTAGCATTACTTCATAAACGGTGCTTTAATTGTTCCAATATTTCCGAAGATCGTCCGAAGATTCAAGTAAATTTGTAGAGTATGTGTAGTATATGATTAATATGAAATATGGTATTCTCGTGCAATTCGGGATAAATTCAAACTTGTGAGTTTTCAAAGAGCTCAAATTGCACTCACCCTGGGGACTCGTGCAATTTTGATACTCTTTGAAAACTCACAAGTTCGAATTTATCCCGAATTGCACTCGAAACCATACGATTTCCTATACTAATTATTGTGAATGTTGAGTTTGACCCTCGTACAGTACCTAGCTATAATCAGCAGTGCATGAAACCTACAATTACTTCAACTAAAAGAAGGCTTGTTAAACTTTATCCAATAAGCAAGGAGACTTAATTTTGGTAAAGAGCAATTCCACACGAGACATGATGAAAATGAAAATTTTCAAATCTATTATTATTTAGCAAACTTTATATTAGTTAAGAGCAGACATCTTGGTCTATCAGATACAAGTGAGAAATTGTGAATGTTGGCCACACCCACTCCGTTAGGGCCTTGTTTTCTGAAGTCTAAGCACATTTCCAAAATGTAATGTCCGCAACGATTTTTGTGTAATCTCCACAATGCATATTTAAAGCAAATAAAAACTACTACAGTGAGCTTTGTTGAACTTTATCATTATAGTTGGGAACTCTGGTTATTAGCAAGTTCAGAAAGTCCATTTGTTTTCTTGGAACTCCTCACAACTCACAGGAATTACGAATTTAAAAAGTTGACTCAAATAAGTGGTTGTTTTTGCTGTAATGTCCGCAACAGACATTTAGATATTAATTAAAAGAGTAATGATAGGAAATTATATTTTTTTTAATTGAAAATAGAGAGGCCCACCTAAGGTGAGCTATGTATAAATGTAAGCAGCACAGCTATTTAAAATTATGTTTGGGAAGCATTTGTAATCTGATTTTTGGTCTCTGAATGTAATGTCCGCAACGTGGAATTGGCCTATTTAAACAGCTTTTCTTTTTGTTCTCACCACATTTTTTTCTTTACCCCAACTTTTTCCCCATTTTTCCAATACTAGATGTTGAACTCATGCTACATGTACTGTATTATTAAATAATTGGATCATAATTAAATATGTATCATTATATACATGTAATAACATTATAACAGCTCCTTGCATGGTCATTCTGCACTTATCAATTGAAACCCCGATGACCCCCCCCCCCCCCCCCCCCAAGGGGATTTGATTTTAAAAAGTCCCAAATGCAAGGGGAAAAAAACGCCCATGGGGCACTTTATGCAGTTAAATGGGACCAAATCCCCATTTCTTCCCAGCCTTAAGTATTTTCATAGCATATTTCAGTGAAGATTGATAAGAACTGTCAGGGTATTCAAGTGAATTTTAAGTATTTAGAATTTTTCTGTGTGTTGATACTCAGGGAAGTCTAGCAAAGTGCTGTGTTTGTTTGTAAAGTGTGAAAGAATTATGAAGTGGTAATGCCGTGTGTTTACATTGTAATTGTTTCATTATCAGTCACTAAACGAGTATTTTATCCACCTAGCTAAGACTTCTAATGTAACAGAATAACTTCTTGAAATCCTTCTTAGAGAGTTAAGTCAGGAAGAATAAGAGCCATTATAGATATTTCCTGGAGTTTTTAATTCGCAATATACTGTTCCCACCACTTTCATTCTTTCAACACTTTTTAAATCAATTTACATGACCACCTTCAAATTGTTGATTTCATTGCACACAAGCACAGCCTAAAATCAAAGGCTACCAAAGGGCCCAAAACATTTTCTAATAAGAAAAAGAAATGGTGGGAAATCATCTTATTGTCTTGCAGGGAAACACTGCTAATTAGAGCAAAAACTCAAATTGCATTCAAATGAGTCTGTTGAAACTGTCTAGAGCTACCAGTTGCTTTATCAAACTCCCGAATATAGGCTTGTAAGAATAAACTTTGAGGAAAGCTTAGAAAGTTAAACTGGAGCTCTTGTAAATTGTCGAATTGTAGCTGAAATATATTGTTCAGTTTTATGTGAAGGGTTGACACAAACTTGACTCAACTTTAATTAATAAGAGACCACCTTAATAAACTCTGCCAGACTTCCCCAAGCCTGATCAACACACAAAATTCTAAACACTTTAAAATTCACTTGAATACCCTGATAGTTCTTATCATTCTTTCTATACTTCTTTTGTATCAGCACAGAAAGTTTGGTTGTAATACATTCAATATGAAATGAAATATAAAAGTACATGTAACTTGATATTTCCTTGTAAAAATGTCTTGCCATCCTGAAGCAAATTGAGTACAATCCCGACCCTCCGGGGCCACAAAACTCGCCAATTGTCATCAAATGTCCCACATATCCCCACCTACCCCAGGCAGGGGGGTTGGGGTTTCAATTGATAATTAAGTGCATTAATAATTCCTAACCACCACTAATCACTATTTTGTCTTATAACTCCATGTTAAATTAATTAGCACTCCATTTTTCTGTCTTACAGCAATCTAAACAAGCAGTCTATAAGAAGTAAATTATATATTTATTTAAAGGTGCTCTAGATAGTCTCTTAATTAGTGATTGCACTCAATCTATTATGATTTTACTTTTTTTTAAATCTGATTGGCTAAGATAAGTGCAGTTCAAGTGTATATTATACCAATACAATCATGTATAATGCAAAAAGTGTAACACTTAAGTGCACCAGACCAGAATCTGTAACTTACATGTATAACCAGCTATGCACATTATATAGTGCAAATAACACTTTTTAAAAAGTTTATCAGAATCACAGTTTTTGCCAAGAGTCTGATGTAAATGTTCTCTAGCATTAAACACAGGATTTTTTTTCAAAAATACATCAATGGGAATTCATCAATACCTGATGGATCAATGATAGAAAAATTGATTTATTATTCTCATCAATGGTTTTTGTTATATTTTAGAAAAACTCTTTTCGAAAAAATTAGTAGTAAAAAAAACTACATTATTTTGTTTTATTAGCTATCATAAGTTAACATAGAGTCACTCCAATGTTGGTGTTGACGATTTAGATAAATTTAACTAAATTAGTTAACTGTTTAGTTGATGTCAACTAAATTAGTGTAACTGCAAGATCAACGGTCACAGCGAAATCAGGGGGATTGAACGTGAACTTCAGATTCTGCAATTTAGCTGTTATGTCAACTAAATTAGTAATAAATTTAGTTAAACTAAATCATCAACACCGACATTGGAGCTGTGATCATGAACTCTACTTCATTATGAGGGAATGACATGTATAATTAAATGAATAATAATTATTAAAGTGTTTATGTGTTCATGTAATAACCAGTAGATTTTCTGCAGATTAATATCATATGCTACTTCTAAATAAAATTCCATGTATTACTCAGTACACCTATTTTTGCACAATACAGCTAGTACAATGTACCTTTAATGTTAAAACTGCATGTAATACATATTTTTGTCATCTCAGGATATTCCAGATCCGGCCAGTACACCAGGTCCTAGTTCTTGTAAGGAAGAGGCACTCACAGTTCCTGATGAGGAAATGAAACCATTAAATGACCATGAGGAGGAGCAGAAGCCAGTGAAGATGAAAGTGATAAATATGACAGAACTTGGCTGCTGTGAATACTGTGGTGGGCCAGTAAAAAAGAGAAGGCTTTGTTCACCACTTAAAAGATTCTGCTCAAAGGCATGTGCCAGGAGTTTTAGGAAGCCTAAGGTACTACTATGAACATGTGATAGAGCAGATTTCATATGGGTGGGACAAACTATGGCAATGACTGACAGTCACTGTATGACATGGTTTCTCTATTGTTTTTGTCCTGCCAATCCAATTAAATTACAGAAATACATGTACAATACAGTATGGTTATGGTAAGGATATCCCTTGCACCAAAAGCCCGGAAATTCTGCGGTATTCCGCGGAAAAAGCCTGGAAAATATCGGGGATGTTCCGGGAAAGCACGGAGTATAAGAAAACCTGGAAATCCATGGAAAGCCCGGAAAATCCCTAGCTATCCCGAGAATTTTCCGTGCTTTTCCGAATTCTAGGAAATCCATGATTTTCCAGGGTTTAAAAATCTAGGGAAATGTTATTTGCTTTCGCAGAGTTTCCCCCAGCTTTGCAAGTAAAATGTAACCTTTTCTGCTGGAACGAGTAATAGGTACATTTACTTATATTGACTGTGTAGGAGGGCCGGACGGGAAACTATTTGGCTCGAGGTCATGATGTACGGACCAAGCGCACGTACAAAATGATCGAGAGCCAAATATTTTCCCGTCCGGCCCGACCTAACTCAGTCAATAGCTTTTTATCATATGACCATATTATTTTGTAGATCAAACCGCAAAACAGCAAGAAAAAATTGTGCAGGGCCGCTCACACGATACATGTCCGGCCCTCATCACGTGACTTTTGTAAATGGTTTTGAAAGGAAAGTGTGTGCGGGGTAGGGTTGTCCACATTATGCTGGTATAATTTCGAGCATAATGTGGACAGCCCTGCTGATGCATGCAAGTCTTTAAACTATCTTCCCCCTTGTCATCAAGAGTGGTAGCCATATTGGGCCCATTTTTGCGAATGTTTGGGCCCAGCTGGGCGAATTCTGCTAGGCCTTCTGGTTTGACAGTTGGTGACGTCACAAGCCATTACAAACTACAGGGATCCCATTAACCCACTCAGACAAAATACCAAGCCAGAAGGCCTAGGGACTAGGCTGGAAGACTACATTGAAAGCTCCATCATGATCCAGAATAACATGAAATAATTACATTTAGTAATAATATACCACACCAGTGAATATCACTTTTCGCGCACTCTGATTGACTACTCAAACATTGAAAATGATTTCATATTCACCTCCAAGCAAAGCAGCGATCATCTCGCGCAAGTTTTTGTCCATTTGACAGAAAATTAAATAACTATTTGGTGCTGGCTATTCACCTTGAGTGTGGTATAAGCAGCTCGGTAAATATCCACCACTATTCACCTCCACTTCGGCGAATAATTGTTTAATATTCTGGAAACCATCATAATTATGCAGGTAATAAATGCATCAATTAATTAGTTAATTTGTATAAATTAATAAATTAATTAATCCCAAAAATTTTTTTGGCATAATTGAGCATAATAGTGAGACTTTTTGAGCATAATAGTAAGATTTTTTTTAGCATAAAGAATTACCATAATAGTGAAAATTTCGAGCATAATGTGGACAACCCTAGCGCAGCCGGCCGTACAGGTCATATGATAAGTTGCTATTATTCTTCCAATAAGCGGCAGAATTCGCATTTCTGTGATTGTAGGTTAATGATGAACAATTGCTAACGTGAGTACTCAATAAAGATTAGGCAGCAGAGAGGGGAAAACACAAATTAAGAGTAGTATACGATCTTAGTTAAACGATTCTCTTTGAATCTTTCACTGGGATAGTTGCATGTTTACCGCGGTAATGTTTGCATTCATAATTTATTTATTATAAAGTCTTGCCAGTTTTGGGATGGTGGACTTGATCATTGAAGCCAGCTGACATGCCATTTGTGCTTTGTTATCAGGTTTGCATCTTTGTAATTGCACGCAGCAGCAATAAAATTATTGAGCGAACAGTGCTTTAAATTTAACATGGTTTCACTAAATCTCTTATAGATGATATAATTTACAGTGTATAATAACTACTACATGTATATACGGTATATTTGCTATTGAGTGTAAAGCAAACTGGCCTTCTCCCCCCCCTCCTCCCCAAAAAAAAATGTCTGCATGATGAGTTAAGAGAGGATTTTTCTAACTGTCGCATATGTATTATTTGCAAAAAGCGCCAAAAACTAACCCGCAGACTAATTTGAATTCCATTTTTCGCTTTGGATTAACACTCTAATTACTATTTCATTAGTCAAAAAAAAATATATATACAAATGTATATAAACTCTTGACTATGAACTGTTTTAGCGTGGCACAAAGTTAATTTCTTGCTTTTCTTTGTAAATAAACCGCCTCAAGTTTTGTTAGCTACATAGTCAGGTCTTGCACTTATCTGACGAGAGAAGTTTGTTTTAAATTTTCGCTTAGTTTGGATTTATTTAACACTCCAATTTAATTTTCAGTCCATTCAAAAAGCAACACAAATATTGTGAAATCTTTGCTAAAATCGATTTTTAGCTCGGCACAAAACTTCGTCTTTAGCCTGTTAGTTTTTCGCACACAATATATACACGGTTTTGTTCAAATTATCTTATCTTAAAAACACTGTCGCCGAGAAATGAGTGAGAGACAAAATGACAATTGACAAATTGTACACTTACTGTGGTTAATGTAGTACTGATCTTTGGAACCCTGAAGGACCGCTGGAGAATTATAAGCTCGCTGTTTGTTAGGATTCCACAGACAAAACACTCCGAGAACATCCATCTTTCTTTATCTTTCTCCAAGTGAACTGCATTACCGATACTGGAAGTAAATGCGTGCTCGAGCTAACAAAACACGTGTTTGTTTTCCCGCCTCTGAAACATGCACCAATCAGAGTACGATTATAGTCAGTTTGATACAGAGTTTGACAGCTGAGCATGAGAAGGGCATCCGCTGCCCACGAAATGCATCTCCCTCCAAATCAATATGGCGGCAACGTGTTGTAAACGTGAAGGACAACAGTTCGTTTCTGGAAGGAGATTTATATACGAAAATATCTTCAATGTTTTTCTTGGTACCACTTGAAGAAAGCTTTTATATTGGGCACCTAAATGCTTGTCAAGAAAAACGCCTTGGGTGGTGATAGAGCCTTAGGAATTGGAGGGTGAGTATACCATTCCGGCCTTTTTTCTTCCATGACTGAGTGAGTTGGCCGAGTCTGACATGTCTGAGTCTGACATTCTATGAAAGGCAGGAAACCCGTGTTTCGTATAGCTTTAGATCAATCAAACAATTACTGGGAAAGCCTAGAATGTTTGCCAGCTTTTCTAATGCAATGGATTTTCGCACTAAATAATTTAGTTCACAGATTTTTTTCATTTTTCCGTGAAACTGAAAATGCAGGGAGAAAATATGGAGAACTTAAGGTTTGGTGCATGTGTCTTCTCGTGTATTAAATCAGACATTTACATGTAACCGGGAAAGTCTGATTTTCACCCCAGAATTGGGATGATATTTTGCATACTTTCCGGGAATTTTTTCCCGTGCTTTCTGCGAAAGGCCGGAAAAACGAGTTTTCCGGGCTTTTTCCGTGCTTTAGGCTTCCCTGATGAATCAGACATTACCGGGAAAGTCTTGGATATTTTACCAGACTTTCTTGGCTTTCCAGACTTGGCCGGAATTTTTTTCCAGGCTCTCTGTGAAAGGCAGAAAAAAAAACCGGATTTCCGGGCTTTTTCCGCACAAGTCTAACGCAAAAAGCACGGTGCATAGTCCGGAAAGCCCGGTAAATCCGGGCTTTTCCTGGCTTTTTACCGGCCTTTTGGTGCAAGGGTATGGACATGCTGTAGTCTTATTGTTCCACTCATACTAAGTCTGCTCTATGCAAACTTACTGCATGTATAAGTTAATTATGACAGCTAGTAAAATTTTATAAAGTGTCATTTTGCCATAATAATTATTATACCTGTTGTCAGGACTCCCTGTCCTTATATTGATTGAAGCACCTGTAGATGATGTCAAAATGTGACATTAGAACATTTAAAGCAGTGCTGAAAAACATTTCTGAAGCTCTTCTAAAGTACCCCTAAGTTTACTAGCTACATGTAGCACAGAATTTGGTAGCCCAACACATTTCAGCAGAGCTTAATTATTACAGTAAAAAGAAAACAAAAAAGTAAATGAAACAGTGTCTGGCAGTTATTAAAAAAACACTCATGCATACACGTACCAGTCTCTCCTGGACAGCTTACTATAGAAAGCCTTGAAATATAATTATTTACCCTCACATTTGCAATTTGAATGTGAAAAACAACCACCATATTTTAACATTGGAAGTTGGTAAACTAATGTTTTAAACTCATATTATTTTGGTACACTTACATAAGACCAACGTTTTGAACATGCACTTCCCTCTTCCCAAAGTGAAGACATCTGTTTTGCTAGCACAAACACAAGAAATTTTGTTAGTGCCAGGCGTCGGACTCAGTGGATTTTTCCAATCCTGCAAAGAAGTACACCAAGATGCAACCGGAAGTGGCATAAATGTTGTTCTCATTATGTTTTAACTTCAGCTACATGTATAAGAGGGTAGATACATGAAACAATGATGACTATATTTGTTCTACTGTATACAATAATTATATCAAGAAAAGTAGGATACAAAATGATTATGTGCATATACATACAATAACATGTAATAGTATGACATCATCTGTTGATCTATACTCTAATAACATACAACTAACTATTGACCAATCACTGATCAAGTATGTGTTTTGCACAGCTGTTAATTTTATAACAATAATTATTACTCACATCTCAGCTATTGAATACATTTCTGTAATATCTGATTATCTTGAACATAAGGCAGTTTCTGTATACTCCTGTTTTATTTTATTTTGTCACCTTTTTTTTTGCAGAAACGAGATGATGAGAGTGGCCAAGATTCTGAAGAGTCTGGTATGTTTGCCAGTGATATCCCCTTAGACTTTTTAAAAATCCTACCTTTTTATCATGTTGAAATTTTCCCAATGCAATTTAATTGGGACATTGGGGCAAAATTCAGATATTGTATAATTAGTTATTTTAATTTCAAATTTAACAAAGCCATATATTCTTATGCTAAAGTGATGATCTATAGTCTGGTAGCAAGCCTTGATTAACCTTTCACTACTGTAACAAAGCTAAAGAAATATTTGTAGCTGTGCAAAATATGTTATCAAAACTATAGCTTTTAATTGCCACTACAATTAAATTTTGACATAATTATCCATGTTTTGCATATTCATAAAGTAGAGTTGATATATTATTACCAGTTCAAATTGTTTTTCAACACGATGACAGAAAGTTTTTTAGCTCTGAATATTGAATCTAAATGTCCACCATTACTGGTGGACGTTCCCTTCATTCAGCTTTAAACAAATTAAGGTTTATTCAGCGGAAGTGATGTCATACACTTAACGCTCGCCCGTAGAACACAATGCCTGGAGGCATATTTCTACTAAAAACATATTCACGTACATAAGTAGAAAGTTATATTTATCTTTGCGAGGTTGGCTACTTTTTTATGCACACTATTTTGTGCCACGAGGTTGTTGTGTTAAGTGTATGACATCACTTCCACTGAATACTGAGAACGGCTTCCAGTGATGGCGGACAGGATTTTACCAGTAAACTCTCCTAAAATTTTGTGGTTTAACATGCCCATTTGGGAATATTTTTTTTTACTATTTCGGATATTTCTAATATTAATTGACCTAGCTATTGACACTGAAAAAGTGGCAAATCGAAATGGTAAATTTTCGTCGTAGTGGCACTTTATGTAGATGGCAGTTTAAGGAAAACATTAAGCAGAATTCTGGTTGTTAATTATGTTGATAAATTGTGAACATTTTCCTTGATTGGCAGGAGGAACAGAGGGAGAATCTAAGATGACTTGGGATGATTACTTAGAGGCAGCCTATAATAAGGCTGCACCAGACTCATGTTTCAAACATGTGAGTATAACTGTAAATTAGGCTTTGGTTGTTTAATTTAATAATGATCCGGATATTAGAACTCCCAGTTAGCTTAGTGGTTAAGCTCCGGGCTGTCGAGCGGGAGGTGGCGGACCAACACTCAGGGTCTTAAAATAACTGAGTATCCGTAGAAGGTGCTGCATGGTTAGACCTTCACATCTTCTCGGATAAGGATGATAAATCGTACATGTACATGTAGGCCCTTGGAAACCTCCATAGAGGGGCTTTAAGCCTGTTGAGGTTCTCCATCCACCTTTGAGTGATAAAACAGAATAAATGTAAAAAGAAAGAAAGAAAGAACTGTAGTGTTGAACTGCAAGGAATGTAAAAAGGTGTTAATTTTCTATCATTCTTTCTCGTAATTTCATTGGTTGATACTGATAAATTCAATAGAAACCCATCGAAATAACACTTTCGTTTGATAATTTTGGAGGCTTGAATTTATTTTTGATCAAAGTACCTACATGTATGGTATAATTTCGAAGAATATTGTATATACATGTGGGGAAAGTTCTCCAATTTGTGATTGAAAAATCTTTTGTTTTCTCCATTTCCGATTGGCTGGATGGTGGCTTCTGAGTTTTCACAGAAAAAAGAGCCAATAGCATAATTTTTTTTCAAGACGTACACTGTAGTTTGGACTGTAGACATCTCTTAAAGGCATATTCAAGCAAAATAGTATGCGAGGGAGGCTCATTACCGCAGAACAATGGATTCCACTACAGTTCTTAGCTGGATCATTACTTAATTAATCCTGGATTAAATTTTAATTAAATGGCATCTTACTCCAACTTAGGAGATTTACATGTTGAAATGCAAAACTTGTTCCTCTGCATGCAAGCAATACTGATTTTTTTAAGCTGAAGACTAGTAGTTCTGGTTACCTAATATATACATATAGGCAAGCTTAAAATTAGAGCTCCTGATTGGATGGAGGGAATTGAGACTGGATACGATACTGAGAGGCTTGCTGTAAAGAAAAACCATGTAAGATGGCAGATACATTGTATTAGGAAAATAGGGGAAGAGATTAAGAAAACTGAGAAAGAAGAAAAATTAAATTGGCTGTCTCGGGAATCACACCTCAGTCCTCTACCACTAGGCAATAGAACCGATCACTATAAGGAAAGAGGTTAGAAAATAAAATATATGTGTACATAGAGAAAGTGTGGCAGATTTCAGGCATGTCCACAGTCAGCAGTCAGCCAATGATGCAGTGGTGTACTGTATGTCGGGCATGAATCAACACATTTTTGCTCTAATCCTATATTATTTTATGGCGTTCTGCTCATGCAGGCCTTTGACTCACATGTGAGCTCCACTATAAAATGCACATCCAAAATAGTGTTTTGATAGTTTGCTTTTTATAATACTATGATTACTGTTGGTAGTTAAAGTGGGTTTCAATTGAGTATCACGATTCACTGATCATTTTGTTTACTTTTGAGACGCCAATATAACATGGTATTGGCGTCTCAGAATACCAGCCTCTGATTGGCTCTTGCGCGAGCCTTTGCATTTACATGGGTACCAGGTCAAGTTCAAAAGTTGTTTGTTCAACAGCAAGATTTCTACAATTTCACCTTCAAAACACTGTAAATTACAAGATAAGAATTATTCAATCCTAAAGGTAAGGTTGGCATTGTAGTTTCCGTCGGAAATCTAGCACTCTTATCCGCTAAAAGTAAAATTTTAACAATTTTTGAGGAGATTTCAAAACACGTCGCGAAAGGTTTCTACACTCAAGCGGTGAAACCGTTGCCATAGATATACTTAGGCACCTTTTGAGAATTGAAATTACGATCAGCATAAGTTTGGTGCTTCATTCTCTTCTTTCTTTTAACAATTCCCGACTTAACTGTTGCATCGCGATACAAAACTAATTATGATTTTGAGACGCCGATACCGAATTATATTGCTGGCGTTGGAAGAAAATATATTTTTTGTATTCGGTATCGGCGTCTCAAAATCGCAATTAGTTTATAGTGTCATAACCAAAGCAATTACAGAGCCTATGAATTACAGAAAGTAAAATCACAATAAGCCAACCACAAACTGAAGTAAGTCCTGATTGGTTTTACTTTGAAAAAGCAACCAACAGACCTTTCCCACATTCCACTCCAATGCCCATGAACAATATCACCAAGTCGAGATTGGAGTAGACATTTTCATACATTAATTTTACTGTTTTTGTCTACTCCAATCTCGACTTGGTGCCATTGTTCAATTGAATGCAGGAAAGGTCTATCAGGAGGAAAAGTACATGTAATCATGGATAACTAATCAGAGGTGGATCCAGGGGGTGGGTTCAGGGGTTTGCACCCTCACCTCCCCTCTATGTCTCCTAAAGATCACTGTAAATAGCATTTCAGAGTACCGGTAACTAGATTTCAAAAACAAAATTGACAACCACCCCCTATGACATGCTCAACTTAACCCCCCAGCTAACCGAAACAATGTTTGGTTTTAGTTCAGAACTTGATTGGCTGAAATATCAGGACTTTGACTTTAATTGTCTCTGATTGGTAGGATACAATTGTATTCACAATGCATTTAAAACCAATAGAAAGGCAAATGCAAAACCAATTAAAACAATCACAAAATTACTTTCAACACTCAATTGAAAAGCAGTATTTGTTTACTGTGTTTATCATAAAATATCCTCACCATCAAACTTTGAAAGTTTGATGACAAATCAGGTTCAAAACATGTTTGATACAGTTAGTCCATTTTTTGACTCACATGTTCACACTTAGATGCAAGCAACAGTATTAATTTTATTGTACTCAAAGTTAATACTCTATTTCAGTCAACTACAGATGTTCCAGGTTTGAAACCTGGAATGAAACTGGAGGCTGTAGACAGAAACAACCCTCCATCATTTTGTGTGGCAACCGTGATAAAATGTGTTGGTCATCGTGTGTGCATAAGATATGATGGGTATGGAGCAGACAGTAGTAATGACGTGTGGTGTAACTTCCAAGCCGAGGAACTCCATCCTATTGGATGGTGTGCACTGAACGGATATCCTCTCCAGCCACCAAAGGGTATAATATTTGACATGTTAGAATTAAATCAATCAAATTAATGTTACATGTACCTATCAAACATTATCTAACCCTGAATAATATTTGTTTAAACAAATTATTATAGGTGTTGGCAGTAATTTAGAAGATTGGAGGACTTTCTTAACACAGACATTAACTGGAGCTCTTGCAGCTCCACAGGATCTTTTCAGAAAGGTACACAGCTAGCATACATGCATGTACCGGTACATTAATAATAGTTATTTTAAACTGTTCTTCAGTCTAATCTTCATGCTGTGTATGAGTTAGTCTGGTTGGTACTTTTGCTATCTCCAGCTGAGTTTTTTGGTTTTGTCCTCTCTCCAGAACAAAATGATATTGGTAATAATTATAATTATTAAGTAATTAATAATGATTATAATTATGATTATAATTATGATTAACTTAAAGGGAACCTCCACTGAAAAACAATGTCTGCTCTCAAATGTTCCTTGTGATGGATGTCTAAATTCTATTGCTGCATGGCCTGAGACTGTTGTTCTTGTAGTTATTATGACAAAACACCTAGTACCTTTCATCATGCCAGGTGAGGAATTCACCATTCAACCATTTGTTTTTTAATTTAAACTTATTTTTTCTCTACATTTTCTCCAAGAGCAAAGCTCATCGAGGGAGATTATGTCATCATTTGGTTGCATTAATTTTTTATTGTCAGAAAACAAAAGCACCTTTGTTGTGTAACAATAGGATAGGGGCAACCATGTGACATTGTAATTATAAGATCCAAGATGGCAGCACACAGGAATTCAAATGAGTTTTGCGGACAGGAAAATCAGTCCATAAATGACACCTATAATGTGAATTTACAGGAGACAAACACAGCAGTAGATTTAGGCATCCATGTACAGTGTAAGGGACATTTGAGATCAGTCATTGTTTTTCAGTGGCGGTTCCCTTCAATATATGATAGAATCCTAATAATATGAGCTTAACATGACAAATTATACAGTTGTTCCAATCTCAACCTTAGCTTAGTCTATATTCATGTGCCTTGTCAATAATTATTTTTTTGTACCTCATTGTTCATTTGTAAACTATGTATGGTACATTAATGTTAGTGTAAATTTGTTTGCTTATAATAATATTGTCTCTCCTATTTTCAAGAATTTGTTTTGTCCAGCCTGAACTTATATTTGTGACAGGTTTGTTGGCTCACTGCATGTACATGTATGTCAATTTTCTATAAAATTACTCACCTTCATTGTCCTGCCTCGAGACTACTCAGTCTGATACCAATCTAAAAAAATAAAAGCAAGGGTGTTTTGATTTGGAAATGATTTGACAGTTACTCACAGATTTTCCATGCAATTGTATTGTTTGTTTTATCATCATCAATCTCTTTCCATACTGACAGCTGGTTGTAAAGCTAAACAAATAATTTTAATTACCATTAAATACATATATTTTAAACCTTTTACAGTCCCAAGAAATCTTCCAGCCTAGAGTCCATGGCTTTGAAGTTGGAATGAAGTTAGAAGCAGTTCACCCACTCAAGCCATCAATTATTTGTCCTGCCACTGTTACCAAAAGCCTTGGGCCATACTACTTTGCTATCACACCAGACTTCCAGCATGATTTGCCAACTACGACAGTTTGTTGTCATAGTGATTCACCTGGTATATTTCCTGTGGGTTGGTGTTATCGAAATGGAATGGAGCTTACATTTCCAGCAAGTGAGTGAAGCAGACTAGTAAATGTTGTAGTTTATTCTTTCAATGTTTTTGGCTGTTAATTATGACCATTAAATGTATTGTTTTATGAACTAGCTAATTAATAAATAATAGATACAGAATGAGTGGCCATGCTTTATGGGATTTACAAACTCGAGCTGAAAGAGAGAGTTTGTAAATCCCATAAAGCACAGACAAATTCTGTATCTGACTTATCAAATGTCTAGATGTATAGGATCATGTTTTCAGTTATTTTAGCGATACAACTTATTTTGGCCGAGAAAATCGAAGCAAAAGTTTATGTAAGTCAGGATGAAATCTGAATCAGATGTACAGATCACTTATCACTCTGTGATTTCCTTTGTTTTATGCCTCATGAATTATTAATGAGTTTGATAATAATTATATGTAGACTGATAAAATGTTAAAGTTGCTACTTGACTCATTCAATTTATCTTTAATATTTGTTTTAAATCTCAGTGCCACAATAATATTGTAATGGCACATGGATTTGCTAATTTGATGTCTCACTTTTTATCGTCCAGATTACACAAAGAAGACATTTTCCTGGGAAAAATATCTAACACTCTGCCGAGCATCAGCAGCCCCAGCACAGCTATTTAAGGTTAGTTTAGGGGTGGACTGAGGATTTGATCAAGTGGGTGTCCGAGACAGCCACTGAAGGTAGACACACGAGCTCAATGACTATACTGGAAGCACGAAACTAGGAGGTCCGGAGAGATGCACCCCAGGAAATTTTGAAAATCTAATGGCATTTCCTGCATTTTGAGTTAGTCTTACCTAGGAATGACAGGTTTACCTTGAACGATGCTTGGCATATGCATTTCATTCTAACACTTAAACAACATGGTTAAGCGGACTGGACACTTTATTTTGCTTGGTTGCACATGACGTCATTGTCGCCATGTTGGTGGATGCTAACAAAAGATCCCTTGTTGCCACGGCTTTGTCATTTGAATCTCTGGGGTTGCAATAGGAACTATAGCACAGAGCAGAGCACAATGCTCTCTGGCCAGCACATGACCTTTTGTTTTTAGTGAGTGTCCGGTGCACTGTTGAACACACCCTGGATCTGCATGCCACTGTAGTTATATATTAAACACTTAATGACTGGCCCCGAGGGAATCAGTGGACAGTGAGGATCCTCGATGTTCCCCGAGATAGAGTCTGATTCCCGAAGGGACAGTCATTAAGTGATTTGTTATATATAGACATAAGTTTTACTACCTGATACGAGCGAGGTTTGTCGTCTTCTCTTCGTACCAACTGAAAATCAAGCTACCGGCTCAAAACGCTGCCAAGCATCGTTTTGTGTCTTTCTTGCATCCTTTTTTAGCTACCAATTTCACTCTCTTGCGCTTGATAAAGATACAAATTGTTTCTTTGGAGCTGGTTTCATTTTGAATGCTTTCTTTCGACGAAAAATAGTTAGCTTTTGATGAAGATAGATCTAGACATTTTGGTAAGCAAATATTTCCCGCCTTTAGCTAGCCAGTGGCGCGCGCGACACATCACACCTTCTGTCACGATGTGATCAGGTGACGGACAACGCGCGGGAAACATTGGATTTTGATGACTGCCACGTGACCCAAAATCAGCCAATGAGAGCGTGCGTTGTGTCTGGAAAACTTATGGCTATTTAGGGAGCAGGTCAAGATGCAGATAGGCCTGATAGGGATTAGGGACCCAATTTTTTTTCAACAGACACAGCTGTCAGCGCAGGGTACCACCCATTTTGACCATCTATTTTCCATTCTGCGGGGCCTAGTGGTAATTTTAACACAGAAAATGAAATGATAACGTAAGACAAAACATGCAGTGTATTTGTTTATAGATTATGCCTTTTAGTTTTGAAGATATTTAAGAACAAATTAGTTTTAATATTGAGTTTTTTCTCCAGAGGAGATGGCTGGCAGCAGCCCCCACCCCCGTGCCCCAAAATGGGTCCGTTGAGAGGGCATGTGTTTTGACCTGCTCCTTTATCATATGACCCGTACAGCCCCGCGCACGCTTTCCTTTTCCTGATGAGGGCCGGTGTCGTAGGGATTTCCCCCCCCCCCCCCCCCCCCCCCAGGGATCTCCCCCTCCCCCTCCCCCGGGGGGGCGAGATCACTAGGGATTTCACCCCCCTTAGGGATCTCGCCCCCCCAGTGTAAACAGATTAAGCTGGGGATTTCGCCCCCCCCCCCCCTCCAATTCTCTCGTACTAAAAGCAAGCTCGTTCGACGTTGCTTTAGCTAAAAACAGCTTTCGTGATCCAATTGATGTCATACTCTTACTCGTTCGCTGTATTCACTCGTTGGATATCAAGTCTTAGATACATTTCATAAACGTTTATCTTCGATCGTAATTCTTTTGGTGAAGACTTGATATTTTGAAATAAGAATTGGACGCATTTCAACTTTATCCGTGCATGTTGAAACAAACAACCAAATAGAAACAAGCAAACTGCTCATATAACAATTTTATTTAAACAATTAAAGTGATATATACACAGTTATTTAAATGTGGCAAGCTCTATTCTCGACGAAGCCTCTTCGATGATCGGGGTGCGCACGAACTACATTGTACAGAGCCACTCAACGCTTGTATCAAATTGGCGACCAACACACTTCTGGTGAAACCAGTCACCACACAGACTGCACTCCACCATGTCGCCGAACGCTTCTGGTAACTTGCAATTGCAGTAATTCTCGATGGCGACGCTTTTGTGTGCTCTCTCAATCACTCTAGCCTTGGTTTTTAATACAGGCACAAGCACGACTTAATAAAAAGCCAATTAACAGCTCTTAGCCAAAAATAGTGTAACAGAAGAACGACAACATTTTCGGCCTTCCTCTACAGATTTGTTCTAATAAGACGAATACCATTGCTTCTCTTTAGTATAGAAAGCGAAAAGAAGACTCCAAAGGTAAAGAATGTCAACAGCGCTAGCTTTGGTTTTAATGAAGCGGCGTGATTATTACGTTTTTCAAGCGCTGTAATATAGTCAACAATCGTATTTCAAGAGTTCACTTTAGTCTGGTTCCCAATGGTTCGCAGTGAAGAGGACCGCGATCGATCAATCGTAAGTTTGTTTTATAGACGGTTTTATTGATTAAGTAATCAAGTGTTGCAACAGTCTTAATAGTGACATATATTAAAGTTCATGTTCACTCAGCAAATCGTTAGGAAGGGGGGGGGGGGGGGGGGGCGAAATCCCTGAGGGGGGACCAGTGAGGGGGGCGAGATCACTAGGGATCTCACCCCCGGGGGAGCGAAATCCCTAGTGATCTCGCCCCCCGGGGGGGTGAGATTACGGGGGGGCGAAATCCCTGGGACACCGGACGTGTATGGCGTGTGCGGGCCGGAAAAAGCCGTCCGGTTCTGCACAATTTTTTTCTTGCTGTTTTGCCGTATTGGTCTACAAATATGATAAAAAAACCTATTGACTGAGTTAGGTCCGGCGGACCAGAAGGGAAAATATTTGTCTCTCGCTGCGCTCGGTCCGTATGTCATGACCTCGAGCCAAATATTTTCCCGTCCGGCCCTCCCACTCGGTTAATAAGTATATACCTAGTAACAATACATGTTGTTATATACTCCGTCTCTGAGAGCATTGAGGATCTCGGAAAAACAACTCATTGATTCCCTCGGGGACAGTCATTAAGTGTTTATTATTTTAACTCTTGCCATCTGCTTGCTTGACTCTATAATGCACCTATAAGCGGCTTCCCCGAGGGGTCGACCCCGGGCTAACCATGGAGATATGTGGGGGATTAATACAGGAGGATTGAATGCAAACATTACCCCTGGGGTCGGAGAAATGCTCGACTTTGTTTTAGGGTTGGAAAACTGGGGTGGGGGATTTGTTCAAATTGTTTTTGTCGTGAAACTATAAACCACGGACATTGTTTTTTCTTCTTTAATACAAGATCAGAGTTAAAGCGTGATGTGAGATATACCGAGACTTTCTGTCTTGTTCCTTATTAGCTACTAACTGAAGTACATTGAAGTGTGTCTTGTTCCTTTTAGATACTATGAAGTTCATTGAAGTGTTAATAAGTCAAGGGCACCCAACGAAGTTTTCGGTTAAAAAGCTGTTCGGGAGAGTAAGTTAGCCTAAAACTTACGGATTTGAAAAAATTGTCCCTAGAAAATTGTTTTTTGAAATACTGGCTAGAAAATTTGTTTTCAATCCCAAGAAAATTATAGAAGAAAAGGGAGACTAAAAGGTTTCCCCTAAAATATTCGTACGTCCTCAAGCATGTTAAGGCATGGTTTTTGAGCAGTTCTGATAAAACATTCCAAATTCGCTATCTTTGTCATTTATGTATGAAATACCCTATAATTTTGGAATAATACGGTAATCATGTGTCTTAACATTTAAAGATCGGTATTTTGGTGTTTTGAAGGTCACGTGACCTTAAGGCTGATAAAACAAAGAAATCAAAATGGGGTGGCGGAAGGTATTGTTTTGTTTCAGATTTTCGGTTCGAAATGTTAAGTTTGTTATGGGAAATGAGACTGTGTCCGGAATGGTTGACTTTTTATCACTGAAGAGGACATAAATGGCGAAAAATGGTTCCAAGAATAGGTCACGTGACCCGTTTTCTGTATTTTCGCCTTAACAGTCTGAGGGTCAGCCATTCCGGACTGATCTTTAAAGTCAACCACAAGTGTAATCAGATAAACACAAAATCGTTACTTAAAATATATAATGTACCACCCCGTTTTTAGTTTAATTTTCAACTTTTTGTGATCACGTGGTTGGTCACGTGATAGACATTTGACCAAAATTTTATATTAGGACGATTAAAAACGCTGAGATTAGTTATAACCACCATTATTCGTACCTCCACAAAACGTTGCAACATGAAGTTACTTGGGCTAGAAAATTCTTGTTATGTTCTAGACTACTAACAAATTCGTTGGCCGGGAATATTTTGCCATAGTATTTTCGGTTGACGCGATTTCCACCTAGAAAATCCGAACAGCTAATAGCTTTCTAGAATACGTCAAAACTAGACAAAAGACATAGTAGGCGCCTTAAAATGGCTAGATAAGCTGCAGACAACTGGTTTCAAACGAATTTAAAAAAGTACTCGTTGGGTGCCCTTGATAAGTTCCATTTTCTGTTGAAAATAGAGTGTTCAATGTTATAGAAATAACGTTAGTAACGAGATTCAGTAGTTAATTCTCATTTCGTGCAAAATGATGGGGGATTGTACAAAATGTAGGTCGTGGAAGACCTAACCAGGGGACTTTGAAAGGGATGATTCCCCTACCCTTCGGAGAAATCGTCAAGATTGTTTCTGTCTTTTTACAATCCCCCTGGTCAGCCCGGGGGTCGACCCCTCGGGGAAGCCGCTGATAGGTGCATAATAGAGCAGATTTCAGTCATATATATTACAAATATGGTATGTTTGTAACCAAATTGTAACTCAGTCACTGTACCATAACTCTGTAATTTGATTGGATCAGAAAGGCAAACACAGTAAGGAAACCATTTCAATGTCACAGTATATCATACAGTAACCGTCATTACAGTAACTTGCTCACTCATACCAAATCCACTGTAATGTGAATTCGGTGAATGTTAGATAGTGAATTTAAACATCCACTGCGAAGAAACTGCTCTACTTGTTATTGCCTAACACTCACTCATTTTATGTTATTGACAGCAGAAGGTCAAAGCCCACAAGTTTAAGGTTGGAATGAAGGTAGAAGCTGTTGATTTGGAGCGGCCATGTGTTGTTTGTGTAGCCACAGTCACAAATCTCACTGGTAGGTTACTTCAGCTTTTTTTTGATGGACAGTCGAGATTCCAGTTTGTTGATGTTGAATCACCAGACATCTATCCAATCAGCTGGTGCCGGAAGACAAGCCATCCCCTGTTCACACCATTTGGAGTCAGTAAGTGTTAGCAAGTGAATAAATACTGCATAAAAGTTGCTCTAGAATACATGTAAGTTAAGTTATATAATGCCACAAATTCACTAGTCTTATTTCAGTACGCTTTTTGCATAGTCAAGAACAAGGAGAGACAATCTCACTGTACTTTTTTTTACAAATAGGAATAGAGCATTAATATAGAAGAAAGCTTTTCTTTCCTGGCAAAAAATGTAAACAGGTCTTAATATATTCCCTCTCAAAACTATAGCCACAAAAGTGCGAATGGAAATTTAAAAGTTTGGCTTTGACCAAGCCAATTATAAGGTATTTAATAAACGTTTCTGTACGTAAATTTGGTTAAAAGTGTTTTGAACGCATTCACTAAATTACAAAATTGCCCTTCTTTTGCAGTGCCACAAGAGCTGAAAGTGAAAGCAAAGTGAGTCTTTTTTAACTAACTTCAACTTAACTCTTTACTTACAACTTTATAAGAGGAGATATTTTACAAAACCGCGTATTGGGCGCCAAATATTAACTTAAACAGGCTAAAGAAATAGCTAAAATGGAGTTTAGCAAATATTTCACGATATTTGTATTGCTTTTTGAAAATTTAAAATATAAACTTTTCTCGTCAGGGCTAGACCTGAAAAAGATTGTAACACAAAACTAAAAGCGTTTCAATGGCTATTAAAACTAAGTTAAGTTAAGCTAAGCTTATTACAAAGAAAAGCAAGAAACTATTAACGTTGGGTCACGCTCTGAAACTGAATAGTTCTTATCAAGTCAAGAGTTTAAGTTATGTGATTTGTGTTTGTTGTGACTAATAAAATAGTACCAAAGCAAGAATTAGAATTCAAATTAGTCTGCAGTGCTAGTTTTTGACGCTTTTTTCAATTATTACGTTTTCAAAAGCTTCAGTTTATGAGCTCACTGAAAACGGAAACAAAGTCAAAGGGCAGAAAGTCGAACAGAACTCATTTCTCTTTTATTTGAGAAGGAAATTCAAAAGAAACATGGAATTTTATTTAAGAGCGCTAGGTTTGGTACTTTACCGTACTTACCTGCAAATTTTTATATCGAAATTAAAAATAAACCTTCATCATTTACACGGAAATTTCGGTTGGAATGTAAATGGTAAACGTTTTTTCGGTTCGTCTTGTGGAAAATTTCCGAAATTAATGTAACGTCTGAAAAGGTAGTCCAAAATTCCCAACCGGAAGTTCTGAATGGGTCATTGTGTACCATTTACAATTCCCAGTCGGTCGTTCCAGTTCCAGGCCTTATACGGAGCGATTTTCATCTGGAACGGTTTGTGTACAAATGGTAAACGTTTTTTTCCGATCGGGAAATTCAGTTTGGAAAATCCGCCAGTTGAAAACAATAAAACACGGCAAACCATGTTGTATTTAAGCAATAGACCACACATTTCAAAGTGTTTGAAAAAGCCGAAGGCGCGAGTTTTTGTCCATTTGACAGAAAATAAAATAACTATTTGGTGCTTGCTCGACGAAGCGGCTCGGTAAATATCCACCACTATTCACCTCCACTTCGGTGAATAATTGTTTATTATAACAACTATGAAAAAACCCAGAACTTTGCCCCTTACATATTTTACTTGTAAACTTGCTATTCAAATCAACCAAAGTGATCCTTAAGCTTACTTTTTTGCACCCACACAGACCTCTGGAGATTGATCCACTCCATCTGCCGTCGTTTGATGAGGTAATGGGTAGACAGCCATCATCAGCTACAACGACATCGGTCGGTGAGTAGACTTCGCAGGTTTTGTATTCAGTGATATTATTAGCAAGCTTGTCGCGCTCTACTTCGGTTGCGGTCGTAAATGAAGAAAAACCTGTGCTACATCAGTCAACATTATATATTATATATATTTTAAATTTTATTTTCAGAAAAATGTTAAAAGAAAACTGAAGCCTAAAATCAACTTTAGCTCAATGAGTAGATCTAAACGTGAAAAGACTCGTACCAAAATTTATTTTATTGGGTTTTGCGTCAAAGGAAAGAAAATCTGCAAATCTTCCTCCCAACCGCCGCTAAGTACAGACTGCTCAATTCCTGTAATCTGTGACGTACGATACGGGAAATAAATTAGTTTTGTCATGTTGGTCTCGGTTTTGAATAGATAGACTAACGACTCATAATTGCGCACTATTGTGCTCTCTTTGTGCTGAAGGTGTGGTTGTTTTTCTTTGGTATGCATGACGAACGATACGGGGGAAAAAAGCACTGAATTGAGACGTCACACAAACTAGCTTTATCAGCGGAGAATCAAAACGTATTTCCTCTTTTTAGACGTGCACCACAAAGAAATAAAATAGCAGAACATATTTCTCTTGAATACAAGTTTGTATAGTAGTCGGATTGATTTAGGGTTCAGTTCTCCTTTAACTTGTGACTTTTTGTTTTCAGCGATAATTCCAAGAAAGCCTATTGTGAGGTATGTAAGCACCCGTTTACTGTTTAGTATACGACTATTTAAAATAATGTTGTCCCAGACAAGCGACATTCCCAGCCCGAAGTGCATTGTGGTTATAACTGTCCAGCTGTGCGAAACGGATAAACTACAGTGCAATTCAAAAATCGATTCGCAGGAGACCATTGGTATTCGTCTTAAAGTTTTTGAACCCAAAAACAAACGAATTCACCAGACTTCCATCTGATTATATTAATGGTCTACTGCGAATCGATTTTCGAATTACTATCCGTTTCTCACAGCTGGACAGTTATAACCATAATCCATTTCGGGCTTGGAATGTCGTTTCTGTTTGTCCGGGACAACTTTTTTGAAACAGCTGTATATATTTGAATGCAAGTGCTATTCGGGAACAATGGCGCGAGTCGGTGATGTTTTGAGAGTTTTCGTAATTGTGCACGAGCCTTTAGGCGAGACTTCGCTCGTGATATTTGTTTCTCAGCCAGTATTGGCGACGTCCAGTCAAGTTGTCTTGAAGTCTCGTATAATCTCGTACCCAGATCCCACCCCATGTTTTCCTAAAGAAGATCTGGGTACGAGTTAAGTCCCGTATTGTGATTCTGAAGTGTTCTGTACGTGCAAGGCTGGTGTCATATTCCAGCAGATATATACTCAGTTATATTTTGTTTTTCGTCTTGCCGTAACAGTTAACCTTCAACAGAACTACATGGTCAACGGAGTGTTGCAAACAATTTTTTACGGAAAATGATTAACGATAACGAAAGAAAATTTCCAAAACTAATTCGCCGAGGAATATAATAGGAGATATTGTAGTTGAGTCTACGAATAGCAGTTTCAGCGGTATTGACCCGAACGCCTCACTTCAATGTAATGAAGCGCTATTCAAACTGTGTATCTAAATTAGTCGTGCTTGTTTAGGAGGGTGTTGGTGTCGTGTAAGAATGATGGTTTCAATGGCGCTTCATTACATTGAAGTGAGGCGTTCGGGTCAATACCGCTGAAACTGCTATTCGTAGACTCAACTACAATATCTCCTATTGTTTTAACACTCCTGGAACCCATCCGTGTTGGGGTGGGGGATACTTTCTGGAACCACTGCTCCATCGGCCAACTGATCGGTCTTCACAGTTATCAATGAAGTTATTATTATTATTAATTGGTGCTGAAAACGTTCAACATTCAGGCATTAAATAAAGTGCCAATGAAATGAAAAATTCGATCCCGTTTTTATTTTATTTTATTAAATTCTAGGCTTCTCTTAGTCATTCTGTGCAATTAAAAATCAATTTGGAGAGCGCGAAATATTTTTTTTCGTGTCAAAGTCAGGCGGAATTGCCAAAATCAGGCGACAATTTTTATGCCGTTAAAGATATAGTAATCACATGCGTGACGTCCGGGGTCTGCGCATTTATATTCTACAAAATAAGTGAATTATTTGGCCAGTTTTCAATCTAAATATGTCTTACTTTGAGAAACCTTGACGATGGCCATAATTGTTCTAATAGAATCCTTGCAGTCAGCCATATTTTTTACTTTTGTGAATATAAATTAGGACCTAGTGACGTCATGCATGTGATTAACATTCTTTAACGGCATAAAAATTGTCGCCTAATTTTGGCAATTATGCCTGACTTCGATACGAAATAAAATTTATGTTCGCACTCTCCAAATTGATGTATCATTGCACAAAATGGCCAAGGGAAGCCTATAATTTAATAAAATGAAATAAAAATAAGATCGATTTTTTCGTGTCATTGGCACTTTAAGTTGTTTTTGTTTGATTTGTTTAAATTATATTACTTACCTGTTTAAACATGCAATAAATTTAAATTGCCTACTTCTTTTATTCACAGAGGAGAAAAAGACAAAGAAAAGGAAAAGGATGAGGAGGACTTAGACGACAAATCTGGAGAAAGTGACATTAGTGAAGACGACTCATTAGGTATGAGAAGAAAATAGAAATACTGGGGAACTTTCTTTCCCAAAACGTGAAAGCTTGCTTAGGTGAACTATAACGCCTGATAGTGGCAAGTGGCGGACCAATGAGAGCGCGCGAAAATTTTGTGGTGAAGTATAACGCCTGTTAGTGTGTTTTCGCGGCGACAACTATCACGTCACGTGATCAATTTCATCCAATCAGAAACTGAGAGAATTTAGTGGTCAACTATAAGAGTCGAAGAGTAAAATGCATTACAAAAATTAAGGTTATGTTCTTGTTCTTTCCAAGCATCGGAGCGCTTTTACCACAATAAGAACCAAATATTTTTCAACAAGTCCTGTTGTATTGGACCCTTACTGGACCCTGATAAGGTGGCGCTTCTTCCCGACGCTACTACCCCTGGGAAGGTGAGCACAGTGATTCGCATCGGACTGGAAATTGTCGCCAAGGCGTCACACGATCCTGAAAAGGTCATCGATCTCATGCAGGAGGGATGTGGAGTTCGTGTGGTCGTCAGACACAAAGGGAAACTCCTGAAGAAGGTACATGTAATTTCTCTATCAATTCCTAACCTGCCCATCTCCCCATTCCATAAATTTAAATGAAAACTTCTAAATCCTAGTTGAATTGCTGCTCCAGTCTCTCGAAGAAAACTAATTTAGACAACTGAAGTATATTAGAAATAGAATTTGGAGCAAAAAGCCAAATTTCTTATCACTAGCTAATAGCGATTCTTCTTCAAATGAATAGTTGAATCGTAGAATATTTCTTGATTTGAGTATTACATCTATGTGTTAGAGGTTTATACGGTCAGTGGACCAAGATGGCGTTTTGTTTTAGCTCCGTCGACTAAATTGAAAATAATTTCATTTATGTACCTAAATATTTTTTCTCATTTTTGTCTATCTCACCCAATAATTTATTCTCTAAACTATAATACATGCCAGCTGACTAGATTAGCCCTGTGGTTATTTCAGGTGGTCTGTACCTTATTACATGAAAGTCATTTATTTATACATTACTGTCACTATATATTTTGGCTAGGTACTAATAAAAGAGTTGTTGTTTATATTTCTAATATGCTAATTAAGTAACGTCAAGCCAGGCATAATTTATTATACAAAAACAATGATCTTTTATAAATATCGCTATATTACATTTGGAGCTTATTCTAGTGTTTTACAAAAATGTTTGTATAAATCAAAAAACAGTTTCCTTCACAAGGCTTCGCGTCATTAGCATATTGGTAATATAAACCTCTAACTCATAGACGCAACACTCAAATCAAGAAATATTCTACTATTCAACTATTCACTTGGTGTAGAATCGATATTAATGATGACATATTTGGTGTTATAGGCAATCCAATAGACATGTACCTGTATTACCACAGTCGGTAATAATCTATATTCCCGCCATTTGTATTTTTCACAGGCTATTTCTCGCGTGGATTCGCGTCCAAAGCTCGAACGATATCTAAAGCGGTTCTGTCGGCGTCTTATATGCTGTGAATACTTCCTGAGTCTAAAGCCAGTCGGGCAGCCTTGTCCAGATCAATGCAAGGCCGATGGTAAGACGTTTGATTCCGTGTGGTTTTTCCGGGAAGTTTTATTCTGGGTTACCTGTGGGTTTCCACAATACGAATCACCACAGGTAACCAAAATTGAGGTTTTAGGGGGAGGAGGGAGTGAGAGAGCGGGGGGGGGGGGGGGGGAGCGAGACGAGCTGCTCGCAGAGAAGTGGGATAAGAGCGTCTCAGTGATGTTAAAACTATCATGCTAAACTAAACGGATAAACTGAGATGGCTCCCCATATAGCCGTTAATATTCTGTCACCTGAACATGTGTGAAACATTGAGGAACATCTCTGTGTGAAACCTCTGAAGGGCTTTGAGAACTCAACTCATTTAGCATATTTGGGATATTATGAAGTTGTGCGAAAATACTGCATATCGGCTCTCGTTTTAGTTCTTGATGCAGTTGTGTTTTGCTTCCTATAAAATATCCCAACTCATGCCTCCATCAATTAATGTTAGTAACACTAAGCATTTTCAATTTTCAGAACAAGGTAATCTCCAAGGTCCTAAAGGGCTGAAAGCCAAGCGCTCTAGAGAGTACTTCGAGGTCAAACACCTCGGTTTAGAGAAAAAGAAACGCGGCAGAAAACGTAAGTCGGAACTATTAGAGATGCACAATACGGATGGCTCCGCATTGGTTAAGAAAGTAGTCACGGAAAACGGTGTCACCTTGCCAGTTACCCCAGTCCACGCCTCTGCCATTAGAAATCGACAACTGGCTCCTGGTTATCATCTTCAACAAAACGGGACTGTAGTCAACAGGACCCCAGTGGCTACTGGGGCACTCCCTGGTGTACAGGCCCCCGTGGTCCGCTACCAAGGCCCTAGTAGTGTGGCTGTGGTTCGTCCTAGTATCAATCCGCAGTTGGCACCTCGAGCTCGAGGGCCTGCCATTGCGCCTGCGCCAACCCCTCGTTTAATAGCAACCCTATCAACGGTGCAGGGAACCGCTACTCTGGTAAAACAGGTGAATGTCAAATAATGGCTTTCTAATGTTACCACAAGGATTACAGTTATCCTATTGGTGGTACTTGTAGGAAACACTATAGCTAATTATATCGCTAACTACCCTAAACCCTAGGTTAAGGTTGGGATTAGGGCTAGGGCTAGGTATTATGATTGGTAGGAATATATGACGTCGCCGTAGGAATCCTGTTGGAATCCTACATAAGTAATATTTTTTTATATATAGAGTAGTTTCAGTATTAGTTCTGATAATCTGTTATACTTGTAGATAAACAAATCCAAGGTGTCTGCAATAACATGGTATCCGCGAGGTCGCTATCACGTTGTGGCGTTGAATAACCTATAGCTATTTGTGGCGTCGAAATATAAATACAATAATCTATTTGTGGCGTCAAATATGCCCTGATATTTCTTCCGCAGACATTATCTAATCCGAGAAGAAAACAGTTCCCGAGAGCGAAGCTCGAAATAAACTGTGAGCTTCGAGGCATATTTCGACGCCACAATGTAGGTTGTTGTTGTTACCATCCTTCGAATATTTTCAGAAAATATCGGATCACGTGACGCATTCAACCAATCACGCGCGAGAGAAAACATTTGATGGTTTATAATCGCTGATATTTGTTGTCTGCCGGAGAGAACATATTGGGTCACGTGACGCATTCCAACAGTCACGCGAGAGAGAAAACATTTGATGGTTTATAATCGCTGATATTTGTTGTCTGCCGGAGAGAACATATTGGGTCACGTGACGCATTCCAACAGTCACGCGAGAGAGAAAACATTTGATGGTTTATAATCGCTGATATTTGTTGTCTGCCGGAGAGAACATATTGGGTCACGTGACGCATTCCAACAGTCACGCGAGAGAGAAAACATTTGATGGTTTATAATCGCTGATATTTGTTGTCTGCCGGAGAGAACATATTGGGTCACGTGACGCATTCCAACAGTCACGCGAGAGAGAAAACATTTGATGGTTTATAATCGCTGATATTTGTTGTCTGCCGGAGAGAACATATTGGGTCACGTGACGCATTCCAACAGTCACGCGAGAGAGAAAACATTTGATGATTTATAATCGCTGATATTTGTTGTCTGCCGGAGAGAACATATTGGGTCACGTGACGCATTCCAACAGTAACGCGAGAGAGGAAATATTTGATGGGTTATAAACATCGTTATTAAAAATGTGTATTGTCCTGTTTACTACCAGGTAAGGACACTGCTTGTTTTTGCCCTTAGATTAGAGCGTTCGACCTTAGCTTTCTTCTTTAGTACTGTCAGTTCTTTCATGCTTGTTTGACTCTTTGCAGATTTTTATTTGTGTTTTTAGATATTAACAAATCATGTTTCCTACATTTTCTTGCAGGAGGCCCCTTTTGGACAAAACCGGACACTAGTGATGTCTGAACTGCCTGGGGGTAAAAAGCCGAGAGTTAGCGGCATAGTGACAAATATATCGGGCCAAAGGTTTGCCACAAGTTCTAGTGGTGGTGGAACCACCATAACCTTTGGTCGTGCTCCTCCTAATGTCACAATCTGCAACTCTACTGTACCACCTCCTCTCCTAACGCGAATCACAAACACCACTGATGGGATCAACGTGCGAGTACCGCCATCCGTTGGCCCAGGGGTTACCATGGCAACAACGTCCGGACACGTCACTCATTCGAGAGGTCCTCCGAATGTGGTCGTGAGTGGAGCACATGGCGTGATTACTTCAGGGGGCGCAGTGCAAGTGTCAATATCGGAAGGTTCAGGAGGTGCATCCGTTGGAGGGGTCATCCGTGCCCCAATTGTTGTCCCGCCGCAGGTCAAACACGATACCCCACCACCACCTCCTTTACTGCACACCGCAAAGGCCCCACCTGGATCTCGAATACAGGGAAGACCGACTGGTGTTCCAGATGTTTCACTCTCAGTCGCATTCAACCAATCCCGACCTGGAGCTCCATCAAACTACCCTGGACATCCAGGAGGGCCTCGGAGTCCCCGGCCTCTGTACACCGTACCCGCAGGCAATTCCCCGGGAGGGCCTCCTCCATTAGCTATGGCCTCTCAGCCTCGGACATCTTTCGTACGGGCCGAAAAGGTACATCACACTGTTACCACCACTGTGAGTCACCGTCCCATTATTCCCAATTACCAAGGCTTTACTCAAGGAGTGTCACCAAGACCGCAGCTACAGGGCATCCCACACGGGAATGCACCAGGAACCATCAAGATTCCAGTTAGTGCTGCACAGAGACGCCAGGTGCCTTTGAGCTCTACCGGCGGGCAAACGACTAGAACTATTATTGGGAACATACAGGTTGGTTTGGCATTTTTGTGTTACGCACAGTGATCCGGTCATGTATCAGATTCCGTATGAGTGGGCAAATTACGGCAACGACTTACGGCAAGTTTGTTCAGGAAACATTCAAAACGTATTTTTACACATGAAGCGAGTAGACAGATGAAAACAATGTTTATTGAAGTTGATGCCTTTTTTAGGTTTAGAAACTTCAACGGATAATGTGCTTTAGGTTGTATGTACTATTTCTCAAAGGATAGCGAGTTTCAAGTTCATCAGGGGATCCAAACACCAAGAAAAATGAAAGTACGAGGCCGCTTCGGCCGAGTGTTTTTATTGTTTCGAGGTTTTTTTGAGTCTCCTGATGAAAAATGAAGCTCGAGTTTTGGAAATTGCTTCTCCAACTGAAACAATAGCTGTATTCACAGATCATTAGGGAGTATTGTTTGTCTGGTATGTTACTGCATACAGTTATTGATTACAAGGCTTGTCATTGTTATTTTCTCTGGTTTATTTGATCACGCGTTCCTATAGTGTAGTGCGCATGTCAGAGGACTAGAAGAAGCATGATGTCGGTGGTTCGAGTCATACTCTGTATAACCTCTAACAAAGTATTTCCCGATTTTTCAAAATTATTTTATACGAGTAAGATTCCATCCTCACTCCAGTGAGATAAATGAAACCTTGTTGCACGTATCTTTAAAACAACTGAACCATTTGTTTCGTATTGTAGCTTAAACAAGGCAGAGCAATAGCGTTTTCTTGCAGTTTCAATTGAGAATTTTAGTTGGAAAACCGGAAAATAGTTTGGAAGAGGATGTACACTAAACATTTTATTTCTATCTTTTCCAATACTTCTCGATCTCGATTATGTAAGGCTACAGTTAGGATGTAATCTCTGTTAATTTAGTAAATTTCAAGTGTCATGAATATTTAGAGTTGTGAATATGTAGATTAATCAAGTGGTATATACCAGTTACACTATTGAGTGGTTTTCACTGGGTATTCAACTGCATACACGTGGTGTGGTATACATCGTGATTGGTGGCCTACCTACCGTAAAATAACTTGTTGTGTTATTTCGTGAAAGAGTAGGGGATTGTCTCCCGGCACAGCAGCCTGGTATTCTGAGGTACTCACAAACACTGCACATTGCCAGGAGCTCATAATCAGGAGCGTCCACATTCTCGTTCCCAGTGCCTCCTCAACTAACTGAAAAATCAGAGGCTCTGGTAAGACACGAAACAGGCTCTAATTTGATTGGCTAGCCAAATCGGCTGCGCGATGAAGAAAAAATTGAACAGGTGCTGCGCACAGCGCTTTTCTTCCGGTTCACTTGGTGGATAAATCACTTCCGTTGTAAACATAAGTAAAATAAGGCATTTTTTTAGGTGTTCTTTCAATAAAAGTAAAATAATCAAAAGAATAAACATTCATATGTGAAAATAATAAAGAATGAAGTGATGTGCCTTTTAAAAGAACATGATTAAACAGATTAATTAATTAATAAACATTCATATATGTAATGTATGGTGGCAAAAGCCGAAAGGTAATTAAAATCTCCCTTCGATCGACTATAACCCAATAATGGCGGATGTTACGCCAAAAAAGTCAGCAGAAAAGCTTTTCGATCGAAATACATGTATTTGCTGCAACGCCGTAATATCGGATAATAAATCACCTAGTGATTTTAAACAGCGACCTAAGGAAAAGTTTGGGTTCTTATCTAAGCCATCCGTTCATTTTCTGGGAAGAATCCTACCCTACAAAAATATGCTGTCCGTGCAAACGCTCTCTTGAAACTGCCGAAAAATTCCGTGAGATGGTTCAGCAATCGCATCAGAACATCAAACCGCGGCGATCCAAAATTCCAGGCTAAAACGAGGTCGAAAGCAAAATTATAGCTCTCCTAGTAATCCACCATCAAAATACATTCCGCGCCGAGTGCACTGAGCGCTATAGCCCTTGCTAACCTACACCAGGTACATAGGACTATTCTTCCTCGACCATCAGCCCTGCAGTCTAATCCAGCAGCTGAAAATCAGCATGTTCTGTGCACTCCTCGATAATTGCGTTGAGAGGAGATATGACGACCACGATTGAGTTGGATGAACCTTGAAGAGCATTAAACTCAAACGGTAAACTTTGGTAAATTAACGATTTACCATAACCGGTCGGAAGGACACAGAAACAGTCCTTCTTATCGATACTAATTACCCGAATAGCTTCCAAGTGTTTAGTTTTTAAAGAAAACTGTATTTTAAGCTTTGCAAGGGCGAACTGGATAGCTTCCATGAGGACCGCCATTGCTTTAGTTAGCAAATCGGAAATGAGTTCTAAGAGCATGCGCAGTTTGAATGTCCTAGAATCTAGGACATCCGGTTTCGTGTCTTACCAGAGCCTCTGATTTTTCAGTTAGTTGAAGAGGCACTGGGAACGAGAATGGAGCGTCCATATCTCCTGTATAGATGGTTGCACTCAATCCCCAGAGATTCAAATGACAAAGGGCATGGCGGCCATGTTGGTGTACAGAACAAAAGAAGCTAACGAAGAATCTATTGTTAACTGTACACCAACATGGCGGCTATGACGTCACGTTCAAAGGGTCCATAGCTGTCACAGCGTTTTCACAAGTTGGGCTATTTTTAGATCATTTTTGCCGCCAATTAAGTGGGTTGCACCAGTGGCGGAACAAACTGCCTCATTAGCTACTTTTATTGACCTTTATTATACCAACAACATGGCTGCTACGCTTTTGTGATTTTATTTCCTTAGGAATGATTGCAACCGGTGCTTTGATTGATGTTTAGTTTAATGTGCGTTTATTATATGGCTTCGTGAGCTATTATTGGTTAGTTTCCGGTCGATAACTTCCCATGCTGACCGCAAAATTGAAGCAAAGTTGGTTTTGAATACTTTTAATCCATATGATAAACATCTTATTAAAAGCCCCTATAAATTTAAAGGGCACTGTCAGCCCTCAAATGATAAACTTTCTCATGACGAAATACAACAATAACTACTCAGATTAGAGTATGCTTTCCAGGTATACTGGAGAAAATCTGAGATTATTTTGATGAAGGATGGCAAAGATTCGAGTGGATAAAAAATACTGCTGTTAAGAGAAATTTAGAGCAACTTGAAATCGGTTCACTGTAACCGAAATCAAATTTCTAGAATAAGCTTTTGTAATCCACTTAATTTAATCTTTGCCATCCTCTATCGGAAAGATTTGAAAAGCATTTCAGGATATACACATAATATTTCTATTCTATGTTGGGTGTCAGTTTTGCAGTTTTGTTTTAATGAACTTGAAATTTCGATTGACTGCTCCTTTAATATCTTCCAGGCAGCCAAGCCAGGCGTGATTCAGACAATACACCACAATCCAGCTGCAAATGCATCAATGTCTAACCCGCGTCCCATCGCAATGAAGTCCATGCCTCCAAATGTCTCCTTCGTGACCACCGCCACCAAAGTCCGAACAGCTCCGAACGTGCAACCGACGGCATCTGATCCCGTACCGAACAATTCGGAAACGGATCCGAGAGCCTGTAAGGAGGAGGAGAGGAAGAAGGAAGGGGAAGAGAAGAAAGAAAATAACGAAGAGCAGGGAGAGGAGACGCCTGAAGTGCCGAAGAAGAGAAACTTGTGGTGGTTAAAGAAGAGAAGGAGAAAACGATCGCGTCTGACGTATATGAAGGCCAAGTATCGACGCAAAGACGACGACGATTCAGGTAATTTAGTTAAATTCTCCTGGTCTTACATCAAGCATCCAAGCATTAACTTTAGAGAACACAGTCGCATGTATATTAAAGTGCCTGTGAACAATCATTTTTTATTTTAGATACCAATTCTAAATCAAGTGAATAGTAGAATGGTAAAATATATTTTGCTTTGAATGCTGTGCCGCTGAGTTAAAAGAGGTTTTAATAACCAAAATGCTAATTACATGACGTCAGGGGAGGTATCTGCAATCACTTCTTAGTGGTTGTGAATGGGCGTTTCTACTGACATAGGAAAACAAATTTCTAACATCATTTTATTTCAACCATGAGTATAACACTGATAATTAAAAAAAATTGTAACAAAGCATTTTGTATAATAATCGATGCCTTCCCTGACGTCATGTAATTAGCATTTTGGATATTAAAACCTCCTTGACTCAGAGGCACAGCATTCAAAGCAAGATATATTGTACCATTCTACTATTCACTTGATGTAGAATTGATATCTAAAATAAAATAAATAAGGTTCATAGGCACTTTAAAATCACTAATTTCTTAGCATAGAAAAAAGATTTCGAAAATATTTGAGTACTTCTTTTATTTTTCCTCAATTATAGTTCATTTAGGTAATTCAGGTGAGTACGAATATGCCTTATAAATAATGATGTCACGCTTTTGTGATCACCACCAAGCCCACTTTGCATATTTCCTCTCAACACAAAAGTGAGGCTTGATGGTGATGACAAAAGCATGACATCATAACGTATAAGGCCTATGGGGTTTTGTTACCGCCTGCCGGTATGTGGTGCGGGAGGTCGACGGTTCAAACGGACCAACACTCAGGGTTCTTAAAATAACTGAGTAGAAGGTTAGACCTTCTCGTCTTCTCGGATAAGAACGTAAAAGCATAGGACTAACTCAACAGAGGTAGATTACCGAACTACATGTTAGCCTGTAAACGTGTTTAATATCCTCTATAAATAAAGTGACTTTGCATTAGCATAACATCAACACGAAACACCGCTATGAAGTTTATTGTATTGCATTGTATTGGTTAGAAACAGTAGGTTTTGCCTTTAGCTTCACACCGGAGCAGTTTCAGAACGAATTTACTTGGCGAAAAACAAAGCTTTTTTTATTCTCCTGGCCGCCGTGGTATGATAAAATCCCATTGAGTAGCCCACTTTCGATATGTGAATAGAACAAATAATTTCATTTACCCAAGAGCTTCGTATTGAAACCTCAGTGCGTGACAAGTGAACCATTTATCATCTCTTACGCCCCCGCTGAGAACGCAATCAATCATCCAGCTGGGAGAATAAAATTGCAAGGTCAATATCATTGTTTCGTTGTAACCCTCCCCTCCCTCTACAATAGGTTGCAATTAACATTTTTGCAACATTGCCCAACGACTTGCAGACCATCAGTAAAATGTTTCAATCATTTCTGTTTATTCTGCATCGGACGTTGTCACGCAATAGTCTGCGCGATCTCATGCGTGACGAAAACCAAACTCTACGTGACATTCCCGTATTCCAACATTTTAACCACAGTTTCCATTACGAAAATATCGGCAAAGCAAATAAGTGTAGACGTTTCGGCAAGGCAAGTGTAACGTTTTCGTAGCTTTAAAGGGACACTGTCGATCGAATAGACCATTTCAAGGTCGCCATTACCACTACGATATCTACTTCAATTAGCGATAGCACCGGTGCTACTAAAAAGAGCTCCTGAAAATTAGTCAAAATCCCAAATTTGAGAGTTATACCTCACCTGAAGCCAAGATATAGTCAAGTAAAGTGCGCTATATTTACAGACAATTTGCACCCCCGCATACAAATGTCTGTAAAATGTTCTTACTTTGTGGGACTGTATCTTTGCTCACATACAAGATATAACTATCAAATTCGGGATTTTGACTAATTTTGAGGTGCTCTTTGTAGAAGTACCGGTGCTATCGCTAATTGAAGTAGATATCGTAGTGTTAATGGCGACCTTGAAAGTAAGAGTTTCGTACCGAGAACCGAGGTTCTAAGCCCTAAACATCCCGAGGGCCGTAGGGATTAGAACCGAAGGTTCGAGGTATGAAAGTGATTTATATCACATTTGGCGAGGTTTTCTCAAATAGAAGGAGGTTTAAAACTGAGTTATAAACCTCCCTGCAACAGTTATAAACCTCAGATTTGTTATTTAATTAGTCTATTGTTCAATGGGTTTATACCAGAGTTTCACCCCTATGAAGAACAACGAAAACCGTGTCAAGTGTGATATAATGGTCTATTGAACCTTCAAGTTTCTTTAAAACAAAACTACAAAAACAACACCTATAGTTAGGAGAGAAATTACATGTGAATGTCCTGATGTACTTTTCAAGGTTTTCGATAGAGGTGACAAAGATTAAAGTGGACTAGAAATGCGTATTTTAGAAACTTATTTCGGTTGCAATGAAACGATTTCAAGTTGCTCTAAATTTCTCTTAAAAGCAGTGTTTTTCACCCACTCGAATCTTTGCCATCCTTCATCAAAATAGTCTCAAATTTTATCCAGTACACCTGGAAAGCCTGCTTTGATAGTCTGAGTAGTTATTGTTGTTTTTCATCATGAGGTGATAACAGTGAAAACCCATTTCAGCTACTTCAAGAACTGTGAAAGGAGAGCCTATGGAACAGGAACGCGCGGGCTCCCCTGAGAGACCGAAGCGAGGACGCCCGGCCACTAAAGACCTAGTACTGAGGCTACGAGATGAAGGAGAGGGTGCATTCTCAATTGGCGATGAAGGTGACCCTGACTGGGACGAAAGCTTTGAAAGGAAGAAGATCAAACAGCCAATGAGGCGGCGGAGGGGTACAGGACGCATGCGCACTGGAAGAGGTGCTTATTGTGTGACCACGTCAATCTCGGGGGGGGGGGGGGGGGTCTTCAAGGTAAAATGGGAAGGGTTGACCGTCGGAAAACCTCGAAAAATACCCTAAGAAATACCAAGCAGTGAAAAATTGCCCACCCTAAAATATATCTCATGGTCTAAAAATCCCCTAAAAATGGATTTTGCTTGGACAACCCCTAAAAAATACTAAATCGCCGATTTCAACCGCTACAAAGTACGACGATCATCCCCCCGGGAAACGTTCATTAAAGCGGTTTTCGATTGAGTATCGTAACACAAAAACCTGAACTAATTACAGAGCAAGTAATGACGCAATGATCTAATCACGAACGTGATTGGTTTCACTTGAACCAATCACGAGGAAAAGTAAACGCAATCGTGGATAACTCGCGAAATCGAAAATTGATTGCGTGACGGACCAAAACAATGTTTGGTTTTAGTTAGGACTTGATTGGCTCATAATTACAAAACATTTTTCACAGTAAAAGAGAAAAGCTAAGCAAACGCAAAACCAAAGCAATACTTATTATCTTCGACACTCAATCGAAAACCTCTCTAACACAGAAAGCATTTCAGTCCAAAACAAGGTACCAAAACAAGGTACCAAAACAGTGGTTATTTTCTGTATTTCGTAAACAGGAATGTGTATCTTATATCACTTAACAAAGATAATCGTTCGTTTGATATTAACAGACACCGGTGGAGAGCTGTCGCCCTCGCTTCCCAACCCACCAACTCCATACTTCTCTTCGTCACCACCGTCTTTGGCTAATAACCCGTATGTACGCCGCGTGGGATCGCGGCTCGTTGCCACGATGCCTCCAGACTCTTCACCAATCCCCATGAAAACATCACCAGGCGCTGTGCGGTCTTCGCTTAGCGCTGAGATGCCTGGCAATAAGCCCACTCCCATGTCCGAGAAGAATTCTAGAGCTTTACGGCCAGCCTCGTACCCAGCTTCTGACGTGCAAGGTGAGGAGTATAGTGGTGTCCCTTTTGGGCAATGAGCTCAAAACAAATAAAAATTAAGTTAAATATCCCATGCCAAACAAACAAAAACGATAAGAGGGAGGAGAATAGTAAGCAATCTTGGTAGACCTCGAATTATTTCTCCCTATATACCCTATGTATAAAGGACATTTTGATTACAACTGGATTTCTCCTGTCGGCAATAAATATTTGTGAAAACCAACATTGTCATGTAAAAGAACATGCAAAAATAAGTAATCCTGTGAAATTTGAGTGTTATAAGTTGCATTGCTACAGAGTAATAAACTTGAACTTTTAAATAAGAGGGATTTGTATGAAAATAGTCAGCCACGGCCCTACCAGCCTTGCTTTCATGTTTTTCCTGAGCCTTAAATGGTAATAGCTTTGGAGAAATTTGTGATAAAACTATTAAATTGCAAATGATGAATAACTTGTATTTGCTCTTTCAGGTTACAGTGTCAATTTTTCTTCAAATGTTAAAATTGTGAATTTATGTAAATTAGGTTCCAGCTTTATGCATAGGGTCTATATACCTTACGATTGTCCATTGATTGCGCTAAGGGAGCAGGTCAAAACACATGCCCTCTCGACGGACCCATTTTGGGGTAAGGGGGTGGGGCCTGCTGTCAGCCGTCTCCTCTGGAGAGAAAACTCAATATTAAAAATACTTTGTTCTTAAATATCTTCAAAACTAAAAGGCATAATCTAGAAACAAATGCACTGCATGCTTTGTCTTACGTTATCATTTCATTTTCTGTGTTAAAATTACCACTAGGCCCCCCAGAATGGAAAATAGATGGTCAAAATTGGGGGATGGGGGTGGTACCCTGCGCTGACAGCTGTGTCTGTTAAAAAAATGGGTCCCTATCTGGGGCATGTGTTTTGACCTGCTACCTAAATGGGAAGCGAACACTATCTTCCCATCATTATTACAATATTTGTTTTAATTTAGGGCCTCTATTGATAACAGTTTAATATTATATGTATTGACTGAAAGAGTTACCCTGTATAAATAAAAGTATCTACTACATCAATCAAGGTCTTATCATTCAGCACTAATTACTTTTTTCTTTTGTTACTTATTACCTATCTATCTTCTATAACTGGTCTTGTATTGTCTCTTATCCCTGTATTCTTGAATCAGTGTAAAATATTGAAACTTGAATGCTATCCTCTCCCCAAAGGATTGACATTTCATTGCTATAACAAAATTAATCCTGCTGTATCACGACATTTAAACTGTTATTCATCAATTTTTTTCCATGAAGGACTCGGTTTATCCACCGCTCAGTACCCCCCACCGTCAGCCATTCGATCGTCATCTCGCCCTCTACCACTCAGTCCCAGGTCCCCACTTCATTCACGGCCAGCTGGCCCTAAGAAGCTAGTAAGTGTTGGAACCAATACGTCACTTCCGGGATGCCTCAATGGCCGGTCACCTGACCTCCCTAGTAACCCAGTCTCCTGGACCGTGGATGAGGTCGTCCTGTACGTGCGTTCGACGGATTGTACAAGTTATTCTACCATTTTCCAGGAAGAGGTATGCACATGCGCATGTGTAACTTGTCTCATTTACCTTTACCAGGAGCCCATTACCAGGAGCATCCATCTCCCATACTTGGTCTGTGAGTCAGCTAATGACCGGATTGAGCTATATTTAGAACAGATCTCACGGGAGTTCTCGTGCCCACACTTTGAGAATCCAATCAAACCATAGTCAGGACAATGCAGTGTTAGTAAAATCACCTCAAAGAACAATAGATCATTCTCTATCTCTATATTTACGGCAAGCGTGCACGGATCGCAGTGGAGTAGGAAGGCAGTTACCCAGGAAACAGAGTCTAAAAATAGCTTAATCCGGTCATACGATGACTCACGGAAACAGTGTATAACCTTTACCGACCTTACGGGCACTTTAAAGTCTTGCACTTCGGCTCCTTTAACCAGGGGCGTAGCTTTCTGTAAAATCTTTCTTGATGTGAGTGTTGCGTCTATGAGTCATAAAGATGTCTATTTCCAATATTCTGATGATGTGACGTCATAGTAGGCACATTTATTATACAAAAAGTTACAAAAACAGTGCTTTTTACCAAATATGTTGTCTAAATCATGAAATAGTTTCGTTCACAAGGAGAAAGAAATGAGAGTAAATTTCTACTTTGACGTCACAAATTATCATTTTACGAAATAATAAACTTTGCAACACTCAAATCAAGAAATATTTTACTTCTCTTCTGTTCACTTGATGTAGAATGAACATTAAAGAACGAAAAAAACGTACATCATTGACTTTTTAAATTACTGATTGGCAGGAGATTGACGGCCAGGCGATGATGATGCTCTCACGTGACGCCCTCATGCAGTTCACGCCAATGAAACTCGGCCCAACCCTCAAGATGTGTAGCTACATCGCGCAGCTGAAACTCAGGGCCAGGTGATGGAACAATAGAAAAATCAAGCGCAATACCACACGGATGAAATATATATTTTAGCAAGTCTGGTTTTCAATGTTAGGACGACAAACACCGCGGCAAAACGTTACGCTCCTCTGGTCAATAAGAACGGAGGCTCTGTAGTTCAAATACATGGTTTCCCAGGGCTTAAACTTTTTTGTAAATAATTTTCTAACTTAGTAAACTCATAGTGAATTACAAATTAAGAAAATTTAATCCTGCTAAATTCGAAAACGCATCTTTTTTAATCCGTTTAGGCCTTCCGTCCACACTAAAAGGGCTAAAAAAGATACGTTTTCGAATTTATAAGATGCTCTCCAGGCTGTATAAATTCGAAAACGGCGGTTTCGCGTTTTAGTGTGGAGGGCGAAAACGGATAAATTCGAAAACGCTGATGTCACGGCGCATGTTCAATTCCGGATATCTATCGTTTCCCGATCGTTTCCCGATCGTTTTCGTGTGGACGGCGACAAATTCGAAAACGATAGTGTGTCCAGACGGAAGACTTTTTTATACGTTTTTAATGAAAAAGATGCGTTTTCGAATTTATCCGGATTAGTGTGTACAGGGCCAAAGGCTGAGCTTCTATTTTCATAGTTTTGTTGTTGTTGGCGAACGGTTCACACACGTACCTAAAATAGGCCTTATTTAAGATGTTTATACCTACACTACCAGAATATTATGTTGTTACTCTAATTTAAACCATTGTCTTGGTATTCTCAGAGGAGGTTTAAAATTTGAATAAGAAAAAGAATTCTGGCAGTGTAGATATAATACGTCATCATGCATAAGGCCAATTAGGAACAGCGGTGATTGCCTTTGTTTTCTTTCAGTTTGGGCGGGAAACTGGCGGTACGCGCGCGCGCTGGGCTCATCAAAAGCGCATGCGCGTGACGTTTTGCCGCTGTGTGACGAATAGCCACGATAACTTTGAGGCCCCAATTAAGTCATAGGAAAAAAACGTATTTGTATACACTGGTTTTAGGCAACAAAATCAACATTTGCTTGAGACTACATACCGGTCAAATGTACTTAGCGTGCTTGCATACTCTACCCCGTAGACAAAAACACCAATGAAGAGGCTGTAAACAGGCTAAAATGTACTAGATAGGCGGAGTACTCGACAAAGGTGCACTACGTGAAAGTGGAAGTGATATTACGTCGATTAAACAGATAGTGAGCCGGTTAGGATGTTTCCAAAATTCATTTTAAGAAATGAATTCAGTTTCTCTAATTCTTAGTGGACCAGACTGTAACTAATGTTGTTCCTTTTTCTACTGGGTGATTGAGAGAATGTGGAAAAGTGTTCATCTTACAAATTAAACTTTATAACATTTCCCTTGATTCAAATTTTGTAAAATGTCTTAAAGGCCTCTGATTCAGTATCCCGAGTGAGTTTAAAGAATATGGTCCAACCGTGATGCTTAGCGGCCTTTTGGTTATTTCCGCTTCGTGAAACTATCAAACTAAACATACCGGTCAAATGTACTTAGCGTGCTTGCATACTCTACCCCGTAGAGAAAAACACCAATGAAGAGGCTGTAAGCAGGCTAAAATGTACCAGATAGGCGGAGTACTCGACAAAGGTGCACTACGTGAAAGTGGAAGTGATATTACGTCGATTAAACAGATAGTGAGCCGGTTAGGATGTTTCCAAAATTCATTTTAAGAAATGAATTCAGTTTCTCTAATTCTTAGTGGACCAGACTGTAACTAATGTTGTTCCTTTTTCTACTGGGTGATTGAGAGAATGTGGAAAAGTTTTCATCTTACAAATTAAACTTTCCAACATTTCCCTTGATTCAAATTTTGTAAAATGTCTAAAGGCCTCTGATTCAGTATCTCGAGTGAGTTTAAAGAATATGGTCCAACCGTGATGCTTAGCGGCCTTTTGGTTATTTCCGCTTCGTGAAACTATCAAACTAAACAGGAAACTACAAAAGAAACTTTACAAAAACATTCAAATTGAAACTGTCATACAAAACAAGATTGCAATGATTTTCAAAATATTGGAAGACAACTCGTATAAAACCGACTGTTTAACTGTGAGAAAATGGCGGATATAGCGCGCAAAGCATGATGGTTGGTCTATATTCTTTAATCTTTAGATATAGTAGGTGGAAGTAGTAGCATTTACAGAAATTAACACACATAAATCGAAAGTATGAAGATCTCAATTTACACAGTCCTCCTCGTAAATTAAAGAAGCAGTTGTAAGAAAAGACCTAGATTCTACCAGGCTCCTGGTTATACATGTTTAGCATCAGTTTAGGGCGACATTTAGTGGTTTGGAATGTGTTCGAGGCAAGCCTGAAATACAGCTCGAGGCCATAATGCTGTGCAAGCCCAATATTGTTCCCAGGGGTCTTCGCGCGCCTAATCGGAGATGGTACTTTCGACGCCATCTTGGATTGGGCACGAACCATTGGAGCACAACGCGCATGCTCCGATGTTTAACCGCTGAGTGTAACTAGGACCCAACTTGGTATGGCATAGGTTTAAAAAAAAAAAAAACTTGAAAAGCATTCAATAAAACTGAGTGTTTTAGTTTCTTCAGACTTGACAGCTAGGAAATTTTCGGAAGGGTAATTTTTTCTAGGAATAAAGTATGATATATTAATGGAGAGTTGGTAACTTGCATAAATGTATCAATTTATACGAATCTGCTAATTTCGATAAAGATAAAGACGTGATGTTATTAAATTATTTTCTTACGCTTCATTTCGCATTCAGTGGTGGTTTTTAAAGGGAAGGATTTGGCCATTCTATACCCCGTCTATGGTAAGGGGGATTACAGTTGAACTGACATGAAAAATATGAGAATTGAGGAAGGAATAAAAGAAAAAAACACTACAAAATACGCACCAAATTTCTTTGATATCCACTCGATATCACATCTGGTTGATAGCAGACTAATTTGTTGCCCATATATTAATTATTAGCTTGAAAATATAATTTTAATTCTTCATAAGATCATTTCCCTCTTTTCCTCCCATCACTATTTTTCTTTTCCAAACTTTCCAAAAATTCAGAGAACTTTATGGGACTTTGAACTACGACCTAATGAAACTATTTTTGGATTCCATGAAACGTCGAAAAGATGAAGGATTTTCAGGTGAAATAGACCGGTTTAGCTTGTACATTTGTTGTCCCAATTCAGATCATGTGACAGCTCTCCAGAGGATTCAGTGCTTTGTTTTCCAATTAGAGAAATGTGTACATTTCCTCTTGGGCCTTACAGAAAAACAAGGAAAATTACTCAAGGGAAAGGTCAGGTGTCCTGAATTGGGACAACAAATGTACAAGCTAAATCGGTCAATTTTTTTCCCAACAGCTGCCCATTTTCTCGCTTTCTGATTGGCTAATTTGTATCGCCAATAAGATCGCGTAAAGTGTGGTAAAAAGCCGAAGTTTGCCAACATTTTCCAGTCTTGTAAAAAAAACAAAAAACATTTTTTTTATGATAAACTTGGAGCTGAACTGTCTACTTGCTGACTGTTGTCCCAATGGATTTCTGTTGTACAATGTTTATCGTTGCCTGACATGCAGGAAATTTTACGTTTTAATTGAAAAACCGAAACTTTGGTCTGCGCTTCAGTGCACGTAATCGATCGATCAATCAATCTTATTTCACACCTATTTCTTCATTTACAGTTCCTTGTTTGACAAAAAAATGTAGCAAAATAAGAACAATTATATGATAAAGGTACAATATACATATTAAAGGTGTCTAGGGGCTAAATAAACAAAGGTTTTCTAGTTAGTCCCTAGCCATGTCAAGATAGTGATATTACTGATTTGACCCGTGAAACAAACTATTAGTGTGTAATACCAAGATAAACTCAAAAGAGAACAAAAGAATTAGAGTGTAATACGCTACTATCTATTTCACTGGTTAAGTAAAATCACACTACATCATAAATAAAACCAAATACGAACAAGAAAATACAAACACATACAATAACAAACATTGACAGTTAAAGGTTTGATTTAAATTGCTTTTGAAGTAGAAATTGTTTTACTTTTTTAGGAAATGTGAGATTTTTTAAATGACATGGAAGTTCTTGCTAGAGATCAACTGTGATCGTGACGCGATGTTCTATGCAATGAAAAGAATTTGTTAGCACTTTGTCGTTGCAGGAGCCCATTACCAGGAGCGCCATCTGTTATGCATTCGTGAGCCAGCTAGTCTGTTCCCAGATCAGGCTATTTTTAGCCGCAAAAAATCAAATGAGAAGCCTTGTGAACAGTAAGTGTACTAGACAAACAATGCTTCCTAATGGTTTATGAACAGATATTATCAGTGATTATTACATACAATGAGAGAACCTCGCCATTGTGAAAAAAATAAGCATTTTATCAGCCTTCCGCTCTGGAGTATGGGATTTATTCATTTAGGTGTGTTCTAAAGATAACCTGATCAGGGAATGTGCTGACTCACAGACCAAGTATGGAAAATGGACGCTCCTGGTAATGGGCTCCTGGACGTCGTTGCCAGAACTGAATCGAGCAAGTCAAAGTTCGCAACCAACGAAAATGTTGGGTTCTTAAAAGCTGAAGCACTGATGAATTATTGAAATCTTAGAATGTCCATAAACTCTGTTAATTTGAGCTTAATTTGGAGATTTTAAACATTTATCAGTGCTTCAGTTTTTAAGAGTGGAATCCACTATATTTTCGTTGGGTACTAACTTTAACTTACAATAAAATATTGTTATTGACTGATGTCACTGCAACTGAAAGATGTGCGCGCACATTCTAGACTATGCGCAGCTCAGTAAGAAATAAGAGAATGGTCTGGGGCCTAGAATGGTGCGGGCGAGGAAAGGCTGGAGAGCAGACGAAACCTGAATGACCGAGTTTGTGATCAATGTTGACTGGAAGTTAAGGCTGCAGAGAAGGCAACCTATTGGCTCTAAACCTTTTGGAAGAACCAATAAAATCAGTGAATGGTCCTTTTTGCGGTTGGCCAGTATCAAGAGACGATTTCGGATAACACGCGGGTTTCTTTACAAAACAAACCCGCGCGTTGTCCGAAATCGCCTCGCTTCCATGTTTATTCACAGGGTGACCGTCGTGATATTAACCGTGAAATGGGCCATCGAGAAGCTGTTAATATCTCAGTACAGAGAGGAGGCCCTTGTCAATTGCACACGGCATTTTATGCTACTAGAAATGCTCGCCATTTTGCAAAATAATGCCGAAATTATGTTAAATTTTTCAAAAAGTGCTAATAATAGCCCATCCCCTGCTGGCTGGCCTATTGGCCCTCTTTCAGCATGAAAGTCCGCTCCAATGCCTACGAACAATGGCACCAAGTCAAGATTGGAATACACATTTTCATACATCGACTGTGTTTTCGTCTTTCCCAATGTATCCTTGCATGTTTTAAATCAGCATTGCTTGCAATGTTTCTCTCTTTTTTTTAGTAACAAACAGACCAAACGATTTTTTTTATAATTCGCTTTCCTTAGTTCTATATATTGAACTGCATATTCAAGTTAGTTTTTTTAGTCTTTCGTAATATTGACGATGATTTTCGTCATAACATCCCAAAAATAACTGGACCAGAATTTTGTATTCCAGTCTTAAAAACTGAAGTACTGTTAATGTTTTGAAATCTCCTGATTAAGCGCAAATTAACAGTTTATGGACATTCTAAGATTTCAACAATTCATCAGTGCTTCAGCTTATTTTCGTTGCCATTGCTAACTTTGACTAGCCTGCTATAGCAGCCGTTGTGTAGCGCCTCCGTTTCACTCCATTCCCCCAACTTTGACTGCCCAGGTTCGATTCCCGGACGCGACGCCATATGTGGCCCTTGCTCCGAGGGTTTTTCTCCGGTTTTCCTCTCTCCACACCAATTCGATCTGTGGATTAGCCGGGACCTGGCGTTGATCTGCCCCTATGGTTGTTTCGGGTCTCGTTAGAAATTCAGAGTTTGAGCGCTCACCGTATGGGCCATTGTGTTGTTGCATAGTAATGAAGAACCTCATTGCTAAAAAAAGGTCTAAAATGATACCGCTAATGATAAATACGACACAGCGTCTGCGAATGTTACTTGTTCTTATCTCACACCTAGCTGTGAGTAGAACAAGTACCGCTAAAGCTAAAGATAAATACGGCACTGCGTCTGCTGATTGTGCTTATGTCGCTAGTGAAAACCAGGCTTAAAACATTGATCATTAGCGGCGCTTGTTCTTATCTCACACCTGTAAGTAGAACAGGTACTGCTAATGATAAATACGGCACTGCGTCTGCGTATGTTGCTTGTTCTTATCTCACACCTAGCTGTGAGTAGAACAAGTACCGCTAAAGCTAAAGATAAATACGGCACTGCGTCTGCGTATGTTGATTGTGCTTATGTCGCAAGTGAAAACCAGGCTTAATACATTGATCATTAGCGGCGCTTGTTCTTATTTCACACCTGTAAGTAGAACAAGTACTGCTAATGATAAATACGACACAACGTCTGCGAATGTTACTTGTGCTTATATCGCTAGTGAAAACAAGGCTTAAAAGCACTATGCGGCGAGACTATGGGGCGCCGTTTTGGACATTATTACGAACAGTATAAATAGATCCGTCACTTCAAATATTCATGGCAAACTTTTTATTGCGTGTAGTTAGATTACGTTTGTAATGCCAAACGTAAAGAAACATGCTAAACTTTTTGTCGTATACTTAATTTTCTTGTATAACCATGGCAAACTTAAAACAAACGTGCCATACTAAACTATGACACATTCGGAACACAATACAACTATACGTGGTCTTTCTCAAATATACATGCTAAACTTTTCATTCCGTATGGTATGATGCACCGCGCGCTTCACATGCAAACACACTAGTACCTAGGTCTCGCGCGGCTATCTCGCCTCGTGATCTTTCTTGTTCTGTGGCTGCTTCAAGTTGGCTGATCGTCCAGAGAATTTCAGAGAAGCACTAAGCAACATAGCCCGCCAAGCCAGATTGCTGCTGGCCGGAAATGCCAAGTACGCGTGCAGCAGAAAAACTCACATCAGTTGTAAGCTTTCGTGTAACTATTTGTCCATAGCAGGACTTAACGAAATTGAACCCTGTACAGTACCCTGTAAATCAGGGAACAGCTCCCTCATCTTTGCTCCAAGATCTTCCTCATCCATTGACTTGTCCAGGGGAAATCAGTGCACAACAAACCCGTCATTTTCGAGGTGACAACGGGGTTGATGTGTCGGCATAGCTTTTGTGCAGGAAGAGGGAAGCAGCACACAGTCAATCTTTATATACTATAGACCCTATGCATAATTTCTGGTGACTTGTATGTCAACGAGGCTGGTAGGTCCTCTGGAATGTTGAAATTGAAGCGCTCAGGGAGATGTGTGAAATGCACTGAACATATGTTCAGTGAAGCAATGCCATTATTTTGCTATGCTATACCAGCCTCGTTGACATGCAAGTCACCAGGACTTATGCAGTCCCTTCTTCGAAGGCGGATTTTTGTATACGTAACAGTTCTAGTCGAGGCTATCCCGCTCAGTCGACAATTAAATGTCGGAAATGAGCGAACTAGCTCTGCAGCTGCTGCTCTAGCCGGTCTTCAGTGGCATTGTACATGGCTGATTCGTAGTTGTGTTTATTGTGCTGGTACTGGTAATACTGGAACGAAGTGATGGCTCACTAAGCCTCTGCTCGATCGGCAGTACACTCCTATTGCTATTATTACCCAGCAGCAATCTGGCTTGGTGGGCGATGTTGCTTAGTGCTTCTCTGAAATTCTCTGGAAGATCAGCCACTTTGATCTTGAAGCAGCCACAGAACAAGAAAGATCACGAGGCGAGATAGCCGCACGAGACCTAGGTACTAGTGTGTTTGCATGTGAAGCGCGCGGTGCATCATACCATACGGAATGAAAAGTTTAGCATGTACATTTGAGAAAGACCACGTATATTTGTATTGTGTTCCGAATGTGTCATAGTTTAGTATAGCACGTTTGTTTTAAGTTTGCCATGGTTATACAAGAAAATTAAGTGTACGAAAAAAAGTTTAGCATGTTTTTTACATTTGTCATTAAAAACGTAATCTAACTACACGCAATAAAAAGTTTGCCATGAATATTTGAAGTTACGGATCTATTTATACTGTTCGTAATAATGTCCAAAACGGCGCCCCATACGAGACAGCGACGAGGACAAATGCTTCTCCTCCTATTATATAGATGATTTGCACCAAAAGTTCCAATAATGTACTCTGGTTAATTTCAGATGTTCACAGTTAGTTTGTGGTCAAGCAGCAGTGTTTCCCCTCCATTATAATCAAACATAATGACGACTGGGTGCGAATACCTTTTTCTCTTTATTCCCTACGTACCGTATCAACGGCGCGGCGCTAATAATTATTTTCTTACGGATATTAAAAATCACTTACCCATGGCGTTATACGCGGGTCATTATGTGAATACGACACTCCACTAGGAATGTAGCCTGCTATGCAGACGTATTTTTTCACTCTCATGAGAGTGAAAAAAATACGTCTGCATAGCAGGCTACTAGGAATGGTACATTTTCGGTAATGTATGTTGTTTAGAGTGATTTTACTTGACCCGGGAAACAGAAACTATTAGTTAGCCTGTAATAACAAGATGAACACAAAAGAGAACAAAATAATTACTATCTATTTCACGGGTTAAGTAAAATCACTCTAATTAACAGCTGTAAAATCTCTCTAATTTGTCCCAAAGGTTAACTGCAGAAAATAATAATTAACAAAAATAATGTGAAATTTTCAGTTTGCGTACACGAAAGATGGGTGTAAAAAGCAAAACAAAGCTTCAAGTCAGTTTCAAACCCGCCATTTCAGCACAAACTTTGTTGTATACGGAATGCTGGCATTCTCCCCGAAACAGTTCAGCCTGATATGAAACTTCTACGAAATCTAGATCTCACTTCATTCTTGCCCCCTTTATGGTATGCGGGCATGAATTCAGAAACAACCGATAACTAAAAGAGATATATCATCAGCTTGCCTTTTTGTTGCGCCATTTCAGATTGCCTGTCTTCCAAACATGTCCACCCACCAGGGGGGCACGCGTTCGGTATTTGTCAACTCGGTCTGTTCCGGAGTGGGGCATTTGCCAGAAAAGAAAAGTTGGGGGTGGGAAATTTGTCAAAAAGAGTCCAACTGAGATAGCGAATTTTACATCTATGTTTATAAGAGATTTGCACTCGTTCTCAAGTTCTACATGTCCGGGGGGATGTACAAGCTTTAGTAATGTTTTTTTTCTGTATCCCAAGAGGAAATGCATAATTTCGAGAATTCGAAAACAAAGCACTGAATCCTCTGGGCTCGGTTGTTTGAAGCCAGGGTAACTTTATCCCTGGGATAGCGCTAAATCAGTAATTGTAATCTGTACAGTTTACCCTCGGGTTAGGCGATTTAACCCCGGGGTCCTGGAGAGCTGTCACATGATCTGAAATGGGGCAACAAAGATGCAAGCTGAACAGGCCTATTGGTTCCTGGTGGTTGTCGATGCTTACACAACGCCTTGCTCAATCATAGCGTTAGCCACCTTAACGAAACCTCCAATATTGGCGCCCTTAACATAATCGATATAACCATCGCTTGCTGTTCCATACTGTGCGCATGTCTTGTGGATGCTCTTCATGATGTCGACCAGCTTCTTATCGACCTCCTCTAGGGTCCAGGCCCCGCGCAGGCTGTTTTGGCTCATCTCCAGGCCGGACACAGCCACCCCTCCAGCATTTGTTGCTTTGCCAGGCCCGTAGAGAATTTTCGCATTTTGGAACACTTTAATGGCTTCGGGTTGAGTTGGCATGTTGGCGCCTTCACCAACGCACATACAGCCATTCTTAATGAGCATCTCGGCATCTGATTTGCTGATTTCGTTTTGGATTGCGCAAGGAAGTGCTACGTCACACTTCACAAACCAAGGCTTCTTGCCCTCGTGGTACTCTACGTTGTACCTCGTGGCATACTCTTTGATGCGACCCCTCTTGACATTCTTCAGCTCCATAACGTAGGCCAGCTTTGCGGCGTCTATACCGCTTGGGTCATACACGGTTCCGCCAGAATCAGAGAGGGTCACCACCTTTCCTCCTAGGTCCAAGACTTTCTCTAGACTGCGCCACGTTACCAGACCCCGATATGGTGATAACTTTCCCCTGCAAAGTCTGTCCCTTTGTAGCAAGCATTTCTTTCACAAAATACAACAGCCCGTAGCCGGTGGCCTCTGGCCGCAGCAGGCTGCCTCCCCAGGAAATCCCCTTGCCAGTCAGAACCCCAGTGAACTCATTACGGATTCGCTTGTACTGACCAAACAGGTACCCAATCTCACGACCTCCAACCCCAATATCTCCAGCTGGGACATCAGTGTCAGGACCAATGTGCCGCTGCAGCTCCAACATGAATGACTGACAGAAGTTCATCACCTCACTGTCTGTCTTCCCTTTGGGGTCAAAGTCAGAACCTCCTTTACCGCCGCCCATTGGTAGGGTTGTTAGGCTGTTCTTCAGTACTTGCTCAAAGGCTAAAAACTTAAGAAGCCCAAGATACACTGAGGGATGGAAGCGAAGACCACCCTTGTATGGGCCGATAACGGAACTAAACTGGACACGGTAACCCCTGTTCACATGGACCACACCCTTGTCATCCTTCCATGGGACACGGAACATCACTACCCTTTCTGGCTCAACTAGACGCTCTAGGATGGCCTCTTTGCAGTATCTTGGATTCTCTTTTAGGAAGTCCCACAAGGCATAAATTACCTCCTCAACAGCTTGATGGAATTCTTTCTGTCCTGGGTCTTTCTTCTTCACAAAGTTCAGAAACTCCTCAGGAGATTTGAAGTTCAAGCAAGCCTTCAAAAAAGAAAACAAGAATATAAGTACTTAGTTTTAGTCATTCTTAAGGGGGCCATCTGGAGGCAATTAACTCCTACCCCCTCTGCCCTTGCCTGCAAATACAGCCGTCTCGCATCGGGAGTCACACTCAAAACGTGCCCCCCGAGAGAGACATCGGTGATTCGAGGCCAAAAATTCCATACTGATGACGTTATGCAGCCAGGATCTGGTGGCATGATTTGATTGGCTAGTATGCCTAATTATAACATACAAGCCAATCAAATACCACAACCACATCCTGGCCACATAACATGATTTATAGTATGGAATTTTGGCTTTGAATGGCAGACATCTCTCTCGGGGGACGCTTGTTAATTGTGGCTCCCAATGCGAGACAGCTGTAGGCTACCTTTGCCCATTCCATCCTCTTTCTCTCCTCCTACATGTACCACAGGAAGCCTGGTCAGATGGGAAATTGCCTGAAGAGGAGGCTAGACTTTCATTTTGTTTCTCTAAAAGAAAAAGTTCTACACAAATTAACACCCTGGGAAAATAGACAAATACCTTCCAGGCTAACTAATTGATGATCAAATAACATCAATGAGTCATCATTACATTAATGACTCTTTGATGACTCACTGATGACATTGATTAGTTGTGCCTGCAGGTACCTTAATTGTCCTGATATAAATTAAAAACCATTTTCATAAAGGATTGCACATTATAAGATTAAGGAGGATTACAAAGTCTTTCAACTACACCCAAATATTTTCTCCTGCACGATTGTCCCTGCCAGTGCCATGTGTATACAATGAATGGAATCAAACAATGCTTAAAATATCTACAAAACCTACCTCAGAATGCAGGAAATTACATTTAAGTGAAACCAAAATTTCATTAATTTCTGGAAAGTGCCTCTGATCTGGTGCTTGTGTCAGGACCCCCCTGGCAAAATCCTGCCTATGCTTTGTAACTACTGTGTAATGTTACAGGATATTTGCATTCATCTCAGGCTGATTTCTCAGGCATTGGTATTTGGACTCCAAATTATGATGAGTGTATAGCTGGATAATAGAAGTGCATACTTCTTAACCATAATTTGTAGAGTTAATTCTCAGTATTTATTTGGACACTGATGAATCAACATTATCAGTCTTGCCCTTTCTAGCAAAATAATAGATGACTATATATATAGCCACTTTTATCCTAACAGCTGCAGGTAGAATGCAATTAAAACATTGCTGATGCTATTACAAGAAAATTAACAGCAATTCATGCATGCAATTTAATGATAAAAATGATATTTATACAATGTCGTATTAAAGATGAATTTTATTATTATTTATTGCAGAAATCTGACGTTCTGTAATTTTATATGGCACACCTCCATGTGCAGGAATCTTGACTGAGCTTCCTGAGTATTGAACCTTCAAGATCATTGTCATTCTGAACACATCAACACAGCTTAATTGTTTGTTTGGTTATAAAGAGAGACGTTTATTGCAAAAAGGTACAGAAATATAAAATTGCAGGACCTCATGGTAAAGAATTAGTCTTGCAAGGTTCACTACCCAGGAACCTCAGTCATTAGACTCCTCGCTGCTACATATATATGTACCTACTGAGGGATGGGTGGGTGGGAAATTAGCATACAATACAAATAGGATACCAGAATAAAATATTACGAAATGCTGTAATATGCACTACTCAACTGACTGAACTTAATTGCACAACTACTAAAGCAAGGAATCTGATACCTGTGTTCATCTCTATTATGTGTCAGTGCATGTGGGGCAATTAATTCTTGATACTGAGGCAGTCGCAAAGGAAACCAATTTCCAGTACCAAATAAGCTAAGGCACTGGTGCAGGAATTTTGTTGCAATTTTATACTGTCTGTCAATTTATTGTCCTAGCTAGGGTTAGGCATCAATAAGACAATTATATGGATTTAGTAGGACTGCATGTGCATTAAGGCAGTAATTCAGCACTTTTTGCAAAACCCTAGCATATCCTGCCATGTTGAAAATCTATCTAACATTTTTGCAAAATAATTGGTCATGGCCTGCTGTCTGCATGATGACAATCTGAATCGTGAGGGCACGAGAACTCCTGTGAGATCTGTTCTAAACATAGCTCAATCTGGTCATATGTTGACTCACAGACCTAGCCGATGGGAGATGGACGCTCCTGGTAATGGGCTCCTGACATCACCTAGATTTTTACGAGAGAAATGAGTTGCCTTTTGTAGGTGTGGTACATATGTTTTCCTTAATGTAGTTTACTGGAAAGTCAGAGGGAAAGGGATGAATTCCCTAAATATTTGAGGTGATTGTTTTACCTTTCAGGGCATTAGAAACCCATGAAAGTGTAGAGTAGTGATGTCTATTTTATTCTTCTGGTACACAAAGTAACATTTTAATTATATATCAATTTATATTAATTTTCATGTTAGTTAATACATCAATTCCAAATTTAAAACAGAACTGTGAATGACTATAAATATAATAATTCCATTATTCAGTTCATCTAATTTGGAGGAGCTGGAGGGGGGGGGGGGGGGGGGGGGGCATTTAACATTATTAATGTATTAATAAAGATATCTGAAATATCCTGCTTGTAATTATCATATATTGTATGACACGTACGTACTACACCAATTTAAGAGCATACATGTATAAACCAAATCAAATTTTAAAAATTAATTAAAACTAAACAGGAATCAATGTTTCAGACAGACTGGGTCAAAAGCTACAATTGAAGGGGTCCATGCATGCAAGAACAACGTAAGTGACTTCTGATCGAATTCCAAATTCTTCTTGATATTCTTTGTTTTCTAAGAGAGAATTTAGAACTTGATCAAAAGTCACTTACTTTGTTCTTGCACGGACCCCTTCAATTATGGGTTTACCTCGGTGTAAAAACCGTTCCCTAGAGACCATGCCCTCGCGTGCTCGGTGAGTAGTCGTATTTGCGTTCGATGAAGGAGAACGCAACCTAATCTGGTCCCTGTGTCTATGAAAGCACAGGTAGCCCACAATCACCACACTGCTGGCTAAGTGGCAAGAATCGAGATTCACGGGTAGGCGGTGTTCCAAATCTTCAACATTTTTAATAATTAACATGCGCACACACTATTTTCTGGGTACATCGATGGACAAGATTATTAGTACTGGCAAGGCGACCCCAAAGGCAAAGAATGTGCTAAACAATCCAGTAAAAACCCAACTGAGTCGTGGTACTGGGTGGCCAATGTGCTTATCAATGCCCAAGGAAAGTGTGTACTACTTCTGGAGCATTGGCAAACTAATTATCAAGTCAACCATGGGCATTGTTTTGTCAGGACGGTTCGACTATTCAACTTCGAAAACCGAGTCAATCTGCGATCGAATATTCCATTGGCTTGCTCGCTGTATTGGATTAATATTTGACAATGTCTTGTGCGAGGTGTGAAGATTTAGCTTTTTAAACACTACACGTGTGTGTGTATTGCGCCGTTATGCATATTAATACTGCATTCAGGCAAATTAAGAGTTGATCTAGAATCACACTTGGAGTTGGATAAGTCAAGGAACTTTTAAAAATATAAACACAAGGTGCGTGCATGTATTCTAATCAATGGCAAAGATCATGTGTGCATGATATGTTGACATATATAAGCTTACAGGCACATATATGACATATTTAATAGTCTACCAACATTGATCAGAAATTATTCTGCAATAACAATGGACACTCAATATTCTGTAGGTGGCCTTGACCTCACTTGAAGAATAATTTGAATGCTCCAAAGGAACTGCATGGAGTGTAGTTTACACACAGGGGTATATAATTTAAGTTCTACACTGGAGTGTATAATCACCAACATTTAGTCAGTATTGTGGAGCCAGCCTTGATCAGTCATTCGAATGCTATGCATCACACGGTTAAACTATCAATGTGCAATATTATAATTTGTTAAAACTTTCTTCAAGATCCACATTGCTTTCCATTTTAGTAGGATGAAATTTTACTTAAAGTTTCATCCTAATTAGAAATTCACTGATAAGCGGCCCAAAATTTGCTGCGAGTTTATTAAACGACTTCAAAAACATTCACATGCATGTATATAAAGAAGGTGAAGAGACCTTTTTTCAGTTATTTTGGCGATACGACTTATTTCGGCCGAGAAAATCCAAGCTAAAAGTTTATGGAAATTGGGATGAAATTTTATCAGGTATAAAATGTCTTCACAGTCATTGATTTCCTTTGTTTTTGCTTCATTGATTTATTCATGAGTTTTTGAATACCTATTTAACTGAACAGGTCCATCCCATTGAATAACTTATAATCAAGACATTTGTCACCACAAGATGCCCAGTCATTTCTCATAGAAAAATATATGTTGAACGCACTTTGATAATCTATATATTTTCTTGGAATAATAGACAGTTGTCTGAATACTATAATACTATAATTTATGCATCATTAATGGTATAAATACGTGGGGGGAAAAATGATTGCCACCAAGCGAATTCACTCGTGGTCTAGCGGTTAGGGTTAGGGTAGGGTTGTGTCAGTCGTTCTATAAATCTTATCTTCCTGGGTTCGATTCCTAAGCTGAGCGCAGTGAAATTTTTTTTTCAAGTAGAGGCTCCCAATTCCTAGTAAAATTTATAAGTGCCGCTTCGGGTGCTCGGTAACAATATTCATAGTTACAAAGGGCGTTTTGTGACACAGTCTGTGAGGTTTTTACACCGAGGTAGAGCCATAATGGGCTAGTCCCAAAAAAATTCATACCCCCTTGTTGAGGAACCTCGGATTGCCATTTTTTTCACCGCTCTACTGGAATTTCCGAAAATACCGTAAATTATGACACACCCCCATGGAATTTTCATCTTGAATAAACCCACTCCCTTGGAATTCCACATATTTTTATTTAAAAAAGGCCTTGACCCATTGGAAATCCAGAGTTAAAAACAGCCCCCTCCCCTGGAAATCCACCTTCAAAATCAACCCCCTCCCCTGGAAATCCAGGTGAAAAATCAACTCCATCCCCTGGAAATCCAAGGTTCCTCAACAGGGGGCCGGGGGTGGTTTTTTTTTTTGGACTAGCCCAATTATGGTCGCGTCGCTCAACTACCACTAGGCTATATAGCTAGCGTGACTAGGCTGATCATTTTAATTGAAGTCGGAACGAGCCAAAACGACACCATATGTTATCTTGAATAAGTTCGGTTTAGAAAACAGAGAAAATATAACCGCAACATTGAACAGATCAACTAATATTGGTAAGATGGACGAGCAATTTTATAGGAGACTGGGTTTTGAATGTGAAGCTCAATAAAAATTTCATATGAGCTGAGCAATTGTTTTGCGCCGATCCCTTGAATCGAAAAAGCTGCTCGATAACTTCGATCTGACACCCAAATATCTAAAACAAATAGGCTTCAAAAAAGCAGCGAACAGAGTATAAAAGTGAACGTATAAGTACAGAGTACAGAAACCGGCTTGATGACATCCACGGCCACCGCGGTGTACGACCCCGTCCCGTGTACGACCCACAGCCTGGAATAAAAAAGACACGACATAAAACTCAGATACTCACCATTATTTCGATGGAGATCTAGCCAAGTCCCTCCAAAGCGTTATCGTAGAAGAAGAAAACAAAGACTATCTGTGCACTTTACCCAGGTCTGCATGCAAGCTAGCTTATGACCCGGAGCAAGAGGTTACGAGTCGTTTATGTAAATAAACTTGAACGCTCGTGATTGGTTGAATCTAACAAGTTTGCCAGTTTGCCAGTTTCCCGTCACGAATTTGACACGCGATCATGCCACGCGACACCAGTGGCGTTGTACACGTGTCCCGCTAGCCGAAACAACCGTCTCTATTTATACCAAAAGTTCGCTTTTGGCCCTCAAAGATAGAGACGGCTGTTTCCGCAGACTAACACGATACCCAGAGTGCGTAGAAACATTGGTGCAAAAACATCGTTGCCGCATGTTAGATAACTATGTAAGGTTAATGTGTCTTCCCTCTGTAAATAAAGAATATTGTATTGTATTGATCACGGTTCAAGCGGGGGTTCAAAGTCCGTGAGTTTGCATGCTTGCATGCTCAGTTGGAATATCACGCAATTGTGTGACGGTTCAATAACAAATAAATTTTATTTATTTTAGTAGTATAGTTAACCTTAGTATGGGGGAAACAACAACGCCCACGTGGCACTATTTCTATTTTTAAGTTTTCTATTCGACAGTTTTATAGTCGTGTCCGAATGAGTATTTTAATAGTCAAGATCCGAAATGAGCTCGTACGGGAATTCGAGGTACTGACTGGGTGCTGATAGAGTGATTGTTTCATTAATGTCGTAAAATCAAAATCCACTGTAATAACAACTTACATGTTTTATTATCTCCAATTTGGGATCTCCAAGCCTAAATCACTGACAATTATATTTATACTTTGTTTATAAGTGAACTCCCGTGTATTTCATCACTGTTTTTCCTGACATAAAAAAAGCATAAAACAATGGGTGGATGTTAAGGGGGGGGGGGGGGGGGGGGGAGGGGGTCTGACCTTAACGTCCGTTTTGCGTTAAGCGGGGCATTTCGAATATGTCGACGGCCCCTAATAATTCCTTTGTCTATCGGTTTATTGTTATACTTATTCTAGTATTATTGATTTTAATCACTATTCAGCAGCTTTCTTATTTTTTCTTAGTATTATTGTACATATATTTATAGATTGCCATTTATAGATCCGTTTCTGTATTTGCGCTATAAATGAAGTTATTATTATTATTAAAGGACTTAAAGTGCAACTAACCCCTTTTGCAATTTTTATACATATGAATCTTTGAAAGGTTTTGAGTACTTCTGCGAAGAAATATTTGGCTTACAGAGAATACTCTATGCTCTAGGCTTGTTTGAAATGGTGAAAATTTGACCTTTCCTAACCCATGACCGCGCAAGAAAAAGCCTGGGTCGATTCTTGATCTTACGTCACCTCATTAATGCATTATTCTCCATGGTGCCTTTCCATCACAACAACAGGAAACCGGTCAGATTTTTTTCTGGATCCGCGCCTGTACTAGATCAGTTCAAGCCCACTTTGCAACCGGGAAGACCTTCGATTTTCCTAGCTAGACTAGACTAATTTGGGGGCTAGCAAAACAAGCTGATAAAATATTATTCACAACTTCTCAGGATGATGTAAAATAACAATAAACACTTAGTACCAGAATCGATTAGTAGAACCAACTCAGGAGACAAACATGTCCAAACATGGCAGCTTTGTTTTGCCGCCAATTTTGCAGTGCGTGACGTCATGGAGACCCCCCGTCGACTGAACCATTCGACTGTTGACTTGATCATTTGACATCACGCCAAACCATTCGTGTTTACGTTGAATCGAATCACTTTGCGTTGGATCGTTTGTATTTAGGTTGGATCATTTCATTGTTATCTTTCCATTTGACATAAGCGAGTTGGATCATTCGTGTTTTGTATTGATAATTGATACTTGATACTTGGTTGAATCATTTCTACGTCGGTAGTTAGATCGTTCGTGTTTTGTCTTTACCATTTGTGTTTTGTCTGTTCCATTTGACAAGAGATAGTTAGATGATTTCGTTTCTGTCTATTCCGTTCGTGTTTTGTATTGATCATTTGATACTTGGTTGAATCATTTCTACGTCGGTAGTTAGATCGTTCGTGTTTTGTCTTTACCATTTGTGTTTTGTCTGTTCCATTTGACAAGAGATAGTTAGATGACTTCATTTCTGTCTATTCCGTTCGTGTTTTGTATTGATCATTTGATACTTGGTTGAATCATTTCTACGTCGGTAGTTAGATCGTTCGTGTTTTGTCTTTACCATTTGTGTTTTGTCTGTTCCATTTGACAAGAGATAATTAGATGATTTCATTTCTGTCTATTCCGTTCGTGTTTTGTATTGATCATTTGATACTTGGTTGAATCATTTCTACGTCGGTAGTTAGATCGTTCGTGTTTTGTCTTTATCATGTGTTCACCCGTGTCTATTCCATTTGGCAAGCGATAGTTAGATGGTTTCATTTCTGTCTATTCCGTTCGTGTTTTGTATTGATCATTCCACAATTCTTTGTTAAATGATTCCTGTTCTGTATTTTTGGTGGTAACGGCCGCCCATAAGTTCGGGCTTCCTGTCACCTCATCTCGCTAACTACATAAAAATACGCAAAGCAGGCAACTAAATTCATGGCAACCCAATCTCGTACCCAGACCCCATTTGTTTCTTACTGCGCATGCTCGACGACAAAATAGGGCTCTGGAAGAATCCGATTTTTGTGTATTCTGATTGGCTGTTCTGAACAATGCAATTTCAACGGAAGTCAAACATAAAGCATTTCTGGAGGGTTGATTTATTTGGACAAAGGCATCGGAAATATGGGGCCGGGTTATCTAAACGCTAAAAACCGTTGGATTTTACCTAAATGGATGCTGCTAAAAATCTTCAGGGATTCTTAGATATTTGCTTGTATCCACTCGGGAGTTCGTATCACTTCATCGTCAACATACATCGCACACAGTACACGAATATTCTCAGAATTCGAAAATCGAACTCAACTGGATATAGCCGCGGGATTTACCGTAACAGATAGGTAATACTCCACATTCCCATATTAACAACAATGTTCGTAAGTGCTCTATAGACAGAAGTGGCGTTTTCCGATTTCGTAAAGTTGTGAACAGGCGCTGATCGCTTAAATATAATGCACCTATCAATGTCAACCCCCAGGGGGGGGAGGCCGGGCAGATGTGGGGCATTTGACCGTTCTTGGTGTCTCCACCCTGGGGAATTTGAACAGGAGACTGGACTCCAGGGTGGGGACATTTGACTTTTGGAAAACAGGGACTGGTACTAAATGTTTGTCGGCCATCTTGGATTTGTCTAAAAGGTAGGTTTACCGTCCAGTTAACATTAAAAATATAAATTAATTTAATACTTCAACGCTTCATTCCTATTTACTATAGATCATTCCAAATATTCCTTGGATTTGTGTAAATCAATTTCATACAAGGGTGGGGGATTTGATCCATTTTGACCCAGAATTTAGTCCCCAGGGTGGGGATTTTGACCAAAAATTATCACAAAAAGTCAAATGCCCCACATCTGCCCGGCCTCCCCCCCCTGGGGGTTGACATTGATAGGTGCATAAGCGTTTGTATGGGAATGTAACGAACTCCAGCTTTCAAGGAGCTATAAAAATACGAGAGAATCGCAATTAAAAATGCCTTGACTTGCTTCTACGCCTGTATTCAGTTGCTGTTTGTGTGGTCATCTGGCTCAGGTAAGGCGATTTCAGCGAGTTTTCGATCCCCATGAATCCTCTTGTTTACTCAGGAATCTGTGATGTCCATCACACGATAAAGAAACACGATCCTGATGCATGAAAATAAAGACTTAAAATCCAAACTACAAACGGCAGAAGATGAAAGAGACTCCCCAAGGCTTGCCCTGACACTAGCAAGCAAAAGATCACTATCAAGATACCGGGTGAACGTCTAAATCCAAACCAAAACCTAGGCCTGAGGCGCTGAGAGAGAATCGAGGGTGACGTAATGATAAGCATGCGCAGATTCAACGGAAGTCCGTGATTCGCGGACTTCCGGAATCGGATTCTTCCAGAGCCTAATTTTTTTCGCGGACCATGCGCAGTAAGAAACAAATGGGATCTGGGTACGAGATTGATGGCAACCAAGCGAGACGCCGAGAATTTTGCCGAAAAACCACAGGCAGCCCAAGTTCTGTATGTGCACTGTGTGACCACTTTCTCTCCCTCTCCAGTCCCCTCGCGGCTTCGCCGCTCATACATGCATCAGGAGTTCCGGACTTCCGGTTGGATCACACTGCATTCTGGGTAGGTGGGCTCAGAACTTCCAGAGCGGCCATATTAGATTTGAGCGCAGTCAACTTGGAAACTTTATTAATCCCGTTCTAAAGCTTAAACATCGACTTAGAACTCCCAACTGAAGAATCTGTAAAGGTAAGATATTCCGTGTATTAGGTAGTAAGTTTTTGAACTTGCAAAGGAGCAAAAATTGACTGCACTCAAATCCAATATGGCCGATCTAGAAGTTCATGCCCACTTTTCTGAGCCCACCTACCCAGAATGCAGTGTGATCCAACCGGAAGTCCGGAACTCCTGATGCATGTATTGGAGGCAACGCGTCATCTCTCTTAGATTGACTATTATCATCAATTGTCAAAATCGCTAGAATTGATTATAATCATCATTCTAAGACAAACCCTAACCCGAACTACAAACCAAACCCTAACCATCGGACGAGTTCACGGGTAAACGACGGGTTTCTCGCTCACCTAAAGCTAGGGTTCGCAGGTAAACAAGAAAAGAAGGTAAACAAGAGAAAATTTTTTTTTTGAGCGCTCCTACTCGGGCTCGAACTCGTAGCCGTTTGCGTGTAGTGCTTGGTAGTACAGACGTCATGGCCACTACACTAAGCGCGTCTACCGCCGTTCGGAATTCGACAATTGTTTATCTTTATACTTGACTGGCTTTAACCTCGAGGTTAAATTGAGGATTATAATCAATTCAAGCGATTTTGACAATTGATGATAATAGTCAATCTATATAAGGGAGATACCGTGTTGGTGTTGTTGGAGGAGGCTATCCGCTTAGAACTCTTAGCCTGCGTTGCGGCTCTGGAGTATCGGAGCGCAGCGAGCGGAGATAAGGGGGATTGGGGCGAGAAAAAAAGAGAGGGGGAAGGAGCAACACGGTATCTCCCTTAGATTGACTATTATCATCAACTGTCAAAATCGCTAGAATTGATTATAATCCTCAATTTAACCTCGAGGTTAAAACCAGTCAAGTATAAAGATAAACAATTGTCGAACCGGCTACGAGTTCGAGCCCGAGTAGGAGCGCTCAAAAAAACAATTTCTCTCGTTTACCTTCCTTTCTTGTTTACCTGTGAACCCTAGCCTAGCATCCCATGCATGAATAAAATTTAATCTTTATTCGTCTATAAAAAATACATAACAGACGTTACATTTATATATAAGTATATATAGCGGTTAAATACTATTAAAAACTTAAGTTATCTAAATCAATCTAAAAGTATTAAAGCTATAGCTAAAAGTCTTATTACTATATAAGGGGCCGTCGACATATTCGAAATGCCCCGCTTAACGCACAACGGACGTTAAGGTCAGAACCCCCCCCCTTAACGTCCACCCATTGTTTTATGTTTTTTTTAGGTCAGGAAAAACTAATGAAATAGATGGGAGTTCATTTATATATACAAAGTATAAAACAAGCTTAAAGCTTTAATAGCTGCAACTGTACGGTCTGTTAGTACCTCGAATTCCCGTACGAGCTCATTTCGGATCTTGACTAAAATACCCATTACCTGGAGGTTTTAGGTATTTCATGATACTTCTAATCAAAAGACCTTGTTGAAATTTCCGTGAATTTTAACAGAAATTGCGCTGTAATGTAGATCTAGCTGTTATAAACGTTTGATTAAAAAGTGTATTTCTATTGATGAAAAAGTGTTTGTTCTAAATGCCCCACACTAACGTCCATGCCCTTACCCCCTCCCCCCCTAAACGTCCGTTGTGCGTTAAGCGGGGCATTTCGAATATGTCGACGGCCCCTAAGACGATGAAACAATAAATAGAAAAAGATATAGGGAGGAAACTAATGTAATGCTAAGTCGCATCTAAAATGTAAGCGGTTGACAAAACTATTTTTAAAACGTTCTGTACTAACTCTCGGCTTGTGACTACTACCTTTTCTAAGGTTATACTTTATGCTTTTTAGAACAGGAGCTATGGCTCTTAACAGATGGTTTGTATCAGAAACTATCTTTCTAAAAATCTTATTGTCCATTTTCTCTAGCAGGTCATTTACATTGATTCTCTGACGTGTATACCTTCGTTTGAAGCAGCGATCAAAGAAACATTGTATCATGTACAGTTCCGGTGGACTAGCGCCATATACAGAGAGGCCATAGGAGGGTCTGAATTGGGGGGGGGGGGGGGGAGGGGGGGTCTTCATGTCAGTTGTCAGTTAAAATTTTGCCCATTTGTCAGTTGTCAGTTAGCCCTAGTTAATCATTACTAGAGAAGATTTACAACGTTTCACCCACAAAAAAACAAATTTGTCAGTTGTCAGTTCTTTTAAAGGCCGTTTGTCAGTAGTCAGTTAACCCCATTCAGACCCTCCCATAGGTAATTTTAGAGAGAACAATAGATTTGAATAAATAATCAAAAGCTTTTTGGTCTAATCCATCCTTTCTAAGTGACCAAATAACATATAGGCATTTATTGGCCTCCTTCAGTTTCAAACTAACATGTGCATTAAATCTGCAGTTCGATTGTAGGATAACACCGAGCAATTTAAGCTCCTTGATCATGAGCTGATTAATTCCTCTGACAGGCTCAAAGTTAATAGTGTCCCTGTTTATGGAGGACTAACTCGTGGCACTTCTTAGGATTACATTTCATACGATTGTCCTCTATCCATTTAAGAAAGTCATTGATAATATATGTAGATTTGTCCGGGGAGTTCTTAATATTGACTACAACCTGAATAGTGCAGTCATCCGCATATTTACCGCAAAGCAAAGCCTAACGCAAGGTCACTTAAAAAAAAAACTATGAGCCGCCAGATGTTTCAAAATTATTTTTCGATCGAGTACAGTGAAGGGAAAACAACATGCACGTATACCAAACAAAGATTATGTCACATGGAAAAACGGACAAACACGCAAAATAATGCATATAAACAAACCATGCACGTATAAAAAAAACATGCACATATAAATAAAAACCATGCACGCCTGATAAAAACCATGTACGTATAAAAACCATGCGCGTAAAAAACCATGCACGTACAGAAAACCATGCACGTACAGAAAACCTTGCACGTATAAAAAAAACATGCACGTATAAAAACTGACCATGCACGTATAAAAAACCTTGCACATATAAAAAAGACGTGGAGGGATACAGTCACGGAAACCTTTCTTTTCAAAAGTAGATCTCAGAGGAAACAGAGTTACAATGGAGTAGTCGAGGGATCGTTTCTTATATGATGTGAAAAAACAAGCTGACGAATGTGATCGTCGCTCAGTTTGTGAATATCGCCGCCATGTTATCGAATGTTGAATCGCATAAAAAGTTGCAAGCGTGTCGTTGCTACAGTGTTGGGCCGAATGTCGTACGCGTTACCTGGAAGTGAAGCTGAAATTACAACCAAAGGGCATTTGTTGACAGTCTACAGTGACTATATGGGGTGGAATGTGAGCTTTATAATTCTTATGTACCAAAGTACATGTGTGTTCGTATAAGCATGAAATAAATCGTATAATCGTCTAAGCATGAAATAAATACAAATGCAAAATGCTTCAGAGAGTGCGGTCGACAGTTCTATTTAGAATTGAGGTCGATGAGCTCGCATGCTGAACTGAGAATCGATCTCAGAGAACCTGATGACTGGCAGATCTTATCAGGGTTAGAGTTTTTACCGGAAGATCCGCCAAATCTCACGATTCCGCCGTGAGTCTCACGATTTTTGTCCGTCACAATTTTCAAAGAACCAATAATGAAATTAAAGCTATTCGCGCCAGTCCCTTTCAATGCGAGTATAAGAACACCACTAGCGAACAGGCGCAGTTCATGTCAGATGCGATTCAGCTAGCTCCGCAGTCTGTCAGTCTCCACGACCATGGCTCAATTACAAGTCCCACGTGCAGCCCAAGGCGGTGCAGTCGAAGAACAGCGTCCTCTTTTGGATAGAGTCGTTGCTGCACAAGAACTCCTGCCCCGTCCCTCGTGCTGACCCTATCCTCCTACCAGCTCAGTTTCAGGTTTTAATCTTTATTTCGTATTTATTCCCTTATTTATCTTCGCTTTCCCCCTCGGTTCCCTGCCTTTTTCTACTTCCTTTCCCTCTCAGTTCGGTTGTGTGCACGTTGGGCCTGAGTAGCCAGTTTCGTTATAGTTAATTTGTACGTGCTTGGCCTCACAAATACGGATTTGTGCAGTTGCTGGATAATTTAATTCCCTTTCTCTCCCTGTACGGTTTTGTATGCACGTTGGGCTGAGCAGTCAGTTACAGTTAATTTGTACGTGCTTGGCCTCACATATACGGATTTGTGTTTGTATAACCAGTTAGTTGTTTTATATGCATTTTGTTGCCTTCAGTGGATTGTTATGGGTTTCTATAACCAGACTGATTTCGTTCGTTCTACGCGGGTCATCTAGTGCGTGCTTCAGTTGCCTGATTGTAAACACGGATTTGAGTAATGGCTTAATTATTTACCCGCGGTCGGTCCCGGTGCCTTGCTTGTTCCGCGTTTCTATAGCCGTTTCTAGTTGATTGTTATTTGGTACTCTCAGTCTTATGCGAATTGATTCAGACGTGCCCTCCTTGTGGTTTGCACCAGGTTTTGGACTGGTATATATATTTATATTTGGTTTCTGAACGGCATCTGCAGGTTTTGTAGTTGTTTATCGCACTTTCATGGTTTCACATTGTGCATTTGGGACTCGTATTTTTTTAAGTTGTCATCTGGCGAAGGATACTTGTTTAGGCCATGGTTTGTTTGTTTTTTGAAGCATTTTCAGCCCTCGTATTCCTCATTTGTTTGTTTTTCATGCGTTATACGATTGTCTGGCTTTCAGTTATCCTTTATAGTTGTTTAGCCCTTTTATTGCCATACCGGTCATTTCTTTGCATGGTCTAATTATCTTGTCCGTTACGTTGGCTTTTAGCTCTTTCATTATAGTGATATTGTTTGCCTCAGTTGTTTACTCGGTCGGTTCCATTGTTCCTTTCTGCTCCGTTGCCCCCTTTATTCTCCGCCCTATGGCAGCCTGAAAGGGCTCAGGCTGTCATCCCCTGGGTCCTCCCGCGCGTTTAGGCGGTATAGCATTCATTTATTATATTTTCCATTCCCCTATAGCCCTTTATGAGTTACTGGTTTGGCTGTATTGGCTGTTGACCTAATTAATATTCATAAACTTGAGAAATCGTTAGACTCGAAATACTCTCTCTGATTAATCAGTGTCTGTAACAGTGACACAGGTACTGATGTTTTATTTATCAGTTCATTATAACAGGGAGTTCTCACAACCAATCACCGACTTCCCCTACCGTCTTGATGTATATAGACCGTCTCACCATTAATATGGGACTCAGTTGTTTTTTGCACACTGCTACGGTGGCCCTGAAGGGCCATGTGGAAAGCGCGATACTTTTTTCCGATCTAGGCTTTCGCAGCGACTTTCGCAGCGACTTTCGCAGCGACTTTCGCAGCGACTTTCGCAGCGACTTTCGCAGCGACTTTCGCCCACTGTTATCGTGGGCTCAAATTACTGGGCCATGTGCTTGTTGTTTCGACAATGGCGTCGAACAAGATGTTTCTCGTGGTATTGTTTCTTGTAATTCAATTTGCAATAGTCAAAGCTGTATTGCCCAGCTATTCACCTATAACAAACCACCAAGCTTTTACACGCGATGAAGCAATTGAGAATTACTTCAAGCTTGGATTTCGTGCCTCGGAAATTCTGAATGTTCTCCTCAACGTCCATGGGATTCATCTCACTCTACGGCAGTTAAGAAGAATACTTAAAATACGAGGTTGTATAAGGAGATCCAGCAATTCAGCCGATACGAATGCAATCGTACGTGCTATTGAAGATGAACTAAAAGGCAGTGGGAGGATGATTGGGTACAGAGCAATGCATCAAAGATTATTAAATGATCACCATTTAGTTGTTAGTAGAGATGCCGTTCGTGAAGTGCTAAAGGTACTCGATCCAGAGGGAGTGGAAGCCAGGTCAAGACACAGGTTGCGCAGGCGAAACTACAAAACGAAAGGCCCAAATTACCTGTGGCATATAGACGGCTATGATAAATTGAAGCCTTTCGGGTTTTGTATACATGGCGCTATAGATGGCTACAGCCGCAAGATCCTTTGGCTTGAGGTATCTAGCTCAAATAACGACCCGAGAATTATAGCCAAGTTTTATCTGGACTATGTTAGACAGTTAGGCGGAACGTCACGCATCATTCGTGGAGATCGAGGAAGTGAAAATGGAAACGTTGCAGTCATACAACGTTTTTTCAGGAGGTCCGCAGGAGATGACTTTGGTGGCGAGAAAAGTTTCATGTATGGCCGATCAACTGCAAACCAAAGAATCGAGGCTTGGTGGAGTATTCTACGAAAGCAATGTACAGATTGGTGGATCAAATATTTTAAGGACCTGAGGGATAGCAGTGTGTTCTGTGATGATGATATCATTCACAGAGAATGCTTGAAGTTTTGTTTTATGGAACTTCTTCAGGCTGATCTTCATAAGGGGGACTCCCTTATGTGAGGGGTACATGGATGCTCGTCGGACCTTTTAGGGGTCAAAATCAGGAGTTTGGTACCACTTAGGGTATCCACCACCAAACACAGACATTTCTATGTAAAGCGGTACCTTTTAGGGGTCGGGTGTCAATTGAACAAAAAAGCTGTTATCAATTGACATTTTTATTATCTTTTAGGGGTCATAATAAGCTTGAGCCACGCCCATTTTAGTACCTCTTAGGGGTCAAATCGAAAATGTCCGACGAGCATCCCTACCCCTTTTATATGGGAGTCCCCCCCCCCCCCCCCCCCGGGAGCGAGACACTGGAATACGCACAGAAATAGGCCCTCTGCAAATCCAGAGTCTCCTGCTGGTCGTCCAGACATCTTATATTTTATCCCTCAATCAACCAATACCCGTGATTATTCAACTGACGTAAATATGGACGAGATTGATATTGCTGAAGGCCACTTTTGTGAAGAACCGCCTTCACAGGTATGTTCGCCTTATTTCAACCAATTAGCAAGCATGATTATGGAAGATGAGCGCCTACAGATGCCTAATACAGTGGAAGAAGCTCAGGATTTGTTCCTTACTATATTGCGCTTGATAAATGACTTATAATTGATATAAACGTAACCAACAGGACATTTATGACCAAACGCTAGAGTAGTTATTGAACAATAAAAAATATGGATTCGTTTTGTTCCTGAATTCGTTGAAAAGTGTTCGAATCGAAAGTGTCTGTTCTTAGTATTCGTGCCATGTAAACGGCCGGATTGATTATAGAAGCCGGGCTTGATTAGATAATCAACAGTCGAACCTCCGCTACCGGACACCCCCTGAGGTCCTGATCGATTCGCTGACACATTACTACATCAGTTTCTTTAACCATGCAGGGGGCATAGACAGGATTCTAGTCAAGGGGGTCCGGCGCAACATGTGGTTCACGCACGATTCTGTCAAGGAAGGTCACGCTGTAGTATATCTTGGCAACTTGAATATTCTATTAAATCTTTGTCTTCACACGCAAAATGTTGGTTCGGCTATAGCCTGCGTAGGAAGCGCAAGGGGTTTGGAGAGGGGGAGGAGATGCAAAGGGACAGTACCCGGAGCGCTTCCACTGACCATGCATAATGCTAGTGCTAAATGTAGTACACTAGTGACAAGGTGAAGAAAAAACTCATTGAACCGTTTATTTTTAAATAACCAACAAGAACCTCAACCAGAGCTGTAGAACATGTAACAGACTCTCGAGTAGTATGCAATACGGTATACTACTATTTAACGTCAAAATGCTAATTGCAACAAGCGAACAACAAGAAAACTCGTAATGGCCAGCTTAGTTAACTGCAATGACCTTTAAAAAAACATAATTTACCAATAAAAATTATCAATTAGACCACTAGGCCTGGATTGTCAACAAAGTGAAGCCGATCCTGTACAAACGAGAACGAATGGTGTAATCGTTTAGTGTCAATTGCCATGGACTATTTCCGTGGACTACTGATTTAATATTTGGTATTGTAATGTTAAAGAATGCCAATCAGGATTAATGCTTTGCGAGATTGAACAATAGAAAACCGTTACAATCGCCATTTTAGTACTGTACGAAAATGGCGATTGTAACGGTTTTCTATTGTTCAAATGTAAACGCGGGCTCGCAAAGCATTAATTCTGATTGGCATTCTTTAAAGTCAGATTCAGGCCAAAATGTATCACTTCGAATAAATGCACCTTTCTTGCATTCGTTGAGATTCAAGGATTTACAATAGTCCATGGCAGGGTTGATACTTCTTTGTAATATTCTATAAAGTTAATCTTATCTGATATCAGGTATTGCTGTTGCCAGATTCATTGACATTCAAAAAACGGTCATATTTACCTTGTATTATCTTATAACGTTAATGACCTTATGTTGAATGTAATTCAGAAATTCATGGTCACATATAGCACTGTTCGACGTCAACTTGCTAAACACTACAAGCGAAAATGACAATTGCTGTGATATACATTGTACTAAAAGCTAACTTCTGTTATCAGGTATTCATATACAATAGCTGTTCTGCCACTCAGCCATATAAGCCTCTGATTTTGGCTATCATGCTTGTAACAACCTGTTATTTGATAACAATAAAATTGAATTGAATGTTAACAAAAAGTACTACTTATACATGTAGCAAGTCCGAGTTCACGTGAATTATGTATAATCAAAGTCCATCTTCTGGTATAGCCCAGCGTTAAAAGAATGGAAGCTTCTTGACAAGCTTTCCATGTATCTTCAGGTCTAAAATAAGTTTTTTTAAAGCCCATCTCGAAAAAGAATATTCAGTCGTGTGAAGTTAGGGTTTATGCCACACAGACGTATGATACATCGCTGACACCAAAACACATTCTCGAAAATAATGTTTGTCAGTAATTCTAATCTTTGCCGGTGAGTGGAGATCTCAAAGTGAACATGATCGTTTTTCAGTAAAAATAATATACCAGTTAGCTGAGGTTGATATTTACGAAGTCAGTATCCGGAGAACGTATACAGTATAAACCTGGTTATATAAAACGTATGTGTGCCAAAACTCCCGACGCCAAACGAATATTTGTTTTCTCAAAATGGAGAGTTTAACCGTTAAACCAAGTACCAGAAATGTCATAACAGAAACGTGAATTGGAGGCATTTGCGGTTATGAGCTCTAAAAGGCAAATTCGTCTTCAAACTTATTGCCAAAATCAGCACCAAATACAATTCGACAATATTGTCATTTAATTATTGCCGGTTCAGCATCTTCACAGCGGCTTGAAGTCCAGTTAACTCTGGCATATTGAACTTATGCAAAATCAATGTCCCAGAATTCACTTGACATGATGCTATTCATTTCTTGCCTAAATTCTGGGAAGCTTTCGTATGTGGAGGGGAGCTCAAGGCACGGTCCACATGTGTGGGCCACGGGTCGACGAGCCAGACCATCCAATGGTGTGAACATTACTCGAACCTTCTCTACACATATTACAGTCGCCCCTGTGAGAAATCGCAGAACCTTTCCCAGTTTCTCTTTATCCAGCCCTCTTATATAACGCTTTAGGTAAGACAAAGCATCTCTTTCTGCATTGTTCGTCGGAAAGCCTGAAGTAGATCTATGACCTTCTTGTTGGTTGGAATTGCCCTTTCATACAGTTTATGCACTTCTTCTGCATTCGGTATTAGCACTGTGAGGGCACTGCAAGGTTCACCCCAGCAGTCAATGACGTATTGGCAAACTTGAATTTGCTCCTTGTGAGCAATTTCCAATAGCAGAGCCTTGCAATCTTCTGGCTTTGGAATTCGGTTGCAGCCAAACCTATCTAAGAATTCTAGCCATTCATCCCACTGCTCGCAATCGTTATCTAACTTACTATCCAGGGCCTGGTGCACCAGCAACCTCTCATCCTTAGAAAGGTATGACAGAAAAGAATTCAGGAGTAATTGTTCAGTTACTTCGCTCTCTCCAAAAAGGGTAGCGACAATAAAGGCCTTGCTCAGCTTGACAGGGAAAAAGCAAAGTTGTTGATAACCTTTGACAAGAATTCTTCCGATGGCCACCCATTCAGCACTTTGAAAATCATGACGGATCACTGGAGTCCGTTCTTCTTCCCCATTGGTGCATGAATTTTCAAAGGCAGTCCAGAATGCTGACAGTGCATCCCTGAATACTCCATCGTTGTCTACTCCAGTTTCCTCCTGACCACGTGAATTAATCATCACCACCACGACTTTTTCTTTCATCAGGGATGGGCATTTGAACTCATTAATAAGATCTTTCATGATGTTTACTCGTCTTATTCTAAGTACCCTAGAAAGGAAAAGATAAACATTAGTGCAAACATGGGCTTGTTTCAAATCCGATAGAAACTTTAAGGTCTTAGTTTCATTCCTGTACACACTGCAGGGTTTTTGGTCTCCCGGCCAAGAGATGAGCCAAGTGTGCCTTTGAACAGTATAATTATGAGCCGGGTCATTTTTATGGCAGATAAAAACTTAGCTGTTCTCATTTTAAATGTATTGTTCACAACGTATGCTGCTGCTGTTTTGTTGATGATATGACTGTATTAAGTAATGATCCGGCTAAGAACTGTAGTAAAAACAATAGGCTGCGGCAATGGGCATATCACCACATACGTTTTTGTTTAAATGTTTCTGTAAGTTGTTCACAACAACAACAACACTATTAACTATAGACTGAATGGGAATAAAAGTAGGTTACAGGTCAAAGTATTATCCAAAAAAGAGTCATACAAAAGGTTACAATTTTAACATTGGTAAGAATGCCTGGAGGTTAAATAAACAGAGAGTTTTCGAGTTAGCCTCTTGCTATATTATGTTTTAGATTGGTATGTAGGAGATCAAAAAAAGAATACAAATAAACTACAAGTAGAATAGATAATATTTAAACACTACAGTAAGCATAAATATAAACACACACAAAATAAAGAGTTGCAGCCAAAGATATCTTTTGTGAATTGCTTATTCAACAGATATTGTTTTATCTTTTTGGGGAAATTGTAGTCATTATAGCTTGTTTTAGTGAGGTAGGAAGATCATGCCAAATATCAGTCGCTATATATAGAGGACACTGTTTGTTTGCCAATGTTTGTTCTTACACAGGGTTTATAAAAGTTCATGTTGGTTGCATATCTTGTGTTGTATGAATGGACATCACTGGCATACTGTAAATAATTATCAAATTAATTTGGTAGCTGTCTTCTATGCCATGATCAAAGAAAACAAAACTTTCATGAAACAAAACTTCGTTTTATGCTGTTGTCTTATTTTGCTATAGAAACTTCATTCAACCAATAGCAGACAGGGAAGACAAAAGAACTTTGAATTATCAATTTGAAGACGATCCCCACACACAATTTTCTTTAAAATCGAAACATTGGTACTTCAATTACAATTAAATAAGTTATGTGGCTAAACTATATTCCTTGGTTGTTTTTCTTGATTTTATGATATTAACCAATGAAAACACGAGAAATAACAAGTCAGAGAAAATTAACACTTTTAACATTCTTTGCCGTAGAGCACTACAGTTCTTATCTGGACCATTACTTAACTATTACTACAAAAATAATAATGACCTTGGCAAGGAAAATTCATCACAGGAATTCTCATTGTTGTTGGTGACCTCTGTGCTGTTGGAGCCACTCTGCAAGCTGGAACCATGCTGCGAGCTGGAGTCCTGCAGTATATGTGAACTGTTACTATGACGTGAGCTGGTCTCATGCAGTGAACCTGCAGTGTCATTGCATGATTGCCGTGAGCTAGTATCATTCTGTGAGCAGGTGTCATTCTGTGAGCCAGTACCACTCTGTGAGCCAGTGCCACTCTGTGAGCCAGTGCCACTCTGTGAGCCAGTGCCACTCTGTGAGCCGGTGTCATTCTGTGAGCCGGTGACATTCTGTGAGGCAGTATCATTCTGTGCAGTACCAGACTGTGATTGGGTATCATTCTCCAAACTTGTTCTGGCATGGAGATTAGTATTTCCTAGGCTGGAAGAATAGTTAATGAAATATAAGGCATAAGATTTTAAAAGTACACACCGTAAAAGTCACCCAGCCTCTAATAATATTTTATTAGCCAACCTTGAGACTCAAAGAATTTTCAGAATAGCCCCCATCGCTAATCAACAATTAGATCCGCAGCCTGAATGGGCTATGAGTCAATAGATTTGTAATAATAGTCCACTAGTTGGTTTATACTAATACTGGTAAGCCCCTTCCCTACTTTGCATTCTTGACATTGAGAGCAACAATATACATGTAGTGGAAAACAAGTCCCGAGCTGTATAGGGACTTGAAGGAACAAAAAAGCTTCTACATACTATTTCTTCCATTCCAGTTGGCATGACTGGCTAATATATTTGCATATTTTCTACCAGAAGCGAAAGGTAACATGGAAATTTATAATGACTCGTGAATGAATGTAGTCCAAAACCCTTGTGCTTGCCAACGTTTTGTTGAACATCAAATGTCTGACGGTACATCAAATTCTCCACTCTGCAGACACTGTCTCAAGTCAATTGCCTAGGGTATGCTGAGGGGGGTGGGGATTGTTAGCTATTGGACTTGACTTGTACTTTCAAGACAAGTTCCATTTTATTGTCAAATGTGCCACATATGACAAGATATGGGCAGCCTTTTTCAAGCTCTTAATTCCTTAAGTAATTAAGTGACTATGATGCTGCCACATTTCAATGATTTCTGTCATAAACGTGTTGAGAAATTGTGTATTTCATGTATAAAGCAGAGCTTGATGACGTCAGAGGTATGATGTCATAATTTACCTAATTTGCATATTCAATAAAATCTCAATATCTCTGGAGCAAAATAACATATTGAAAAACGCAAAGTATGGACCTCCCAGCCGGTAACTAACAATATTTCCTGCTAAATACTGGAAGAGCCATTCAATGAGTTTGCACCAATACTTATTCAAACAAACTAAGATGTACGTTATTTGGCCTGAAGCAGTCTTTTCCTACTTTTACGGCTTGCATTTAATCCATTTGAAAGATAAAGTATACATACCAAATCAAAAAGGATAAAAGAGCATGGCACATATATTTGCATAATAGAACCATGAATGTGAAATGAATGAAAAGGTGTTCATTTTCTCTAGACTGTTCTTACTTAACGTTTTTTTCTTTGGTTAATAAACCATAAAATAATGAGAAAAACAACCAAGAAATGTCTTTCTACCACATGAATTTTACTTTATTTTTATTGAACCACCGATGTTTTGATTTTGAAGAGGAAACTTGTGTTTGACAAATGTTTTAATTTTTTTTATTCAAAACTCTTTTCTCCTTCCTGTTTCATATTGGTTGGATTTTGATTTAAAAAAATATGCCAGCCCTATAAAGTATTTTTTTCTGCTTATTGGATTATAGTAATGTGAAACAATCATATGTGAGAATAATACATACATGTATATTTTTGCCATTAAGGCCTAAATGTTTTTACTGTACTTCTTTAACAGGTCACGAGTTAATTCTACTCTTACCTGTCAATGTCCCCCATCATTAAAATTGCTGGTAATGTTTCTGGGATACTATTCATGCAGTTCAAGCATTCATCTAATTCTATGGTGTCGTTCTTGTTACCCACTTCGCTATCATTACCAAAACCAAGGAAGTTAAGCTCATTTTCTGGATATGCAACCATTGTGTCTGTTTCTGCCATATTTAGACTGGCTTTGTTCACAGCCATCACTGACACTGATGGCTGCAGCCTTGATAGCCCACATGCTGACAGGGTAAAAGCCTCAGGGGTGGCACTTAATGAGCCCACCCAGTCATAAACAGCAGACATTGTCTCGTTGCTCTTGAAGGCCCGTTTCTGTTCCCCCAAAGAAACATGCCGAACAGAAACAACAGCACAAGTTTCATCTGATTTGGGTTCTTCAGGGATGCGAGCTTTGCGAACAGCTTGCAACTGTAGCTGTCTCTTGCTGACCTCCTCCTGCTTTAACCTTTGTTGTGCCTTTGCTTGATCAGCTGTCAGTGAATCTTCTAATTCCTTTCTCTGCTGGGCAGCAATATCCTTGCGTTCAGCAGATGTGCCAATAAGCTGACTGGAATCAGAACAAGGTAGAGCACTTTGGCTGCCAATGGATTCTTCATTAAACTCAAAGGCTACTGGTGAATCATCCTCTAGCTCCATATGTACATCACCCATACTGGATTCTTGTACTTTGGTCATCAGATACAATCGCACTCTACTGAGCCCATTGGCAGTTATGTACTTGGCTACAGTAAAGTTTTCTCGAACAATCTCCTCGCATTGAAAATTTCCAAGGCTTGATACCATTGAGGTTATGTCACCAAAATGGCTGTGGCCATCAGGGAAAAATGTTTGTTCCCCTAAAATGATAAGTTCCTGCACTTTGGCACTTAATTGTACCCGGAGAGTTTTAGTTCCTCCACCTTTTAACAGCCGAACATTGACATATTTATTCAAATGTGGTTGAAAATGTAGCCAGCCCATCTGGATATTTCTAGTCTGTGGTTCCTCTTTTTGCTTAACCATAACCTCTGCATTTTTCACCTTTTTGTATTTTAACTTTCCCTTTTGCATCACATGGGCAAGCAACTGTCTTTTCAATTCCTTTCTTGTCTCATCTTGTCCTCTCACTTTCAATCGTGCTGTTGCCATTGCACGCAATGATAACAAATCTCCTGTTCTCTCAATCCCAAGCTCTATCAGCTTTTCCTCTGTGGCATTTGCCACTGCAGTCACATCCATCTTGTAGGAAACAAAAAAATAATGTTTACAGTCAGTTTATAAGCATTAATTGAAACTACATGATTGTATACTAGTGGAGTGAAAAGATAATTAAGCTTTAGTGACTACATTACCAAATAACTTTCTTCCTTATGCTTTCTTGCATGCATATTACATGTAATAATATATTAAAATAATACATGTTCTGTTTATAATAACTGAAATATTCATCCTGACCTCACCTTCCAGAAATATAGACTAATAAACTAAAAAACATATTGACATGGTGATAAAACAACTAACTAAAGGTATATCCGCTTTTATTGGCTATGCCTCTGTCAATTTTATTCCATGCTTTAAGAGCATCTATAGGCTTTATAGGTTTTGTTTTCATTTGTAAATCAGCATAGAATCTGAGAATAGTCAATTGATCAATCAATTTGTTGATCAGTATAGTGAGTGTCAGGTCAAAAGAAACTGCCTCATTATCTGCTGCTTTGGCTCATGAAAGGTTTGGCATGTAAACTTAAGGCCTTAAAAGCAGTCAATAAATAAAAATGGTGGTTTAAGTGTCAATAAGTTATTAAATGTTTTGAGTTTATACCCAAAACACTTTTTTTTTTTCTACATATTTTTATTTATTTTCACCACAAGAGATTTACATGTAGATCTACCCATTTCATTTCAATCTGTGAACCAGCACTACACACCCTTTTGTTTGATTGAAATAATGTACAGAACAATTATCTGGAACCAAAATGTACACATATTTGTCTAATAAATTGTGTTCTCTTGTTGTTATTGATCGGCACCCAATTGTCCATGGCAAGAGAAAGTGCAAAGAGATCACTAATGGTCTGGCTGCCATCAGAAAGCAACAACAGCAGTGACTAAATACATTCCATTAAAAACTGCATCTGTTCAAACTATATTAGGCTAGTCATACAAGCTTGTGAGAATAGCTCATGTCCAATCACAAAACACTGAATGCTCAATCTGTGGTCATTCACGTGCTCAATTAAGTCTTCTACTTTCTACTTTTCATGATCAGAGCCTCTACAATAATGCCATACAAATCAAAATAGGTAAACATCTGTCAATTTATGCAGTGAGCCTTCAACAGAGGCACAATTGAATTAATTAAGTCAATGTCTCTATCAAGCCTGCCCATCTCCCCCCCCCCCCTTTTCCAGGTATAGCGATACTTCATGTTGATAAATATTATAATTGTTATGCTAATGTGCCAACCATGATTTAAAAACGTAATTAACAATGACCTTTATTTATCCATTATAGTACATGTGTATGTAAACTTTATTGTGGAGAATTTTGATAGACATATAAGCTTTTTAAAATATCATTACCAGGGCTCATTTGAAAACTCACTTTCTCACTTTTGAAGCGATCAATAACTTCTTCCTTTATGCCTCTTTTTTTCAAAAATTCACAGATCTGGAAAAAGAAATGAGAAATTAAATATACACATCTATGCAATTGAATGAAATTCCAACAACTAGGAGACAACTAGAGCATTACAAACCTCAATAATTTCTAATTCCATGACGTCCGCCATTGTGAGAACATACAACAAGCACGTGGTCCAATAATTTGAGCCCGCGATAACAGTGGACAAGTCGCTGCGAAAGTCGCTGCGAAAGTCGCTGCGAAAGTCGCTGCGAAAGTCGCTGCGAAAGTCGCTGCGAAAGTCGCTGCGAAAGTCGCTGCGAAAGTCGCTGCGAAAGTCGCTGCGAAAGTCGCTGCGAAAGTCGCTGCGAAAGTCGCTGCGAAAGTCGCTGCGAAAGTCGCTGCGAAAGTCGCTGCGAAAGCCTAGATCGGAAAAAGTATCGCGCTTTCCACATGGCCCTTCAGGGCCACCGTACACTGCAGATGTCCGTCGCTGAGCAAACCAAGAAACATTTCACGAGAAACAAATTCTCGCGCATGCGCCTTGGTGATTCTAGAACGTTTGCGCGTGCGTAACATATGAAGCGCAGCCCTGGAATCTAGTCAACATTGGTGTTTCGGCGAGCAAACATTTGCTGCGGAAGCAAAATAAATTAGCTTCTCGGAAGCACAAATGTTTCGCGCACACGCAGACGAGGAAACATTTATTCACAAATGTTTCCTTGTTTGCGCAGGGACTATGACGGGTGATAGTTTCGCTTGTATCTATTTTACGAACATTAAATTTTCGCGGGCAACTTTCAGCCGTTATAGTTCACCACAAAATTTTGGCGCGCGCTCATTGATAAAAAGCGATCACGTGACTTGATAGTTGTCGTTTGCGGAGTCAAACTATCAGGCGTCATAGTTCACCACAACATTTTGGCGCGCGCTCATTGGCCAAAAGCGATCACGTGACGTGATAGTTGTCGTCCGCGGATGCAAACTATCAGGCGTTATAGTTCACCACAAAATTTTGGCGCGCGCTCATTGGTCAAAAGCGATCACGTGACGTGATAGTTGTCATCCGCGGAGGCAAACTATCAGGCGTTATAGTTCACCACAAAATTTTGGCGCGCGCTCATTGGCTAAAAGCGATCACGTGACGTGATAGTTGTCGTCCGCGGATGCAAACTATCAGGCGTTATAGTTCACCACAAAATTTTGGCGCGCGCTCATTGGCTAAAAGCGATCACGTGACGTGATAGTTGTCGTCCGCGGATGAAAACTATCAGGCGATAGTGCCCGCTGAGAGCGGAAGACGATTTTGTGATGAACAATAACGACAAATAGACTGTGTTTGTCTCGGAACTATCGGCTGATAGTTTCCCTTGGAAATTTGATGTTCTTAAAACTAGCATATAACCCTCGAACTTCGTTCTCGGGCTTATATTTGTTTTAAGAACATCAAATTTCCGCGGGCAACTATCAGCCGATAGTTCCTCGACGGACACAGTCTATTTGTATAATAGTGCCCGCTGAGCACGAAAGACAATTTTGTGTTGAACAATAACGCAAATAGACTGTGTCTGTCTCGGACCTATCGACTGATAGTTTCCCTTGGAAATTTGATGTTCTTAAAACTAGCATATAAGCCCTCGAACTTCGTTCTCGGGCTTATATTTGTTTTAAGAACATCAAATTTCCTCGGGCAAGTATCAGCCGATAGTTCCTCGACGGACACAGTCTATTTGTATAATAGTGCCCGCTGAGAGCAGAAGACGATTTTGTGATGAACAATAACGACAAATAGACTGTGTTTGTCTCGGAACTATCGGCTGATAGTTTCCCTTGGAAATTGATGTTCTTAAAACTAGCATATAAGCTCTCGAACTTCGTTCTCGGGATTATATTTGTTTTAAGAACATCAAATTTCCGCGGGCAACTATCAGCCGATAGTTCCTCGACGGACACAGTCTATTTGTATAATAGTGCCCGCTGAGCACGAAAGACAATTTTGTGATGAACAATAACGACAAATAGACTGTGTTTGTCTCGGAACTATCGGCTGATAGTTTCCCTTGGAAATTTGATGTTCTTAAAACTAACATATAAGCCCTCGAACTGCGTTCTCGGGCTTATATTTGTTTTAAGAACATCAAATTTCCGCGGGCAACTATCAGCCGATAGTTCCTCGACGGACAGTCTATTTGTATAATAGTTCCTCAACGGACACACTATTGTTATAATAGTGCCCGGCGAGAGGAAGACAAACAAGAGCCCATCTGGGCTTTCACTCGGGCCACAGGAGATTGAAGATGAAATACACTTTCATTTGAAATCCTTTTAGTAATAACCGAAGGGAAGAATTATTAGCTGAATTTAGCAGTCTTTAGGAGTGGCCGGTAGCGCGGTGACATTCATTCTCTGCTCCCCTAGTATATATATGTAGTTTTTCTCGTGTATGTAAATTAAAGAAGTTGACCTCTACTTATTCATGTAACGCACGCTTACAATTTAGTCTGCTGTTCTCCAGGTTCAGAGTACTAATAGATGAGTGTCTCAAATGTATGTTTATATTAGTCCCATATTATAAGTTGTATCCTGTCCACCTATGATGGAGCTATCACTCTATTTATCTACTGTTCATTCTAACCTGCGGCTCTTTATCGCAGCTCGCGTCCATATTGGTATTTATGAACTGAAATGCCTGTTGGTTATCTATATTTAAAAGCTTTTACCCTCTTCCCAAAACTGCAGTCTGCTCGTTATATTACAGAACTATAAAGGGAACTGTTGGAAGCCTTTAACGTCTCGAACCAAAACCTCGGCCGTGAGAGGATTCTTGTTTAAGTTTACCTTGAGAGTTGAATATTGCTTCGCTCATCATAAATTATTCTGTGCTGAGTGTTTATTTCTCCGGGGTATTTCTGGCTTCGTTTTGGCGAGCGACAGCCAAAAACACGCTCAAAATTATTTTAGTGTTGGCCTACAGATCACGGTGTTTGCGCTGGTATGTAGTATGACCGAGAGTAAAATGAAATGTGGCATAAAACCTACGAAACGTACCTCAAACAAGAATGCCGTCCGATGGCAAAATCTATCAGCGCCACGAGGTCAACAAATCGACAAAGAAATGCAGATATAAACACGCAATGATTTCAACCTCACCGTACCTTAATTCATGACCTGACAAGACACTGTTCAGTTTCACTTTGCCTCTCAGCTTTGCTCTTGAGTTGAAGTTGAGTTTGGCTTTGTTAAAGACTTCTTATTCAGTTGTATGGTATAATTTGTGCAGTATATTTGAGTATACCAATCGACAGAGATTCAAATAACAAAGTCGTGGCGAAAGAGAAGCTTAAACGAGAAATATTTTGTCCTCCTAGAAAAACACAACATCTTCCCATTTCTATCGAAGAAGCCTTTGGTTTCAGCAGCAAAGCAACACGCTAAATTCCAATTCGATATGTGTGGATTAGCTGGATCCTGGTTTTGAGTTTGATCATGCAGCCCCTTCAGGTCGTCGCGTTGTATATAAAATCACTGGCCATCTGGGTAAAAAAACGCGGTCCTTCGGCTCCGACAAGTGCGCCAGTTGAAATATCCTGAGCCTGTTGGAAGGCTTTCGCACGGTGAAGTTAAATAAAACATTAAACTGCTTCATTTGAGAGATGGGACTCCACATTAGAAAGAAATTTCCTCGCGGGTCGACCATCTTGATTTACTGTATTAAATTATATAAATAAATTAACCTGGAGAGTGTTACGTGCCCAGCACAGTGCAATCTGATTGGTGGTGAACTTGAAATTTAATACATGGGAACAAAGAAAAAATAACCGCATGGGTCAAAAGTCCAAATTTTGTTGCATGAAACAAACAAAAAACCGCTTGCATTTTGAGACTCGGTGCTACCACAGGCAGCCCGAGTAATTAGTGTAATTTAGCAATCGCTACAAGAAGGGTTAATAAACTAATTATTAACAATAACGACATATGGAGTGCTTTTGTCTTGGAACTATTACAGGTTGCTGGTAGTATACAATTATTTTAAATAGGAAGGCTAAGTTGTATTCTCTATTCTCTCTATTATTCCTGATACAATTGAGTTAATAGATTCTACAGTGGGCGAACTGCTCAGCAGATCGGAAAACTTTTTTCCGCTTTCCATGTTTTGCGTTAGGTTTGGATCTAATGGAATACAACCTGGAAGTAAAAAAAAATGCAATTAGCCGGCTTTTCTGGGGGATTCCGGGGGGGGGGGGGGGGTCCACAAAGATTTTTACCATGTGATGACGCAAAACGTGGTAAATATGAGGACATACCACGGTAAACTGTAATGATTTACCAATATACCAGATACTGTAATAAACGCCTTACCAAGAAAAGTAACACCACACTCCTTTGCCAGTGCTTCCCCTCCTCCCTTGGAAAATACATTTGTACATTCCTGCATAGATGAACAAATGTATTCTAGTTATTATTTCAAGAAAAAGACAGCTAAAAAAGATCGTCCACCACGTCTTAACTTAAGCAACCACGACGGCGACGTCCGGCACGACGGCAAAAAACAATAGCCTTACAATACAAAATACAATAACTGTACGTGATAATGCACGCAGTCGCCTACATTTCAACCGATGTCTGGAAAAAGACAACGTAAAAAGTCTACGTCAACAAGAAAACGCAAACGTAAGAATATAAATCACTTCGACGTGAACGGAACTCTATATATGTTTATGACATCTTTCGAAGATCAGTATGGATTTGAAAAGTAATTAAAGGCGAATAGAGGAAATAGTAAACACCACAATTCGGGAGAAAACACTTTTTTACGTCCCGTCGTCACTCACGTCGCCGTCGTTGTTGCTTAAGCTCCTATCTTAGAAGCAATGTCTAAAGACCCGTTCAACCGGATGCAACATCGTGCAACAAGTTGGATGCAACATATTGCATCGGCCGTTTGAACACCCTGTTGCATGAAGTTTGAAACTAGTCATGCAACAGGGTGTTCAAACGGATGCAACATGTTGCATCCAACAATGTTGCATGCAACATATTGCACGATGTTGCATCCGTTTGAATGGGCCTAAAATCATTCATTCGCATAATCTAAGAAGTCATTCATGCAATCTATTCATTCCCAGACCATTAACCGAAGCAGCGAAACAGTTCGAGCTATCGGCGGGCTGCCTTCCTGGCGAGATCAAGTGAAAAACGACCCTAAATCTATTTAAGGCAAATTGTAATCTGAATTTCGCTTAATTATAGTTGTAATATAGTTTATTTACATATTGTAATAAATAACTAATATTCATTATATTCCAGTAGTTTCTTAGGTTATCATAGAATAAAACATGTTGTAATTAGATACACTGGAAGAGCATTTTAGATTACGGTAGTTATAATGAAGGGATACCATGTTTAAAGAAAGCTTAAGATAATGATGATGATGATGAAGTATATATAACCTGAAAAGGATAGATCTTCTCCAACAATAAAAGGAAAGTCAGGCAACATAACATCCGCACATCTCTCTTTAAAATCTTAACGAAATATTGATGACACTTACACTACAGTGGGGACACACAAATCCACTCATGTTTTCCACAATACCAAGAATAGGAATTTTTGTTTTTTGACAGAACGTCACCTCTCGGCGGACATCTGTTATTGCCACACCCTGAAGTAAGAAATCACTTTTAGTTGAATCAGTGGAAGGCAACACATTTATTGAATGTTCATTGCTAGCCAAACGTTCTCATTTTGGTGTTCCAGAGGTTCGAAAAATGAAGAGATGCCTCAAGTGGATTCCTTCCTAGCATGCGCAGATGGCCTCCCTTTCTTTTATAACCACTTCGCAAACGGCTCTGCTAGCAAGGAAGAGAGGAGAGAAGAGGAGAGAGAAGAAAAATAAGAGTTTCTGGTGCTAACTGTTAAGAATCTCAATGTCTGACTTCCATGCGTTGAGTTTCAAATCAAGGAAACACATCAAACCAGTTTTGATGGGCCATTAATAATAATAATAATAAAGACTTTATTTAGCGAGGGTAACACATAATAGCAACGCTAATAAACTTGTGGCCCTCCTAGTAGTTAAAATACAAACAGTGATATAAAAAGCTCTACGTTCTACATATACAATATTAAAATCTAAAAAACTACTAATCTATAACTAGCTAAATTTAAGTATAAAAATGCAAGAATATATAAAACTAGACTAGGCATAAAAATGGACAACAGGAAAAGATAACGGATAAAATTGAATTAAATAACAAAATGATGTATAAATTTTTGCTCACTAAAAATTCGATTCCACATGTTACGTCTAAAAGAATGTAAAGAGTCTTGCTTCCTTAAATCTAATGGTAGAGAGTTCCACAATTTACAACTAGTAACAGCAAATGTTCTACCTCCTTCAGTTTCTCTAGAATAACGGGGACAAATCACATTAATACCAGAGTATCTTGTGTTACGGGCATGTAATTGATTATTAAGCTTGATTTGCTCCATTAAGTAGGATGGAAGGTTGCCATGGATACGCTTATATACAATTGAACATTTACTTATTTTTGACTCTTCATAAAAAGGTAGCAAGCGCAGTTTATTAAACAGTTGCACCGATGGTGAAAGTCGATCTGCAAATAAGATTACTCTTGCAGCTCTTTTCTGTAATTTCAGTACTCTGCCTAAACACTCTTTATCACAAGCTGCCCATATAACGCTTACATAATTCATTACTGGTCGGATCATGGCGTTATAAAAAAGAATTCTTTGTGGCAAAGGTAAATATGACCTTATTTTTCTTAGTAATGCTATGCGTTGGGAAAGTTTCTTACAGAGTTTGTCTACGTGATCGTTAAATGACAAATGACTATCAATCACCAGACCTAATAGGGTAGCACTAGTAACGTTTGCAAGCTTCTTGCCATTAACTGTAATATTCGGATGTTCTTCAATCCTAGAGGCAAGTCGTTTACCGGTAATGAACAAGACTTTCGTTTTATCCTCATTAAGGGGAAGTTTATTAGCCGATGCCCACAGTTGGACTTCAGCAACAGCTGTGTTAAGTGCCCTTTCGAGGTGTACCATAGAACCACAATCGGCAGAAGCTGTCACCGTGGTGTCATCAGCATACAGGTCTGTCTGCGACGAGACATGCAACGGCAAGTCATTAATAAATATGATGAACAATAGCGGTCCCAGAATAGAGCCCTGTGGCACTCCATGTTCCATAGAAACAACAGAGGACTCCTTGCCCGCCAAGCAGACAGTTTGCTTTCTATTTGAAAGATATGACTGTAACCAACTGTGTTCGCGGTCTACTATGCCATAACACTTCAGCTTCTGGAGCAGGATTTGGTGATCCACCATGTCAAACGCCTTGCAGTAGTCAATAAGAAGCATACCGCTGACCTTGTTCTTATCTAAATTGGATAGCAGCTCATCAATGATCTTAATGAGAGCTGTTTCAGTATTATGTTGCTTACGAAATCCAGACTGCCTGGAATAGATTAAATTATTTTCACACAGAAAGGTGTATAATACGTCATGCACGTTAGTGAGCCAATGAAAATTACTGTCACATCCAGCACTCACGGTAGCGCCTGGTAATGAGTAGATTATCCAATTAGGGATGATCTCGAGGTTCAAATGCTTAACCTAATGTTAACATGGAAGTGAGGTTCTCAATGGACAACACCAGATGCTCTTCTTTTTCTTTTCTCTCCTCTTCTCTATCTTGCCTTTTATTTCTTTGAACCTCTGCCACCCAGGGTAGTATTACCCTACCACATCCTCTGCCACCCAGGGTAGTATTACCCTGCCACATCATCTGCCACCCAGGGTAGTATTACCCTACCACATCCTCTGCCACCCAGGGTAGTATTACCGTACCACATCCTCTGCCACCCAGGGTAGTATTACCCTGCCACATCTGTCACCCAGGGTAGTATTACCCTGCCACATCCTCTGCCACCCAGGGTAGTATTACCCTGCCACATCCTCTGCCACCCAGGGTAGTATTATCCTACCACATCCTCTGCCACCCAGGGTAGTATTACCCTGCCACATCCTCTGCCACCCAGGGTAGTATTACCCTGCCACATCCTCTGTCACCCAGGGTAGTATTACCCTGCCACATCATCTGTCACCCAGGGTAGTATTACCCTGCCACATCCTCTGCCACCCAGGGTAGTATTACCCTGCCACATCCTCTGTCACCCAGGGTAGTATTACCCTGCCACATCATCTGTCACCCAGGGTAGTATTACCCTGCCACATCCTCTGCCACCCAGGGTAGTATTACCCTGCCACATCCTCTGCCACCCAGGGTAGTATTACCCTGCCACATCCTCTGCCACCCAGGGTAGTATTACCCTGCCACATCATCTGCCACCCAGGGTAGTATTACCCTGCCACATCATCTGTCACCCAGGGTAGTATTACCCTGCCACATCCTCTGTCACCCAGGGTAGTATTACCCTGCCACATCATCTGTCACCCAGGGTAGTATTACCCTGCCACATCCTCTGCCACCCAGGGTAGTATTACCCTGCCACATCCTCTGCCACCCAGGGTAGTATTACCCTGCCACATCATCTGCCACCCAGGGTAGTATTACCCTGCCACATCATCTGTCACCCAGGGTAGTATTACCCTGCCACATCTGTCACCCAGGGTAGTATTACCATGCCACATCATCTGTCACCCAGGGTAGTATTATCCTACCACATCCTCTGCCACCCAGGGTAGTATTACCCTGCCACATCCTCTGCCACCCAGGGTAGTATTACCCTGCCACATCTGTCACCCAGGGTAGTATTACCCTGCCACATCATCTGTCACCCAGGGTAGTATTATCCTACCACATCCTCTGCCACCCAGGGTAGTATTACCCTGCCACATCTGTCACCCAGGGTAGTATTACCCTGCCACATCATCTGTCACCCAGGGTAGTATTATCCTACCACATCCTCTGCCACCCAGGGTAGTATTACCCTGCCACATCCTCTGCCACCCAGGGTAGTATTACCCTGCCACATCTGTCACCCAGGGTAGTATTACCCTGCCACATCCTCTGCCACCCAGGGTAGTATTACCCTGCCACATCTGTCACCCAGGGTAGTATTACCCTGCCACATCCTCTGCCACCCAGGGTAGTATTACCCTGCCACATCTGTCACCCAGGGTAGTATTACCCTGCCACATCCTCTGCCACCCAGGGTAGTATTACCCTGCCACATCTGTCACCCAGGGTAGTATTACCCTGCCACATCCTCTGCCACCCAGGGTAGTATTACCCTGCCACATCTGTCACCCAGGGTAGTATTACCCTGCCACATCCTCTGCCACCCAGGGTAGTATTACCCTGCCACATCTGTCACCCAGGGTAGTATTACCCTGCCACATCCTCTGCCACCCAGGGTAGTATTACCCTGCCACATCTGTCACCCAGGGTAGTATTACCCTGCCACATCCTCTGCCACCCAGGGTAGTATTACCCTGCCACATCTGTCACCCAGGGTAGTATTACCCTGCCACATCCTCTGCCACCCAGGGTAGTATTACCCTGCCACATCTGTCACCCAGGGTAGTATTACCCTGCCACATCCTCTGCCACCCAGGGTAGTATTACCCTGCCACATCTGTCACCCAGGGTAGTATTACCCTGCCACATCCTCTGCCACCCAGGGTAGTATTACCCTGCCACATCTGTCACCCAGGGTAGTATTACCCTGCCACATCCTCTGCCACCCAGGGTAGTATTACCCTGCCACATCTGTCACCCAGGGTAGTATTACCCTGCCACATCCTCTGCCACCCAGGGTAGTATTACCCTGCCACATCTGTCACCCAGGGTAGTATTACCCTGCCACATCCTCTGCCACCCAGGGTAGTATTACCCTGCCACATCTGTCACCCAGGGTAGTATTACCCTGCCACATCCTCTGCCACCCAGGGTAGTATTACCCTGCCACATCTGTCACCCAGGGTAGTATTACCCTGCCACATCCTCTGCCACCCAGGGTAGTATTACCCTGCCACATCCTCTGCCACCCAGGGTAGTATTACCCTGCCACATCCTCTGCCACCCAGGGTAGTATTACCCTACCACATCCTCTGCCACCCAGGGTAGTATTACCCTGCCACATCTGTCACCCAGGGTAGTATTACCCTGCCACATCCTCTGTCACCCAGGGTAGTATTACCCTGCCACATCCTCTGCCACCCAGGGTAGTATTACCCTGCCACATCATCTGTCACCCAGGCTAGTATTACCCTGCCACATCCTCTGCCACCCAGGCTAGTATTACCCTGCCACATCATCTGTCACCCAGGGTAGTATTACCCTGCCACATCATCTGTCACCCAGGGTAGTATTACCCTGCCACATCCTCTGCCACCCAGGGTAGTATTATCCTACCACATCCTCTGCCACCCAGGGTAGTATTACCGTACCACATCCTCTGCTACCCAGGGTAATATTACCGTACCACATCCTCTGCCACCCAGGGTAATATTACCCTGCCACATCCTCTGCCACCCGGGGAAATATTATCCTCCACATCCTTTGCCACATCCTTTGCCACCCAGGGTAATATTACCCTACCACATCCTCTGTCACCCAGGGTAATATTACCCTACCACATCCTCTGCCACCCAGGGTAATATTACCCTACCACATCCTCTGCCACCCAGGGTAATATTATCCTGCCACATCCTTTGCCACCCAGGGTAATATTACCCTACCACATCCTCTGCCACCCAGGATAATATTACCCTGCCACATCTTCTGACACCCAGGGTAATATTACCCTACCACATCCTCTGCCACCCAGGGTAATATTACCCTACCACATCCTCTGCCACCCTGGGTAATATTACCCTGCCACATCCTCTGCCACCCGGGGAAATATTATCCTGCCACATCCTTTGCCACCCAGGGTAATATTACCCTGCCACATCCTCTGCCACCCAGGGTAATATTACCCTGTCACATCTTCTGTCACCCAGGGTAATACTACCCTACATGCCAGGCTACAGGTCCAGAAAAAAAGAGAGTTAAACCAACCTGGGGTGTCGTTACCAGAATAGCCCCATCTGGGCTGTAACTTCTCAGGTTTTCCACCACTGTTATGTGTTCATCTGAAGTACCTGAAATAAGCATGCAAACTATAATCACTTTTTGCCTTCTTGATGTAAAAATAAAACTCAATACTGTTTTCTAAATAAATTCTTAATGAAAAAGAAAATACCTATAGTAGCCTGAAAGAAAGCATTCACCCCTGCCTGTTCTTTGAGTAATCTTAATTCATTTGCTGTTAATCCTGCCCAGCAAGGTTACTGCTGTACCTCAAAACTGGACAGTAACTTGTGATTTGGCAGTTTTAAGATAATCAAATGTTATATCTTGCAACAAGTTATGCTAAATCTAGTAGACCATTAGTTCAAAATGGCTTAACATATATGTTCAGAGTGTATTTCAAAGTGCTCATTATTTTGTTCCTGCAGATGTTTGGTGTGAAAAATCTTATTGATGTCAAGAGAAAGCATATATTTTATTACATTTATATCACTGTTGTTAGATGTACTTGTGAATTTGAAATGGACTACATCACATTTGCATTAATTAGAAGCTCATTGCGTTCGCAGAACGCAACCCTATATTAGTCAGTCGATTCGAGATTTGGTGTCACGTGATTGTGGACTGCCATTTGGACCCCAAAAAATATTTTTGCAGGGACAAGGCTTGAACCATTGCTTCGTAGCCAATCAGCATAAGCTTACAGCAAAGGCAAACTGCAGCAAATCTCCACGTTCTTCAAACTCAAAGACAGAGGATTCTGTGTACTCGGTAAGTACTTTTCTCTCTCGTTCAGATGTGATACTCCCTCGAAATCTTCTACATGTAGGTAACATTTATCAAAGGCTTCAGGAGGTGTGCTATCCCAATCTCTCAGCTCTACCATCCCTTATGAACGTGCTTTTTAAATCTGTGATTACTACTAGTATTACAATATGCCAATGGACAGCAATGATTAACAGCTAATGAATTCAGATGTTTCTGTGGGCCACGAAAAAAAACCAGGCAATCAGATGCAAGTATACGAGAAAGAGACTTGAATAGTATTTTTTGTAAGCTATGGTTTACCAGGTGGTGTGTCGATGATAAGATAGTCAAGTTCACCCCAGCACACATCAGACAAGAACTGCTTGATCATAGCTGGAGAGAGAGGTCACAGAGAGATGTCAGTGGTATAAAGTCAAGTAGAAGCTGCTCATGATGTCATGTTCGATCTTGATTTCCACTCCCACATGGCAAAAACAATATTAGTTAAACTTAAAGAAAATATATATAGTATTCCAATTTCATGCACAGTACAAAATCCAAGCAGGTGATTGGCTACTGACTTTTACTGGTGACCACAGCAGGCTGTGTGCTCAGTTGGAATATTAAAAGGTTAGAAACTTTATGTTTGTGTTTTATTGACAAATACAAAGGGGTTAATAAATTATGCGGAAAGTTTTGTAATATATATGGCTGGGTATTTTTATGAGTCAGCTCAAACCCGGCAGCCAGACCAACATTCAGAAAGGGACTTTAAATAACTGACTTTGTGAAACAATGCCATTCACAAGCTGCAAATGGTTTAAAGACCTTCACGTCTTCTTCGATAAAGGTTGTTAAAATATAGGCCCATCAGTGGATGAAGAGCCACCTCATGGATATGCCACTGATTAATCTCATTATTATTATTGTTGTTATTATTATTATTATTAAGTCGTGTAATAAAGGCACTTATACTGACTGTACAATAATACCAATATATACACTGGCAGCATACTGGTATTTTAAATTCCTTAAGGTGGCTCGACTGGATTATTTTGGAGTCAATTACAGCATTTCAATTTGGATGGTTGATATGTTGCTGTGACAGTTTGACCAGAACAGCTACAGTGTAGTACACCCATGTTTGAGATTTTTTGAGCTTTCAAACCAAGTAGGTATGATTGAGATCAATGTTGTCATAACAATTACATGTACATGTACTTGACAGGGCTGAATAACTAGGGTGCATGTGTGAGCTGATGCATTTTATAAATAGGTGGGAATTTTTACCAAAAACACTATCTGTTGGTGGTAAATCTTTTGTGTTTGAAGGCAATTTTATCCCAGTGGCCCAAACTACATGACTGTACATTGTCCAAAACATATGTTGTTTTTCAGTTTCTGGAGGAAATGGTCTGAGTATTTTAATCTTATCTTTCCAGCAAAACTCTTATTTTTCGCAGAAAATATGAAGGTACTCGCTAAATTTTAAATTTTTGTATTTATATTCTGCAGTCGTCCCTAGTCTACGTGTGTCGTGTTATTCAGTACATGGGGTCTGGGTACAAGATTGTTATTCAGCACTGTCCATGTATGTTACATATTACCAATGTTCTCAACTCCTGGATCTAAACTTTTAAAACAACTCATGATCAATGTGGACCCTGTAGCCTTCAATACTGCAAAGTTTAAAATACTCTATGAGAATTTCAAAAAAAATTGGGTTGAATATTTTTCCTATAAAAATTACACCACCCTACCTCCTGTTTAGTCCTCAAGACCAGTGAAATGGTTGCCACTTATTAGGGGGGGGAAATCCCTACCTTTTCCCTGACTTTTCACTGAGTTTGACAAGAAATTTAGAATTTCCCTGACCAGATGCAAAATTCCCTGACTTTACCCTGACCTTGAAAAAAAAAATTTGACTTTTCCCTGACTGTGACAACCCTGAGTAACAAATTATACACATTTGTATGAGGAGCCAATTATCAGCAGTTTTCAAAAGTAAAAAAGTTGCTGATTTGCCACAAAGTAGCTGGCCAAGCTCTGGCAAGAACCAGGACAGGTTATTTTGAAAGCTGACATCCAACCAAGCTTACCATTTTTCTTTGGCCCCCTCCACACCACAGCATCATTTCTACTTTGTAAGAGAAATCCAATTGACATGACACCAAGCCTCTGGTCCTGGCTGGTGTAGACTGGGACCCATCTGAAATACAAGACAGTATCCATGTTGTGCTCATTCAATTACTTTTTCACCACAACTGAAGGGCTGTGTGCAAAAAGGGCGTAAGTGACTCTTGATCACATTCTAAATTCTACCTTAGAAAACAAAGAAATTAAAGGAGAATTTAGAATCTGATCAGGAAACACTTACACCCTTTTTGCACACAGCCCTTCAACTGATGTTTCTCGTTTCCTGATTGGCTACTTTTCATCACTTTCCGCATAAATTGTGTGATTAATCACATCCTTGTGCACCTTCGTTGTCAAAGTCTTTATCATTTAAAGTGACTCCAATAATTAATTAAATATTTGTTATCATCATTATTGATTCTACATCAAGTGAATACTAGCTGAATTTAGATCTGTATGGGAGAATCTTGACCGAGGGTGGAAGTACAGACTGAGTGCAGCAAGGTCTGTATTTAACCAAGGTCAAGATACTGACCAAGCTCGGTTAATAACTAAGATGTTTATTATAACTAAGATGTTTATTATATGGCCATTTTATAATATTTCTGGGGAGGGCAATTTAAATTTGCATTCTTTTCTTTATTTACATTTGTCAAAAGTGTGTTACTAAAATGCTGTGATTGGTGGGTCTGTAAACTGTTTTACCAGAAGTATGCTTGTGACTTTTTGATCAACATTAAAAAATTAAAAAATTCTGACCCCCCTTACCATATATAAATATATATAAAAAATGTATCAAACATTATGGGATACCTCTTCCTATATTTTTTTCTGAAGCCCTTGATGATAGGCAACTTGAAAAAAATATCAGCAATGACATCCCATAATGTTAGATATATGTTTGATATATATTTATATATCGTAAGGGGGTCAGAATTTTTGCAAACGGCTGTATATATATATATATATATATATTAGACCATCACCAGCAGGATTATATAATTATCATTATTAAAGTAGTGAGACACATGATACCATGATGATCCCTTAACAACAACTGTGATCACAATCAACCTCAAATAACGAACTAGTTCCCATTAGGCTATCCCAATAAACTGTTTTGTTTACCATTGCCTGACTGAGCCAATTCTCACATGAATTGATAATCCGCAACTAGGTAGTAGATGAAAAAGTAGTTGAGGAATATTATACACTGTATACATATTTTTTTTACGTGTTTTCTAATTAGGGAGGATTTAGAACTTGATCAAAAGTCACTTCAGTTAATATGCTGTTCTGAAGGACAATAGGATTATTATTTTATGGATCTGTCTAATCTCACTTCAAGCTTACCCATCAGAGCACTGGTGAACATCATTACTTTCTACATTCATCATCCTTGGTATGCTGGGTCCACACAGGTCAACATCTAACAAACCAACCTAAAGAAGCAAACATGGCAGGGCTGTTGATCATTACATGTAAGTTTTTAAGTTGCTGGACAACTGTGAATAATAGCTGGGTTTTTTGTGCAGTAATCTACAACTCTGGCTTTAAGTTTTACATTAAGTGGCCAGCAATCATCATCAAAGTTGCTTGCAATAATCTCCAGTAGCTGGCATCTAATAACAGGCCTTAAACATTGACTTGCATATTACAATAGTGCTACCACTGGGTCTGAAATTGCAACTAACTGGTCGGCAATGCAACTAAATAATGAGTGTGTGACCAGAGTTTCAAAACTTGTTCAAATGTCAGGACCATTACAATGTATATGTTGTAGGTTGTTTCTCAATTCAGGTTGTTTTTAAAACAACCTAGGTCGACATTTTAAAACAACCTAGGTCATTTAAAAACAACCTAGGTCATTAAAAAAAAAAAAAAAACACCCACCCCTCCCCTACAAAATATTTTTTGACGAACTACCCCTCCCCTCTACTTCCTTCCCCTCCCTTCCCACTGCCTCTCAATTTTCTCCTTGTCCCCCCCTGACACACCTTACTGTACTGTACCACTTACCTCAACGGTCACCCATCCACTTACAAACCTTGCCCGGTCGGGCTTAACTTGGCAGAATCACAAGGAACGCCTGGTAGATATTAATCCAGCGGATTATCGCACTGCGCCACGAAAGCGCTTGTTGATTTGAACACATCATTTATTCTCCAAGTGACTTATCGTCAAACCCAGTCCCTCTCGTTATGTGCGCATGCGTACTACTAACAAAATCGGACTTGGAAACATCTTTCGAAAACATTGTATGGATGACATTAAACAACACGTTTGTGTTGACTCTGCGTTCTTTTATGAAAGCTGCAGCAAATCAAGGGAAGTAAGGAAGCTAAATCCCGAAAAAATACTTTGTTTCTTGACTTTATTACGGCTCCACTCGTACTTCGAAACAAACTGTGTCAACCGAACCGACTTAGAGTAATCACTGACCGAAAGTAAAGACAAAAGAAAGCGCATCACCTCTAACATTAACTGTATTATATTGTCTTGTCAGTCTCTAATCAAAGAACTCCGAGAATGTGAAAAGACGTAAAAAATGGATAAATGATCGGGCGCTTTCTCAGTGTAAGCATATTAATTATTCATATTGTCGAATTTTCATACAAACCTTCTAAAACCTAACACCAAATTTGAAAAAACCCTAACCATTTAAAATCTCAAATCATTAATAGAACGAGTCTAAATACATCTGAACTTAATGGAGAATTTAGCGAAGTTTTCAAGTGTTTTCAAGTACACTTTTCTTCAATGGTCCTGTGAACTAATCCAAACCCTACCCCTACATTTAAAAACACCCTAACCGTCAACAATGGGTGCTCACTAATTTAGGGTTTTTAGAGCTAAGTCGTAACGTAGAAATGTAATGCTTTAAATTCTTCAATATAGTCATACAAACCCTAACCCTACATTTAAAAGACCCTAAAATGACCTAGGTCATTTTCAAAATAACCTAGGTTGTTTAAAAATGACCTAGGTTATTTATATTTTAAAAATAACCTAGGTTATTTAAAAATGACCTAGGTTGTTTAAAAATGACCTGAATTGAGAAACAACCTACAACATATATACTAATAGCTGAACTTGGGATGAGGGGGAGGGGTAGTCAGGATTCTTCACTTTAAAAGAGGAAGTTCCGGTATTAAAGGGCCATGGCCTGAGGCCACTGACGCCTTCAGTTGTGACTTAGCCTTTGTTGAGTGCACATCTCTGTGACATCGCTCCTACTGATTGCATGGTGTGCAAAATTGAAATCAAACAGATAAATGTTAAACTTTAGAGTAAGGGCTAGAGAGTTTGTAAACAGTCCTAAAAACTGCCTAAAGCTTTTAATAAATAACTATCTTCCTTCTGTTTACTTTTTGATGGCTTGTTTGATTTTAAACCCTCAAAATTTTGCATTTTAACAGGAGGCCAATTCACTAGCCTACATTCTTCACTGTTTTGTAATTTGAATTTCAAATTTCGAGTTTGCCATGTGTGAAAAGAGGAGGGGCTCAACCTTTTATACCGGAACTTCCTGTTTAAGGTAAAATTCTTCCAGTCAAGGAAGAGTCGAGTCTTTGTGGACAATAAACACGTGCTTAATTTCTACTTGGCTGATGACAGTGAGAGTTGTTTTAGTCAATATCCCATTTTGGGGGGGATTGGGGAGGAGCCTGGGGTGCATTAAGTAACCAAACTTAACCTTCATTCTGGGATATCTCATTGAATGATGCCTTACATGATTTTTCCAAACATACATGTACTGTACAGTACCTTTTTCCCCAGGTTATAGAGTGCCCAGGAAAGTTGTGTGGCCACAGTACTTTTGCCTACTCCACCTTTGCCAGACAGTACTAATATAACATGCTGGACAGACTTTAAACCCTCTGGAACTACAACATCAACAGAAAAATGATGGAGTCACTGCAGAATACCCAAAAATTTCACTAGGCCCTCAAAAATATATGATACGCACATAAAGAGTACCTACTAGATAGAATTATTATGTGGATATGTATGTAGTTGGACTTACGTTGTAACGTGCCTATGAATCAAAAATTACATCAAAAATGAGGAAGGGTGGCATATTATTCCTTCATCTCATTCAAGAGATACTGTACATTCAGGTTTTAAAAATATGCAAATAAGATAACCTATGATGTCATTACCTTAACATAGCCTGGAGACAAATGACAAAATGAGAATTAGGTTTTGATTCTGTTTAGTGTTTTATAAATTAATGTACTTAAACCACTCACATAAAAAAATATGCCTACATTGTTCCAAGTATTAATTCTGATGCACCCACAGCAGTATACAGTGTTATTATTGACACTGGAGTAGTTTTCACATTGTTTTCTGTCCTTTTGATCCAATCAAATTACAGCCACGAACCAATTTCGGTAAAAAGGCTTTTCGCTTTAGTGGGGCTAAGTTATGGAATGAACTGCCTGAGGATGTAAGGCAATTTATCAACTAGTTTAAGGTGGCTCGCCTGGATTTTCCAGGGACGCACCATATCCACTTTGAACGGCTGCTACTCCACTGTCAGAGCACGGTCGGGCTAGCCACTTCACCCATTTACTAGAAATAGAATAAACTTTCCAAAAATGTAGGTTTGTTTGACATCGGTGTTACCATAGCAACACAGCGTTGACGTCATGTGTTTTACATATCAGCAATTTTCTCGAAATCTAGACCTAAACTTTTAAAACGACCTAGTGTCCCTTGTAGTCTAAATGTTGGCCTTCAAGACTGCAAAGTTTAAAAAAATTGTATGAGAGCGTTTTCGAAACAAAATGGGTTGAATATTTTCATTCAAAAAATAAACAGTTCGCCTTACTTCCTGTTTAGTCGTCGAGAACTGTGTTAGCCGGACCGATTCAAACGCTGTATTTAGCATATTTCATACCTGTGGCATAGGACTACTTCCCATGAAAATTTCATTCCATTTGCTTTATTCGATTTCGGTTTATGGAATAATAAGTAATGTAATAAATATGCTCATTTTACTCAAAATAGTAACGTATTTGCTAAGGAAGCTGTAATTCGAAAACTAGTCGATAAATATATTTTTTAATCCATTCACCTGAAATTCAACATGTACTACCCTTGTCCTGTAAATTTCAAGAGCATTGAATCATTTTAAGGGCGCGAAATAAAAACAAAAACATAGGGAACTTTTAGATTCATCCACGCAAGCTTCATTGCTGTATCATTTTGTTTATAGCTTGTGTCTTTCCGAAATTTCTCTTTTGTCTAGATTCTACATACTTGTGTGCTTTTGAACTAACAACTTTACCATGCACGCTTGAGCAAGCTACACTTCGCTACTGCCGGAACGCTCGTGCAAATTCTGTTCTTATGACAATGACATGCAAATTAGTTAAACCATGAAGCTTGGCAGTGCGGGATGATAATGTTGAATAAGTGTGTTTTTAGTAACCAGATCGGGAAAAAGTGCCCGTGACGTATAGACCACATTTTCTAAATCTAAATTAAAAACGAGATTTTGTATTAGTGATATTATAAAACCTTTTGTAAATAAATATTATAAGTTATATTATAACAGCGTTACAACTGGCAGCGTGACTATTGTACTAAAAACAGAATTTGCACGAGCGTTCCGGCATTAGCGAAGTGTAGCAAGCGTGCATGGTAAACTTGTTAGTTCAAAAGCACACAAGTATGTAGAATCTAGACAAAAGAGAAATTTCGGAAAGACACAAGCTATAAACAAAATGATACAGTAATGAAGCTTGCGTGGATGAATGTAAAAGTTCCCTGTGTTTTTGTTTTTATTTCGCGCCCTTAAAATGATTCAATGCTCTTGAAATTTACAGGGCAAGGGTAGTACATGTTGAATTTTAGGTGAAAAGATTTAAAAAAAATTGTATCGACTAGTTTTCGAATTACAGCTTCCTTAGCAAATACATTACTATTCTGAGTAAAATGAGCATATTTATTACATTACTTATTATTCCATAAACCGGAATCGAATAAAGCAAATGGAATGAAATTTTCATGGCAAGTAGTCCTATGTCACAGGTATGAAATGTGCTAAAAACAGCGTTTGAATCGGACCGGAACACACAGTTCTCGACGACTAAACAGGAAGTAAAGCGAATTGTTTATTTTTTGAATGAAAATATTCAACCCATTTTTTTACGAAAACGCTCTCATACAATTTTTTTAAACTTTGCAGTCTTGAAGGCCTACATTTAGACTACAAGGGACACTAGGTCCTTTTAAAAGTTTAGGTCTAGATTTCAAGAAAATTGTTGATATGTAAAACACATGACGTCAACGCTGTGTTGCTATGGTAACACCGATGTCAAACAAACCTACATTTTTGGAAAGTTTATTCTATTTCTAGTAAATGGGTGAAGTGGCTAGCTCGACCGTGCTCTGACAGTGGAGCAACAGCCGTTCAAATTGGGAATGGTGCGTCCCTGGAAAATCCAGGCGAGCCACCTTAAATAACTTCATTTTTAATCTTACGAAATAGAGTTATTTTAACCTTATGTAAATATTTCTTATATATGACATTCCTATTTTTCTTATTCGTCCCTGCAACATGGCTTTCATGTAAAACAGTTTCATATTTTAGTGTTTTTTTATCTATGTATGTAACTGATGATTTTCCAATGATGTATAAATAAATAAAGATAAGTAAGTAAGAGTTATGGTAACATGGCAGGTATTTTACGAGGGTAAGGAGTAAGAGTATGTTTTTGCTTTTACATGAAGACCAAATTTTTATGAGGAAATGTCGAGTTACTTTGATATTTTGTTTCATATTGAATGTATTGCAACCAAACTTTATGTGCTGATACAAAAGTTAGTATAGAAAGATTGATACTACTAGCTAGAACTGTCAGGGTATTCAAGTGAATTTACAGTGTTTACAATTTTGTGTGTTGATCAGGCTCGGCTGGTCTGGCTATGGAGGGATTCTCAAAACACGGCAGCCATAATTATATATTTGATGGGGATACTCATATCAGGAGCGACTGCAGAATACCTGCAAATTGGCTTATTAATAATTCATTTTCTAACTTTTCCATACAAGCCCTCTGAAAACCTAACCCTAAAATAATTTTAAAAAAACTAACCATTTTCCGTGCAAAATCAATATTAGAACGAGTCTGAATACATCTGAAAGAAAATTGAGGGGAGCTGGTGCATTTCGGATCATCGAACTAAAGATTGCCCTTATAATTAATCCTGGGTTAGGCCATCCCTATTTTTTTTTCCGTTTCTCATCGGTGGTGTTTTCAAAAATTGGGTCGGTCGGTCGGGTGAGAAAAAAAAAATTGTAATAAAAAAATATGCGGAGAGACTGGAACTAATAAGGCGCGGTTGCACAGGCGAGGTTACAAACCAACATGGACGACGAAACCATCGATGTCGTCGTCCGTATACGCTACAAACATGGACTTACAAATGCACCGCCGAAACTATTGTGTAACCTACCCTCGAGCATGAGCTTCCAGGAGCTGCTCTAGGGTTTCTTCACCCCCACCCCTCCCCCCATTTTTTTTTTTATTTCTACAAAAAGCCACAAAAATGGGTCGGTCGGACGATGAGAAACGGAAAATAAAAAAGGGATGGCCTTAGCTTAATAGAGCTTCGAACAACCGGGCCCTGGGTACGGGGATATCAACATAAACACGGGGATACCCATATCACTGTAACAATGGCTTGTACGAGTTTTGAGGATAGGAAAAACCAAAGGCAAAGGCAAAGCCAAACGAAGAAAAACGTAACTCGTAAGACGTAAGGACTAAGGGAAAAGTTTGTTTACAGGTATTGATGGTAGTGGTCAAAAGAGCAGTGCGCTTGAGATGGCCACTACGGGTATTCTGCAGTTAAGCCCATAAGAGGACTAGCTCAATCTAATTTAGACTTAGAGGCATCTACCATCTTATAAAGCGACTGATTGGAATTCAAAGTCTTTACCTTCACTGGCTTCAGTATCCGCCATCTTGTTTTAATGAAGCATACCGCTGACCAACAAAATGTTTTCTCATTCCCAGGGGTCTTTACGCGCCCAATCAGACACTCTCGTTCCCAGAGCCCGCGCGTTTTTCGGCCAGCGGTGACCAAACGCCCCGAGCTCTCTGCCGAGCAGAAACAAATGGGATCTGGGTACGAGATTGTCTGCCGAGCACACAGCGGTCAAACGTATGCGCGTGCGTATTACGGTCAGTCTGGTGGGTGGCCGCGCGAATTTCCCGCGCAAAATTTACCTTAAAACATTACAGTGAACTTCTACCCCAAAAAGTTAAGAAAAATACGTGAAAGTTTATAAGATTTTTATTCTCACAGTCGACGGGAAATTGCACAAACTTCAAAATGCGAGTTTACCAAATGTTTTCGTAATTTACCAAAAAAGTTCTCAAGGTTTGAAAATGGGTGTGTGAACAGTGACGCCCGCCGGCTCGCTTTGAATTTGTTTTGGAATATGTTGTTGTTGCAAGACTTTTGACGCATGCGCAGACGTTTGACCGCTGTGTGGCCGAGCTCCTGCCCGAGCTCTCGTATCTTGGCGCTGGCCAAAACCATCGCGGGCTCTGGGAACGAGATCAGCCGTCTCCTCTGGTTCGTTCCTCCCGAGAGAGACGTCGGTTCTGGACTCCCATATATAAGGGGCGGGGATGCTCGTATATCCAAAATATGTAAAGATGAAGTAGAAGATGAGGCCCATTTCTTGATAAACTGATAGACTAATCGAATAGACCCCCCGCCGAGATGCGGACACTTTTCGTGTTAGAACTTACAAGGATTGACCAGCACTTCAGTTCGTCCTCTGACTATTCTACTAGAAATGACGGCTTTCCTGTATTATATTTTGAAAGAGAGTCCGATTATTATACTGTCGAATAGGCATTTATTGATTGTGCTCAAAAATTTCGAAAAAGTTGCTCAAAAAAAGGTTAAAAGTTGCTCAAAAAGTTGCCCAAAAAGGAGAAAAGTTGCTTCAATAATTCAAGAAGTTGCTTTACAATATAAACCGCTTTATTGAAGTAAAAGCTTTAAACAACACTTTGTAAAGTTTTTTTACACTATGTACAACGTTTAACTTGCGGCGCTTTCTCAGTGTAAGCATATTAATAATTCATTTTGTCGAATTTTCGTACAAACCTTCTAAAACCTAACCCCCAAATTTGAAAAAACCCTAACCATTTTAAATCCCAAATCATTAATAGAACGAGTCTAAATACACCTGAACTTAATGGAGAATTTAGCGAAGTTTTCAAGTGTTTTCAAGTGCACTTTTGCTTTAACAATTTCAGGACATGCTTACACTGAGAAACCCCCTAACTTGCCAATGAGTACATTTAACCGAGATGCTTGTGTATTATTCAGTTATTGCTGCCTTTTGGCATTATTGTACCTCAAAATTTCGAACCGCTGACCATAAAGAGCGTGTACAGTTTGCGAACAGCCGCTGACCACATGGAGGTAATCGAGGGCACATAATAAACTGCTTTCTTTTTGTAAGGATTGTTCAGGGTGTTTTCTGCCTTATTTACACAGATCTTGTATTTTAAAACTCTAAAACTTTATTTGTGGCTCAATTTTTTTAACAAATTGCTCAAAACTCCAAAAAATGCTTACAGTTGCGTAAACTTCAAAAAGTTGCTCGAGACTCAAAAAGTTGCCCAAAAGTTGCCGAGCACAATCTATAAATGCCTACTGTCGAACAGCTTAGACGTTGGCTAAAATCCCGGGGGGGGGGGGGGAGGGGGGGGGGGGGGGCACTTACATGAAAAATGGGTATGCATGTGAGGCCAAGAGGCTCAAACCCTGACCCTGTTTGACCCAATCCGAGCTAAAAAAAACTTGATGTCCTTGATTAGTGCCCCATTTTGGAAAAAAAAACTGATTGCCCCTTCTTTAAATTGTTTTCAAAACACGGTTGGATATATACCCCGGCCGGTGATTGCATGCAAAATACGGAACATTTCAAGTCGGGACGTGGTATTGGGTAAACAAATCAGCAGATGAAGTACATAGATAAGTACTGAAGTACGAATTAGCGGCGTCACGATGTATGGGAACCTCAGTGCTTGCATGTGGGCAGGCGATCCGGCAAAATGCGGCAACAGAATGTCTTTTTTGACATATAGTAGCTAAAAAAAACTGAACCCTAACTGCCTAAAAAATACTGAACCCCGACCCTGACTGCACCCAAATTATACTCAAATCCTGACCCTGATCTGCCGAGCTCAAAACCCTGACCCACCCCCGCGGCACATACATTATACGTCACAAACAGGAGTACCCCCCCCCCCCCCACCCCCCGGGGGACTAAAATACAGAGGATTGAAACAAAGCGATAAATGGCCATCTTATCAAGCGAGTTCCACCGATATTTGGAAATGGGTGCAAACTTGGCGCGAAATACAGTGTTTGTATGGGTATCCGATGCCAAATAATTTCCGTAAAATCGAATTTCTGAAATATTCACCGTCTACAAACTTAAGATACCAGGTAAAGGATTAACTGATCAAAATGTGAGGGATGTAGCTGTGCTGAAAAGCGTGCAATCGTGCCTTAAGTTTTCCATGCATTTGTCTTGTAACAACGACTGAACGAGTCAAAGTCCGCGGGAAAATAGACAAATGTATGAAAAACTGAAAACACGATTGCACACTTCCCAGCACAGCTACATCCCTCACATTTTGATCAGTTAATCTTTTACCTGGTATCTTAAGTTTGTAGACGGTGAATATTTCAGGAGTTCGATTTTACGAAAATTATTTGGCATCGGATCCCCGATACAAACACTGTATTTCGCGCCATGTTTGCAACCCTTTCGAAATGTCGATTACCCTGGAGTACCAGAGGCTCGAAATCGTCGGGGCGAGCGAAGCTGACACGCAAAACAAAACTCCTTCGGGGAATCAAAACTCTTTCGATCGCGGCACATTACAGTGTATTCGTACCTGGGCCCCTCTGGAACCAGGGTAAATGTCGATGGAACTCGCTTGGTAAGATTGCCGTTTATCGCTTTGTTTCAATTATCTGTATTTTAGCCAATGTTTAAGTTTTTCGACAGTATAATAATCACATTCTCTTTCTCTTGAAATATAATACAGGAAAGCCGTCATTTCTGGTAGAGTAGAATAGTCAGAGGACGAACTGAAGTGCTGGTCAATTGTTGTAATAAAGTTCTAATGCACCAGTCATTTGAAATCCCCCCCCCCCCCCACCCCGGGCATAGCGGGGACATTCACCCAACATGCCCATGAATACTAGTGAAGCTCCCACACCCTGGGACATCAAAATTATGTGAAGACCCCCGACTCCGGGGATCCATACTGAAATGTTGTTAAATCACTTTGTTCCCTTTCCATGACTGAGGCATGAAATTGAAGTCAAAGAGTCAATAGACCAGTTTATCACGAACAAACAAACAAACAAAACACTGCCGGAATTTCTAACGGGACCTGAAAAACAGCCAGAGGCTGATCAAAGCCAGGACCCGGCTAAATCACAGATCGAATTGGAAATTAGCATGTTGGTTTTTGTGGAGGGAGGAAAACCGGAGAACCCGGTGAAAAACCATCGGAGCAAGGGCGAGATTCCAACAAACTTAACTCGCATATGGCGCCGGGTCCGGGAATCGAACCCGGGCCACAGAGGCGAGAGGTGAAGCGCTTAACCACCGCGCCTCCCCAACAAACGGTAAATCATACACTTACCCTTTCTCAACAGGCTTTCAAGCAAGTCTGCCGCCACAGCTTTCTTTAGTTCTCCCCTCCAAACTTTGAAAAGCATCTCTAGAGTCTAGTCTAACTCTATTTGTACCGCTTGAAGGTTGAATGAGTCTTCCGTGATAATTATGCAAGTGTATGTCAAATTAGCATGAGGTGGGAAAGTGAATCCCCCACTTATCCCCCGAGCCGGTAGGAGAGGGAAGTGACTACGAGCGTTGACCCAACCTCCCTGGGGAATGAAAAATGGTGAATTTGAAGTGAACATCCCCGCAATGCCCCCGCTATGCCCGGGGTGGGGGAAAGGGGATTTCAAATGACTGGTGCATAACGCGAAAAGTGGTTTGCTTGTCTGAGTCTTGGCGGGGGGTCTAAATTTTGTGACGTCATCTGTGCGTAAGCTTGAAAGAAGACACTGTACCAGAAGTAAAGCTCAACACTCGCCCCAATCCCCTACTCTTTTCCAAAGTGTCCAATTTCTTTTCCTAGTCTTAATCCCCCTGGTCACCGATTAACTCCAAATATATATTTGAATGTATGCTACTCAGACATGAAAAATTATCAGACTTTTTGTTAGTATCATATGAAATCTGTTACAGATTGTAAGCGTAGTGCTCACAGTAGTGTGAGACTATTATCATGTGCTTGTGGACTTACTACTCAAACCTAAAAAGAAAAAAATTCAGAAGAGGGTAGTCCTTATCAGAAAGAAAGCTGACATTAATAAAATAAAATCGGACATGTTATCGTTTTCTGATTTCTACGTAGATGACCTACTAAATGCCCCAGTTGACACGAAATGGGCTAAGTTTGTTGAAGCCATATATAGAGACAACTATGAAAAAGAACGTACCTCACAGAATTACATCAAGTCGTTTTAATCTTCCTTGGTTCAAGCGTCCACATCGTAGAATGTGTCAAAATAAACAGAGGTTGTACAACAAAGCAAAAAAATCCAAGAAAACAGAAGACTGGGCCAATTTTAGATCTATTAGGAAGAAATTACACAAAGAACTGCTGCAGTCACGTAACCATTATACGTCAGAGTTCCTAGTTCAAGCCATCCAAGATGAACCAAAGTCATTTTGGTCCTATATAAGGAAGGTGAAGAGTGAAAATGTGGGCGTAGCTGACCTGGAAATAAACGGATCATTAGTAAGCAATGCTGAGAACAAAGCTGAAGCCTTAAATTCACAGTTCACTAGTGTGTTTACTAATGAGGACATTGCTCATGTGCCTACTCTTGGACCGAGTGAAACACCAGATATAAACCCACTTATAATTAACAGTAAAGGAGTTGAAACTCAGTTACTTAAACTCAAGGATGATAAGGCTCCTGGTCCTGACCATATATCCATTACAGACCGCCTCACCGGTTAGTTCAGTTGGTAGAGCACGGTCTAGAGTGCGGGAGGTCGGGGGACGTTTATAAGCCGTTGGCCTTGTCTCCTTCCACTTCTAATTAGTATTTGAAGGGGACGTGAAAGAACCTGTTGTACTACTCGAACAAGAGAAGGGGATTGTCACCCGGTACAGCAGCCTGGTCATTGTACTAACCACATACTCAACATTGTAAACTGCGTGGCAGCTATTAGCGCCGTAAGCAGTCCGAAAAAAAATCACTGACGGGATGTCAGTAATATGTAAAGCGCCATGAGACTGTGGTGATATGGCGCTATATATATATATATATATATTTTATATATATATAAAAAACTACTATCGAAAATTCCACCCTACCTAAACAATGGAGAGAAGCAAATATATGTGGTATCTATAAAAAGGGAGGGAAAAGCAACTCTGGAAATTATAGGCCTATTTCCTTGACATGTATTTCATGCAAGATCTTGGAACATATCATACATAGCCACATCATGAAACACCTAGAAAAATATAACATATTGGTGGACTCCCAACATGGATTCAGATCCAAAAGCTCTACTGAAATTCAACTCATCACCACGATCCGCGACATAGCTTATGTGCTACAGTGCAACAAATCCGTACATCTGGCCATACTGGACTTCTCAAAGAACCCACAGGTAGTATGTGATGGGGCAGTATCCACTCAGCAGAAGGTCACCTCTGGGGTCCCACAGAGGACTGTATTAGGTCCCTTGAGTTCCTCCTTTACATAAACGACTAACCTCAATTGTAAAGCCCGCCTGTTTGCAGATGATTGTCTCTTGTATGCTACAATAGTAGATCCCGCTGTTGATGGCTACTACTTCAAAGTGATCTGATCAAGCTCGAACTCTGGCAGAAAAAGTGGCAAATGGAATTTAAACCCCAAAAATGTTCCACTATGTGTATTTCACTAAAGAAAAAAACACCATCTAGAAGATACATTTTCTGTTGCCAACTCCTCGAGTGTGTTGATTCTCATCCATATACCTAGGGGTATATCTTGATAACAAACTAAGATGGAAAGAGCATATACATAACACAACATCCAAAGCAAATAGCATGACGAACTTAAGGCGACTTTGAAAAGCTAGCACCCTGCTGATGTTTGTGAGTTGAACTCAAGAACATCAGCAGGAGAGCAGAATTGGAGTTCAGTCATCCTACAATCCGAGGTGTTATAATCTGACTTACTCCCTACATGAAATCTGTCAGCAAAACTGTATTTATTTTATTCAGATGCCATTTTTGCCTAATTAATTGGAATGTTGAGAGCTACGTACTAAGCTTGAATTCTCTCTAATCCCTTTTAATGTGATAGATTTTGCAAGGCTTTAGTAATGCTATTTAGTAGAGGAAAAAGAAAGTGCTCAGCTTTTTGTTTTATATTCTGAATTCAACAAACTACAACATTGTCTTCGCTTTGCACGGATCTTCTGTGATGATCCGGGTAATTTTATTCTATACCAGAAAAAAGCTAACTAGCTATGTTATGCAGACGACAAAAAATAAAAAGCAAATCAAAATAAAAACCTTCAGATCTTCTTGAAACTTTACTGCAGTAAACCTACCTGAAAAGGGTGGGTATATCTCGGAGTAAATCTAAACTTTGTTGATTTAGGTGACATATGTCAACTTTTTTTAAGCTTTTATCAGAAAAGTGCAATCACGTACTCTGCACAGAAATGTATTTATTCCCGTTCAGTCCTTGCGTTCACGCGATCAGTGTTAGGGGGGATTTTAACATGCATCGGCCGCCTCATGAGCTAGTTTCTTCGATGTACAGCGACAGGGATGTAGCAGTAAATTGAAGGCACGTTGGCATGTATTTTTGTCATCTAACATTTTTCTGTACTTGGCATTCAAAGCCAATCATGAATTTTGGTTACAGAAAAAACTGCGATATTCACTCAGCAATTAACTCTGTTCACTGCAATCTTACTTTCTTCAACCTCTTTCTAATTGAGTCATTTCGGTTACAGAGGTTACAGGGACATCAGTTACATACGCAAAGTCAGTCTGATTCAACAAGTCCACAAATATAGTCAAAAGTAACACTTGAAACTCTGAAATCTTGTTTCCAGACCGTGGAAAGAGCCGCGGCCGGGTTACAATAGATACGTCTCTTCGAACCATCCTTGAGCCGGCCCATGCTTTGCGCGTGACTGTATAAAGTCAGTTCCGAACTCACGACGGCGAAGTTGGAAAATTCTTCTCAAAACAATAGATAGAGTTAACTGCAATTGGCAAGTTTGCCTTTAAGGAATATACATCAACAAACATTAAAATGAAGCGAATTCTGTTAACTCTCTCAGTGAGCATATATAATGAGTAAAAGAAGAGAAACGAGCAAAACTACACGTTCAGGTTCCATCGCTAAGCCTTTTGCGAATGCCTAAACTTGAAGGCTAAAATTAGTGCAGAACAGAGAACTGTCATCACCCCGTTTATATAGATACCAATCAATCAATCAATCAATCAATCAATAGTTTATTGGCACCTTGTACAAACAACTTGTTTACATTGGTGTGTATCCAACAAAGTGAAAGAAAACTAAACTACAAACTCGTTGTAAATATTTGAAATCTCCTTAATGTAGTTACTAGTAACCTTTATAACATTTATATCTTTCATAACCATTAAATAATTAAATAGGGTAGCCGAACTGAACGAAGAGAAGAGATGATTAACAGACAGTAATTTGTCCATAAAAACACTCCGTGCTCGTACCAAACGTACGTTCGTGCATCGGAAGAGATAGTGAAATTCATCACCTAGCTCATTCGATCCACAAATATTACAGCACCGTTGTGGTCGTGGAATCTGTAAATATCGACCACGCTCAACCGGAAATTTATGAGCTGAAATCCTTAATTGAGTGACAGCACGCCGCGCCTGATACCAGTGATACCGCGTTGATACCAGTGTGTCAACAGTACAGCACAAAACTCATCTGGAATTTGTTTATCTTTTCATTTGACATGTCGGGTAGGTTTACTGTAGTAAAGAAAACTTATGAGTTTTACCTCAGTAAAGGCAAATTTACTGAAGTAAACCATCAAGTGTGACCTCAGCCAATGATCTCCGTTGCTCTCGGGCTTGTCGCCAGGACATCTGCAAGATCAACCAGACTACCCTAGTGAATATGTTATATAATCAGTTAATCATCTCCGTTGCTCTCGGGCTTATCGCCAGGACATCTGCAAGATCAACCAGACAACCCTTAGTGAATATGTTAATTAATCAGTTAATGATCTCCGTTGCTCTCGGGCTTGTCGCCAGGACATATGCAAGATCAACCAGACTACCCCTAGTGAATATGTTATTAAATCAGTTAATCATCTCCGTTGCTCTCGGGCTTATCGCCAGGACATCTGCAAGATCAACCAGACAACCCCTAGTGAATATGTTAATTAATCAGTTAATGATCTCCGTTGCTCTCGGGCTTGTCGCCAGGACATATGCAAGATCAACCAGACTACCCCTAGTGAATATGTTATTTAATCAGTTAATCATCTCCGTTGCATTGCTCTCGGGCTTATCGCCAGGACATCTGCAAGATCAACTAGACTACCCTAGACATGTCATAAGCATTAAATGATCTATATATAAATTCCCGCTAACCCAAAAACATTGATTTTCAATATCTGGAGGGAAAAAATATTTGAGGATGGGTCTTTGTGAGTGGTGAACATTTCGTAAGCCTATTGGCCATGTGAGCCTGCTGCACGAAGATGAGTAATCAATTCTGATAGTATGCTATATATCCAAGTGAATTTAAAAATATTATATAACTAGCAGGGACTCGTGGAACTTCCACGCGCAGATCGACAGCTCGGATTGCCTGTAGTATGAGCGTTACACACAGACAGACCAGCGCTTAGCGTCAAATATTGGGGGCAAATATTATATAAGATTGTAATTGATTTTCACCCAGTCACAGCCTATTGGCCATATGAGCCTGCTGCCCCAGGAGGAGACTGGAGCAAAAATAATATGCACGTCAGACAATTAAATTACTGATTGAAACTTACATGTATTAACTCACTTACCCCGCTCCGTCCGATGAACATTGAGGCCCGGGGGGGGGGGGGGGGGGGGGGGGGGGGGGGGGGTACTTACATGAAAAATGGGTATGTATGTGAGGCCAAAAGACTCAAACCCTGACCCTGTTTGACCCAATCCGAGCTGCAAAACCCTGATTGCCCCCTTTTTGGAAGAAAAAAAACCCTTATTGCCGCTTCTTTAAATTGTTTTAAAAACACGGTCGGATATATATCCCGGCCGGTATACCGCGTACCGGGATTGCATGCAAAATACGGAACATTTCAAGTCGGGACGTGGTATTGGGTAAACAAATCAGCAGATGAAGTACATAGATAAGTACTGAAGTACGAATTAGCGGCGTCACAATGTATGGGAACCTCAGTGCTTGCATGTGGACAGGCGATCAAAATGCGGCAACAGAATGTATTTTTTTCGACATAGTAGCTAAAAAAACTGAACCCTAACTGCCTAAAAAATACTGAACCCCGACCCTGACTGCACCCAAATTATACTCCAATCCTGACCCTGATCTGCCCAAATCAGGTCAAAACCCTGACCCTACCTGCCCAAACTGAGCTCAAAACTCTGATCCACCCGGGCGGCACAGACAGACAGACAGACTTTATTCATTAGCTCTTTGTACTACATTGGTACATCAGATGACTGCTAACAAATTTAAAAAGTTGGTTAATGACGGATAGATTGTTCTGTAATCTTAAAAATATAATATATATATAGTTAGTTATCATTAAATTAGCTTACATTATTTGTGCTGAAATTATGGTGGATCGCATGTCCATACAATCATAGACATATTTTGCTGCTATTGTTGTGACTTGTCTCGGGGGATCAATGATTACCGAAAATAGTTCTTTTTCTGTCATTTTTCTGCTATCTAATTTCGTTAGAGTTTTTAAGGAGGAAAAGAAATCATGCCTGATTGTCTGGTAAGTTTTGCATCTCAGCAGGAAGTGAATTTCGTCTTCCATTTCTTGTTTGCATGTTGGGCAAATTCGTTCTTCTGGTTTTAGATAAGGTTTAAGGTGTCTTCCTTTTTCAATTTGAAGGCAATGATTGCTTATTCTTAATTTGGTGAACGTAATTCTATGTTTGATGTTTCTGACAAGATCCAAATAGTTTTCGAATTCATACTTCGTTTTGAATGTTCGATAAACTCGTAGTTTGTTACTCTGGTTTGGATTCTGTCGTTGGTCATTAAATATATCACTTAACCAAATTTGTAGTTCTGTGTCTTTTAGGCGTTGCTTTATATTCTTCAGAAATTCCCTAAAATCTGGAGTATTATTTTGGAGTATCCATATATCACCATAGCCTAGGCTTTGTACGGTTCGCTTAATTTTGTAACTCCAAAAAACTGGGTTGCTTGATTGCATACTGTCGAGATACATATTTTTTGTAAGCATTGGCTCGTCCCTGGTTAACAATTTTGTCCAATAGTTAATACTTCTGAATGTTAATTCACATCTCAAAGGATATCTACCACATACATAATACGTCACAAACAGGAGTACCCCCCCCCCCCCCCCCCGGCATTGAGGGCAGTGATTTTCGTGGCGAGTTTAACGTAAAACTGACCCAAACAATCTAGTTCTTGAGCTCCTCTATCAAAGGTTTTGACAAGAGAGCAGCTCGTTTTACGAGGAGGGGAAGGGGAAAGGAGGGGAAAGGAGGGGAAGGGGAAAGGAGGGGAAGAAAGGAGAGCCTGCACGAATGCCATTGTTTTGAGAATTACGCCCCTCCACGCTTGACAGCCCGTCACGCTCCAAGTGTAAAACAATGGCCAATGAAAATCGCGCCGTAATGTCAACACGATTCAAAATGACAGCGCTCCAGTTCAGCGCGCGCTCCACGTTCTAAATTTTTGCGGTATTAATCATAACACAAATGGTGCATGTGGACCAAGAAGAAACCCCAAAGAAAGTAATTACCAGTAAGAGAGGTCGAAACATCCGTGGATGATTTTTGTCGCCTTTGCAAGTGTTGATCCAGGTTGTTCTGGAGTTATTTCTAAGGATAATCTTTTAATTCCTTCCAAATGCAAACGTGAAGGAAGCCGTGTTGTCAATTCTCCTGGTTTTAATATCGAGTCGAGTTTGTAATCCCTGTGGGAGGAAGATTAGAATTCTTAATGATTTGTACTTTTACGTGAAAAACTTTGTAAATAAAGTGGAGCTGGAGAAAGCTGCAGTAGTCCTAGTTCTGAAGCCATTCGAAGCAAACGCCAGCTACCAACAACAGTTTTGACACCCGATCGAAGCCCGTTGGCAAGAAAACAACCACGGTCTGAATATTTACCAATAAAAACGACTTCTTCGCGGTCGTCGAGAAAGTATTTGTTTCATGTTCAACAGGAGTAAAGTGCCGATGAAGTTTAAATATTGATGTTGTTACAGAAACGAAGGAGACCAGTGTGAAAGTAGTAATACTTAGCCGAATGGAAATGTCTCCGTTTGTGTTACGACCGACGTAACTACATATGTCACACGGGATTCGGTTTCGTGTGTGCTTAATGTCAAACTTGACACCTGTCACATTCTAGCCAATGGGAATTTTCCGTTCGTGGACGAACGGTAAATACTCCGAAAACAATGGCATTCGTGCAGGCTCTCCTTTCTTCCCCTCCTTTCCCCTTCCCCTCCCCCTCCCTTCATTTTTGTCCTCGCCCCATTTTGACCGCGTGCCACAGGTGACCCAATCCGAAAAGAAACGACCGAAAAAAATTACAGGAGAGCCGGCAAGCAGGCTAGTGTTTTTAGTGACCGTGTCTCTGGTGTAGGTGGCGGTGTATCAACAATAATACCAGCGGGAACTTGGTCGAATTGATAGTCACCATCTCCCGCCACAAACTATCTTAGCGACTTCGCCACAATACCAAATGGGATAGATACAATAACTGATTGCTTCTTTCTCGAGGATCCAAACCAATCGTTCGAGGGGGTTGAACTACGATGGAAACGCGGCTTTGCCTTTGGCTTTGGGCCGCTTTCTGTAGATATGATTTCGCCATCAAGGATACGAGTTTGAATTTCAGCGCCAAACTCTTGTATTTTAACAAAATTTCAAAAATCATGAATAATTAATGAGCATTTTGTCCAATCAGATGAAGCAAATCAGTCACGTGCATGCTCCTTTATACCTGATAAAATCTCATCATTCTAAAGGGCCCGCGGAGGGATTTGAATTCTGTCCCAGAGGGAAACGGGGTTAATGATTGAGACAATGGAATTTCTATTGATGTTTCAGCTTTCTCACTGAATTGCTAATTAGGATGAACGTTTTATATAAAGAATATTAATGAACATGAAATTTTATATAAAGTTTCATCCTAATTAAGAATTCACTGATAAAGACCCAAAGATAGCAAAAAGTACACGGAACATAAGGTACCTAGATAAAAAAATTTGCACTAAATTTACTAATATCAGCAGACTACCGAGATACACAGATAATATGTTTAAAATGAAATTATCCAACTACCATTACTTGTTTACCGAGCCACTGTTTAGTTCCAATTATTAAACCAAACTCAAAGCCGTAAAATAATAAAAACGTTCATTAAACTTACATATTTTGTGCCGGAGTCAAAAATTTAAAGTCTGCCGTCATGTCAGTCACATCGCTTTCCAAGTCTTGAACTTTATCGAGGTAAACCACGACACCAAATCCTTCAAGTGCAGATTGTTCTTGCATTGCGAAACGCCGCTTCAAACAACATAGTATGGTAATTTCTTCATGTCATTCCCTTGAGATGTTCGTAATTGCAGGCGGTGATTACTCGAATATTTTGCATGGCGTTGTGAATACAAAGGTTCAATGGTTCATTAAGTAACCATTCCCTTGAGATGTGCGTCTTTCTTTCGTTGCATTCTTAAAGCGTTTTTGAAGCCGTTTAAAACACTCACAGCACGTGTTTTATCAAGTCTAAAAATTCTCGGGCTTCGATAAAACACTGCTGTTCGTGTTTTAAACAGTACATAAAATTAACTATTACTGTCATGACGAAACTTATTCAGACTCCACCTCTGACAATTCACAGACAAGTACATAACACTGACTCAAACAGAACTATTAAAATGAGTAGTAAATCTACAAGGTGTTCAAGTGTTGATTGAATCAGTCATCTAATTATGCGCGTCGCCATAACAACCCGACACGAAGGCCAACTCCCGCAGAGAATTTCAAAGTTACCGTAAAGATTCGATTAAGCGCCCTCCTTCAAATAAGCGCCCCCACTCGAATAAGCGCCCCCCTTCCACTGCGTTTTCTGAAATAAGCGCCCCCTTCCAAATAAGCGCCCCCCCCCCCCCCCACCCCCCCGATGAAATTGTCATGGATTGAGTACCAGCGATATTATCTGTACGTTACAACGTACGGTATTACTTCCGGCCCTGAAAGTACTGACTCAGCCATTGACTGACACGCGACCAGGGTTTTTTACATGTTACAGTTCTTGTTAGGATCTTAATAAAAGTTATGTTTCTTTTTATTGACTCGGATTGCAGCATTTAAAAAAAAATGAAATAAGCGCCCCCTCTCGAATAAGCGCCCTCCTTCGATCCTCAAAAATGTAATAAGCGCCCCGGGCGCTTAATCGAATCTTTACGGTACCTTAAGTTCGTCATGTGCTGGGTTTAATACGAAGGAATTTCTGGTTATGCGCCGAAGATGTAAAGAAAACACTGTACAAAACCCTCGTTAGACCGAAATTAGAGTGTGCCCATTATAAATGTGATGTAGATAGGCTAGAACGGGTGCAAAGATCAGCGGCCACCTTTTGCACATAAGATTATCATTGTACTTCAAGTGTCACATCTATGCTTGATAAGTCAGATCTAGAGGCTCTCGAAAAGAGAAGACAGATATCTCGTCTGATAAGATAATGCTGTTTAAGATTATTCATAACATTATCGATATAGGCAGCAAAGCGTATCTAAAATTCTCCAATGAGTCACGTACAAGAGGCAGCCATAAATTCAAACTCCAAATCCAACAAAGCACAAAGGACATTTTCAAGTACTCTTTTTTCCCTAGGACCGCTAAGGACTGGAATAGCCTTCCAACAAACATATTGCTACAATTTCATCCCTATTCACTAAGGATACTTATTATTGAATTTAAGATTTTATTATTTATTCATTTCTCACTTATTTACTTATTTATTTAGAGATATTTTAACCCATTCTTTACACAATTGTAAATAGCTCGATGACATTTTATATTTAGTAGATTATTTCCTATAAGGATTGTAAATAGCTTATTTTTATTTTTCATTTTTATTTTTATATAATTTTTATGTTAGTATTATTTTATAGTTAGTGTGATGCCTCACGGCTTTATTGACTTAATAAATGATGATGATGATGATTTAATTAATTATTTGGTTTACAGTCAATGTACTACATTTGTATACGACTCCAAAAATGTCTGTCTAATGGGCGTGGTTCAAGCTAATTTTAACCCCTAAACTGGTACCAATGAAAACACACCAAGAGTTTAAACTTTCGATGCCTTTGATTGCTATAAACATGATGTACCATCAAGCACCTTCTCCCTTGCTGGTTTCAATGTGACAATATAAACTACGTAAATTGATAACAGCGGTTCAACTGACACCCGACCCCTAAAAGATACCGCTTTACATAAAAATGTCTGCGTTTGATCGTGGGTACCCTAGCTAAGTGGTACCAAAACCCGTGATTTTGAACCCTATAAAAAGGAACGAGCATCATGCTTTTGATTGACATAAACGTCAATACATGTCTGGATTTTAATTAAAATCAAACAAATTAGACAAAAACGTCAAAATCACATGTCTGGATTTTTTCCTTAAAGAATGCCAATCAGGATTAATGCTTTGCGAGCTCGAACAATAGAAAACCGTTACAATCGCCATTTTCGTACTGTACGAAAATGGCGATTGTAACGGTTTTCTATTGTTCAAATGTAAACACGGGCTCGCAAAGCATTAATCCTGATTGGCATTCTTTAAACTTGATGGCGCGGGAGGCGGAAAGCGGCCATGCAAAGAATTGTGTCAGGCCCTCTTCCCTTCCTTTCTTAGGGGGGAGGGGAAAGGGTGATGAAAAAGAAGGGGGAGAGGGACTGATACTCGGGTTAGTTGTCGCGCGCTCGCGCACTTTGCTTCAGCTGCTTCCGGTTACTAAAAATAGATTTATTAGAACATTATCATCGTACACTGCGCGCCATGTGCGACAAGAAAATATTGGAATGCAAACAATGTGACTTCCAAAACGGACTTAGACCGAGGAGGGGCCGACGAGTTCCCGAATGTATACCAAATATGGCTATTAAATGTCTCGAGGTCTTTCCGATAACCTTCCGATAAGGATGGAATGCGACATACACTTGACGATTCAATGGTGTTACTTGACGATTTTGGATGAAAATCTGTCCAAAAACAAAGATAATCAGCATGGAAGCCATAGCGAAACACAGCTTTAAAGCCACACAAGAAGATGACCTGGGATTTGAGAAAGGAAGCTCGCTGAATGTAAGAATAATATACCAGGGAAAAATTTCTGAGACGACGAGCTCATAAATGTCGAAGAATTCTGGAATTCGTAAATATAGGTCTATTGAATTGTCTCTGTGTCATAGATTCTGGACATGGACCAAGACAAAAACTGGTACAAAGCTGAGCAAAACGGTAGAGACGGTTGGATACCAAACACATACATCGAGATGAAGCCGCACGAGTAAGTATGTATGTTAATATTGGTACTACTATTACTCAGTGACAAATGACGCCGTCCTTGAACTCGTATTAGCTCGTCGTTTAATATACTGAAACCATCTTCACTTGCTTAAATATTGTACAAGTTCCAAAAGGAAGAGTACAGCTACTAAGCCCTATTATTATGGTTAGTGGAAGAATTTTGTTTGGAGATTTATCGATTCGAAAGACAGAAGAAGACTTAGTCAAGTTTATTTACAACATTACACATGGTATTGTTATGTTGAGAGCTAATAATGTTTTTGTAAGTCGTACGTTTGTGGTAAGTTTATTTTCACTTATTAGATTCTAATCTTTAGACATTTTAGGAAAATGATAGATGGTTTGTTGAACTATTAAGCTGATTATTGGATAGAATTGGAAGATAACATGCATGATTTGGCAGCTTTTGCGGAGAGAGTCATTAGTGAAATTTTTATTGATGACTATTAAAATAATGTTAATTCCAAGTGACACAACAAAGGAGGTATATATTTGATGTGATTCTTTCCTCTTTGGTTTATGTACAATTACAAGTAATATAAAAGCCATGTATAAAATTATTGTTTCTACTGCTTTGGAGAAGCTTTAGACCATAAACCAGTTTGCGGTAAATTCCGACATTTTGAAAGGGGTGCAAACATGGTGCAAAATACAGTGTTTGTATCCGGGATCCGATGCCAAATAATTTCCTTAAAATCAAATTCCTGAAATATTCACCGTCTACAAACTTAAGATATCAGGTAAAAGATTAATTGATCGAAATTTGAGGGATGTAGCTGTGCTGGGAAGCTAAGCATGCAATCGTGTTTTTAGTTTTCCATCATGAGAGGACGCAAGTGGGTTTGTACTGTAAGTACACCCGAGGATTAAGTAATTAAGTTGTGGTTCGGTTAGGTGTTATGTTCTGTCAATGAAACTGACTAAAGCTGTCATGATAGTCATTATATTTCAAACTCATTTTAGTGTGATGCATTCAGTATTAAAATTCATAATCCGGTTCTCGCAACCCGAGATCACAGTTCTAGACATGGCGCCAAAGAAGGGCCTTTTGCCCGGCCTTCCGCACTGTTTGTAGTTTACAACTGCTCGATACTAGCGGCAGACGGTCACGGATATATCATCAGCTTCAGAATCTGTGGATTAATCGGTATGTGCAAGCTCACTTTGAGTTTTCCGGTGGACATAATTCCAAAGTGGAAAAGTAATTCCATTCAATTTGGAAAATGGCCGCCCGTATGAAGAACAAGAGTCGTCCTCTGAAGATGAAATTTTAGTCTCATTCTTTGGTCTGATTGGAGTAATTCTACTACAGCATCAAATGTCTCATTCAATTTCGACAAATACTTGTTTCGGATATGTCTATGAAACGGTGTGCTTTCCTTTGACCTCAACAAAGAATTATTCTGGCGGGAAACCAGTGAGATCAGTCGACTCGTCATCGTCACAATCTCTAAATACGAAAGATATTTGCCATAATACAGACAGGATACTCTACTCTCTGAGAAGACATTTCTGGTAAAGATATGTATGAGCGAATCAATGCTATACAGCCATGGTTTAAGAACACTAACTGATCTTTGTAAACGTGAGGTGCGCTATCAGTTACCAAGCTATCTCAAGCCTAGGATGTGAAGAAAAAAACATTTTCATATTGAATTTAATATATTGAAGATCCTTCTCCTACTATGTGGAGATGATGCGGGCCCTGGCTGGGCTGGCCTAAATTTTAAAACTGCGGAAAGGGTATTGTGGAAACACATGACAGGCGGTGAGTAACTCACAGATCACAAAACTTGGAAAGACGGAGGTAAGATTTGTTATTTTGTATTTTATTGAATTCAATACGTAGCATGTGCAAGGGCCCTAGGTCTAGTATCCGTACCTAATTAACCCAGCTTTGTATTGTAATTATGCGGCTATTGATGGTTTGCAATCAATCCCAGGAGAATCAACAGACAAAAACATGCTGGTGGACGAACAAGAGACGCTAATGAAGAATCTTTTGTTTAACGTCCACCAGCATGGCCGTCCTGACGTCACATGCAAACCAAGAATTCGGCGTTTCCGTTTTAAAACAATAATTAATAGTGGTGCTATTATAACTGCGTGCGTAAAAACTCCTGTTAAACAGAATATCTCTCTGTCAGGAACGCCTTGAGGTACCAACTATGCTTGTTATTTTACGCAGGTTTTTTTTTCAATTAACCCAGCTTTGTATTGTAATGCGGCCATTTGGCGTTTCCGTTTTAAAACAATAATTATTATATACTGTACAATTACCATTTTCTAAATTAATAATATTTCCTGAAATTTATCATATATTCTCTTCATCTGTGTATTACCTAAATAAAACCTAAAGTGGGCACAATATTGGTGCTATTGTAACCGTGTAAAAACTCCTGTTAAACAGAATATCTCTCTGTCAGGAACGCCTTGAGGTATCAACTATGCTTGTTATTTTACGAAGTTTTTTTCAAATATTAACCAGTATTTTCGTATGTAAACATTTTAAATGCGTACGGAGTTTAGGTCAGTCCAGTCAGGCACCCAGACATTTCGTCGGAGCGTACTACTGCTAGCGATAAACTGTATTTTTCGTATGTAAACATTTTAAATGCGTACGGAGTAACTTTAGGTCAGACCAGTGGCACCCAGATGTTTAGTCGTCGGAGCGTGCTGCTGCTAGCGATAAACTGTATTTTTTTGTAACTTTAGGTCAGACCAGTGGCACCCAGATGTTTCGTCGGAGCGTGCTGCTGCTAGCGATAAACTATATTTTTTGTAACTTTAGGTCAGACCAGTGGCACCCAGATGTTTCGTCGGAGCGTGCTGCTGCTAGCGATAAACTGTATTTTTTTTGTAACTTTAGGTCAGACCAGTGGCACCCAGATGTTTCGTCGGAGCGTGCTGCTGCTAGCAATAAACTGTATTTTTGGTAACTTTAGGTCAGACCAGTGGCACCCAGATGTTTCGTCGGAGCGTGCTGCTGCTAGCGATAAACTGTATTTTTTGTAACTTTAGGTCAGACCAGTGGCACCCAGATGTTTCGTCGGAGCGTGCTGCTCGGCTAGCGATAAACTGTATTTTTTGTAACTTTAGGTCAGACCAGTGGCACCCAGATGTTTCGTCGGAGCGTGCTGCTGCTAGCGATAAACTGTATTTTTGGTAACTTTAGGTCAGACCAGTGGCACCCAGATGTTTAGTCGTCGGAGCGTGCTGCTGCTAGCGATAAACTGTATTTTTGGTAACTTTAGGTCAGACCAGTGGCACCCAGATGTTTCGTCGAAGCGTGCTGCTGCTAGCGATAAACTGTATTTTTGGTAACTTTAGGTCAGACCAGTGGCACCCAGATGTTTCGTCGGAGCGTGCTGCTGCTAGCGATAAACTGTATTTTTTGTAACTTTAGGTCAGACCAGTGGGACCCAGATGTTTCGTCGGAGCGTGCTGCTGCTAGCGATAAACTGTATTTTTTTGTAACTTTAGGTCAGACCAGTGGCACCCAGATGTTTCGTCGGAGCGTGCTGCTCGGCTAGCGATAAACTGTATTTTTTGTAACTTTAGGTCAGACCAGTGGCACCCAGATGTTTCGTCGGAGCGTGCTGCTGCTAGCGATAAACTGTATTTTTGGTAACTTTAGGTCAGACCAGTGGCACCCAGATGTTTCGTCGGAGCGTGCTGCTGCTAGCGATAAACTGTATTTTTGGTAACTTTAGGTCAGACCAGTGGCACCGACTTAAAAATGAACAGTAAATAATGGAATAAAATAAAATTGTCTCATAAATGTTACAGTAAAAACAATTTTAAAATAATGACTTGATATTGATTTCCTTCCGGCTGAAGTACTCTAATCTAACGAAAACCAAAGTATTTACCCCTTCAACTATTCTATTTATGTCTATAACACACTCAGTGATAGAAAACTAAATGAAAAAATAACAATTTCTTACTCATTGTGTGAGAAATAAAATAAAATTGCAGACTATAGTCGGCCAAGCCAGGTTATCCTGGTGAATATGACTGGATACATGAAGAAAAAATACAGCCCAGTGCCGGTCCAGTATCTTTCAATTCGAAGCCGGCCGCGGATGCCTTGCCGGTTTTCTATCTCAACCGGCTTCCAACTAAATCGATGACAACCTACCGATGTACTCACCATTATTGGTCATTTTGTAGTCAAAATCTAATTCTAAGCATTTGGAAAACCATGAGGAAAAAATGTATTTCGGTTTTGTTTGTCCACTACTGACGGTCATGGCCTGTTTCAGCAATTTGATCTGGTTTATCCTTTGACGTAAAAGTGTATAGAATCGTCTAATAGGATTATTGGGGATTTAGACACCCCGAAACTTGAAACACAGCGTGGGTAATGGGAAGTATGAATGGAATCCAGGATAAGGTACAAAGAAATTAGCCGACGTACTTACAGTACACACCCACTTGCGTCCTCTCATGCATTGTCTGTAAATTTTGACGCGGAATTTGACTCGTTTTTACAGACAATGTAAGGAAAACTGAAAACATGATTGCACGGCGCTTCCCAGCACAGCTACATCCCTCAAATTTCGATCAGTTAATCTTTCACCTGGTATCTTAAGTTTGTATCTGAAGAATACTTCAGAAATTCGTTTTTACAGATTATATTTGGCATTGGATTCCCATACAAACACTGTATTTCGCGCCATGTTTGCAGCCCTTTCAAAATGTCGGAATTTACCATGAACTGGTCAATTGCCATCATGTAGATCAGTATATATGTCATGTATGTAAGGCGCAATGAACCTTCAAGTGAAAGGAACATTTGAAACAATTGAGAAGAGGTTAATGTTTCCCTCTCCAAACAAAAAAAACATTTCTTGATTAAGTGAGGGGAATTATACATATTAACAAATAATCAACATATTTACTGATTCCCAATCGATCAGTATAATATATATTAATTAATTGTAACTCATCTGGGCCGATCCGATCTGGTCCGATCCAGGTTTTGTTGGTGCCGTATAAAACCTGTGGTTAGTTGCAAGTTGCCAGCTGTGTAATAATACTGGCAATTAACCAGACCTACTGTACATGTAGGTCATACAAGTCAAGAGTGCATACAATGTATGTCCAGTGTCAAGAAGATATTTGCAATGAAATGCTTTTGTACAAAAGTCATGTAACTTTTTTGAATATTTATTTTATTACTTTCATCTGGTTTCATACATGTTTTTCCCCCCAAAAATGGGGTATAACAAAATATTTGTGGTTTACCATACATACATGTGCACATAACCTAGGCTTGGATTCAAGAGCTGATATAAAACAAGAACTTATTGAATTCTCCTTAAGTAATGGTCCAGATAAGAACTGTAGTATCTACGGCAAGGAATGTTAAAAGGTGTTAATTTTCTATTATTCTTTCTCGTAATTTCATTGGTTGATACTTATAAATTCAATAGGAACCCATCGAAATAATGCATTTTCATTCGATATTTTTTGTGGTTTTAATTTATTTTTGATCAAACTAACTATGGTTTAATTTCGAAGAATATCGTATGTGGGGAAAGTTCTCAAATTTGCAATTGAAAAATCCTTTGTTTTCTCTATATCCCATTGGTTGGATGGTGGCTTCTCTGCGTTTTCACAGAAAAAAGAGCCAATAGCATAAAAAATACTTTATTTTCGAGATGTAGTTTGGACTGTAGATACCTCCTAAAGCACTTAAGGCATATTCAAGCAAAATCGTATGTGGGGGAGGCTCATTGCCGCAGAACAATGGATTCCACTACAGTTCTTATCTGGACCATTACTTAATTGGTACACTGTACATGTATTTCCAGACCTGCCAACTCTGATGATCCCACAGGCAGTCTCATGATTTTTGTCCTTTTGTCTTGATCTCACAAGTAGACCCATTGTTTTATGATTTTCAAGGAAAAACTCCAGATTTTTGACTCTCAAGGGTTGGTATACATACATTGTAGGTCTGTATTTGAGTTATTTGATGTGAAACCTTTGAATTATATTTTTGCATAGCTGGTTCCATGGAAAGATTACCAGGAAGCAAGCTGAGGATACACTTATGGAGCATAAAAATGATGGTGCTTTTCTTGTCAGGGAAAGTGAAAGTTCTCCAGGTAATTCTTTTGACATTTGAAGCCACTGATCTGGAGCCCTATCCAGCAGTGGTCTTGTGCATCGATTGTCTAGTCATAGTGGTATTATGCTCCCTAAAGATAAATTTCTGAGTTTGTCAGGCTATTTAATTAGAATTATATACTAATTACTAAAGCTAACAATCTATTTTTAAAGAATGAATAGAAAACGATTTTTGTGTTTCCATAGTGTTATAGAAACACAAGTGGAAGTTTTGGAGAATGATAAATGGGTGTGGGAACATAAATATACAGTTCCATAAAAATAAAACCGAAACAAAATGGTAAATAAGTGCATGAACAACGTTAAGTAAGTAAAGTAAATATCCTACGAGCTTGAAGTGAGAGCTGCTCTTGAAAGGCCAGGAAATCAGAGTCATATCCTTTTAGCAATCTGTGGTGAAGAGTGAGTCCATCATCATTCTTCTAGGATGCAGTGCGAGAAACCTTTCACAAATCTTCTCTCTGTCGATGGGAATTAGATGGCCATGCATGGTGGTGATGGCCAAATCTGAGAGTCTCTCAGTCGTCAATGAATTGCGAAGCCAGGTGTGGTTCCTACTAAAGTAGGAGAAGGATCACTCTGCTTCCGTGCTACCAATAGGCAATACAGCAAGGATTGTTGAAAGTTCTCTCACATTGGGGAAAAACTTGCTGTCAGCATGTTTCGCCAGCACAGACATGACAGAGGTATTTCTCGCTGGCACCTCTTGACGCTTCCAATAATTTATCCAATGAATAATTTCACTGTTGAAAGTAGACGCCAATGGCATGATATGATTCCATTACTAAATAGAGAACTTGACCAAGTTTCACGGCATCTTCTGTGCTCTTAGAAGCAATTAACTCGGGGAGAAGAGAACACAGCTCATAATGCACCTTCTTGTCATCACTGAAACAGCATTTCAGTTTGGAGAAAATCACATCAAGAAAAGGTATTGCAACCGTTCGCTTCCATTATTCCTGCACTGACTCTGCTGGGACGTTTTCCTGGTTTCCTTGTCGATTGCAAACTCTTGGGCATTGTTCATTCGATCCAACAAGTTCTGCCAGAGTGAGAATCTTTTCATACATGCAAACACTTAAACCATGCATCGATTTTGCAGCGTATATCCGCATAATAGCTGGTAACCCCTTTAATTTTCTGAAATCCAAAATAGACTTTGACAAGCTGGTCTTGAAGGGCATTTCTTTTGCACACATGAAGCAAAAGCTTGTTCCATAATTTTGCCCCATCATAGCCAAAGCTTTTTTTCATGAATTCTGTATTGGGGCGAGGGGCACATCGTATTTTCAATTGTTGTGAACAGTTCCGTAAGACAGGATGGCGCACAACTATTTTTTATCTTAAACATTATCACTGCTTTGCGCTTAGCTCTCCTTTCATTGAGTCTATCCAGTCAAGCAATTTCAAGACTGAGTTGGAGCTGGCATTATAATCAGCTCAGTTGTTAAGCTCCGGTCTGTTGAGCGGGAGGTCGCGGGTTCGAACCCCGGCCGGACCAACACTCAGGGTCTTAAAATAACTGAGTAGAAGGTGCTGCCTTTGTGAAACAACTGCAAATGGTTAGACCTTCACGTCTTCTCGGATAAGGACGTAAAATCGTAGGACTCCCGTCGGCCTCAAGTTTATCAGTCTCATCAGACTGTCACGAGTTACCGACGTTAAATAAAGTTGCTTTACTTTACTTTACTTTAGTCTAGTGGCCCTATTTTGAAATTTCTGTAATTTATCAGAAAGGAGTTTGCCAAAGTTGTCCCAGACTTCACAATAGTAAATATTATCCATGTGTGATTGAACAAGAGCATTAAATTAGTGACTACTGTAGCTCAAAACACCCCACATTAGTGACCATTAAGCTGTAAATGTAGGGGTAGGGTTTGGATTAGTTCACAGGACCATTGATTTGAAGAAGCATATATATACAGTGCTTGGGTAGGGTATTCTGCATTTGCTCCAATATTTTTGTTCAGACTACTCTTTGACTTTATTGTATTTAATGACAAATAAGAATCTCTATTATTCCAAAAACATGACTGGATCTCCAACACAAGTCTCTGTGGTGCAGTTGGTAAAGCTCTGGTTTTCCGAGGCATTCTTCCAATCAAAAGGGTTGCAGGTTCGAGTCCCACAACCGGTGAATGAAAAACAAAAGTAAAGTAGTAATGATGTCAGTGTCATTAATGAGTGAAGTACACAGTTGGTTGTGGGGGCTATAGGGAAGGGAAAAGGGGTTAGGGAGGGGGAACGGTGAGTACTGTAGAGAGGGAGGGGAGAGTGATAAAATATTTTGCAGGGGAGGGGGTGGGTGGATTTTTCTTTTTAAATCCCCCCTCCCCCCCCCCCCCCAAAAAAAAAAAAACTAATCCCCTTTCTTTAATGAATCCCCCCCCCCCCCAAAAAAAAACTTTTTAGAATCTTGCATTTAAAAAATAAAACCAGTATGAAAATTTGAAACTGGTATGAGAAATCTCATACCAAAAAAAATTGAAACCACAACATATATACATGTAAGCCCTAATTAGCACTTACTGTACGTTACCCTCCCCTTACATGTACATGTAGCTGATTATTTTTATATATATTTCAGTTACATGTACAATGTAGCTAGCACATGTACATAATATATATATTTATTGCATTTATATAGCCTACTGTATTGAATTTTGTATTTGAAGGGCTGTGTGCAACAAGGGCGTAAGTGACTCCTGATCACGTTCTAAATTCTCCCTTTGAAAGCAAAGAATTTGGAGGAGAATTTAGAATGCGATCAGGAGACACTTATGCTCTTGTTGCACATAGCCCTTATTTATACATGTCCTGTTAGTATATGGATCATAATCTTGTGATTTTTTTTTGCAGGAGAGTTTTCTCTCTCTGTAAGGTAAGTACAAATTAGCACAGCTTAATGTTTGCTATCATGCTAGCCTGCGAATACAGCCATCTTACATTGGGATCCACAATCTAAAGGTGTCCCTGGAGAGAGGATCTGGTCGCGTCATTTGATTGGCTAGTATGGCGAATTATCATATACAATAAGCCAATCAAATAATGTGATCAGATCCTGGCCGCATAACGGCATCAGTATGGAAGTTTTGGCCTCAAATCGCAGACGTCTCTCTCGGGGGATGCATTTTGATTGTGGCTCTCGATGTGAAATGGCCACATTTGCAGGCTACTATCATTAGTCGGGGAGCAGAGTCCAAAAAATATTCGATCGAATTAAAGTTGTGATTATTTATTTATGACAATCTGATGAAGTTTTGCTTCAAGTACAAGTGTTTATGAACTCCAACAAAAGATTAGTCTTTTTTTGAAGAAGTTTGGCATCAAGTACAAGCGTTTATGAACTCGGACAAAAGATTTTCTAATTATTTTTCGTATTTTTCAAAAAAAGTTTTTTTCCTAAATTCAAGCTTCAAAACTTGGGGTGCGGCTTATCTACGGGTGCGGCTATTTACCCGTGTATAAGCCGCACCTTTTCACCCAAAATTTTCGTTCAAAATCGGGGGTGTGGCTTATCTACGGGAACACCTAGAAAGGAGACCCAACAGTCATTAACATATATTTAACCCTTTCCCTACTGGACATGTTTGGCTCAGTTGGTGAAATCCTGAGTGCTAACTCAACCCTCCCCCCTCAGTTCAAGTTTGGCTAGCCCGGGTCATTTAAATACTGCTGACTTTTTAAGCCGAGGGCTCAAACATTTCCCACAATGCCATTTGGGAGAATTCTGTTCACTCGTTGACGGTAGGTATGGCTGCTTCGGTAGGGTTTCTAATGAAATGAGCTCTAATTTTGGATAAATATGCCACTGTCAGAGAGCTTGAAGACATCATTAAGTCTGAGAATGGCTGAAAAGTACTTGGTTTGCTTCTAGTAGGCTTTGTGAGGGGATTTCACAGGGTTTTTCCGTTGTGTTTGTGCTTTCAGACACTGGAAAAAATTCTTCAATGAAATCCTTGGAATCCTGCAGTTGGCAGTCTTTTACCCCTGCTCAACCTATTAGGATGTGTTTTTGTCACTTTAAAGCAACGGCTTGAGTCCAAATCACCGCTCCTGGTTGTAGGGGTAAAAGACTTATAAAAAAACCCTACCGGAGTCCCAGAGGGGGGAACCCCTTGTGGAATTTTTGTCCATTACCCAGCATGCAATTGGAGGTGGAAACGGGTAAATGTGGTCGAGTGAAATGCAGTGTAAACATCGGCGTGGTTCACAGTCGTTTGGTGCGTTTGGTGCAAACAAACCTGCTGGTTGGAAAGATTAAACAAGGTACTGTAACGACTGAGTGGTGATTTTGTATTTGCTTTTGATTTCAAGTGCGAATGGGAAGGTTTTTTTGAGCCGATTTTCAGCTACTCAAAATTCGCGAAAATCGAAGAAACGAACAACGATGTCCAAAACAAATGCGTTTTTCTCCAAAGTGGGAGAGTCAAGCGATCCCTGTTATAGCTCTGACTTTGAAGTCATTCATTCCTTGAAATAATATCACAACATCGTATTTCCAGCATGTCTAGGTTTGATGCAATAATTTTCTCCAGGTACATGCTTCATATTGGGCGGTTACGGGCGGCACAGGAGGGAAAGGGTTAAATACATGTATCATGTATTTAATTTCCAAGTTTACCTACCTAGATTTTTTTCAGCTCCTTACACAAAAGTTATTTTGCTTGGCCTAATAATAATAATAATAATAATAATAATAATTTAATACTTATATTGCGCAGTTTACATAAAATGGCCTAAGCTAGAATCGACAGACCCCATATTCACCACACTAGCTACATGGTAAATATTTAACAAACTTATTATTCACCGAAGTGGAGGTGAATAGTGGTGGATATTTACCGAGCTGCTTCAGTGGGGTAAACATCCACCACTATTGACACCGACACCGAGGTGAATAATTGTTTTAGTATATACCACACTACAGGCAAATAGCCAGCACCAAATAGTTATTTTCTGTCAAATGGGCAAAAACTCCTGCAAGGTGATCACTGCTTCGCTCGGAGGTGAATATGAAATCATATTACTGTTTGTGTAGCCAATCAGAGCATGCAAAAAGTAATATTCACTGGTGTGGTATATACTTAAAGCAATATGGTTAGAACCTCTCGACCAACCAAAATGCTGGAATCTCTAATATCAAATTATACTAAAAAATAGTATTATTGTACAATCATGCAGAATTACATGATATAGAGGCTCCTGTGATCATGCAGTTCTCTGAATGAATGTCACATTAAACAAATGTTTATATTTCAGGTTTCGTAATCAAGTTCAGCATTTCAAAGTTTTCCGTGATGCAGACAGAATGTATTTCTTGTGGAATCAGAAGTTTGAATCTCTCAACCAACTTATAGACTATCACAGAAACAACTCAGTGAGCAGAACACAAAGCATTATGCTCAAAGAAATCAATGAAATACTGGTAAGTTTGGGCTGTTAGAATTAATTTCTACGGAGGTTGACTGAAGTGCAAGCCATTTTTTGCGAGCTGGAAGCCTCTTTTGCGAGCCACTTTTTCACATTTTTTTGTTGCAAAAAGTTGTTTTGGAGGAAGGAAATGTGGTTAAAAGTTACGCCTTCTTCATTCACCCGTCTTCGGATTTAGTAAATGCTAAATTTCAAATGAAATGTTAAAAAATCAATCTACCGGGACACACTTGAAATTGTCGATTTCATTTTTGAATACAAGATGCGGCCTAAAATTATTTTTTTAATTCCATATTAAAAGGCCCCAAGCTCTTCCAAAGAGAAAAACAAATGATAGAAAAACACTTGTTTACTCTTTTACGAGGCAGGGTTATACTAAAGTAGCAAAAATTCAATTTGATCAAAATTAATGTCAGTCTGTGTCATGTTTTTGCTGTCTCGACCAGTTGCTTTATCAGCAGTCCTGGAAGTCTGCTCCCCTTTGATGATGAAAAAAAAAAAATTGAAGAAAGCTTACCGGTAGTATATACATGTACATTGTAGCTCTTGAAAATTGTCAAATTAACAAATCGCACACATTTTTCCATTGTCTGTACTCGTATTGATCATAGAAATGACGCCATAAAATCTTCAAAACTCAAGTGGAACAACGAGCGTAGCGAGTTGTTTCACTGCAAAGTTTTGGACATTTTATGGCGTCATTTCTATGATCAATACGAGTACAGACAATGGCAAAATGTGTGCGATTTGTTTTTTACAACGACGAAGCACTTATAGCTTCAAATGAATGCGTAATAAACTGCTTTCGAGTCAAAAAAGGCAATTGAAAGTCAAAACGTAAACACTTCTAATTACCGTTGCCGAGAGAAAGCTTTCTTAGACAAATGGCAATTTAGTTCACTGATTAACTTCAATCTGTATTTGATGGAATGCATGTGAAATCCTTTCTTGTTTTTTTTCTGGATCAGAAAAGTTATTGTTATATAATTCAAAACTTCTGAGCTCTGAGAGAACTAGTCTAGTCACAAAGTCTGATTACAAATTCAACGAAACTTTCTCCACTCAAGAGAAAACTCTCATTTTGCCAAATGGCACAATACAAAGAAGTTTGACTCACCGATTAACTTCTCCTAGTAATAAAATGCTTGTGAAATCCTCACTTTCTTGTTTTTGGAAGCGAAGTTAACACCATTTGAATTCACAAACCTCGCCGTGAAAGCACTTTGCAAAGCTACCACGGCTTGCTAGTGACATCATTTCATTGTATGTACTTATTTTGCATATAGCGGAGAGCCAATCAGAACGCGAGAAAATTGGATGTTGTTGTAAAATTGAATTTGGCCTATTTTCATTTGATACGATTTTGTATTCTACAGAGTCTTTACAGACTTAATAATATGATGAGAACAACTATACACGTGTGTACAACTTAACATCTCCTTTATTCTGCCCTTTCAACCTATGACGTCACTGTTCTCTGACGTCATACAGATACAACATTCCTCCTTCCAATTATAATAATCAAAACTTTCTTACAGGATGTGGACACCACTAGAAACTAATTATAAGTCCAACCTCTTAGGTGCTTTACTCAAACGTCCAGAACGAGTAAATGTTACAGGAGTGCTCGCATGCTGAGGGCTGGTATGCTGAGGGCTGATTACAGGAACTTGACTAAACTCTAAAACAGGAATATCCTTGACTACAGAAGTAGGGGTCTGATCAGACTTAGGAACTAATTGTTCAACTGGGGTAGGTGTGCCCACTGGTACTGGTCTAGATGTCTCTTGTACAACAGGAATGTGATTATATTCCACAATTTCATTACCCTCCCGTTCAGTAATTAAACCCCTGGCATCATCAGGTATTAGATGATTGGCGTGAACATATCTGCGAGCATTTCCCGGTACTCTCACAAGATACGTTTCGGGTCCTTGTACAGCCACAATTGTACCCGGTATACATTTTTCCTTCCCCCCTCTCACATTCTTAACCCTGACTTGTTGATGTAAATCAAAGGATCTCATTTTAGGGTGGACACCTCTGTACAGTTTAGATGCAACTTGCTTGTTTTCTACACTGCTTTGCAAACTAGGTTTGACTAAAGAGAGGTGTGTTCTAGGTTCTCTTTTTAGAAAAAGTTCTGCTGGAGTCTTACCTGTGGTTGAATGTGGAATATTTCTGTATCGAAACAGAATATCAGCCACTGTGTGTTGTATTGACTTCTTGTTGTCATATGTCTTATACATACCTTTGAATGTCTGTATATGTCTCTCTGCTAATCCATTACTTGCTGGATGGTATGGAGGGCACAGTGTATGCTTAACCCGATTCATTCTCAAAAATGTTTTGAATTCTTCAGATATGAATTGTGGTCCATTATCACTTACCACTTCTCGTGGCAATCCATACCTGGCAAATACAGTCCTGAGAATATCAATGGTAACAGTGGCAGTGGTGCTGCTCATGGGAAACACCTCCATCCATTTGGAATGGCTATCCACTATAACAAAGAATTGTTGGCCCTTTACTTCAGCAAAATCAATATGTATTCTTTGCCAAGGTTCAGTACACCAGGGCCATAAGAGCAAAGGAACAGCTTTAGGAGAAGTTTGTGTATTAACACAGTTCTCACAAAATCTGACTTTATCTTCTATGTCCTGGTCAATACCTGGCCACCACACAAATGATCTTGAAAGGGCTTTCATACGACACATTCCAGGATGACACTCATGCAGTTCTTCCAACAAACGTTCTTGTAGTGTGATAGGAATAATCACACGCCTGCCCCAAAGAAGGCACCCATTTTCTAGGGAAAGTTCTTCCCTACGAGTCCAGTATGGTCTAAGTTCTGAATCTAAACAGTGATCTGGCCATCCTGAGGATGTATATTCATAGACCTTGACAAGTATTCTGTCTTTCTTAGTACTCTCAGCAATCTCCAATGCAGTTATAGGTAGACTACTCACCACTGTATTATATACAAATTGTTCATCTGGGTCAAGATCTTCATCTTTAGTATGCAAGGGAAGTCTACTGAAGAAATGTGCATTAGCATTGTCTGATGACTTCCTATAGACTATTTCGTACTGATACCCTGACAAAATTATGGCCCACCGTTGCAGTCTAGCAGCTGCCAATGAGGGAATACCAGATTTAGGACCAAATATGCGTGTTAAAGGTTGATGGTCAGTCACTAAGGTGAACTTCCTACCATAGAGATAAAGATGGAATTGTTTTATGCCAAATATAATGGCTATAAACCCCTCTTTTTCTATTTGGGCATAGTTTTTCTCAGCATTATTTAGTGTGCAAGATGCATATTCAATAGGTCTTTCTGTACCATCCTCCATTTGGTGGCTTAAAACTGCCCCAACACCATATGAGCTTGCATCAACACTCAATATGAGGGGTTTGTTTGGGTCATAATGAACCAATATCTGTTCACTGGAGAGAACCTCTTTGGCCCACAAAAAAGCTACTTCACAGCCTTCATTCCATAACCATTCAGTCTTGCTACTGAGAAGTTCATACAGAGGATGCAACTTGGAAGAAAAATCCTCTATGAACTTGGAGTAATAATTGATTATGCCTAAAAATGACCTCAATTCTGAGATGTCTGCAGGTCTAGGGGCCAATTTCAAGGCATCAAGTTTACTCTTCACAGGACTAATCCCTTGCTTGCTTAACATGTGTCCCATATACTTCACCTGGGCTTTGAAAAATTCACACTTTGTCCCATTTAACCTTACATTATGTTTAGCTAATCTGCTGAACAACTGCTCGATAATCTTCATGTGAGCAGATGCACCACCAGATGTTGCTACTAATATATCATCTACATGTACTCTTACCATCACTCCTGGGATCCCTGATAGCATGGTATCCATCACCCTCTGGAATTGAGCAGTTGCAGTTTTTACTCCAAAACATAACCACTTGGACTTAAACAAACCTTTACGCGTGTTGATTGTGAGTAATTCAGAGGATTCTTCATCCAGAAATAACTGGTTAAAAGCACTGGATAAATCAATAACAGAGAATGTATCTGGGGTACAACCCTCCCTAGATAGCATGGCAAACATGTCTTGTACATTAGGTAATTTGTACACATCATCATCAATGCGTTCATTGACTGCTTTGTAGTCCCCACACACTCTAATTGACCCATTAGATTTTGGAACATGTACCACAGGACTAGCCCAATTACTGTGAGATACTGGATACAATATATCAGCCTGAACAAGCCTCTCATACTCTTTTTCTACTTGCGATACAAGCGAGTAAGGCACAGGTCTATCTTTCATGAATACTGGCCTGACTCATTCTTTGAGTTTCAAATTACCAGTAAAACCTTTGATGCCAGAGCCTTGGTTACTGAATAACACTTGGTATTTATCTAACAAATTATTGAACTCAGCTGGGAACACCTGGGATTTAGGAGTAGAATACTCATTATGTACCTCCTCTTCTGATACTTTGAATATGTTTGCCCAGTCCAACTTGATCTTACTTAACCAATCCCTCCCCAATAAAGCTGGGCGTTTTCCTTGGACTATACAATAAGATCAAGGATCATTTTACTATCAGAACTGGATATTTTCACAGGCACCGAAACCTTTCCTACTAAGGGAACTTTCTCCCCTGAATAACTACGCAAAGTAACACCTGCCCCCTTCAAGGGATACTTAGACAAAACGGTATTATATACATACTCTGACACAGTTGAACGAGAAGCCCCTGTATCTATCTCCATAGCCACATTAGTATCACCTACTTGGATATTAACTACGTAAGGTTTACTAGTGGCAGTTCCAGCGTTATGTTCAGTTTCAGTTCGGTACAAACCAAAGGCAACATCACTCTCTACATCTACTTCATCATCAGAGCCAGACTCACAACTGTTCATGTTCACATTCTGGGGTTTTCTTTGACGAAAAGTTCCTGACAATCTGTCTTTACACACAGGACGAATGTGTCCTTTTCGCAGACAGTGATGACATGTGGCATCTCTATACTTGCAACAACTTGAATCATGTGCAGTACTGCCACACGACGGATTTACACTTATCAAGACTCCCATCATTCCTTGGATTGTTACGGTTTCCACTAGCTTTCTTCTTTATTCCTTTATAAAGTTGAAAAGCTTGAACTGCGCTAGCTTCTTCCCGTACCGACTCTCCCATGTGCTCTTTGTTTGCTTTTCCCGCCATTTCGTCTGCAACGCATCGATCATGTGCTATGGCGTAAGTCAAATCTCTTATTGACAAAAGATGGTGCTGCGTTATTGACATTTTAGGATGCAATTCGGACACCAATCTGTCACGGAGGGCTTGAGTCAAAAATGCACCGCAGTTACACGTAGAAGCCAATTTCTTCAACCTCGCCACGAAAACTGAGACACTCTCTCCTTCTTCTTGTGAAGCAGTCCAAAATTTATGTCTTTCAGCGATCACAATCGGAGCCGGTTCGTAATGTTCTTGTAAGCTCCGTTTAAGCTCTTCATACGTCTTCTCATTAGGATTTTGAGGATCACAGAGATTCTTCAACAGCTTGTAAGCATCTGGACCAATTACTGCCAGGAATACATTCACCTTCCTGTCTGGATCAACTTCATTCGCCGCCATGAAGGCTTCGCAACGACCAGCATAATCACTGAAATTCTCGATCTTTTCGTCAAAACTACCCACATTTCCAAAGATTGTAGCCATGTCTATGCATTCATGGGCACGGATCCCATCCTCGTCGCCAATTTTGTATTCTACAGAGTCTTTACAGACCTAATATGATGAGAACAACTATAGTCTATACACGTGTGTACAACTTAACGTCTCCTTTATTCTGCCCTTTCAACCAGATACAACAATACGAAAGTCTGCAATAAATCAATATACTTTTTGCAATGTTTGTTTCGCTTTCATTTGTGGTTTCATTAATTTTGTCCATAACCATTCACTGCGAAAATTAGCCATGTGAAGACAATTATTTTACTTTTGATAATATCAATAGTGAATTTATTCTTCATCACGTGAGAAAGGACTTATTTAGTATTAATGCCTAGAAGTAGAATTTTGGCAGCATAAACATTCATGTTTATAGTGTTAGAGTAGTGCGATAAAGATTGTATCATAGTAGGTTGAAATGAATTTGAAACACAACATTGTTTACAAACCTCTGCCAGTCTTCTACAAGCACAGCTTGCTCAAGCAGTGCAATGCAATCAAGATGAAGACCATAAAAGGACAATCATGTAAATGTCTATATTTGGAATTTCTGGTGGGAAATTGGAGGCTCACAGAAAAAGGCTCGCGGCTCGCAAAAAGAGGCTTGCAGGCGCGTAATTTAGCCACGTCATTCCCTTATTTACATGTACCGGTAAGTCTTGCCAAAAGGGAAATGGAGCAATAAATTGCATTCATTTTCTTCGAGTCAACACACTGTGACCTGGTATAGAGTGACGTATAATGTACGTGACTTGTAAACTGTAGACAAAATCCATTTATAAGTATTTATCTCTGTCAGCTCCCCCCTCCCCCCCCCCCCCCCCCTCCCTCCAAGAGAAAGGTTTGTTCCTAATGGTGGTTTTCTCTAGCAATTACATGTTACTGTATAATTGATAAAGTCCTATCTCTTCAATGTGTGAACCACGAAAAGCAACAGCGCCTCGGGAGCATGAAGGGGTCTTTGGTGGCTGATACATGACCGTGTAGGAAAAAACACATACAGAGTACATCTACATGTACATTATACATACAGCTATTTAAAATAACATTGGTCAATTTATCTCACAGTATGTTAGCTTAGTGGTTAAGCGCCGGTCTGTTGTGCAGGACGTTGAGGGTTCAAAACCCTGGCTGAACTAACAATCAGGGTCTTAAGCAACTGAGTAGAAGGTGCTATAACCAAAATCCTGATGGTTCCTGAGTTAAATTACTATAAATTAAACCACCTCATAAGCAACCGCAATCACTTTTGAGGCATTATTTTGAATTTGTTTTCTACCTCTGGTAATTAACTGCACACATAGAATTCATGCATAAGTATGAATAGTAAATATTATATTTCAGTACACTTGATTGTCACCATTTTTTTACCATTATAAGTTTAAATTCCATTTGATTACAAATTGGGCCCCATGTGGTGGCTAATTTCATAGGCAACCATCTCCATTGGACAACCACCTCCCACGAGCAACCACTTTCGTGTGACATTATGGTTCGTCATGTTTGTTCCACTGTATGGATAAATCCATCTCTGATTAAGATTATTATGATTATAATTTATTGTTGTGCCAATTAGCAAGCAGTAGACCTTACCTAATCTCATTCTCACATTACGGCATAGAAACAAGGCAATTGGATAAAGTGAGCTATAGATACAATGTATGGTGCTATTTTGATGCAAGTGGAATCAGAGTCAGATAAACACTCTGAAATAGCAGATTAGCATTTTACTTGGATCAACTACTAAAGTACCACAATTTTTATAGCTCACTGTACCCAATCACCTTATTTCTGTGCCATAATGTGAGAACAATACAGTCCACTCTCGTTATAGCGGACACGCTATAGCGGGGTGCGAGAAAAAAAACGTGATACAGCGTGAAAATGTTTATTTACGCACATGCAGTGGATAACACTATTAACTGACCAATTTTTCACAATCTTACGAGTCTTGAGAGGTATTTATAACGAAGTAATGATCACATGCATGTTCTTGAACTAACTTTCTGTACTGTACTGAGATTGATTTAATTTAAACGCTTATCGTTTCGCACAAGCATGCTCTAAGGATCTATGAAAGAGCTGACAAGGCATACGTTCCGTGTAACCTGCGTTCAGTCAGTCAGACCGAGATATCCAAGTCATTCTTTCACGAAGAAGCGTCCGATTCTGCTCTGTGACATTCTGCTTTTGGCAGCAGTTTCACTAAATTTCTCTCCAAGGCTGTTAAACTCGCTTGCGAGTGCAAATTGACCGTGCTCTAGAAGAAACAACTCCACGTTATTGACATTTAGTCCCCAAATGTCCACTAAGGTGGAGCGTTTATAGAGGGACATGTTTATGAAGCTAGACATTACGGCATCAACTAATTGTAGCTGAGATTGTTCATTTCACTTACAGAGACTGTGGGAAGGTTTGGAAGGACACTTGTCCGGCCAAGTAAGGAAAAATATTTGAAGGCCTGGGTGTCCGCTATAACGAGAGCCGAAACAATAAAACTGTTACGTTGGGACCGCGTGAAGTGTCCGCATTTCTGTAATAGCGAGAGTTATTCTCAGTCAAACCTCTGTAGCTTTCGCCGGGGATCTATCTGCTGTCCGTAATAACTGGGTGTCCGTAATAGCGGGGTGTCCGCAAGGCGAGAGTCTGACTGCTATCTTAAAAGTCTGTTATGGACAGCATATTAAAAACACCTGTACATTGTACAGAATTTTATCCATTTACAGTGCAACTCGTGCAATGCTGTAACTAGGCCACTTATTGGACAACGAGAGTCAAGTACATTGTAAAACGAAAATAAAGCATTCCAAGTTACAAATCCTAGCATATCCATAAGATATTCTTCGACTTCGACTTCAGAACTACTCAGGTACATGTAGCTACAGTTATACCAAATGTGCCGGCTTACTAGAAATAGAAGCGTGAGCAAGTTGAAATGCTTAAATTGTCAAATAACCATATTGGTCAGTTGAGATGCTTTATTTTCGTTCTGCAATGTGACTGGCTCTCACTGTCTAAAGTTATAGTTGCACAGTTGAAAAGCAATCATGCTTTTTCACTTAGTTTATGTAATTATTACTTGCGATGTTTCATGCATATATATCAGATAGTCATTGGTTCCTGACACAAATTGACTGTTTGAAATCATGGTTGGCACAGCATTACAATTATTGTAATGTTTATGAGCATGAAATACTGCAGATTCTTGTTGAGCATGACATTTTAACAGTGTCTGATTTTGTGTTCGTTGGAATGGCTGAATTTGGTTACATTGCTAAGTAGAAATTGCCATGTTGCTAACCAATTTGTCATCTGTTGGTGGCTTGGATTTGTATGTTGAGACAGTTGCACATGTAAGCAAAACATGATTTGAAGTCTCGATATTTTACTACCTAAAATAAATATCCCCATTAAAAACGATAACATTATTTGGTAACAATAGTACAAGTATTCTACCTTTACGTACTTGAAAATTGATTAAAGACAGATTGAACGGAAGAAACACAAAGCAAGGTCAACTGAGAACGTCTACATTTTTCATAAGCAACATGTCAAATCGTGTCTAGGAATGTGACTGTTCAACCGTTGCAACGAACACAAAATCTGATACCATTAAACACTCAACCTGAATCCGCAGTATCACTATAACATATTATCTTCATTCTTTCTGCAGGATACTGTGAAGGCACTGTTCGACTTTACAGCCCAAGAAGATGGTGAGATCAGTTTTCAAAGGGATGATTGGATCACAGTGATTGATAGCAGTGACGAAAACTGGTGGAAAGGATCAGTGAAGGGGGTGACAGGGTTGTTCCCTTCTAACTATGTGTCCAAACCAACAACATAATGAACCCATTCCTTTCAAAGCAGAATGGAATTTTAGTATTTATGACTCGAAGCAAATGAATTGTATAGGTATAGCTAGGTTGCTTTTAAATGTTTATACAGTCATAACTCTTTGTAGTGTAGTTGCCCTCCTTAATATGCTGGTGCATTACATAACTTTTATGCGATGTAGTTCAGGCTTGAGATTTTAATGAACAGTTACTTAGTGCTGTCAACATGCATCAGATAATTTACTAGTTACAGTGTGATGTATGTTGCAGGTAATTTTATTTCAGTTAATTTTTGTAACTCTGGGGTAATTTTGTTTTTAACTAGGTATAAATTGTTTTGGATTGACTCAGTATTTTTAGCTTAATCATAGGCAAACCACAGTAATGAAGTGAAAACTATAATAAAACGTGTTTACATATTGTTTGTGAAGTGAAAACGAGAATAAAACGTGTTTTACGTACTTTTTGTGAATTTGTCATTTTTTACCCTCCCTCCCCTCCCCCCTACTTTTAAGACTGCTCAATTCAAATTCAAACTATAACGGATAATTATTATAGTTTGAATTTGAATTGAGCAGTCTCAAAAGTTGGGGGGAAGGGAGGGAGGGTAAAAAATGACAAATTCACAAAAAGTACGTAAAACACGTTTTATTCTCGTTTTCACTTCACTAACAATATGTAAACACGTTTTATTATAGTTTTCACTTCATTATTGTGGTTTGCCTATGGCTTAATTGTAGTCACAGTGAGTGTGCCCAACGAGGGGGCAGGAGGCCTCTAAGTCAGAACCGACCATCTGCCAGTGCTTTCCATAACATTTTTTTTTTCCATATTTTATGTTAAATGGAGTACTGGGCAAGTTATTATTAGGTTTTACTGCACATATGGAAGTTTGGAGTCGATTGTGGGGGACTGGGTAGTAGTAGCACCGTCACATATCAGTAAACGAGTATGGTGCTTCATATTGATCACCTCTGTGGCGTAGTGGTTAAGGCTGACCAACAGATCCGATGGTTGCCGTTTCAAGTACCAGCAAGGACAGTGAAGGTAAACAAATTGTGGTAATACTGTTAGGATTCCGGGAGAGGGGAAGGAAGTGATAGCTAGGAAAACAGAGGGGGGGGGGGGGGGGGGGGTGTTTAGTTACACACAAATTACCTAGGTGAAAAATACCAATGTAGGTAAAAATAATTACCTAGTTAAAAAGGTACATTTCATGTAATTATAACAATAGACCCTATTCCAAACTGGTGAATCTTGTAACTTGAATAGTATACATGTAGAGAGCAGTCAAATAACAGCTGAATGTTACCATCTTAGAGAGTATGCCAAGGTTAGCAATACTCTGCATTTTAGAGGTGATAGCAGAAAATGGTACTAAGTTATTGAGATTTTAATATATAGAGTTTCGTATGGGTTTGAGTCAGGTATACCTACTAGCCTCGTTTTCGTGATTTTTCCTGTATTTAAATGTCAATAACATTGCAGCAATGAAGGCTCAAACTGCTCAGTATTACGTACTATGATATGCTTTAATACAGGCAGCATTCACTTCACCTAATATCCTACGTTTTTTGGCATTATGCAAATTAGGGCAGCCATATTGGAATAGGATCTATATCACATGAAATAATACGTGTTGAGAACGTTTGTAAAGAAAAGAAAAAAACGAATCAGGTTCAACTTTTCTCACAAACAGAAGAAACAGAGGAACGTCCCCTATAATATTCAGCATGTCATGCATGGGAAAGTTTTATAAAAAATATATAGAGTGGATTTTGTATGCGTGGGACAAAAATATGGCATGTCCGTAGCGTTACCGTACTGTAGCTTACTGTAATGAAGAAAGACAAAAGAAAGGAAGCCATTTCAATGTCATGGCATGCCGTACAGTATTACCGAGCTGTAAGTCTTGCCATAACTTATTGACCTGCATATATATAGGTATAGAATGGGTTTCTTTTGAGTGGGCCAATTTACACATAGTTTTCATTCAGGCTCAATATAATCAGTGTTTATTTTATTTCCTGATCAGGCACATTGAGAGATGTTTTCCTGGAGAAGATTGCACTAAATGTGGTCTGTGTATGATGTGGTTTAAATTATGCAACATATATCTATTTCAATAAGTCAGATCACAAAAAGAGGATCTTATTTAGGCTCGATTAGAGCAACATGAAGATTTCACAGGATTTCGTTTTGTTCTGACTAGCTACACGTAATAGAGGTAATCGGCTAACGCTGTTACCACCCAATTCAGATCATGTGATGTAAACACATTACTCTGGAGAAAATTAATTTTATTGAGATAGGCATGACTGCATTATGATTAGAATGAAAAAGGAATAATTCTCCAGAGTATAGTCTGTTTACATCACATGATCTGAATTGAGCGGCAACAGCGTTAGCCGATTACGTCGCCTGCGTCGCCGGTTATTTTCTCTTAATCAACAGACATTGAAACTCTTGCTTGACTTTTAGCCTTTTCTACAGACGCCTACTTTCCTGTGTTGACCTCATACTCAAAAACATTTTGAAAGCCCTGCTCTGAGGACAGGGAAGTTTTGTTTTAGCCTGTCATATTTATTAATTAGTCTAAGCTTTTCTCCTTTTTGCTGATAACATTTATTGGAATGGGTGTATACTAGGTATCTATAATTATTTACTACCCATTTATGTGAATGTGCTATTTTGTTTGGGTCCACTGAGGAAGAAATGTGTCTTTGAACGAAAAATTAATAGGCATTTTACGTGATGTCATGCTTTTGTCATCACCACCAAGCCTCGCTTTTGTGTTGAGAGGAAGTTGGTGGTGATCACGTGGTTTTTGGCTTTATCAATTTTCAAATGTTTAATTCCATTGGAAGCCCTGACAGGTACGGGACACACCCATAGGTTAACAATAACCTATTTGTGGCGTTGAAATATGCCCTGATATTTCGTCCGCGGACATTATCTGATCCGAGAAGAGAACTGTCAGCTGAGATTCGAGGTGCAGATAATGTCCAAGGACATATTTCGATGCCATAAATCCCTTGCCAGCCCCCTGCCCCCCTGCCCCCCTCGGGCTTAACGTTGATAGGTGCATAATCTTTGGCAAGCAGGCTACCGTTAGTGTCGATCCCTGGATTATAAATAATAATTTGTTGTTGTTGTATGTGATGTGTTTACGAAGTATGGTTCATGTGGTGAACTTTAATGTAGGTCTTTATAATAGCCAATTCTACTTTTAGAATACATGTATATAGGAAAGCAAATGGAATGGTTTTGAAAGAATGCAGAGTTCTTAAATATCTCATTTTTAAAAAGGGATTATTAATGCTTATAGAATAGGCAATACATTTCTTACAGTACTTTATATGGTATTGCAACATTAGTTTAATGCACCCATTAAATGGGTTATGTGTGTGCAAATTACACGGCCGCGTTGGAGCGGCTTTCGATTGAGTGTCGAAAGTAAGTGATTCGTTTGGTTTTGCTTTATAGCTTTTCTATTGGTTGTGAATTTTTTTTGGCGTGAATTATCAGCCAATCAAGTTCTAAACTAAAGCTAACATTGTTTTGGTTCGTCACTCAATCAATTTTCGAGTGTTACCACGATTTCATTCAATCTTCCTCGTGATTGGTCCAAGTAAAACCACTCACGAATTACTCCAGCTCGTGATTGGCTCATTGTAGTTTTACTTGCTCCTGATTGGCTCTGTGATTACTTTGGTTTTGGTTTTACGACACTCAATCGAAAACCACTCCATTGTATTGTGTCTTGCAAGAATGAAATGCAGTTTGTTATAAGTATGCAGTTGAATGACAAGATGACCGGTTCATCTTTTCTAAAGTCGTGTTTGGAATGCACTATATGGCATATGCTTTATATCTGTCACAAATTGTTGTCAGAAAATGTGGAAAGCCGAAGCCAAGGTGTTCAATCACCAAAGTTAATTTTCTTTTTTTCTGGCTTCTGATTGTACCAAGGCCCTGTTTATGAAACGGGGCACCCTCCCGAAACCACTTTACGGAGCGTTTATATGCGTAGGAAAAGTGGTCCCGGGTGGCCCGTGGGGGTGGGAGAGGGTAGCCCGTGTCCCCGAGCCAACATAAACGGAGCCTGAATCAGGCTAAACATGAAGTAATTAAAATGATATCTGAGAAACTGCGTTTTGTAATCATTTAAATCAGTCAAAGCTTTTCTCCTTTTGTTTTTTCCTGGCAACATTTAATGAAGAGGTATGGGTTTCAATCTAAGAATTGCTGGTTTTCACTCAATCCCCAGAGATTCAAATGACAAAGGAATGGCGGCCACGTTGGTGCCCCAACAAAAGAAGCTAACGAGGATTCTATTGTTTAAGGGCACCAACATGGCGGCTATGACGTCAAGTGAAAGCCAGCAATATACTGTTTAAAGTGCCCCTAAACCCTTTTGCAATTTTTATATATATGAAACTTTGAAAGGTTTAGAGTACTTCTGCGAAGAAATGTTTTACTCGATGTTCTAGGCTTGTTTGAAATGGACCCATTACCGTGTAAGAAAGCCTGGGTAGAGTCCTCATTAATGCATTATTGTCCATGACGTCTTTCCATCACAACAGCATCGATATATAGAGAATATACACAGTCTGAGATTTTAGTAACAGCTATTTTAGACAAAATGCTAAATATTTATTCAAGTTATCGCAAAGTCGAATGAATTGGATGACGTCAGATAGGGAATCGACCCAGTCTTTTTCTTACAAGGTCATGGGTCAGGAAAGGTCAAATTTTCACCATTTCAAACAAGCATAGAACAGTGTATTCTCTGTAAGCCACAAATTTCTTCGCAGAAGTATTCAAAGCCTTTCAAAGTTTCATATATATAAACATTTTGTATCAAATTAGACCTTGTATTTAAGAAATTGTTGGAGAAGAAGAAGAAATCCCAGACCCGATGTTATTGTAGGATGTGTGGGCCTTATTCGCAGCTAAGGCATCAAAACGAGGCCAGTTTGCCCGGCTTGTCACGGAAAGAGAAATCTACAAGTCGATGGCGGAAAATAATGATAATTTCCTTATGACAAAAGACCACAACAGTTCGGTACGACCTAGTTAATAGAGTGGAATGGTTAAGAAACCCGGCAAACTTCAAAAGGGCTAACGAAGGCGCTGCGATTTAGGTTGGAAGGGGTAAGACAAAAGATTGTGCACGATCATAGTTCATTAGCGTTCCCTGAACGACTGAACTCGCACGTTTCTATTGGCTGATTGATTAACATGTTGGAATTTCTATTGTGTTTTGTGCACGGTAGTGGTTGAAAAAAGCTAACAAGGACATATAACAAAGAAGGTCCCTGAGTTTCCTAACCATTCCACTCTATTAACTATGGTACGACAGAAACTAAGACATTTCCGACCTACTCCAATAGTCCAGTTTTGCATTCACGAAATACCGCTGGATGCGATGACTACAGACGCATTTACTCAACGTTAGTCTGATTCTGATGTTGAATATTCATAAATCAGATAAATACCAACGCCCGCAATATTTCAAAGCCGAGAATGGGACTGGATGGGATTCACGTCCTCGTAATTAGTTCCAGTCCTCGGCTCCGGCTCGGACTGGAACCAATTGCGCGGACTTGAAATCCCGTCCATTCATCATTGTCGGCTTTTAAATCCTAAGATCAGAAATTGAAATACATGTTTGTATACTTGCCAACATTGCAGAATTGAAATGCGGGACATAACATAGAAGTCAAAGAAATGTTCGTTCACTTATTTGCCAATGAACATGCGGGACAAATGACAAAAATGCGGGGCAGGTGGGAAGTATGATGTTGCGTGAAATGTTTCTTCAGAGAGTAATGTCTTCTAAAGAGAACTTCCTTTACTGAAAGTTGATTTTCATCCGATTGTTTATCCTGAATCTTTTAATGGCCGACTATATCACCAGCCTGTTGATTTTATTTGAAATCTATGGAAATGTAATACAAAGCCTTAATCAGGAAAACATGCAATACCAATATCTGTTTTGGGCGAACACTGACTTAATAGACCCTTCCACGGTTTTTTTGAACTTTCGATATATACGTATAACAGTAAAACCGTCGATACTGCTGAAAAGAGCACCTCGAAGTTAGTTAAAATCCCAAATTTGAGAGAGAGATATTGAATAGGAGCAAAGTTATAGGCCCGCAAACTCGGAAAAGTTCAGACGTTTGTATGGAAATTTTGACTGGGGGCAAGTTTGTGTCCCCCAGTCTAAATTTCCATACAAACGCCTGTAAAATTGTCCGAGTTTGCGGGCCTGTATCTTTGCTCCTATTCAAGATATATCTCTCAAATTTGGGATTTTGACTAACTTCGAGGTGCTCTTTTCAGCAGTATCGACAGTTTTGCTGTTATACGTATATATCAAAAGTTCAAAAAAACCGTGGAAGGGCCTTTACCGGGGTCTTTGCATCTAAAACGGCGCGGGGTGGAATGGTCATGAAACCCAGCGACCTTTGTTAGCTTTTTCAGCCATTACCGTGCACAAAACACCAGTTAGACTTCACTGTTCTGTAGGTCGTATCCTATTGGACTTCACTGATAAAGAATCCCATTGTTTTAGGGTTTGTATTGTTTTAGGGGTAGGCTATTGTTTGGGTAACCAATAACATTTCAGGTTGCAAACGGCGAAGTCAATCAGCCAATAGAAACATGGGTTCAGTCGTTTAGGGGACGCTAATGAACTATGACCGTACACAATCTTTTGTCTTTCCTCCTTCCAACATAAATCGCAGGGCCTTTGTTAGCCCCTTTGAAGTTTGCCGGGTGTCCTAACCATATTCCACTCTATTAACTTTGATCCAACAAAACGTTTGAAAGACTGTTCGGTACGAAACAATTGGCAAGTGCTTACCTGATCATAAAATTAGCACTGTGGAAAGAGCATGAACGTCATATAGTCAAACCTGTATTAAGCGGACACACCTGAGTTGACCGAGAACACGTTTGCTTTGAATAGATACAAGGAACGTCTTATTCTGTCTGCAGAATTGTCACTACTTTCTCAGCAAAATTTATGAATATGCTGTACAGGATTGTAGCTTGCTTGCCACTTTTCTGTAATTTTTTTCATTCAAGGTTTTTTCGGTTGGATCTACCTGTATTTTGACGAAGTCATAGTGCCACAGGTAGCCCAATCCGAGGAAACGTCTCAAACAAGAGCCGACAAGCAGGCTAACAGAACTCAACAGTAGTAGCAGCGTAGTAGTACGAGGGATGGAATAGACTTCTTCAGCTTGGCTAAATGTTGTCCTATTTCAAATCTTTGGGGAATAAGTCTTTGACCGAAGTATTTCCATAATCAATGTATCTGCTCATGCGTTAACCAGAAATAAAAGAACAATACACAAGGGGATGCTCACGTGATCTGAAATGGACAACATTGAGCCAAGCTAAAGAAGTCCATCGGTTCCTTTTTTTAAAGAGGTATCTCATTAACGTGAAGTGGAGGAGATGACGTGACGGTTCTAGTGTCTTGGAAGCGCTCTGGAGTAAGAGGTGCCACGAGATGCATCACGAGACCGTTCATCTCGCCTTTGCTCAGAGGGTTTTTCTCCGGTTTTCCTCCCTCCACAAAAATCAACACGCTAGATTCCAATTCGATTTGTGGTTCAGCCGGCCGGGTCCAGATATTGATCAGCTCCCCTTTGGCTGATAGCCGAATCACCGTATTCTACGAGGGTTTCAAAATCACATTGGAATTTCAAATGCCGAGGCCGAGCTTCTACTACTCATTAATAGGACATTTGCATGATGACGTCACATAATAAAACTACCAGAACTCTGCGCGGATCGATTTGTTCCTCTAATTTGGACCATTGTCTTGGAATACTCAAAGGAGTTTTAAAATCTGAATAAGAATGACATTTGAAAGATTCTGGTAGTTGTAGTAAAACGTCATAATGAAAATGTCCTATTATTACATGCAGGTATGTTTTAAGTAAGCGTTCGACTATTATGTAGTTATCCCGCTCATGGATTCTTCTTCTTCTTTTGGGACCGCAGAATTCCACAAGCGATTCAGTAGTGTAGTTGTTTAGGGAGTGGGCCAGAAATCTATGGGTTCTGGAAAAGTTGGTTCGAATCCTGTTGGAGGCAGATTTTCTTTCGATGTCACTTCGCTTCTTTACTGTTGCTATGTTAGTTTACCACTAGTTATTGACACGACTATTTGAAATTTCAAAGTACTAGGACTTGGTGCTGACAGTATTCTACGGCACGTGGTACAAATCCAGCTCTGGGATTGGTAGTTTCCCTCATGAATAATTAACGAATAGTAGGTTGTTTCGGGTCTGGTCTTGTTAAAAATTGAGAGGTTTTATTAAGGCGCCTTTGAAGCTTACACTAAAGTCAGGAGTGTTCAGGCGTATTGAGGATGGGATAATGTCATGGTTCTATTTTGGGATCCTATTATTTGGAGCGGGCTTAAAGTGGCCCCCGAATCTATTCAAGCCTTTAAAGTGTATATGAATTAAAAATTAAGTTGATCGATCTCATTTGAAATCCCTTTTCGAATTAAGGATGACATTTTCCGTATGTCAATAACTCATCTCGTTACAGATTTTTTTGTTGTTGCAAATATGCAAAGGACATGATTATGACGTCAGTTGATTTAAACCGCCTTGTTTCTATGACAACAGCATAACCTGCATGATGACGTGTGTTTTCCTTATCCATACATATACAAAGTTTCAATTAAGCAAGTTGCATGGCACTACCAAACACGCTACGACGTAGCCAGCGTCTAACACGCATGCTCGCATCTTATTACCCGTGGAGTGTCAACCGTACAGCTGTTTTATCCTTGTTAGCACGCATCAGCATGACATAGCCCCAAGACCATCAGCCTCACTAAAGATCATAGTCACCAGAATCTGGTTACTCCAAGGGCGAGCTAAAGAGTACCCTGGTTCCAGAGGGGCTCAGGTACGAATATACTGTAATGTGCCGCGATCGAAAGTGTTTTGATTCCCCGAAGGAGTTTTGTTTTGCGTGACGACCGTTCGCGACTCGTGCTGAAATCAAGTCTTTCAGCTGGTCTCACTTCGCTCGCCCCGACGATTTCGAGCCTCTGGTAACCAGGGTAGCTAAAGAGTTGCTTTAAAGTGCCACTTCGACGAAAATTTACCATTTCGATTTGCCACTTTTTCAGTGCCAATAGGTCAATCAGTGTTAGAAATATCCGAAATAGTTAAAATTTTCCCAAATGGGCAAGGTAAAGCGCAAAATTTTAGGAGAGTTTACCGGTAAAAATCCTGTCCGCCATTACTGGAAGGCGTTCTCATTATTCAGCGGAAGTGATGTCATACACTTAACACAACAACCTCGTCGCGCGAAATAGTGTGCATAAAAAGTAGCCAACCTCGCAAAGATAAATATAGTAGAAATATGCCTCCAAGGCGTTGTGTTCTGCAGGCGAGTGTATGACATCACTTCCGCTGAAAAACACTTTGTATAAAGCTGAACTAAGGGAACGGCTCCAGTAATGGCGCACGTTTAGGTTCAATATTCCAGTCCTCTGGAATGTTGAAATTGAAGCGCCCGGGCAACACATCCTCCCCGTTGAATTAACAACTATCCTTAAATGGAAAACATGCTTGAAATAACGATAATCGTTAATTCTAATGACATTCTTAAAACCAGTCAAGGATAAAGATAAACATTTGTTAGATTCCGAACGGCGGTAGACCGGCTTAGTGTAGTAGTGACGTCTACACTACACTGCAGTACACGCAAAGGGCTACGAGTTCGAGTAGGAGCGCTCAAAAATTATTTTTCCTCTCTTGACCTTCTCTTGTTGTTTACCTGTGAACCCTAGCTCTAGGTGAGCGAGAACTCGTCGTTTACCCGTGAACTCGTCCGATGGTTAGGGTTTGGTTTGTGGTTCGGGTTAGGATTTGTCGTAGAATTAAAGATTATCATTATTTCAAGCGTGTTTTCCATTTAAGGATAATTGTTAATTCAACGAGGAGAATGCGTTGCCTGGGGAGATTGTGGAATGCACTGAACGAATGTTCAGTGAAACAATGCCGTTAATTTGCTATGCGCCTGGCTGGTTGTACTATAAAGTAAAAGAAAGGATAAATGAGAACAGATTAGCAACATTTTTCAACTAAACAATCATGTTCAACACGTTTCACACCTCCTGCTAGTATTTCAACTTCAACATTCCAGAGGACTACCGGCCTCTTTTTCGTGTTGTGACCGGGCGAGTTATGCATACGGTGTATAGCGCGCGATGTGGATCTCTCCGAAGAGAATCTCGTAGTGCAAAATGCAAATGGCACGGCCAGTTACTCTAAAGTTAGAACAAAGCTTCCCAATCGATTTTAGTAATCTATTCATTTCACAAGTACAGTTTCGCCATATTCATACAACACCGGCTGAAAATTACAAGACAAAATAAACGTGATAATTACATGCAGACAAATAATGAATTAAGCATAATAATGGCAGGGACACCACAACAGTTTTCACCAATTACAGGGCGGCCTTCACCTTCTCGAAACCTGGTATAGCCTTCCCTGAAACAATACAAACCCTAACCTGAAACAATACAAACCCTAACCCTAAAACAATACCAACCCTAACCCTAAAACAATACCAACCCTAACCCTAAAACAATACCAACCCTAACCCTAAAACAATGGAATTCTTTGTCAGTGCAATCCAAATGGGGCCGTCCAATAAAATGCAAGGTTTTGAGAGATGAAGGCCTCCTGCCAATTACTGCGGGCCCACTGACTAAGGTTACTATAAAAAAAGTACAAGACGTACATTTAAAATAAATAAATAAGCTAAATACTAGTAGTTTAGCTGGGATTCTAAAAACAGCAAGAAAGAGGACTAGTTATATTCGTGCCAGTAACTGACTGGAAGCAAGCGAGTAGCTTTGAGCCGGTCTTAAAAAGTAACATCACACAGAAAGGGCAAGTTCAACATAAATTTGGTTGCACGTCGTTGAACTCTCTCCGTTCTTTTGGTGAGGTCGATCGACTGTGGTGCTCAGATCTGAGTGGCGTAGCCAAGGTGTGGGCGTACAACTGCTAGGAACAGGCAGCGACTAGTCCTACGGCTCTCGATTTCCCTCGCAGTGTCCAGGTCAAAGTCATTTGATACCACACGCCGAGATATTTTTCGTGTTTCGTTGCAGTGAGCACTTCATCTTTCATGGTGTATAGGAACTCAACGGGACACTCTTCTGAGTAATGCGCTGACACTTGCATTCCGATTGGTTGAACTTCAGGCCAGACACCTTCGACCAGTTGTTGAGATTGGTGAGATCACTTTGCAGAGAGGCGGCGTCCGCCACCGAGTCGATCCGCTTATAGATCTTTGTATCATCTGCAAAGGATACAACTTTAGATGACTGTACAGCTTCTGGCAGGTTATTCACGGACATAAGGAAGAGCATCGGTCCAAGGATGGACCCATGGGGAACACCAGATGTAACGGGCTGCTCTGAAGATGTGGCACCCAGCACAGTAACTCGTTGTCTACGGCCCTGGAGATATGAGCTGAACCAGCGTGATATAGCCTTGTGCAGCTCTCTGTCTGTTTTCAAGGGCGCCATATCTTCAATTTACTTTTGTTTTTCTTTTGTCATCAGATTAGTATTATTATTCATTTATCTATTCTACATAGTAAGGCAGTCTAAAATGCTCACATTTGAGCGTAGAATTATATGGTAAATAAAAAATAAATAAAAGATTTCCACATATATTGTAGTGTTGTAGTTTGTCGAGCAAAACGGGAAGTTGCACCTTGTCCGGCGAATGCCTTGGACATGTCAAGGTAGATAACATCAGTCTGCTTGCCCAGATCGAGCTGTGAGCCTCTATAGTCGAGGACTTCAACTAACTGAGTGACACATGATTTGCCAGGTATAAAGCTGTGTTATGCATGGCTAATGAATTGCAGTAGGTGATCGCGTATTCTAAGCCATGCTGATATTTTCATGAACAGACATGAAAAAAAAAATGAAAGACTTGTAAGAGCTACTTTCTTTGGCATTTCACTGTAGTACACAACCCATCGACTCTCACGTCAGAGAAGGTCTCCAGTAATTTTTTGCCGCGGCATCTTCAAACAAGGTTGTTTGTTTGTTTGTTCAGTGCAGAACAGTTGCAAGGGTAACCTAAATATTCTTGGGGCAACTTCAATGGTTCTATGGTTGCCCCTGGGACAACTAGACGCAAACATTAATTTCGAACCCTGAGATTAACATGCAAACATGGGAAGCCAACAATGACTCACCGGTTGATAAGTAATTATGAACCTCATTAATAAATTCATGTAGTTAACTTACTTGCCAACATTGGATTTTAGGAAACACCACCAAATATTTTACGAGGCGGTAATACAACCTCTACCTCTACTTTAGCTCATGTTGATGTATCGTTTATAAACCTCGGAAGCGGTATTAAACCTTGACTTATGATGATGATACTTCGGACAGCCCAACACGAATCCACCTCCAATTAGTCTGCCGTCAGTTTCGATCTCTAAATCTCGAGGTTAAGCTCATCACCAGGGCCCAGTTGTTCGAAGCAAGGGTAACTTTATCCCTAGGATAGTGCTAAATCTGTAATTATAATCTGTACAGTTTAACCTTGGGTTAGTGGTTTAACCCCGGAGTAATGCATACCCTTGCTTCGAACAACTGGTTCCAGGTGGATTAAGGCACACCAGGAAGCCGGCCTGTACCGCTCGAAACGAGCCACAGTATTGGCTTACGCAACAATACAAAACACCCTAACCTTTAGAACGAGCTACAGCATTGGCTTACCCAACAATACAAAACACCCTAACCTTTAGAACGAGCCACAGTATTGGCTTACGCAACAATACAAAACACCCTAACCTTTAAAACGAGACACAGCATTGGCTTACCCAACAATACAAAACACCCTAACCTTTAGAACGAGCTACAGCATTGGCTTACCCAACAATACAAAACACCCTTACCGTTAGAACGAGACACAGCATTGGCTTACCCAACAATACAAAACACCCTAACCTTTAGAACGAGCTACAGCATTGGCTTACCCAACAATACAAAACACCCTTACCGTTAGAACGAGACACAGCATTGGCTTACCCAACAATACAAAACACCCTAACCTTTAGAACGTGCAATACAAAAACAATAGAACTACAGTATAATGGTGCAATCAGAATACAGGTTTCGAGAGGTACTGTATTACTCACACCAGAGTACTTATGCTACACATCATTAAATGTAACACGTAACGATTGTAGCTACGGAGCGCCACACTCAGGGTTGGAAATACGTTCACCTCGCCACCGCCGAAATGACCCTGAAGAATACACTAAACACGGTTCCGATTGTTTCGTAACAGTCTCACAACCCTGTTTAGTAACTTCGCCGCCGCATCCATCTTTTGAAACTTCGTCGGGTCCTCCTCCTCCCCTAAAATCTTCACCGGTTTGCTAACACCAATACGATTCAGTCCCTCCTCTCAATACATGGAAGCACGAATACCGTAATATACTCGGAATACACTCCCAGAATACATTATAAATTCCACTCTTCTATAAGTGTGAGCTAGTCCATCCATGAAATTTGGTAGGTTAGTATTTCGCACTGTGGAATTCTCCCCATCCATGGAAGCATCTCTTGAACAAGTGTCCCTCCTTGTTCTTGAGCGTCAGGCGTAGCTTACGAATAGGGCCATTCTGGAGCTGAAGAAGGTGCTGTATGTAGACCTAAAGAGGACAGAAGAAATGAAGAAATGGAAGATAATATTTCATGAACTCTACGGCGACTATGCGTATCTCGCGCAACAACAGATCAAATTGTCTGCAAAAACGTATCACGCACAAGTCGGTGCAAGTCCTTCCCTACAACTCTCTGGGGAACTATGTGCATTTCAACACCTCTTGAATACTTTAAGTCCCTTGAATCCCCAATTTCCTTCCTCAGGACTTTGGAATTCCATGAAAAATATTGAATGATGGATTGCTACAAAATGCACAAGACTTGGTAAACGTTTATTGTTGAAAAGTAATGCTATTTCTTTCGGCCACTTTATTTTGGATAATGTACTACGATTATAAGGGCATTAAATAAGAGTTAGTCATTATACCTGGGCACTCTTGATGCCCAACTTCTTTTCCACATCACTGGAATCCAGTCCCATCCACACAAATACCTTGAGGAAGAAAAAAACCGGGGGTGAGTATTCGTGCATATCATATTTCTTCGACATTGTCCTCCTATAAAAGTTGAAGACCACAGAGAAATAAATACCGCAATAAGCCTAAGGAAAACTCCAATCGGTACGATTTAAGGAGCTCAACAAACTCAAGTGCTGTGATCGTTACACTATTATTGCTTTCTTAACTGAGGCCTTTTGACACAAAACAACGGCCATAATTTCAATTTTACAATGTGATCGTATCTGTAATAAACGACCAAAATTGAACACAAAATCTAAAATTATGCGCCCTGGTATCTAAATAACTAACATGCCTATGGAAACGATAGTAATGCCATTTTATTATATAAACTACAATGTTTATTAGGATTTCCACCACTGAGAAGTATGCTATTGTGAACACACGAAAAACAAGGTAATTTTGCGTGTGCTGATATGGCCTCTTAACTGCGCGGCTCGTGATTCCTGTATTCTTTTCTCGTGTTCTACAGCTCCATTCGTGTTTTCGTCAGAGTACAGAACACAGCAAACCCTGTTGTATTTGTTAAAGTGCACCAACCCCTTTTGCAATTTTTATACATATGAATCTTTGAAAGGTTTTGAGTACTTCTGTGAAGAATACTTTTTCCTGATCTTACGTCATATAATTCATTCCACTTTGCAATAATTTGAATAAATATTTAGCATTTTGTCTAAAATAACTGTTTTCTTTACTAACAACTAACTCAGACTGTGTATATTCTCTATATATCGATGTTGTTGTGATAGAAAGCCGCCATGGAGAATAATGTATTAATGCAACACTGAAGCGTGTTTGTTTTGTTTGAGGGGTAGAGCGTGCGTTTGTTTTAGGATATTAGAAAACTGAACCAAGCCCTCTGACAAGAATACATACTTGATGTCCAGTGTCCAAGATCATGACGTCGTCGCCAGCTAAATCGTCCTGAGGACACAACATCAACGATGTCAGTAGAGAGAATGTGTATATAGTCTATAGTAAATGTGTACATTCACAGACATTTGGAAACAAATTCCGTAAAATGTATTTCTCAAACTACTTAATTATTCATGATGTAACTAACCAACCACATAGCCAAATATGGTAACATGATGTACTTTCAAACTACTAAAGTACTCCTAAGAGTAAGAGTACTTTGAAATATTTCAAAGACTTTGAAATACTCTATCTGATTAATTAAATACCAGTGTCTGTAATAGTGATAGTACATACACTGATATTTCATTAAACAGTTCAGTATCCGACAAAGGGAGGTGTCACAACCGATCACAGACTTCCCCTAGCGGTGGAAAATGACAAGGTACAACTCCTGTCTTGATGCATACAGACCGTCTCGACAATATGGAACCTGTTTCTTGCACACTGCGCTCACACTCCGTATGTCCGTGACGCACCTTTTATTTCATAGAATTAATGAGTTTGAGAAGTCGTTCCAAGGCCTCCAATATAGAACTAATTGCGCGTATTTGAAACCCCGCCAGTCCTCATTGTCGTACTCGAAACATTACGTATACTGTAAAATGCTCACATTATACAAACATTTAAAAGTCTTTTAACAATGGGTAGGTTTTTCCAGTGTTTACGCGGATTCTGACAGAAAAAACGGGCTTTTCTTGTAACGAAGTAACAGTTTGAATAGACTATATCGCAACCCCGCCGTCGCAGTGCACTCTGGGATGGATATCTCAGTTGCCATTGTTAAATTGGCCGCCCAACACTGGGTTATCCATCCCAGAGTGCACTGCGATGGCGGGGTTGCGATATAGTCTATGGATGTAGATACACAGATTGTTTACCATTTACACAGAAATTCCGGTCGGAAATTCCAGTGTAAATGGTACACAAAATTTCCCAAACTGAATTTCCCGATCAGAAAAAGCGTTTGCCATTTGTACGCAAACCGTTCCAGATGAAAATCGCTCCGTATAAGGCCTGAAACTGGTACGACCGACTGGGAATTGCCCTATATCATTATGACGTCAAATCAAAATAATCTATTGTTTAAACGCTGAGGATCACGGTCGTGGGAGGGGGACAAAACAGCAACAACACAAAGGAAATCGCTATCAAATGCATTTTGTAGAACGTAGAATAGCGGTAACAGCCACCAAATATGGTAAATATTGTGGGATAAACATTGATACGGCTGATATCTGGAAACCAGACAATTCGAAGTTAAATTTTTCTCAGCAGAGCAGATTTAGTTCAAAATTCTATTGTTCGTGTCGATTCTGTCCCCCTCATAAACAAGCCGTGACGTCATAATGATATAGGGCAATAGGCAATATTCGTATTCTCACGGACGAGCTGGAACGAGCACTCAATGGAGGGAATTTTGGACTACCCTTCTTCCATTTAGACTCACCTCCTTCACTAATGAAGATTATTGTGAGCGTGATTATTGTGACCTTTTCAGGCGGAAATTTTCCACGGGACGAACCGAAAAAACGTTTACATTTACATTCCAACCGAAATTTCCAGAATTTCCGTGTAAATGGTAAACAACCATAATAAGTTCTCACCTGGCAGAAATCTGAGCATTTCTCAGACACCGAGAAATAACCTTTTTCATTGGAACAGCGGAACAGACGGCAGTAGTTCATGTAGTCGGCATCCTATAAAAAGAAAGATAGAAAAATTGGTTCAATGGTTTTCACCCACCCCTCCCTTTGGTATAAACGTGTAATTAATGATTTATATATTTATGATTTATATAGGAAACGAAATGAAAAAATCGATCCCTTTTTAATTTATTTTATTAAATTGTAAGTTTCTCTTAGTCATTTTGTGCAATAAAAAATCAATATGGTAAGCGCGAACATATCTTTTTGTTTCGTATCGAAGTCAGACGGAATTGCCAATTTTTATGCCGTTAAAGATATGGTAATCACATGTGTGACGTCACTTGGTCTGCGCATTTATATTCGTCTCCATAAATACTACAAAATAAGTGCATTTTTGGCAAGTTTTCAATTTAAATATGTAATACTTTGAGAAACCTTGAAGATGGCCATAATTCTTCTAATAGAAGCCTTGCTTTCGGCTTTGTAAATATAAATGTGCAGACCTAGTGACGTCACGCATGTGATTAGCATATCTTTAACGGCATAAAAATTGTCGCCTGATTTTGGCAATTATGCCTGACTTCGATACGAAATAAAATGTTGTTCGTGCTCTCTAAAAAACTTCCCCAAAAACGTAATTGAATCGAAAAATCCCTGTGATATAACATAGAATCCCATAGTACGACTCAAACTCGCGCGCTGATTGGCTAACGAAGCGTTTAATATTTTGTGGAATTCAACGGTTTGAAAAGCTGTATTCAACGATGTACAGGAAGCCCGCGCGTAAATATTGTTGTTTATTTTTATTATCGCGAACAGAGACAAATCATGTTAAAATTACAAACCAGGATATTCACAAGGTTAATAGTAGTCAAAGAACGTGAAAATTATATATCTTTTATTCCGTTTTGCACGAGAAATTATATGTTTTGGCGCTCGACTGAACCGACAAGAAGAAACCAACTCTGATCCGAGGAATCGACAAAAACTGCAGCAAAATTGTGCGATTTTGAACGGAAAAGCTGGGGCTTCGTGGATTTGCTGATTTAATTCAGGTAATATTCACACAGAGAAGCTATATGACTGAAAACAGTAAAAACAGGACGAAAAGCACGGCTACGGAACGGTACTAAAACATGATACAAGGAAAACTTTGGAAACGAGTGGACTGAACACAGTAACATTCAACATTTTAAAAACAGGCTTAGTTATTGTGAGACGGAAATTGAGCATTATCATTTGGTAATTTGCTAAAGGCTGGTTTTCACTAGCGACGGAAGCAGAAACGGAAGCGTAAGCATAAGAAACTAATGTTCTTGTGAAAATCAACACGACGGAAGCATAAGCATGTTCAGAAGCGAAAACCTCGCTTGCATGCTATATTTACATTGCAAAGGGCCTGAGAATGAGTATTCTGATTGGCTAAATTCATCTGCTTCCGCTTCTGCTTACGTTTGACTAGTTTTCACTGGAACGGAAGCGACGGAAGCAGAAGCGGAGACGTAAGAAGAAGCAACCCTTCCGTTCCTTCCGCTTATGCTTCCGTCGAGCTTCCGCTTCCGCTTACGTCTCCGTTTCTTGATTTTCACTAGAACGTAAGGCTCCTTACGCTTGCGCTTCTGCTTTCGTCGCTAGTGAAAACCAGGCTTAATAAAGTAAGGAACACTTAATACTTACAAGTTTGTGCGTATACTTGTGCAGCAGCTCTTCGGTTTGTCAGGTTTTAGATTTTTACTTATCGACAACTGGTTTCAACAGGCCGCCGGTTTTCTAAATCTTTCACAAACATTCACAATTTTGTCTCCAGTTAATGCACTTTCGCTTTTTTTGGTAAAGATTAGATCGAAATTAAGTGTACATGTGTTTTCATGTATAAAAATGCAGTTTTTATGTCGGAAAACCAAATTTTGTGAGCAACGACTGCACTGAATGCACTGCAATGCAATGAAACGACTGAAACTTACGTGGAATTCCCGAGTCGGGCAATGGATTTTCTTTGAATCCCATAGCATTTAGTGATTTACGAAAATAGTCCGGTTGAAAGATGCTGAAATTCCCGCCACGCGCCAGGAACCCATTGCGCGGTAAACTAACGAGCGAATGGGAATCAAGCTAAAATTAGACTGAAACTCACCCGACACGGGAATTCCTCGTAAATTCACTTGAAAAACCGATAATCGACCGATAATCGGTTTTTCGCGTGAAATTTAACGTGGAATTCTCTCGTCAGGCAATGAATTTACCTATAGAATCGCATGCATAGTCACAGCTGAATCACACAAGTGTGTTTGCGAAATCAGACGCTGATTGGTTGAGAGGAGTGGTGATTCAGAGTGGAATCACTACTGTAGACTACGCGCGCTATTTATAACTTAGCAAATTATCAACAAAAGTAATAAATCATCAAGTGATTCATCGGACTATGCGATTCAATGAAAATGACATGCCCGACTCGGTAATTCCACGTTAAATTGCACTCGTGCGATGTCGGATTTCTCGTGCAATTTAACGTGGAATTACGTCGTCAGGCATGTGATTTTCCTATAGAACCCCCCCCCCCCGGTGTGTAACCCACTCTTTCCACCCTGTAGATAGTCCCCCCTCCAAAAACAGATTTTGTAGCTTGTAAGAAATAAATATACCCTGTTATTTACATGGGTACGCTAGTTTTGTTTCATGGTTTGTCATTGCAAACGAAAAAAAATTATTTCCGCTATTAATATGCTGTACTATAGCAACAAGTTTTGGCCATTCCACCCCAACCCGGCTTTTTTTCCTGCCATAAACCCCAGTGCATAATCTCCCTAAGGCCCTTTATGGGATTCTACGGTACTTAGCTCCTTTTCCTGCCAGCTGCCGACCCATTTTGCCACCTATCCTGTACCTTATCATAGTTCTTCTTGCCACCCAGTGCGACCCAGAAGAAGTTCTCTGGCTCTTCGCCTTCGTTGATGATCTGGATTGTGTAGCCACTCTGTCATGGACACAAAATACCAAGAAACTTAGGACTTGAATGTGTAATCCATATTAGTATAAACCAACCAGTGGACTATTACAATTCCTGCATTCTGATTGGCTACCCTATATAGGTCTATTTGTGATAGCCCATGGTAGAGAAAAACCGCACGTATTTTCACGAAATAACAATTTTTTCAATTTCAATTTGTTTCTTTCTATTCTTTTCTACTGTCCGACTAGTTAGTTTATACTAAAACAATTAGACCTCTCGCCCTCATGGTCTACGAGTTAAATAGCCCATTCGGCTGCGCCTCATGGGCTATTGACTCGTAGCCCATTCGGGCTGCGGGTCTAATTGTTAATTAGCTAAATGACTAACGCTTGAATCACGTTTATGGACACTACTGTATAAATAAATGAGACAAGACAAGACAAAACAACACGAGACAAGACGAACGTAAAGAACATAAATAATAAGTATCTTAAAATGATACAGCGGTCATCATACAGTCAATGTCTATAAAAGGCTGGTGGACTAGAACTTAAGATTCCAGGGAGAGATATGTATGCTTACTTTATTATTATTGTTATTACTGTTACTGGAATGAGCTAAATGCACAAATTGTTTCTGCCAGCAATGTAAATTTGCCCAAATTTAAACTTAACTTTATTAGAAGGTAAAGTAACTTAATTGTACGTATATATACAGTATGTATTGGGTATGCATTTTATCCACGGGGGCTATACTTGTGTCGCGGGAGATGCGTATGTTTACCTGTGCTGTTTCCCTGTGTATGTATGCTATTTCCTTATATTTTTGCGACTGCGATTAATATATTATTACTGAGTAATAAACAGGAACAAGAACAGGAGCTAAGGATTGAAATATCACAAGGCTAGGTTACTCTTGTGGGCCTAAAAACAGTGAGCAACTAAAACTATGAAAGAGCCAATGAGACGATTGAGAATGAGGCTCGACGACCTTGGAATGGAATTACTGGATTTATTATTCTTCGGGATGTAATCAGATAGAGAATACACTCTACCTAGAGTAGACGGAGTAGGAATAACTACAGAAATAGACTCGACACCTGAACAAAACAGGACAATGTCAAATTGCTAACGAGTGGTTCAACTTACATCCCAGATCTCTTCTCCGAGTTCTTTAGCATGTTCCGCATCATATTCGGTCACTTTGCTGCAAAACGACAACATCGGGGCATCTCTTAGTAAATGGCTAGCATGAACTCTCAAACAGGTATTCTTAAAGTGCAACTAACCCCTTTTGCAATTTTTATACATATGAATCTTTGAAAGGTTTTGAGTACTTCTGCGAAGAAATTTTTGGCTTACAGAGAATACTCTATGTTCTAGGCTTGTTTGAAATGGTGAAAATTTGACCTTTCCTGACCCATGACCGCGCAAGAAAAAGCCTGGGTCGATTCTTGATCTTACGTCACCTCATTAATGCATTATTCTCCATGGCGCCTTTCCATCACAACGACATCGATATATAGAGAATGTACACAGTCTGTGAGTTGTTAGTAAAGAAAACAGTTATTTTAGACAAAATGCTAAATATTTATTCAAATTATTGCAAAGTCGAATGAGTTGGATGACGTAAGATCAAGAATCGACCCAGGCTTTTCCTTACGCGGTCATGGGTCAGGAAAGGTCAAATTTTCACCATTTCAAACAAGCCTAGAACATAGAGTATTCTCTGTAAGCCAAAAATTATTCGCAGAAGTACTCAAACCCTTTCAAAGATTCATATATATAAAAAATGCAAAAGGGGTTAGTTGCACTTTAAGGCAACACCTGGGGTATCGTTGCAGGGAACAGTCACGTGCTGATAGTGATCTCATGGGAAAGGCTTTTTTTATACTGGATGGCGAACAAACTTCAAAACGCTGTTTTACAAAGATCAACAATCGATTGGAGGTGGAAAATAGCATGTACAAAAGGCTTTTGTAAATAACACTACCAATCTCGTACAAGTGCCTTTAAATAAATGAAGTTAGATTTATTTGCCATCCAGTACAACCACAGTTCCATTGTTCCACAGCCACAAAAGTATCTCCTCCCACAAGTATTAAACTTTAATTCGAAGAAAAATCAAATTAAACATGGCGAAAAACGATGAGTTCGGCGATAGTCTTCGATAACTGATCAATTTCCTATCTTTTGCTAAATTTCTTAAATTGTTTCGAATAATTCAAGTTTGTGTCTTCATCTCATCTGACGAACTTGTGCGACAAGATGGCGGCCGTATTTTCCCGGGGAACATTGCTGCATTCTAATTGGTCTAAATGTTTTTAATTGACAGGTGTGGAACTTTGAATATTGCCGCCACCCCTGATTAATGCATTGCATTCAATATCGCGGGAAACTGAAACAACCATAGAGGCTGATCAAAGCCAGGATCCGGCTAATTCACAGATCGAATTGGAATTTAGTGTGTTGGTTTTTGTTGAGGGAGATAAACTGGAGGACCCGGAAAAAACCGTCGGAGCAAGGGCGAGATACCAACAAACTCCACTCACATATGGCGCCGCATCCGGAGATCGAACCTGGGCCACAGATGTGAGGGGCGAAGCGCTTAACCACTGCGCCACCCCAAACTCACCTGCCGATCCAGACGTAGATGATGCCATCCTCGGCATAGTTTTCAAAAGGCACTTTCAGAATATAACTAGAACAGCAACCAATCATTAGACACATGCATTTCAAACAACAACAGCAACAACACCCCGCCCTGCCCTTTAACAGCGACCAAGGCTACTATCTTCTTATACTGACACTCTGGTCGGGGGATTGGGTCAAGATTAAAATTAACCATTAAATTTAGAGTGAATCGGAGGGGAGGGAGATTACCAGAAACGGTGATGCCACATCCTACATAGCTTTCGTATATCTTTTAGTTCTAACTGAAGATCACTTTAAAACTTTAATCTAAAAGAATACTCACCAGAATTCTGAGTTCAGATTAGAAGCATCTCCCTGAAACTACGGAAGGAAATAAAACCAGAGTACAAATCCGTGCAGTGATGGGTTGACGCAAAGACCAACAAAAACAGGTACATGGAAGCATACGCGCAAGCAACGTACACAGACGCAGTGCCGTGTATAATTGTCATTAGAGCCGATTTCATGAGCGGGCAAGTCACGGCAATGACTTACGGGACGGTTACTGTACGACATGCCGTAACGTTTTTATATAAAATCTTTTATTTGTTATAGCAGGCTGAGTATTACAGCTTACAGCTGGTGGGGGCCTGCTTTTACTCCTCTCACACTCCCCACTACATTAACTGTTTTGGACACACTACACTCGACTCACGGTTGATTTTTACAGAGGGAGGAAAACCGGAGAACCCGGAGAAAAACCCTCGAATGCAGATAAGGAATCAACAACAAACGTAACTCACATATGGTGCCCTAGGCGGGAATCGAACCCGGGACCGCAGCGGTGAGAGGCGAGGTATTGCGCCAACCTGCATCCCCGTTGAAATTGTTTCCCTATTGATTTTGTCTTTCTGATCCAACCAAATTACAGAGTTACGGTACAGTAAGTAACAGTACGGTTACGATACTAATCGAAATCCACTCTATTAATTACGGCACTTCATCTGCGTATGTTCAGTGCTTGCGGTTTGCGTCGCTAGTGTGAACCAGCCTTTATTAGTATAAAACAACTAGTGGACTATTACAAATCCTGCATTCTGATTGGCTACCCTACTACAGGTCGATTTGTGGTAGCCCATGGTAGAGAAAAACCGCACGCATTTTCACGAAATAATAACAGTTTTTCAACTTCAATTTGTTTATTTTTATTATTTTCTACCGTCCGACTAGTTAGTTTATACTAAAACAATTACCCTATATCATTATGACGTCACGGCTTGTTTATGAGGGGGACAGAATCGACTTGAACAATAGAATTTTGAACTAAATCTGCTCTGCTGAGGAAAATTTAACTTCGAATTGTCTGGTTTCCAGATATCAGTTGTATCAATGTTTATCCCACAATATTTACCGTATTTGGTGGCTGTTACCGCTATTCTACGTTCTTCAAAATGCATTTGATAGCGATTTCCTTTGTGTTGTTGCTGTTTTGTCCCCCTCCCACGACCGTGATCCTTAGCGTTTAAACAATAGATTGTTTTGATATGACGTCATAGTGATATAGGTCAATTAGACCTCTCGCCCTCATTGGCTACGAGTTAAATAGCCCATTCGGCTGCGTTGACTCGTAGCCCAGACGGCACACGTTTGAAATTACCTGGATGACTCTCTTGGCGAGAATTCCGCCATTGGAGCGAATATGGTAGAGCTCAGGTTTAGGTTTCTGGTCCTCTGGTAACGGCTGTTTGCGTTTACCCTGTGGAATTTGTTTAAGAGTTATTTCCTAACTGATATATTTAAGCCCCATACAGGTGGTCTGAGGCAAAAACATGTTTATTTTAAAATAAGTTGTTTAAAGTAAGCTTATATCAGTGATTTTACCAAATAGGTTGATATTAAGTTTCGTCCACAAGGAGAAAGAAAAGACAGTAAATGCCTCCTTTGATGTCACGTTAGCATATTGCTCGATTTCACGTGACGTCATCGCCGCCAGCTTGGTTGATTCCTCGTTCGATCAACCATGAAAACAAAATATTTCTTTGTTTGATTCAACCAACATGGCCTTTGTTATCTGAATCTCTGGGGATTGATTGCAAACCAGCAATTGCAAATAGAAACCTCTATAACTTGTAGAGGCAACACTCGAATCAAGAAATATTTTACAATTCACCTATCTGCTCACCGAGTGAATGATGAACTTGCCCTTGAAGTGCGCAAGGAACTTTGGGTTCTCTTGTTGCTGTTGGATAAAACGAATAAAACCGAGAAGCAAAACATGAAATGACTTTAGTGCGAGTCGTAGTTTAGACTGTTAACCGTCCATACCATTTCTGCTAATCGCTATACGAGCGCGAAGCCCGTAAAGTATTACTACCCGAAATAAATGGTTCCCAACGGAACATCGTGTAACTGGGAAGCGTTTTCATTTCGGCTTCAGCAATGTTGTCAATATTGACGTATGTTATTTCACAGCCTTTGTGTTGTTATTCTCATGATGTTATTCATCATTTGTTATATTCTGATTGGAGAATTCGTTAATGATCTATTATAAATGTGGACATGTGTTAATTGTGAGTCACTCTCGCCAGTTCAAGTCGCAGAATACAACTCGAAAGTTTAATTTATAATAAAATTGTTGTATCTAAATATATATATTATAGTTACTCCATAGCACCCGAGGAGTGTGCTTCCGCATTCGGAAGGGATTTTTATTCCCGTTCATAGGGAAATTATTTATCTATTTATTTATTATTTATGGTTTTTCGTATCGGACGAAGCACACTAGCATGAAGTGATATTTATATACTGTTTGTGATAATAAAGATACCATTATCCCTGCTGCACTACCTGGCAATGGCTAATATACACTCCATTCAGTTGTCTTGTTTGACCATATCATAACAGATCGTATTTACGTGCTGCTAATCGCAGAACATAGAAATGAACGCGTTATCTATTAACCCGCCCGAACGTTGGCATGCTGGGTTTCGAGTGGAAAAGCTCGCTGAAATAGCAGGGACAGCTAGCAGTCTAGTCGTGGTTGAATTACAGTTTATAAACTAACAAGTAAGTAACTAAATAACAGATAAAAACATTTAAAACACTTCAATTCAGCATAATAGCTGAAATTCCTTATAAGAAATATTTTTTTTATTTTTTTATTTAAATAATATAAAAACTTCGAGAGTATTGATCGTTACCTGTTGGGTCTTGATTACTTCTAGCTTTTCTCCAAACAGAACCTCGAATTTCTTCTGAAGGCTAAAAAACAGGTATTGGTTGCATGTTAAACAGGTATGTACATTTGTAAGCCATCAAATATTTTCACTCGCGCATGATTGGTGGAATGGGTCACGTGATGCTTGCTCTCCGCCAATCAGCGAATACACCGATACTGTAGGGTTCCGGTAAAAGAAAACATTTGAAGGATTATACTTGAAAGACAATAAACTACTTTGTGGCATTGAAATATGTACTGATAGTTGTCCTTGGACTTTACTACGAAAATGTTCGGACCTTTATTTTTCGGACAACAAACTTTCGAACGCTTTTTTGGCATGTTTTGTTTTTTTTATGCCGGAAATTTCGGGCGATTTTCCCAAACAGTTAAACTACCCATAGAAGATACTTCAACACTTAAATAATTAAAAGATTTGTTGATCATAACTTTGTCACACATTGCAAAAGTCACGATAAATGAATCAGACTCATTTAAAGGCAAAAGTAGAAGAGGAACAGTATTCTATTCGCAGCATTCCCTTTCACGCTCGCTAAATAAGAATGGGAGAAAGGCGACTGTGTTCAGGCAGGGAGCCAAAAGGGATGAACGCGGCCACGAAGAGTAGGCGTGGAAGGGAATATATATGGCCTAGTGCGTCAGGTAAAGACTGACGTGAACTGCGCAAGTGATTCGGCAGTACTCTTATTTATACTCGCACTGAAAGGGACTGGCACAAATAGTCCGATGAATCACGCCTAGTGGTTGTACAGGATGCGTACTTTCAAGACACAGTTATTTTTCTTTTAGACGAGGTAGTTGAAGATCCCAATGAAGATATCAGCTAATTAATTTCCCCGACTCACACTGTCGAGTGTTTTACTGGTGGTGGCGGCATTTAAATTATAATTATGCCGATATCAATATTAAATGTTTGGATATTTTAATGTGCGGATGTTTCCTTTGTTCAGACGTTTAAATTCTCGGACGTGTTATTTTGTCCTAAATTTGAGCGTCTGCATATTTTCGTAGTTAAAGTGAAGGAAATTCTGATCTGAAGAGACTCAACAGACTCAATATTCATAATAGAACGATTTTTCCCCTCTCGATCGTTTCAGATCTGCATCGAGACATAGAAGGCTCAACATCTCAGTTTATGTTTTTCTCTAATAGCACTTCACGAAGGGTTAACTTTCTTACAGTTTATTTTAGACTGAAAGGAATCTTTATTTAAGGGATGTTCTAAGGCAATGTATCCTACCTGAAGGTGAACGTCAACCAACCCATCTGATTTGCATCTCGGCCCTGTAGGTACGGATGGTGTCTGTTAGTACTAACGCTTGTTTCGCAAGGACTAGCGTGTATGTTCAACACTGCTTTACTCAAAACGTGCAACAACAAGCAGTTACTGTTGAACAAACGAGCAGTAGCTTTTTTTATTAAACGGCTTCAAAAACTTTACTTCTAAAAGAGAAACATTTTCAGAAATTTTGATGAAGAGCGAAATATTACTAATGTCATGACTCACTGACATGCGCAGTAAAACTTTATATCAAGATTTTACGAGTTATAGGAAAGCACGCACGTGACTGATCGATTAGACTAAATGCTCATGAATCATTAATTAGTTTTTGAAGCACGTATCATGCTGTAACGATGCTCTGGCAGAACATTCAACACACTTAGGCTTGCCACTGAAAGGGTTAACTGAGCGAATTGGGCCTTTTGCAGGAATGCAATCACTTGGATGGCAAAACTATCTGACTTCATTTATGTAAAGACATTTGTACGAGATCGGTAGTGTTATTAACAAAGCCTGTTTGTAAATACTACTCCAATCCATTGTCTATTGTTCTAAAACAGCGTTTTGAAGATTGTTTGCCATCCAGTAAAGCCTTTCCCATGGAATCACGAGCGCAATTCATTCGTTATTGAAGATGATATCAGCACGACTGTTTCCTGCAAAAGGCCTGTCGAGGAACACACTACTGACTGATACATTACGAAACGAGCGAACGACACGTTTTTCACGAAATCAATTAGTATCCTTTTTTCGCTAATAATTGTATTAAACAAATAGATGTCTACTTTAAGATGACGTCAACATGTGACGAGAATAGTTGCAGGACCTCCCTGAAAATCACAGTACATGAGGGAGTTTTTCCTGTAGAAATATTGTTATTATTATTATTAGTCACAACACTCGACTTCGCCTCGTTGTTGCACTGCTTTGTTCTCGTCACGTTTTGAAGTCATTTATGCATCAACAACACACAGCGTACATACACCCCACGCCAAATTCTATATCAATTCTACATTAATTGATTAGTCGAATAGAAGAATATTTCTTCATTTAAATATTGCGTCAGGTAGTTCAAATATGATGTGTGACGTCAATCCAGGAATTTACTGTCACTTCATTCTCTTTGTGAATAAAACTTTATTTTCTGAATTACATATATTTTTGGCAAAATCACTGATATAAGCACAGGCAGCCCAAGTTCTGTATCTGTACTGTGTGACTAATACAGTTTTCCCGTATCAGATATCGTGTACTAGAAAAAAATGAAAACAATAAAATATTGAACTTTGAAGAACTTGTCTTGTGTTATCAAGTGTCCTTAAGTATCATATTTCAATCTTAGCGCTCTGGGACCTGTTTTAGTACGTTTTCTAGCTCGCTCTTTTTCTTGTTTACTCTGTACTATATATATATTAGAAAGGCAGGAAACCGTTATTTCAATACGCTTACCTTATGTCTCGATTTTCTCCCGAAAAGATGCTCCAATTGATCCAAAATTCCCGGTGGTTATCAATCTCTGGGCGGGAAAGCATTATTTGGAAGTCTTTTGACAAAACCTTTCTTAAAAATGGAGAAATTCCGAGCTTAAAAACGACAAATCAAGATTCTTGCCGTGGACCGATGCGAGGACGGTACAGCCTCAGACCTCGTGACCAAAAGCGTGACGTCAGCAAGACCCCCCGTGATGCAACACGATCCTCTCAGGGGGAGGGTACCGCCAAAAAAAAAAAATTCGCGGCATGTCACGGCGTAAGTTTTGCAGAACTTGGGCTGCCTGTGATATAAGCTTCAAATATAACAGATGTTTATAAAAGGTAATTTATCTCTACCAGCATGTTTTTTTGTATAATAAATTATGTCTCCTCTGACGTCCCATTAACATATTCGCAATATAAACCATTATAACTCATACAGGAAACACACGAATCAAGAAATATTCTAGTATTCAACAACTGAGTTTGAGGTTATAGAACGAATCCCCATGTCCCATGATAATTACTTGAAATATATTTTTAGTTTCACATTAATGGCACAACACGTGTTGTAAGTTATTTTTATCTCGTTCTGGTAGGCTACCCTCGTTAGTTACCCATTGTTATATGGTCCTCATAGCATCGTTATAAACCACTCCTCAGCACAAGAGCGCCACTATACGGCAATCAGGTGTCTTTCTTAAACTACCCAGGCTGTGTCCTGCTAATCTAAAAATAGATTTCAAGTAATTGTAACAGACCCAGAAATGGGGGATTCGTTCTCTTACCTCATTCTCTCTTGTATATAATCATCATCATTGGAATTTGAACCCAAGGCATGTATGGGTGATTCGTTCTCTTACCTCATTCTCTCTTGTATATAATCATCATCATTGGAATCTGAAGCCAAGGCATGTATGGGTGATTCGTTCTCTTACCTCATTCTCTCTCGTATATTATCATCATCATTGGAATTTGAACCCAAGGCATGTATGGGTGATTCGTTCTCTTACCTCATTCTCTCTTGTATATAATCATCATCATTGGAATCTGAACCCAAGGCATGTATGGGTGATTCGTTCTCTTACCTCATTCTCTCTTGTATATAATCATCATCATTGGAATCTGAACCCAAGGCATGTATGGGTGATTCGTTCTCTTACCTCATTCTCTCTTGTATATAATCATCATCATTGGAATTTGAACCCAAGGCATGTATGGGGGATTCGTTCTCTTACCTCATTCTCTCTTGTATATAATCATCATCATTGGAATTTGAACCCAAGGCATGTATGGGGGATTCGTTCTCTTACCTCATTCTCTCTTGTATTCAACTATTTTCCGTTCACTTTAAAGGGGAAGTCTGTCCATCGAATTGAAGCTTCAAGTTTCTTTAAAACAAAACTACAAAAACAACAGCCTGGTAACAGCAGAAAAATACCATGCGAATGTCCTGATATGCTTTTCAAACGTTTCTGATAGAGGATGGCAAAGATTAAAGTGGATTACAAAAGCTTATTCTAAAAACTTGATTTCGGTTACAGTGAACCGATTTCAAGTTGTTCTAAATCTCTCTTAAAAGCAGTATTTTTCATCCCCTCCAATCTTTGCCATCCTTCATCAAAATTGTCTCAGATTTACTCCAGTATACTTGGAAAACATACTCTTCTAATCTGAGTAGTTATTTTTGTCTTTCGTCATAAGAACGTTTCTCATATGGGGGTTGACACTTTACACAGAGTCGCTTGGTTTACCTGCCAGAAGTAGACGACGCACTGGAAGTCTTCTTCTTGTTCTACGGGTTCATCCTCCTCATCTTCACCGTCCTCCGGGACCTCGACAGGCACCCAGTAACGACACAGAAACACGTAGCAATCACCGCTATGGAAATGACCTAAAGTACAACAACGATTACTTTCAAACTTCTCCCAATAAATGCACAATAATTGTCTATTCTCTGAGCAGTGTGAAACAGGTTCCAAATCCTAATGGCTAATAGTAATAATTTTGATGCTCGTCAATCTAGTAAATGTCATCTATTTAAGTAATGGTCCGCGCAAGAGGTAGGCATATGTTATGCATGGCATGTAAAAAGGTGATAATTGTAGTATTGTTTCAATCTTCCACCTCATTGGCTTAGACATTAAAATCTATCTAAACTTGAAGAAGAATATTTTTTTTTCTCATTTTGTAAACAGATTTGAATTGCATCTTGTGAAAACTCTCATAACTTTTAATATGACGAACTTTCAATATGGGGAACATTTTTAAATTGAACGTTTTCTTGGTTATTGTTTTGCACTCTTCTGATTGGGCAAAATGTTTTCACACAAAAGAACTGTACCTTTAAAATGCATTTTTAGTAGATTTAATTTCAGAAATTTATGATTTAAGGGTTGATGAGTTGTCAGTATGAAAAACAGAAAATACTAAAGTGGGGAAAGCAAATTGCATCTGAACAATAGAATTGTGCCTACCTTTTGCGCGGACTGTTACTTAATATGCTATTTATTAATATATCCTTTCTTTCTATAACAATGTTATTTACGTGTGAGCTTGTCCTCTTTACATATCTTGTAGGTAGTGGTCAACTTGAAACCTTCTTTCACCACTACACACAATTCACATAAAGCTGTCTTTTCTCGTCCCTTGCACAAAGAGAACTAGACTCTAAAACAATCTCTTTCATATTGCGAAAATCAGTCGGAAACAGAGCTACCAGCGGTCATAAGAATGAGAACAGCGATAGGACACGCTGCTAGAGAGAAAGGGGATTGGGGAGAGAGGTGTTTCCCCCAACCCCCTTTCTCTCCGCGGACGCGCTCGTAGCCTTTTCGTTTCTCGACTGATTTTTTTTTGCAATATGCAAGGGACTATTTTACAGTCTAAAAGAGAACCAAAACTTCGGTTAAATGCAAAGTTAAATTGATCATCAAATCTGCAAAAAGACCTCTGCTATTGGTAGAGCAAAACTTCCACTGAAAAGATGAAGGCAGGCATTTTCAAATAAAATGCCAAATTTCAATGCGGTATGTAGAGGAAATCGCATCTGTAGATGATTTATAGATCGTATTCACTGACGTCATGCCAACAAATTGCCCTAATAAAATATTATGGAACATATTTTAGATCTTGTGTAGAGAGCAGGCAAACATACATAAATAACGAAATATTTTGGAGCGATAGAGTACTTTGAAACTGAGCTGTTGGGCAAACAATATTCAAAACCTTTAGTTAATTAGTATGTGGTCAAGATCGCGGCCGATAAAGCAGAGTACAAATCAATCTGTTTTGCCATCAATACGATTAGTGTTCACTTCCAAACACTTTAGATATCACTTTTAGAGGTTTATCAAGGCTAAAATTTTAAACTGGCCGAAATATATGGATTTTCTTTACATTTTGGAAACACGCTGAGCTGGGCTGTCACAAAATTCGAAAATATGTTACTCAAAAGAGAACCACCGTATCGACGTGAAATTTTCGAAGAAAACTGAGTATACCAACCTCTAAATCATATAAATAGAACAGCTTTCTAGATCTTGTAGTTTTGATTTTAGAAATTTGATGACGTAACGTGAAAACCGGAGTGCTTTTAGGCAAGTGCAATTTAAGAACTTTCAAAATATGACTCAGTGCCTATAAATCATGTATAGCACGAGCAGTTCATGCGATTTGTTGTTTATAATGTACTGAGCAAACATTTGAGAGCGTGCAACTATGCACTCAATAACCTTTCCATGCACTCGTTATTGACCAATCGGAATCCAGATATTTTGTTGAGTATATATGATAAATATATGTATGGTACTCCTAAACACACCGATTTCATCCTCGGGTAGCCTGACAAATTTTCGTCCTTCGAGAACAAAGCATTCCATGCCATCGAGATCCTCATTCCACTCCTCAACCAGTTGTTGCTACATCGAGAAAAAAAAAGAGAAAAAGAACGAGCTTTAAGATCAATGATCGGCTTTCTTACTCTCCACTGGTTTCCGTATAGCAACACCGTATGACCGAGGGAACGGAAGTGAATATCCAATAGACCCTTTCAGCTTGCCTGTTTGTTGTCCCATTTCAGACCACGTGATAGTTCTCCAGAGGATTCAGTGTTTTGTTTTCCAATTTTAGCAATTGGTACATTTCCTCTTGGGATATAGAAAAACAAAAACGCATTACTCAAGGGAAAAGTCGCGTGGTCTGAAATGGGGCAAGCTGAAAGGGTCTATTATTGACGTCAGTTGAGAAGCGGGAAAATAGAGACAGTCCACGTGCCGTTTTCTGCTAGAAAACCGGCAACGATGGGAACCAGCGCGCATCACCTTTGCACAACCTTAACGACCCTAAGTTTCTGAGCGCGCAGACACGACGTTCCTGAAGTGCCAGTATGAACGTGATGTTAACAAATGCTGATGGTATACTTATACAAAAGCATTTATTTTTCTTTTATTTGACACCAATTTATGTCATTATATTACAAAAATAAAAGTAATAATGTAAAGTTAGTGTACAAAATGATACGCAATGATTTTGCAAAGACAAAGCAAATATCAGCCCAGGAATAAACTCAACTACTGTAGTGCATTGTAGTAAAAATCACTACGATTTTTGATCGATTAAAGCTTGCACTTACTTGTTCGACGTCAGGAATGGGTTGTTGTCTAGTGGTAAACAAAGCTGACAGGTCGACCTTTAACAAGTAAATTAAAGAATAAGCAAATTAACACGTGTGATCATTAGATCCGTTGAGCAATTTACATTATACAATAAACAGTATGAAATGCGCGCTCTGATTGGTTGATAGCCATGTATTATAAGAGTACAAGGTCCAGCTGTTCAAAGGGTGAAAAACGCTGAAAGTGCTGCGACACCAAACATCATAGCCAACGGATAAATCCCTATCTACCAGGGTCCAGTTGTTCAAAGCAAAGGTAAGCACTACCCCGGGGATAAATCACTACCCAGGGGTTAAATCACTACCCCGGGTTAAACACTAACCGGAGGGTAAACTGTACAGATTAGTTATAGATTTAGCGCTATCCTGGGAATGAAGTTACACTTGCTTCGAACAACCGGGTCCTGATAAGCATTAACCAAACTAAATTATTTACTGGATAGGAATTTATCCGGTGGATAGCATTATCACTCTGATGCAAACGACGTCACGTGTTGGACAAAATTGCTAATTATTGTATAAACCAAATAGATGCCATTCTGTTGAGCGTCTGTCCTCTAATAGTGCACTGGTGATGTCACAACGTGACGAGAACAAGTCACGCAACTCGACTGCGTCTCGTGACGTACTTCCTTATTGTCGTCACGTTTTGACGTCATCTCGACATATATAAGAGGTCAGACGCACGGCAACGGTACATCTATTTGTTAATTCAACCATGGACCGTTACGGCATAGCCGCCATGTTGATGTACAGTTAACCATAGATTCTTCGTTAGCTTCTTTTTTTCTGTACACCAACATGGCCGCCATGCCCTTTGTCATTTGAATCTCTGGGGATTGAGTGCAAACCATCTATAGGGAGACGAACAAAGAAAACTTCACTGTTATAATTGGACTGTGGACCGAAATCAGGCCATGAAGTTTCTCTCTAATTACGCAGTATTTTTCATCCATTCGAATCTTTGCCATCCTTCATCAAAATCGTCTCAGATTTTCTCCAGTATACTTGGAAAGCATATTCTGCTAATTTGAATATTAATTTTATTTTTGATCAATAGTTTGTTTATCCTCTTGGGACTGGCATTGCTTCATACCGAATTTGAAGGTTTTCGTTCTACCTCAACATGGAACTGATACATGTAAACTACTGTCTCGCAAATAACTAAGGAACACCTTGGCAACTTGTTTGAGCTTGTCTTGTGCTTCTTTGCTGGTAATGTTCTGTAACGTGATAACAAAAGCAAGGTTAATTATGCAATCAACAGTGCAAAACACACGTTCTGATTGGTCGATAGTCGGCATGTGTTATCAGACTATAGAGATGCACACATGACATCACGTTTTGTAAGAAATCATTTGGTATCTTCCTCTGTCTTGCTAATTATTGTATAAGACGACCTTTACTGTGGGTTCTCTTATAGTTGCACAGATGAATGTATCTCGAAGCGCACTTCTTTGTTCACTTCACGTTGTGACGTCATCTGTGCATCTATAAGAGGACAGGCGCGCGGCAGAATAGCTATATTTGTTAAGTATAACAACTCTTTTGATCTTACCGTTGTTCCTAGTTTCTTAGAGAGCTTGGAGACCGTCTCTGCACTGCGAGTGTAGTCAATGGCAAGTACGTCATCCCAGCCCATGAACTTGGACTTGAACAGCTGTGACTCAGCTCTAGCAAAATACATGTATATATTTATAATATAACCCAGTACGAGCGCTCTGATTGGCTTATAGACTCAAAAAATCTATGGTCTATTGTGCCGATAAACACAGAAATCGGCACGCCTGCTTGCGTTGTGTCGTAGTTATATCATAAAAGCAATAGGCCACACATTTCAATGTGTTTACTGGAAAAATAAAGCACTTGGGATGTTGGGAGAACACTTGAAATGCTTGATAATCACGCACCTTCGGCTTGTGATTTTCAAGCATTTCTTGTTTTCTCCCAACATCATAAGTGCTTTATTTTACAAGTAAGCACACTGAAATGTGTAGTCTATTGTTTAAAAATGGGTTTGTTTGGCTTGAAATATAACAATGTTATGATTACATCAGCCTTTCGTTTGTCAGGATTCTGTATAAAACTTTCTGTTGACTCGACTACAGGGTGAACTAATAGCTTGATGTAGACTTTTCTTTTTGCAAGGAAGTTTGAGTTTGGGCTACCTGTAGTGCATGGTCGTGGTACCCAGTCTCTGACATCATGACCGCGCAACACAGGTAATCCAAAATCAAACACGTTCGGTAAAAAATACGCCCAACTACAGGGTGAAAACGCAAACCAGAGGTTAAACTGTACAATTACAGATTTAGCGCTATCCTAGGAAACAACTGGGCCCTGTAGAGCAGCTAGCAGGCTAGAGAATCGCAGTCACAGCTGAATCGTACTAATGCTTTTGCGAAATCGGAGGAGAGGAGTGGAATCACCACAAAATATGAACAAAATTACTAAATCATCATCGGACTATGCGATTCAAGGGAAATCACATGCCTGACTTGGTAATACCATGGCAATTAAAATTCGTCGGTTTTCTCGTGCAGTTTTCCATGGAATTACCTCGTCGGGCATGTAATTCTTCTATAGAAGCAGTACCAATGTGTTTAACCTTTTATCGGTTTTCTCGTGCAATTTTCCATGGAATTACCTCGTCGGGCATGTAATTCTTCTATAGAGGCAGTACCAATGTGTTTAACCTTTTATAATCGGAGTTCATTGTGTTTACATACCCCTGTAATGTTCTTGTGACAATGGCAAAAGACGGCCTCTCAATCATCGATGAAATCTCCAATGAGAGTTTCATGGCGGCAGCTCGTACAAGGCGCGCTGACCTGCGACCGATCCTAGAATATCATAATAATGACATCTTTATTGGTAATGCTAATCCATTCATTTAAAGGAATCTCCTGATATACCGGTAAGGAAAGCAACCACTTAGACCAGGGTCACACGCAATATGTTTTGCCAGTGAACTTATGAACACGTGACCTCCCGCTCGTCAGACCGGAGCTTAACCACTGAGCTAACCGGGAGGCGGTTTAGTATTAGTGTAATAATATTATTGCAAATATTACTAGTTTACCCGGAGTTTCTTTGTTTATCAAACACCTAAATAACATGAAATTCAGCTTTCGTTGCCAGTTGTATTGGACTTGATTATCGATATTAAGCATAAGTTTTAACCTTTTAATATTCCAACTGAGCGCAAAGCGTGCATTAGTCACCAATAATGCACTATCATTAGCCAATCACCTGCTTGGATTTTGTATTGTGCACCAACTTGAAATATGAAAATCTAATGAAACACTCACGCATACAATATTACACAGGGTTCCCATGCACCATCACTCACCATACGAAGATTTCCGAGTGACAGTCGAGGATGTACACGTTCTTGAAGTCCAGGACCTTTTGCACCAACTGTCGTCCAGGAAGATCGACTACAACAACACACAGTGGCCTGTCATACAGTGAAGTTTACTTGCCTACAAGCAGATCTTCTTGATTTTTTAAAGCAAGTGTTGGGTTACCTGTGGTGCACGGTCTTGGGATGTCTTGCACCACAGGACACCCAAATACAAACTTTATTTGAACTCTGTGTTCTTCAAAGAGCGCACGTCGCATCCTCCTTTCCTCATTTCCAGAAACGTCATATCTGGATAAACTTTGTATTCACTTGTGCCACCAGTAGGTTGCAGCACACATCGGATAGAACGGTTACAAAATAACTATCCCCATATAGAGCATTATTACGCGTGATCAATCTTAAAGGTACCCTGGGTACCAGAGGTTCTACTGTCTCCATTCGCTAAAGTTAGGCGCCGAGGAGCGAAGCGACGAGAACCTCTGGTGGCACGGATAGCCAATCTCACTTCCATGTTCGAATTTGGTACAGAATTTGTACCAGGCTTATTATTGGTTAGTTATAATTAGGAATGATATCCGTTGATATGATTGGCTAGATAACTTAGCGAACGAAAACCCGGTTTGGGATTTACATTTAATCAAGATGACGACAGAAGACTCCATGCAAAAGTATTTCTCTGAAGCAGTTTCTGTAACATTCAAAGTCACTTTTCCCAGAGATCGAAAATCTCAAACCTTAACAAGATGAGTCAATTTTGAAATTCATGCAGAAGATGTTTTTGCTGTGCTGCTTACTGGTTGGGGAAAGTCTTTGGTGTTTGAAATGATTCCCGCGTAGCGTTCCATTCGTGGGGGTTTCTCAGTGTAAGCATGTCCTGAAATTGTTAAAGCAAAAGTGCACTTGAAAACACTTGAAAACATCGCTAAATTCTCCATTAAGTTCAGGTGTACTTAGACTCGTTCTATTAATGATTTGGGATTTAAAATGGTTAGGGTTTTTTCAAATTTTGGGGTTAGGTTTTAGAAGGTTTGTATGAAAATTCGACAAAATGAATTTTTAATATGCTTACACTGAGAAAGCGCCCGATTCGTGGTCTGCATTGTCCTCAGAAAGCCACTGTTACAGTTGCGTGTCCTTTAAATTCACTTGTGGAATCACACATTAGAGAGCTGGAGAGTCGAGGAATCAAGGCATGTTCGCTATAAAGCAGGTTTCAGTCCAGTTTTCAGTGGAGTCTTTTGCATTATCTGAATTTCGAACACACAAGTAGTCGGCACGTGTAGCGCAAATCAGTGGTGCGGAAAAGTGTAAACATGTATTTGACAGCTAACAGACGTCATGACTGCGAAACCGGTTATTCGAGAAATGTGATACTAGTTCGAACATGGAAGTGAGATTGGCTATCCGTGCCACCAGAGGTTCTCGTCGCTTCACTCCTCGACTCTCGTCGCTACGCTCCTCGGCGCCTAACTTTCGCGAATGGGACAGTCGAACCTCTGGTACCCAGGGTATCTTAAAGGAGAACTGAGGGCCAAAAATCAACTTTAGCTCAATGAGTAGATCTAAACAAAAAAAAGACTCATACCAAAATTTATTTTACTGTGTTTTGCGTCAAAGGAAAGAAAATCTGCAAATCTTCCTCCCAACCGCCGCTAAGTACGGCTCAATTCCTGTAATCTGTGACGTACGATACGGGGAATAAATTAGTTTTGTCATGTTGTTCTCGGCTTTGAATAGATGGACTAACGACTCATAATTGTGCACTATTATGCTTTCTTTGTGCTGAAGGTGTGGGTGTTTTTCATTGGTATGTATACTGGTTGGGGAAAGTCTTTGGTGTTTGAAATGATTCCCGCTTGTGTACGATTCGTTCTTGAACATGAAAGGTCTGCCTTGTCCTCAGAAAGCCACTGTTATAGTTGCGTGTCTTTTAAATTCACTTGTGGAATCACACATTAGATAGCTGGAGAGTCGAGGAATCAAGGCATGTTCGCTATAAAGCAGGTTTCAGTGGAGTCTCTTGCATTATCTGGGCAATCCCTTTATGTAGGACGACACGATTTTTTACCAAAAATACAATAGAATACAACACAATACAATTCAATACAACAATAGAACGCAACACAATACAATACAATAGAATACAATTTGGTAGCAATTCGTGTCGTCCTACATGAAGGGATGGCCATTATCTGAATTTCGAACACACAAGTAGTCGGCACGTGCAGCGCAAATCAGTGGTGCGGAAAAGTGTAAACATGTATTTGACAGCTAACAGACGTCATGACATACTAGAGAAATTTGATACCATTTCGAACATGGAAGTGAGATTGGCAAGCCGTGCCACCAGAGGTTCTCGTCGCTTCGCTCCTCGGCGCCTAACTTTCGCGAAGGGTACCCAGGGTACAGTATCGTATGCTTACAGTGGATATATAAAGACGATTATTAACGAATGTATACCTTGTGGAAGTTCGAGATAGCCCAAACCCAGTGCTACTTTGTACATGATGGGTGGTTTGGGGTCGTCCTTGTACTCTTGCTTGACCTATGATAACACGAGGAGGACATCATTGTCTCTGAAGTCTTTATGACTTCTCCATTGCAAATTCGAAGGCACTTAAAGGTGCTAAACCATTACAATGATTTACAACAGGGATATTCGAAGATTACAGGACTTCTGAACATTAGAATAGGCCCCAAAAATATCGGCAAGGCCAGGACGAATATTTTATAGAGTAAACAGCTTCATTTAACGTTTCTTTGCTGATTTTCGCTCATAAAACGGGACTACTTCTGGATGAGTCAACAAGGCAAGGCTGAATTAAAGAGCTTCTAATCTTTCTTGACATTTTTCTACCTATGAACCTTTGAAAGGTTTTGAGTACTTCTGCGAAAAAAAAATTGGTTTACAGAGAATACTCTATGTTCTACGCTTGTTCGAAATCGTGAAAATGTGACCTTTCCTGACCCATGACCGCGTTAGAAAAAGCCTGGGTCGTTTCCCGGATAGACTAATAATTTGAACGACTTTTTTCTTTACTAACAACTCACAAACTGTGTATATGGTGTATATTTTCTTTAAATCGATGTTGTTGTGATAGAAAGGCGCCATGGAGGATAATGCATTAATGAGATGACATCTACAGGAGAATCGACACACGCTTTTTCTTACGCGATCAAGGGTCTGGAAAGGTCAAATTTTCACCATTTCAAACAAGCGTAGAACAGAGTATTCTCTGTTCACCAATATCTTTTTCGCATCCAGAAGTACTCTAAACCTTTCAAAGGTTCATAAGTATAAAAAATCAAGAAGGGTTAGAAGCACTTTTAGCCGAGATGTTTTGAGGTCCTGACCAATATGCATATAGAATTTAATCTCAAACAGTGTTAAGACCACACTGGAGAATTCTGAACTACAGTCGCTCACTATTTTAATGTAATGTTGATTATGTAAGTCCTATTTAGCGTTCTATTTATAAGGAGCCGTGTTACGGTGAGATATCTTTACATTAGTAGTCCGGGGCGCACGGTTATTGCCAGCGATTTTCATATGAACTGACGAGTCTCGCGCACATGTGCGATGGTGAAAATCAAAGCAAAGATGGCTGTGTATAGACAGTCTTCAATGAAAATATTGCGTATCATTTCAATCAAGCATTGAGGGAGGAGAATTTAAAGTGCCACTAAAGAAAAATCCGATCATTTTAGCCATAAGTTCGAGCTCAGACTGGCCACCATTACTCAGACTACAAACGAGCGATGCTTTGTTTAGCGGTCTTTTCGTGACGTCATCTACTCAACAGCTTCGCGACACAGCGACTGGAAGGCATTTTATAAGGTTCAAACTTTGTGTACAAGCTCTCTAGATGTTTCTATATAAAAAAACTACCCTTTCCTTCTGCATACTAGACTAGAGTAGCCATGTTTTTGCTACTATGACTTCATCTACTCCATTCTAGTCCGAGTAATGGCGGACGTAAATTTTGTGTGTTTAGAGGTCTATATTTATGTTGCATTAATGTATTGTAATACAATTTTTGACCAAAAGTATAGTTGAAGACCTATATTTTCGAGTTATGATAAGAAATAGCGAAAAGAAAATCCAAATTTTTCGTCATAGTAGCACGTTAACTGTTTGTAGCCAATTAACAATCGACATGCGCAGCACCATGACATAGCCCCTTAAAGGTTTAATCCATTTGAAGGTGAGAATACATATAAGGTATTAAGTGGTCTGCTTACTGTGATGCGCCCCTCAGCTGGCCTCCCACCCAATGATCTCCAGAACTCACTGGGTTCATCACCCTGGTAACAAGAAAAAGAGAAAACACGTTCACCTCAAATGGCAACGGTACACACGATTCAGGCAGAGTCATCGCGCGAAATTAAAATCGAACTGCTTGAATGTAGTTCGTAAACTACTATTTGCAGGCATTACTGCACAACTACAGCTTCCTTCTGTTCACCTTTCATTGGCTTATTTTCATCTTAGCCTCAGCAATTTAGGACTGATAACTTGGTAACTTGCTTACTTCCTTTATGTTCTGAACTTTGGGTTTGGTTGCCCAAATTAGAAACGTCTAGTTAGAATAAGAATGTGGCAATAACCGAATTTAGATAGATCATTAGTTTCTGAAAAAAATACTAGCCCTGGTTTTCCTCGGTGGACAATTCAAACAGTGTATTTTACGAGGTGTGTTCCTCCAAGTAGGCTCGATTACCGCCGCTCTTCCTCTCCGACAAGAGACCGCTGGACGCGTGAGTGTTCAACGGTCTGTGACGTAATTTGAAATATTAATTTTTGCACTGTCATTTGTCCCCAAATGTGAAATCAGAGTCCATTAACCTTATAAATTTCATGCTAAAATGCATCACAATACAGCTTAGCTTACCAATGCGAACTACAGTATTTAAGCTTCGTCAATTGTACTAAGACGCAATCTTTCCTGGAACATGCGGCCTGTAGAAATTCTGCATGCAGGATTCTGATTGGTCAAAAGGAACAATGGTAAGTCCACGAGTCCAGCTGTGCTGACGGGGGAAAGAGTGCAGGCTCATTTTCGCCGACACGGCTCGATCCTATATCCCAAGCGCTACCCTTTTGTTGCTTTGACAAGGTGCTTGGCTCTAAAAGACTGCTGCACCTTACTTTCCACGTTGGTCATAGAATAGCCTTATTAAAGCCACAGTTGAGACAACACAGCACTAACCGTTTGACACATGACAAGTTCAGCTTTGTTCTTGCGCTCATTCTTGTTGATTTTCTCCGCAAATAACCTACGCAGAGGAACAACAATTTTCAATGTTGATTATATTCTCATATTTCAAGTCATTAGATTTTGTTTTGCTGTTGTTTTCTAAAAGATAAGAGATGTACGTTAAAGAATCCTTGCAATCTTTCAGAGACACTCGTGGACTCAACAGCAAACCACGACTGGGATTTGGTGGGAGAAGAAACAGACACCACGGCCCGTAGCACTAAAAGATGGCGGCTGCACATTTGCCCACAATTCCTTGCAAACCCAACACGGTCAAAATAATACGTAGAAAACATCTATTCTCTCGGGGGTATTTTGGCAGGAAAATAAAGAGGAGAAACAGCCAACACTAGCAATCTTTTTATTATAGTGCAACATTTTAAAAGTGCCAAGTAACATTTGTAGTTTAAAATAACAAACAACAATACAAAACTACCATACCCATGTAAATAACAGGGCAGATTTATTTCTTACAAGTTACAAAATCTGTTTTTGGACGAGGTCATGTGCATGGGAATGTTATATATGGAATTCTACGGTACTTTATAAATGAAAACAGTCATTGTACAGAGACCAATGTTCAAAAGAAACCACACTTGGGCAACATAGCGAAGTTATTACTTAATATATGACCGTAGGCATACATGTTAATAGTTAGGTTCTGACTCACCTTGCTTTTGTTTTAGTAGTTGATTTGGCCTGAGAAAGAAAAAACGTGAAAGACTTAGAACTTGATTTGTTTTGTACTGTAAGGAAAAGGAGTAAAAGAGAGTGAAAAGTTAGAAAGACAAAAAATGAATGATTAATAGATCGTCGTGATAACTACAGTACTGAAGGTGTAGACACACTGACACAGCAATATTTGTACGCAACAACTTCAGAGCTGGACACACGTTGTACTTTCACAGTTGCCGGCAATGCTGCAGCGTATATCCGTATCTCAGCTTACACAGTAAGAATTAGAATTAGATCATGGATTGTAGCCTGCGGAAACAGCCATCTCTATTCGAGGGCCAAAAGTGAGCCCCCTGAGATATGTCTGCGATTCGAGCGCATTAGTGAGCTTAAGTACCAGACAGAAGTAAACCGGAACCGGAAGTAAAATTTCTCTCTTTTCGCGCATTTTAAAGGGCAGTGTCACGGTACTGCGCATGTCACAGTCTCCAGACATTGAATTGACAGCTGTATTGTGTAACATCCAATGAGAATCAATCAAAATAATTTGCAGGAAACGCCACACTGTTCGGGTGTTAGCCGTATTCACAGATTGTAATTATGCACAGTATATGGCGAGATTTACAAGGATTTTATTCTTCCTACATCCAAGGTAAACAGCATTGAGTAAAGAATGGTATCTATATTTCATTACTTGCTTGTATTTTTTGCTGTTTCCAGTCGTAAACAGTCAGAATTTGACCAAAGTGAAACAAGCTGCTCGCGTCCGTAGATATATATTTCTTCGTTGTGCACTTTTGACATGAAATAATTCTCCAAATGGCACTATTGTTTTATTTCTACGTGACTAATAACGCAGTTCTCTGCTGTAAAAAATATAGAACATTCTATGGACGATTTCTTGTCTTAAAGTTTGGAAACGTAACACATACATTTGCGCTAAAAAGTTCAGTACTTTCGGAAGTACAAGTGGCTGTTTACTAGTTTGCACTATCGGCTGTTATGGACTGGAAATTTACTTTCACAGCTTAATATTTATGTCGATTGGTCAGAAGGATATCTTGTTTAAGATGCTATGGTTCTTTCGGCATCAGGAAATTTTTAAACGGGATTTTTACAGTATTTCAAGCTATGCTGTAGCGCGAGTTTAGTACGTATATAGTCACAAATGTCCGTGAAACTAATAGCACGTTCGATCATTGTTATCAGTTTGCTCTATGGGTTCTCATGTATTCAATAATCACTTCTGGAGCTTCATATGTATGTTGATTGGTCACGAGGATTTCCTTTTACCACAAGCGGTTTCATAGCAGCTCGATGTTTGACTCTCATATAGTCGATGATAACTTATTTAACAAATAAAAGATGGTTCTCCTTGTTATATAACAAAATAATGCACTTTCGAGGTCTTGAAAAGCTGCTAAATGCACTCGCGTTCCGCTCGTGCATCCGCAGTTTTTCAAGACCTCGAAAGTGCATTATTTTGTTATATAACAAGGAGAACCATCTTTTATTTGTTTTATAATATAAACTTCAATGTAGACTAAGGAAATAAAGCTATCTTTAGAACCCGCGTAAAAATCTAAAAGCAAACTGACGACAGCGAAAACCCTATTTTAATGTACTTGACTTGTTTACAACTTTTTTTCGTCGCTGATTGGTTCAATTGTGACAGCTTGACATTGACGATCTGAGAGCTTGTTTCTTATTGGATGAAGTAATCTGCTAAGAATAGAACGTGTGAATCGATAAAAGTGAAAGACAGAAATTGCAAGAGCCGGCAAATGAAATGGGTTGTAATATTGTCATCTGGTTAAAACTGTTGCAGGAAACAAAGTACAGTCTTTCTTTTTACAATTTCTGGTCAGCACAGGAGAGATTTATCTGCACATTGTGATAGTACAAGGCGTTGAAAATGCTTGATGGAAACGTATTCACAGAGAAAGCGTTAGCGACTTAGCGGCAGTAGAGTTGGACACGTGAGTTGAGGATTGCCGACTATTTTCTACAACAACTGCATAGTTGACACTGATTACTGATTCTGTGGTCTGAAGAAGGATATTTTCTTTATCCCAAGGAACAGTGTTGTAACTGCTGCTCTGATGGCCGTATTGCGTAGCTTTTGAGGCTCTCTTAATTCGTTGGCATGGCCAATCTACTGTTTTGAAATTCTGCCAGTTCTGGGTACTCTGCACGTTTTATCGCCCGTTATTCATTCAGGAACAGTCAGGAACCTCTCAAACGAAATTCTACATGTAACCAGAGAAATCCCATTGTATTCTTCACAATTCACTGTTCAGGTTTCAGCATAAAGCAGGCTTATTACAGTTATCGTCGAGTTATTGGTGAGTCATGTCTTGTTGTTGTGTTGTCACTTTCCTCTCGTTTTAATAATACACCAGGCTGTTAGAAAAACCACATTTTTCATAAATTCAATCATTTTTTATATCAAACTGTCAATGAGTAACACTGTATTAGAATGTGGACATTGCTTTTCTCAACTTCAAACGTTTTAGCATCCCATTTTGTGGTTCCTTTAGTGTACGAAGCCGATGCTAAATTCTCTCGCCGATCATTTTCTTTTAGTTTTGGGAAGCGACTTTTATTTTCCTCTTCTTCAACACACCTTAACAACTCAAAGTCGGACCTGTTTTCTTCCCAGTCTATGAAATTATCTCCAATAGCTATATAAACTCGCGAAAAACAATCACCGATACGTTTTGTTTTGATTGGATTCTCAGCGTGCTTGATTTTTTCTTGAGCGTGCCTTTATAACAAAATCAAGCACGCTGAGCATCCAATCAAATCGCACGTTCTTAGGATGATCCCATAATTTATATTATAAATAGCTTCATATGTATGTCGATTGCTCGCAAGGATTTCCTCTTTCAGTTTTTCCCGTTAGTTTGGACATCAGGGATTTATTCTTGGAGATTTCGTACAGTTTAGCGACCGTGTGTCGAAAGTAGAAAAGTTCGCTTGTCACGAAAGTGCGAATACTGACAAGCGGTTTCATAGCAGATCGATGTTTGCAGCCTCTCACGTAGTTGATCATAACTTCTATAGCTTCATATGTATGTCGATTGCTCACAAGGCTATCGTGTTTGAGTTCATGAGGTTGTTTTGCCAGCAAAGAAAGGTTTTATCTAACTTTTCGTACAGTTTTGCACTCCGGTTGATTCAAATAATTTCAGCCTCGTATCTAAGCCGTATATATATATATTTCTTCGTATCGCTGTTGAAAACTGCCATATCATTTATATTACGGCTTGAAAAGTTGCCATGTGTTTCGTGAACTCTACTAGACATCCAAACACTCTTCGGTTCTGGTTGGAATGGCAAAAAGTTTCCAATTTCTTGCGTTTTTCGGCTGCATATTCAGAGTACTCAGTGGCCGTTTTCCCCGCCGGTAAGCATCACTTATACTTTTTTGTTTTAGTTGTGTTGCAGTCTGCAACGACTAATTTTGAATAAACAAATAACTAAAACTTATTTAAGCACATCTTACTTTCCATAAATGACCAAAGGAGGCAAGGATGAGTTCAAAAAGAACTGATGGCAGTCGATTTAAAAATCGATATTTCACCGCTCTGAGAACTTCGTTCCGGGCCGGAACGTATTTAAAAAATCATCAGATTTTCACACATGCGCAGTACCGTGACACTGCGACTTTAACGGCATCGCGTCCGTAAAGTCAAGTCACAAACGTCAAAACCAGGGTCTTTCCGTCCATGTTGATCGTCCAGAAACGTACACGAGGTGAACAACATTTTAACGCCGTTTTTTATCCAGTCTTCTCTCGGTCCAGTGACGTCCGTGTTGTCAAAAAAGTATGTTGCTTAAGCTCCCTAATACTTCCATACTGACGACGTCTTCTCGTCCAGAATCCTTAATTCATTAAAGGGATACCCGAGTGAAAAACACATTGGGGCTCAAAAGAATCTTCAACATGTTCTTTGTTCAGAAAATGTATTAAAATTTGATCAAACGTTTTTAGTATTAAGAACGAGCACCTCAAAGTTGGCCCCGCGAAGACATGGGCGCCGCCATGTTTGTTTGCATTTACGGAAGTGACGTCACTTCGTCCCACCAGCGTATCGCGGCTACTTGTCTTTGTATGATTTTCACACGCTCGGAATTAAAGTGGATATATTTTCATCGAGATTGCAGAGGAATTATTACAGAAACCGGAATTATGATGAAGACGACATTATGAGAAAAGTTCAGAAGACTGGGAGGAGGAAGAAAAGCATTGGGAAGGCGAGAAATTATCAGACGAACAACAAGGTCTCGTAACTGCCATTTAATAACAGCAAAACAACATGGCTTAAAAGACTCGAGTGACTTCTGAATAAGTATAAGAACTACAATGTATGTGAGGTACAGTTAAGGCGTTTATCATCCTAAAAACACCTAATAAGTGAGAGAGTGTGAACGCTGGTGGGACGAAGTGACGTCACTTCCGTAAATGCAAACAAAGATGGCGGCGCCCATGTCTTCGTGGGGCCAACTTTGAGGTGCTCGTTCTTAATACTAAAAACCTTTGATCAAATTTTAATACATTTTCTGAACAAAGAACATGTTGAAGATTCTTTTGAGCCCCAATGTGTTTTTCACTCGGGTATCCCTTTAAGTTACCATTAATTATGTAAAAATATCACAACTTCACTGACATAAACAACATGATGGAAGGCGAAGATACGTGCAGTGAGCTTTGTTGAGATTTTTTTTTGCTGATGTGTCGATTCTCTTGGCCCAAATTTAAACTAGCCGGTCTCGGCGCGAGAATCAGCATCATGCTTTATTTAACTGAAAGAGCCCTGAGTTTTTGGAACTGATTTTTAGCTATTTCTAGACCAAAAAGAACCCTCCCCTCTTAGTAAATTGTAGTCATTGTTACAATGGAATTTTCAACTGACCTATAATACTGGGGGCTCAAAGTTTTTAGGCGGCCATTTTTTTGCCCTGACGAAGGGCTAACGCTCAAAACGTCAGCTGCTACTCGCTTTCCACGGCGGTTAGCATACCTCAATCGACTTTAGTTGATTACATACCAGCATTTTGAAAGCAGTTGTTGGATTACTACAGAGAATTTAAGGCTTTTAAAGGGTGCTGGAGGGCATCAGTAAGTCTGATGAGAGCTTGAATCAGCACTTTCTCGAAGAACGGAGTCTGTGCCTGGTATTTTGACTGAGAACAAGCCTCGTGTCGTGCTCATAGGGATGGACCATGAGCTCTTCAGTCATCTTGCCGTGGGCTTTATAAATGGGGTCTGGAGCCACTTATTATAGCTTTTTTGGAATATTGGACAACATTTACTTGCCATTGATTCCAATATGAAGCTATAAGGTCGAAATGGCTTTAGACTTAGTATATATTTTGAAGAATGAAGATGGGGGAAGGGCCATGTCGCTCAGTTTGGTAGGATTTTCCGGCATGCTTTGCGGTCATTATGGATGAATTTGGCTTGCTGTGAAGTGCTTATGGACAGAATGGCTTGGTACTGGGCAAGCTTAGGTGATGGGAGACAGAAAGTGAGGTTAGTGCAAACACGAAACTCTAAATTTTATGTGAAATATGCATTTTTGTGAGAAAATTTAGAATTTAGAATTTCTTTTTGTAAGTGCCATTTTAGATACTTTTTCTGAAATGAAGTTAACGTATGCAAAGAAAGGAGGATTTAGATGAAATGATTCAATTTTAATATGCCTAAATGCAGTTCAGTAGGATCATTTGTCTATACATTATGTTGTGTGGCAATCTCAGGGCCTTGCTCTTTGAACTTAGCCAGACTCAAATCCACAAAGCAAGTAACCAGTAAAATACGTCAAATGACGTGTACCGGCGTGAAAGGGTTAACAATAGACCATACATTTCAATGTGTTTACTGGCGAAATAAAGCACTTGGGATGTTGGGAGAACACAAGAAATGTTTGAAAATCACAAGCCAAAGCTTTTATGATATAACTATGACACAACGCAAGCAGGCGTGCCGATTTCTGTGTGTTTACCGGCACAATAGACCATAGATTATTTTAGTCTATAAGCCAATCAGAGCGCTCGTACTATCTGGGTTATATAAAAAACAATTTTGTCCAGTGAAAGGAAGTGTTTGTGAGTGTTCCGACAGGATCAGGGAAGTCCATTATATTTCAAATGGTGCCTCTAGTGTATACCTGGTTGCATTCAAACGTGTCTTCCGCAGAATGGGCTCGCTTTTGGCCTTCGAATAGAGACGGCTGTTCCCGCAGGCTATAGATCACGTGACTATAGAAGGCCCGCCTGCGATACCTCACTGATAGTCGGTCACACAGAGACTTTTTACAATATACCAATACTTAATATTAAAGTGTACTTGTTTCTCATATTTTCTTATGGAAATATATTTCACAAACTCATGAATAATTCATCAGCTGAATACAATAGAAATCATGACCATGACGAGTATTTAGAAATCGTTTCCAAACACAGCTCTCATTTCAAGACTTTTAGATTGTTAATTATATCATTAAAACTTGTTTTAGAAGCGAGTTTCTAAATACCTCTCACTGTATTTAGAAATCGCTCTAAAACAGCTCCTCGTGTTTTACAAATTACTTCTTAAGTAACAAATGTTTTTGTCAGAAGCGTTTTGTTTTGAATGAATTTGTCAGAGTATTGTATCAATGGCATGACCTATCGCAGTGTGGTTACCTTCTTATCCAGTAAGCTTACATAAGCAAGCGTACAAATATTGACTTATCGCATCACCAGAAAAGTCGAATCAAATGGGGCAGGACTTAATATGATAATTTTGTAGGACATCAACCTTCGCTAAACTCGCTAAATAGATCACTTTTCCCGTAAAAAAAACCCACCACACAGCACTCAAAACACTCAAAGACTCCAGTAAGCTTACGTAAGCAAGCGTACAATATTTATTTATCGCCGTTCTGCAGTCATACGAAATCTGCTCTAATCTTCAGCTTTATATTGAACAAATAAAAACATTTTGCTGTGCGTCTGTCCTCTTACAGATGCACAGATGACGTCACAACGTGACGAGAACAGTACTTCACGAGACGAAGACGAGTGGCGTGACTGTTGTTTTCATTGTTGTGACGTCATCTGTGTATCTATCAGAGACAGACCCACGACTAAATGATATATATTTATTTTAAAATAATAATTAGCAGGAAAGGTTACGAAATGATTTTGTAAAGAGTGACGTCATGCGTGCATCTGTACTCTAAGTAATATGTAAACACGAGGAGCTGTTTTAGAAGCGATTTCTAAATACAGTGAGACGAGGTTGAAAACCGAGGCAAAGCCGAGGTCCTCTCAATGTATTTAGAAACTCGCTTCTAAAACAAGATCTGAGTGTTTTACATGGCTTCTCGAACTGCACTTTAATGATAAAATTAACGATCTAAAGGTCTTGAAATGCGAGCTGTATTTGGAAACGATTTCTACATTCGACATGGTCATGATTTGAGAATAACACTAAATATATTTTTGAGGCGGCGAGAAAACTCATATACATTACTTTTATTAATTTTATGAACAAAGTTTTAGAAATGATTTTCTAAGTCAACAAAATGATCAAGAAGTTCAGAGATGTCGTGTGAAACTCGCATACATGTACACGGCTGGTGTAAAATTTCATTCTCTCTTAACAATCTACTCTACCCTCCGTAAGTTTATATGTTCACCTCAAATCCCGTACTCTACTATACAGTAAGAACATACCAGTCTGTCAGCCAGCCAGACAGATGAAACCGCCGACGTAGAAGTTATTATTCATAAATACAAATAGCTTCAACAAACCAGGTTTCAGTTTTGAAAATAATGTCAAAGTTGGTTTAAGAAAACCGAACTTTTGTAAACCCGGTCCGAGTGAAAGTTGCACGCAGCTTCTTGTTCAACAAAACAATGCATCGCATTAAATATTACTATGTTACTCTAATTAGCAAAATACACCGAGAATCGTTAAAATACTGGACACGCACTGACCTTTGGACCTGACCAGATGAAAATCTTCATTCCAGTGTCCAACATGAAGGCGAAGGTTGGGTCGAGTGACTCGGCTACTGGTAATAACTGCCAACAAGACATAACCAACCAATCAGGGGCGGCCAGGGGGTTTGGGTATACTGGTATCTACACAGCGGCAAAACGTCAAGCGCATGCGCATTTGACAAGCCGGTCGCGCGTGCGTCTCCCCAGTTTCCCGCCGAAACTAAAAGAAAATACCCCCGTTTCTAATTTTAAGCAGGTACGCGTATTTATGTGAAATGTTTCGCGAAAAACAAGAAAACTAATTAAAAGCTAAGCCTAAGGACTTCAACAGGTTGAAGTTTTCTTAATTTATAATTCACTGTGAGTTTACTCAGTTATAAAATTATTTACTAAAAACGTTTAAGTATTGTATTTGTATTTGTACTCCAGAGCCTTCGTTCTTTCGGCCAGCGGAGTGTAGGGTTTTTTAATGTGTATAGACCCTATGCATAAGTCCTGGTAACTAGCATGTCAACGAGGCCGGTAGGTCCTCTGGAATGTTGAAATTGAAGCGCCCGGGGAGATTGTGAAATGCACTGAACGAATGTTCAGTGAAACAATGCCGTTAATTTGCTATGCGCCTGGCTGGTTGTACTATAAAGAAAAATAAAGGATAAATTGAGGACAGATTAGCAACATTTTTCAACTAAACAATCATGTTCAACACGTTTCACACCTCCTGCTTGTATTTCAACTTCAACATTCCAGAGGACCTACCGGCCTCTTTTTCGTGTTGTGACCGCGCGAGTTATGCATAGTGTCTATAACGGTATTTTTAAATTGAAATATGGGTATTTAGTATATTAAAATTTTGGGATTTTCTGATATAAAGTATAAGGCAAAGTATACAGCAAGTTTGAATGTCTCAAGTTAGGGTATTTATGAAATTTGTAAAAGGTATTTGGGTATTCCTCGTGATTGGTTCAAGTAAAACCAATCACAAATTAGTGATTGGCTCATTGCGTTTAAACTTGCTTCCGTGATTGGTTCTGTAATTGGCCATGACCGAAATTAAGAAAGGACTGGGTTCTAATGATATGTACAGTGCATCATGGGTAGTGTTGTGGGTAGACAGGCTCGAAAACAACACAAGAACTGGAGGGAAAGAGAGACTTGGTTATGGTCATCTCTCTCAAGAAACTAGCCAACAATTAGTTCTTGAATATTACTGACTCTATCATATATATCTCTAGACATGCGCATTGGAAATATCCCTACGTTTCATGAAGCTTGCCTGACAATAATTGGAAGTAGTTCGTTCGGTGGTTTTAGTTTTACGACACTCAATCAAAAATCGCTCTAAAACACAGTAACATTAGCAGGGACATACCGGCTCAAGGAGCACTCGTTTGTCCTTTAAGATCCTGAACAGTCTCGTGATGTAAACCTACAGGAAGAGAAGGAAGCGTAAATATTTTGTATCATTAATCTTCTTCAGGAGCACGGATTTGCGTACCGGGTTTTGGGGTTCCTGTACAGAGTAAAATTGCTCTAAATTTGTTTATTAACAAACATTTTACAGACTTTTCACCCAAATACTTTTCACAAGTCTGTAAATGGTTCGATTTTTCTAGTGAACAGGAACCCCAAAACCCGGTACAGGAACCCCAAAACCCGGTACAGGAACCCCAAAACATAATATAATTTGGGGCAGAGAGTTCATGTTGTTTTATGGCGATACTTGCACTTTAAATCAAATGCATTTTCCCACTCTCTGCATATACTCTTATTGATTATAGATTATGTCACATGAAATATTCAAAACGCAAGTGGAACAACTAGCACAGCGTAAGTAACATGTTTGTTCACTTATTGGTCATGACTAAGAGCCAATCAGCAGCGAGAAACTGGCCTGATGTTGTTGTAAACAGTATTTATACACTGTAGTACTCACTGGATCTTCCACACTGTAAAATCCGCTAGCACTTCCACCTATTACAAAACAAAAAAGATTAGATGAAAATATTTACATGACTCTAACAACAACACTTGTTACACAGCCATAAGTTTTCCAGATACAACAGTGTCGCTCTCATTGGCTTATTCAATATCACGTGACACATAACAAAGAAACTGTTACTCTTCACATTTAATGTAGCTTGTCTAATGTACGACTTATTAGTATTACGTGTAGAGTTACCTTCGACGAAGGAGATGTCGTTATCAAACAGCTCTTGGAAGTCTTCGGACTCGTCGCCTTGCTCTTCGCGCTGGTTGAACAATACAACAGAGTGAATTTCATAACATTTCTGCTCTCCTTTCTCCCCTTGTTTTTCTTAATTAAATTCGCCTCTGCATCTTCTTCTTCTTATTATTTTCTTATAGGCGTCGAACGTGGGAAATTGCATAATAGATCCATTACCTCGCTATACAGAAAAACAAAAACGTAGTACTCTATTTACCTTTTAACTTCTTCTTACCCTAATCATTCTTATAAAGGATATTTATTGAGCCCACAATACATGAATATCTTCAGAAGTTGCTGTATTACTTGTCTTGTAAAGAGCAAAACGTGGTACATTCAAAACAGTGATGACAACTAAATGCGCCTGAGAAGGTATAATGCAGAAGTCAAAACAACGTCTCGAAACATAATATCGCGGGGCAGATTTATGCAGGCAGATTAAGGTAAGGGGTCAAAACTAGCTATTAAACGAAGTGTTTGGATGTCATGTGGAAAACACATTAGGTTCTTTAGTTTTAATTATATCTCTCGGGAAGGGTAGTAACGTAATCGGTTGTATTTGCAGGCTAACGCAGCGTTTAGCCTACCCAGTAGCATGCTCGAGAACTCAACGGTGTTTAGCCTGTGGGCAAAGGACTCTCGAGCATGACCTGGTAGGCAAAAGTTAGACACAAATCTGTTAAATTTACGGACTTTGCATAGTAGAATATTCGTTCTTTTTCAAGTTATAACCCCAAAAACTGGCATTCTTACTCATTTTAATGTGCTCTTCCCAGAAAACGGTGAGGTCTATTTCAACATGTTGGGTGTTAAATTTCCACATGGTCCAAGTACAGGCTGCGCGCAGCCTCTAGTTTTATTCTACATGTACATCTTTGGGTCTCTGGAAACCAGGGTAAAAGATCCTATGTTGTGACAAATGAGCTTGAACCAAAAGTGTCACATGCAGACAATCGGTCAAGTTTAACATGCAGACAATCGGTCAAGTTGAGTCTCAAGGCAAGAATTATTTCATATATCTCTGCAACTTCTAGTGAACGATGGAAGTTTGTAGGGTTTTTTACTTTGGATGTGCAGGACTCAACTCAAAGCAAGTGACTTACTGCTGTCCTCGTCTCAGCACCTAGGTAGTTCCTCAAGTTGACAGCATGAATAGCAGAACATGCCTTCTTGTCGAGCTAAATGAAAGGAAAGTAGAGTTATCTATGTGAACGTGTACAGGGATGGGGATGTGTACGTTTATCTATTTAGTATTATTTCATAGAGATTCCAGCTTTCAGATTGGTCGAGAGGTTCTGAATATATAAGTAAGAGTTAAATACCGAGAACGGTGGCAATAAGCCATATACATCCGGAGGGCCATAGGCCCGAGGGATGTATAAGGCTTATTGCCGACGTTCGAGTTATTTAAGTGTCTTATTTCATACTTGACGAGGTTTTCGCAACATTTTCATTGATGTAGCTCTTTTTAGGTAGATTTTGGGCGAGTACCAAGACGGAGAAAAGGTTCTAAATCATTATAGGGATATTTAGTAAGTTTGGCTGAAGCCAAGGTGAATGAATTCCTTGGAGAAAATAATAAATAAAACAAATTCCTTAATGCAAGCGCAATTCAGTGTATAAGCTAGAAACAACAAAATATCGTTGAATTGTATTGAATTGCTCGTTATAAATGCAAGGGATGTATGAGAAATGTTCGCGGGATGTATCTGGATACATCCCGGGAACTTTTCTCATACATCCCTTGCATTTATAATGGGGTATGTATGGCAAATAAAGCCTCATGAATAACAAAGAAAACCGTGCCAAGTATGAAATAAGTCGCTATATTCACCGCGTAGCATGAAGCTCTGTGTTTGTCAGAATACCTCGTAAAAAATCATTTGTATGACCATGTGCTCACCCGTGCGAATGCCAGAAAATACTGAAACGTTAGTAGGCTTGTTTTGTTTCGAGTTTCACTGATAATCAACTCTGAAATTATTCGAAATCAATAGGTCTGTCGCGGTGTAAGTGTTTATGTACATGTATATGTATATGTATATGTATACATGTATGTAGTAAAACATTATTAGCTCATGGATGTAACTGATGGTGAGGGTCGTATTACACTGGGAAGCCATTGAGATTCCCCAGTTACGGCCCGACCTTCGCCGACCGCAAAACAGCCAATCAGAAACCTCATTCTGACCTCGAGATGTCTTGCCATACAATACAAGTATAAGAGAAAATAACGTAATCTGGAATGGCAATGATTACGTCTTCTTGTAGCTTAACGAGATAGCTTAAACACTAAAAGACTTTCCACTGAAAACATTGAACATTCTTAAGATCTCACCGAGGCGTCCTTGCCGATCCAGTAGTAGATCTGCCAGTACAGTTGATCTGTTTCATCCAGTACAGTCTAATAAAGCAACATGTTTCATTATTCAGCTGTGAGTAAACAGGGTCGGCCAGGGGCTTTGGGTATACTGGTATCCAAGGGCTGTAATTGTTTGGATTTTCTGGTGTAAAGTTCACGGCAAGATTTTGACAAATGATTTGAATGTCACAAAGTCTTCTAGGGCTGCCTCAGTACTCTTTGGATATTTTGGGTTATTTTTAGAAGGTATTTGGGTACACCACTTACAGAACTCTGAATTTCTAACGGGACCTGAAACAACCATAGGGGCTGATCAAAACTTATATACCCTCTGGTCGAGGCCGAATAAACACATTTGAGCCCTAAACGGAAGAAGACTGAACCCATTTGACTGCCAAATGAACTGTGCCAAGGATTACAGAGTATCAGAATCGCTCGGGCGTGTGACAGAAGTCTGGATGGCAGAGCACGTCTTCGGAATTGTAAGAGAAATGTTTGGAGATTCGTATAATGGATGATGGCAGAAAGCTTAAAATTTCTGGCTTATGAAATTGTATCAAGCATTTGTAGTCAAAAATGTAAGTAGACTTCATATTTCTTACTGTTTTTAGAACTGTAATCTAGAATTAATTTGCATAATATCATTTGCTGTATCTTGGAAACGTTTTCAAAGTGCAACAAATATTCAAATTAGCTAATGTTTTAACGAATTTGCATGCTGTATTTTGAAATCGTTTCCAAATACAGCAAATATGCAAATTTGTCGTAATATCCCTGGCTTCATGTATTACCATGTGACCTGAAACAAGACTCCTCACTGGCTGATGTGTCAGGAATATCTAATGTGTGAGAAGTACAATCTACACACAGATCAACTTAACTACCATTAATTACTAATAAGGCACTTCTTGTCGTTCCCAGATTTCATAATAAACCACGCGGAAATTTCAAAAGAATTGGAACTGTTTTTTTTTAGGAATTCATTTCCCCCGAGGTAAGAAACATTGTCAAACTCGTTAATAATTCATGAAGCAAAACAAAGGAATCACTGAGCGATAAGTGATCTGTAAATCTGATACAGATTCGTCCTGATTTACATACACTTCTGCTTCGATTTTCTCGGCTAAAATTTGTCGCATCGCCAAAATAACTGAAAAAACATAAGCCATATACAGATTTTAATGGATTTACAAAAGTTTGTAAATCCGATAAAGCATGGCTGCTCATTATGTATCTATTACTTACAAGTTATCTAAATTGTATTACCAACATCGAAGTAACAAACTAAGAATAACAAGACGACAATAGGCCATGCCCTATAGCTCAGTCTTAACTTTAGTCTGTAAAAACTGCTTTTGCTTACCTTCAACACAATGTAACAATCAGCCTCGTAGAACTTGCCGTAAAGAGCTGTTACCAAGAGTAGGACAGTGTGTATTAAAGCTATGCTACTGATGTTAAACGTACATGAGTTGTGGCAGTCCCTTGCATACTACCTCCATGTCTAGTTCCCCTATCCCAATAAAAGTGAAAGTCAGTCCCAGTGCCGAAATATCCATAATATTTTTCGCTGGTAAAGTGCCACTGATACCCGAAAGGTTGCTGCTTCTATTTTACGCCGTATGTGTACCTTTGCCAATATTTTGATTTTGTTGCTTTTGTGAAAATTTCAGCTCGTTTGCAAAATGCAAGGTTACACCACAGGCAGCCCAGACTCGACATATATTTCCCGCTTTTTGGGTTACCTGTGGTATGTTTCATAAGCGATCTCGGAAGAGTTTACATAATTGCTCCTTCGGAATTCTCTTTTCCGATTCCTACGAAATAAACCTTCAATAATAAAAGATTGATACTTGATGAAGTTTTGTGAGTGGTTTTGGGGTGATTTTGGGATTTCTAAAGCAGTTTATTAGGCCTCGAGGTTTTGACGGTTGGCCGCGTGTCTACCTCATAGCTACGAATATACACAAGGTATCGAGCCGCTTTTCATCGATGTCACCTCACTCGCCGCCGAAATTCGATAAGAAATTCAAATCGATTTCGCCTCTGCTTTCGGCACACAAATCCAGAGATGTGTAAGCACTTCTCGTCCACGTTTCAGGCCAAATGACGTGAAAACGGCCTAGAAAATAAATCCCGAATTCAAAATATATCCATCGCTATGTGATCTGCAGATTGATCGGTCCACAAATCAGCGGTAGACATCGCAGGCGGTGCTTTCAAGATGCGTAGGCATGGCAACTGCATCTTGAAGGCACCGCATAAATACAGCAAGTGATAAATATCACGTACAAATCATGCTATTTTTGTTTATAATGACCTAAGAAATATACTGAAAAAGACAATCACATGTTCTCATGAGTAGAGTTTGTTTACTTTGAGTTTGAGCTCATGCGTGGGCATGGCAACTGCATCTTGAAAGCACCGCCTGCGATGTCTACCGCTGATTTGTGGACCGATCAATCTGCAGATCACATAGCGATGGATATATTTTGAATTCGGGATTTATTTTCCAGGCCGTTTTCACGTCGTTTGGCCTGAAACGTGGATGAGAAGTGCTTACACATCTCTGTCAAAACCTCGAGGCCTAATAAACTGCTTTAGAAGTCCCCAAATCACCCCAAAACCACTCACAAAACTTCATTAAGTATCAATCTTTTATTATTGAAGATTTATTTTGTAGGAATCGGAAAAGAGAATTCACAAGGAGCAATTATGTAACCTCTTCCGAGATCGCTTATGAAACATACCACAGGTAACCCAAAAAGCGGAAAATATATGTCGAGTCTGGGCTGCCTGTGGTTACACTTTCTAGTCTTCGTACACTCTTGATTGACAACCATATTGGGAAAGGGGACTTCAATATTATTTGTTTATCTCTATCGCCTTGTTTATTACAAAGACTTGTGCGTTCGTGAACCATTTTGCCGTACTCAAAAATACACAGCAACCATAAGAAGTTCTATATAATAGACCAGTTCACGGTGAATTCCAACATTTTGAAAGGGGGGCAAAACATTGCGCAAAATACAGTGTTTGTATGGGAATCGATGGGAATCCCATGCCAAATAAAATCCGTAAAATCGAATTTCTGAAATATTCTTCAGATACAAACTTAAGATACCTCGTAAAAGATTAACATATGGAAATTTGAGGGATGTAGCTGTGCTGGGAAGCGTGCAATCGTATTTTCAGTTTTCCATACTTTAATTGTCTGTAAATTTTCAAGCGGAATTTGACTCGTTTTTACAGACAATGTATGGAAAACTGAAAACACGATTGCACGCTTCCCAGCACAGCTACATCCCTCAAATTTCGATATGTTAATCTTTTACCTGGTATCTTAAGTTTGTATCTGAAGAATATTTCACAAATTCGATTTTACGGATTTTATTTGGCATCGTATTCCCATCGATTCCCATACAAACACTGTATTTCGTGCCATGTCCGCACCCCTTTCAAAATGTTGGACTTTACCGCGAACTGGTCTATTTACCTTCTTCGACTTGTGCTGGAAGAAAGTTCTCTATCTGCCACACAGTAATACCTGTATGAAGAGGAACATATTTTAAACAACTAAAAGAAATAGAAACAAAACCAGTGTGTTAAGATAACGTTTTTTGTTTTTTTAAATTTAATAACAAATATATAAGGGCTGGGGGGGGGGGGGGGGGGGGGGTGTGTGTGATTAATAGATACATTAACATAACGTGTATGTAACTATTTCCTATTTATTTTATGAAAGAGAAAAATATGAACGTTTAAGAAAATTTCAATTATACACCTCTGAAATCATGCTCGTGTTTACATACATGTAGCCTACTGTGAAAACATTGAACCTATTTTATAATACGTGACTGATTTATGATGTCGGAGACACCTTCCTGGACGCTTGATTGAAAGGATGTGTAATATTTTCCTGAAAGACTAGATCTACGTACAGTTTGTTAGTTATTTTTGCACATTTACATTGATTTCAACCATCCCACGTTTGCTAGGGTCGTCAGTTTATAAGAAAATCACTGAAAACAATTTTGTTCTGGCCCAGAACATAAAGGTGTGCCCCTCACCGTGAGAACAGCTCCTTTAATGTGAAGAATCAACTTACCTATCTCCTGTCCAGTTTTTTCATCAAAGAAGTCATGATAATCAAGATTGGGTTTGACGAGTGCCTCGTTCCATTTTCTACCCCTATGAAGAACGTAGTCATCATACTTTACGATATCTGTTTACTACCCAGTGACTATATCATGTGTACAGCTATTTCAAGGAAGGTTATCTGATCAAAAGCAACAAGCTAAGACCGAAAAGGATGAAGAACGGAAGACGTAGTCATCATACTTTACGATATCTGTTTACTACCCAGTGACTATATCATGTGTACAGCTATTTCAAGGAAGGTTGTCTGATCAAAAGCAACAAGCTAAGACCACAAAGGATGTCGGTACATTGTGCTCGTAGTTAATTTATTCAGATGTGCATGTGGTCAGTGTATTTTTACCAAAATTAAAGACCGCAGAGCGAAGCTTGTGAGCTATGTTTGCGGCTATGATCATGCAATGTAAGAATCAGGTATTTTTTGTCTTGGCCTGTTGCCAAGGTAACAGTCCAATTTGTAACTCTTGGAAGGTAACCAAGCCTCAGCCTGACCATGCACTGATACAAACCCTCTTAATATGGATTGCTTTTGATTACATGTATCATGCTGACTACAAGGCTCTAACTAACAGGGTTTTCAATAGAAACCGGCGAATCTCGCCGGGTATTTTACATGAAATCGCCGCCTACTTTGATTGAAAATTTCCCCAAAAAATAGATATTTGCGCCAATGCCGCTCGATGCTCGCCGCCTACTCTTTAAGTTTTGCCACTTACTTCAAATGTTATTGAAAACCCTGAACTAAGCTGTCTCAACTTCAGCCTCGATGTCACCAAAGGCTTTGTTAACTTTTCATAATGGCAGTCAAGAACTGTGAATTGGCCTATTGAAAAATAACCCACCAAACATGTGCACTCTGACTGGCTAAAGACCTTGTTCATTTAAGAGGATAAAACACGAACCTTAGGACTTGTTATTTTATAAAATCTTGATAATGGTGAATAAAATTGCGAGATGTTACTGAAAACACACAAATAACTTGTCTAAATGTTTGTTATTTTATCAAATCTCACTGATAACACACAAAAAGTAATTTGTCGAAAAGATTGTAGTGCTCAAGTTTTTCCTCTTTTCTGCCAACATCTTGCAATTTTTAACAGAACAGAAAGACATGGAGAAATAGTTTTATTACTCAAATGATTTCCAAGTTTTACTAAAGAAGGGATGGCGGACTTACTTAAGCGTTTTCTCTTCTGGTTCGTCCGTACTCCCTTGCTGCAAAGAGACAAAAACAAACACAAAACTGTCACAAGTACAGAAGAAAACACAGGGCTTATAATTAGATGAAAATACCACCAGCAACTGTTGCTGGTGGAGATGGGGAGGCACTTCGCCTCTCACCTCTGTGGTCCAGGTTCGATTCCTGGACGTGGCGCCATATGTGAGTGGAGTTTGATGGTATCTCGCCCTTGCACCGAGGGTTTTTCTCTGGGTTCTGCGGTTTTCCTGGCTCCGCAAAAAAAAACACCTAAATTCCAATTCGATCTGAGGATTCGCTGGATCTTACGTTGGATCAGCCCCCATGGTTGTTTCAGGTCTCGTTAGAAAGTCAGTCTTTTTTTTTGCTAGTTATCACTTAATTTCTACTAGCAACATGATCTGATCCACTAGCAACAACAAATAGTTCAGCAACATTCTACTAGCAACATGGTCTGATCCACTAGCAGCAACAACTACATAATGTAGTTCAGCAACATTCTACTAGCAACATGATCTGATCCACTAGCAACAACAAATAGTTCAGCAACATTCTACTAGCAACATGGTCTGATCCACTAGCAACAACAAATAGTTCAGCAACATTCTACTAGCAACATGATCTGATCCACTAGCAACAACAAATAGTTCAGCAACATTCTACTAGCAACATGATCTGATCCACTAGCAACAACAAATAGTTCAGCAGCATTCTACTAGCAACATGGTCTCATCCACTATCAACAACAAATAGTTCAGCAACATTCTACTAGCAACAGTTGGGAGTTGCCATGAGATTTTACTCGCATTTTAAAAATATACTCGCATTTTCGATTGAGTGTCGAAAAGTAATTAGGTGATTGCTTTTGAGTTTGATTGGTTAGTTATCCATGATTGCACTTTTCCTAAACCAATCACCAATTACTTCACTAAATCAGTTCATGATTGGTTCATTTGGTTTTTACTTGCTTCCATGATTGGTTCTGGTTTTGGTTTTAGGACACTCAATTTAAAACAGCTCTAACAGTGGAGAAAATAAACTGCAGTGTCGTAAACATGATATAGAGCAAATTTTGTATGAGGGCAAGCTGCAGTAATGACTTAGCCGGGGCATGGCTACTCTACGACATGCAGTGACGTTCAAATGGTTTCCCATTGTTTTTGTCTTTCTGCTCCAATCAAATTACAGAGTTACGGTACAGTAAGTTACAGTACGGTTATGGCAAGGCTACGGACATGCCATATTTTTGTCCCACTCATACGAAATCTGCTCTTACATGTACATGTACTACCCCTTCCTTATTATACTCTCTATTATTGATGATTATTCTTTCCCAGTTGCTAGATTCCCGCAAACTGCATCCTGGATGCACAAATACTGGTGTGGCTGATCCCAACATGTAATGATCTGAGTTGATTTTCGTTTACCAAACTTAGTAACAAATAGAATGCATTGTTTTCACAGCCCTTAATTATTACCCGTTTGCCAAGCTTTTTGTTTCTTCCAGTTGCTTTCTTTTCTTCTGCATCTTCAACCATACCCTAAAAAGACAAATATTGAAAAGTTATTCACTGAAAAAAAATCAAATAACTTGGAAAAACCATGGATAATGGTGTACATTGGAATTTCCAACAATAATATGGGCCTTTTGCAGTTTGGCAATCATGTGGTTGTACTTGATGGCAAAACGAGTCTGATTTCATTTAAATAAAGACACTTGTACGAGATCGGTAGTGCTATTTACCACCTCCAATCGATTGTCAATCTTTCTAAATCTGCGTTTTTGAAGTTTGTTTGCCATCCAGAAAAGCCTTTCCCATGGGATCACAAGCTCAATTGGATATTGAAATGATATACATGTACACTCAGCATGTGACTGTTAGTTGCAAAAGGCAAATTGAATTGGCTCTAACGAAGGGCTAGCACTCGAAACGTCAGCTGCTACTCGCTCCCCACGGCGGTTACATACCTTAATCGATTTAATTTGTCCACAGTATGAAATATATACCATGCGGAAATCCTAATTTTCATTGTCCTTATTCATAAAGGCATCAAAGTGAGGCGAGTTGTCCCAGCTTGTCAATGGCTGATAATAACGTTAATTACCATAAGACACAAAAGAACACAACAGTGCGGTACGACAGAAACTAAGGGCGCGTTCGATTGACCGTATTCCGGAATAAGAATAGATGGAATAATCTCTGGAAATCACTGGTTCAGGTACATTTTGCACTGTAAGACTAAAGTTTGCTGAAATATGATATTCAGGATGCATCTTGTATTCCATGGACTAAAAATTCCCGAAATAAGCGATTTGTAGTTATCATTCTGTGTATTCTTATTCCGGAATACGGTCAATCGAACGCACCCTAAGATGGGACAACTGGCCTAGCTCTGGTATACCATTATTGTTACCAAACTTCTTCTCACAGGGGCATGAGATATGAATAAGATAAATGTTTTTTTTCCATACATTGTATGAATATTAGTTGGTTTTCCCAGTGATTCTATATCAATTTGCACTGGTGGGGTTAATTTATGAAGCAATTTACGCCAACGAGTACAAGTATTTTTGATCTTTATTTCATAAGCAATTTATAAAAGTAATAGATTTAAAACAGAAGTACAAATGGAAGTTTACTAAAATGCAATTATTGAGTAATGGAGGTAGTTTGATAGGAGGAGGAGGAGGTTTCCATCATTAAGAATTGCAGCCATGCAAATAACTAAACTGGGTTTCAGAGGCTCGAGGAAAGCAAGAGAGAGAGAGAGAAAGAGAGCGGGAGACTGAGAGAGAGAGAAGAGGAGAGAAAGAGAAAGAGAGTGAGTGAGTGAGTGAGTGACACTTTATTTATACTCGGAATTACATCAATATACAGTATATTGCTTTTCATGAAAGCCGAGTTTAAAAAGACTACAAACAGTCTTGATAATATAATATAGATAAATAGATACTTATTTAAAAAATAAAAATAAAAATATCTATATATAGATAAATAGATGGTTAAAATATAGAAAACCAGTTAAGGTTCAATGGATGACAGCTCCCGTTTAAAGGACGACAAACTTGTTTGCCGTCTCATGTAATTTGGTAATTCATTCCAGAGTTTAGCACCATCATATGCGAAAGCTCTTTTCAGATACTCAGTCCGAGGTTTTGGTAAGGATAACTGGTTTTCACCATTGCGAAGATTGTATGTTGTTTTATTTTATCTGAAAAGTTCTCTCAAGCACAAAGGGCCATTATTATTCTGAATTTTAAACATCGTGATAGCTTTGTGCTTTAAACGTCTTGCAACAAGATTGTCCCAGTCGAGGCTGCTACGGATGTCATTGGATCTGATATCATAACCTTGTTTGGTTATGACGCGGGCTGCTCGATTTTGTAGCTTTTGAAGCCTTTCAGCCGATGTGGCTGGTAAGTTATCCCAGACCACATCGCAATAATCGAACCAAGGTTGTATTAATGAGTTATAGACCGTGATTGCGGTTTCCTTTGGGATAAAATCTCTAATTTGCCTTAGTCCCCCGATACCTGAAGAGACTTTTTTACAGATATAATCAGTGTGAGCCGCCCACGATAAACGTTCGTCAACAAAGACGCCAAGAGTTTTACTAGAAGAAACTCTTTCAATTGGGTTATTGTTTATATAAATGTTGAAATTATTGCTAATTTTTCTAAGATTATCATCAGATCCAATATACATTTGTTCTGTCTTTGTAACATTTAAACTTAATTTATTGGCTAAAAGCCAATTCTTTATATTTGATAGATCGGAATTTGCTGATTTTGTTATTTCTGACAATGATTTACCTGAAGTTGTAATATTAGTATCGTCAGCGTACATTCTAGGAGTTGAGAACTGTAAGCTGTTTGGTAAGTCATTGATATAATATATCAAAAATAACAAGGGACCAAGGATAGACCCTTGGGGAATACCGCATGTCAAATATTTAAGTGATGATAATTCTCCATTAACGTAACATCTCTGCTGACGATTTGTCAAATAAGATTTAAACCATTTAAGTGATTTCTCTGTAACACCATAAAGGGATAATTTTTGTAACAGAGTCGTATGGTCAACTGTGTTGAAGGCTTTTGAAAAATCTAAGAAAGTCACAGAATTTAGTAAACCTTTGTCCATATTTGATAACCATTCATTAGTAGCATCCAGCAAAGCAGTAGTTGTTGAGTGGTAAGGTCTAAATTAAGCCAGACTGGAATTTAGACAAAAGATTGCAAGAGACTGAGAGAGAGAGAAGAGGAGAGAGACTGAGAGAGAGAGAAGAGGAGAGAGAGAGAAAGAGAGTGAGAGACTGAGAGAGAGAGAAGAGGAGAGAGAAGCAAAAGAAGAGCCTCTGGCTTTATCAGTTGAGAATCTCACTTCCATGTGCTGAGTTTCAAATCACGAAAACCGGTTTTGCTGGGTCACTGGTAAGCCAATGAAAATTACCATTAAATCCAGCACTCACGGTTGCGCCTGGTAATGAGTAGATTATCCATTCAGGGACGAGGCTCAAATTCTGAACCTAATGTTCACATGGAAGTGAGATTCTCAACAGATAACACCAGATGCTCTTCAATGCTCTTCCTTTTCTTTTCTCCTCTCTTGTCTCACTGTCTATTATTTCTTTGAGCTTCTGGCACCCACGGTTAGCATATACATGTAACTTACTTGCTCTGTGAATTGAAATGTTAGTTCATGCAAAGAGAGACTACAGTTCTAATGTTTTAAAAAGAAGTTGATTTCTATACTGTTAATTAAAATAATTGTCATGCAGTGTTTTTTTATTTTATAAAAAGCATGCTCAAGATTATCATTGTCATCCTTTTTTGCACAGAGCCCTTCAATTAGTATTTATGAATAAATACCAAATCTATTATAATAATTATCATAATTATTGTACATCCTCGTTCAAGAAGGCATTTGTGATGACCGAACTAATGGCAAGGGCGCCCTAGTCTGCGTGGAAAGTGCAAGGGGAGGGGTAATAGGGTGGCCGGGTGGTGTGAACGCTCGCCTCTCACCTCTGTGGCCCGAGGTTCGATTCCGGAACCTAGCGTCATATGCGAGTTGAATTTGTTGATATCTTACCCTTGCTTGGAGGGTTTTTATCCGGGTTCTCCGGTTTTCCTCCCTCCTCAAAAATCAACCTTAAATTCCAATTTGACCCTGGAGTTAATCGGAATACTTAAACATAAGCCTCTGGCTTGGGAGACCCAGTAGGCATGATCTCGAAATCTCTCAGTCTGAGGTGTAACTGTAATGACACATAATTTACCAGTTATCCAATAATAATTTTATTTCGCCACTTTGGAAATGAGTAGGGCTGTAACTGAGTGCGAAAAATTAATCTGATTAAACAATGAACCTCAAATTAAGAAAGATCACCTTTACCAAATCTTAGGATGTTTGGGCGAGTATGAACTGAATGCCATGTTTTCATAAGTCACTAAAATAAGAGAGAAATGTATGAAAGTTAGGGGAACTCTCTCTCTTTTTTTAGAAATTTTTGAAATCGTGTCATGTTTAATGTTAAAACAATGTTCCTTCTCCCAAATACTGACAACATACACAATATGCGGGAGGCGGTCCTGACAGATAACCGTACACACGATTTATTATAGCCTCAACATGCAAAATTGTAAAGATACAATGTATGCTATCGCACTGTTAGTGAGATCCAATTGCTCAGACTGTTATCACGAAAACCACACAACGTGGTAAGTGGAGACATTACATAACTATAGTCTGATAATTTGATGTACTCTGCCGGATACGAAAAACCACAAAAAATTCCACAATACATGTGGTAAAAACTAAGTGGAAACGTATTCCCCAGCCCAATGCAGGAGTACTGACTTCTGAGGGGTGAAAGTCTGAATCTACATGTACACTGTACTATAAAAACCGTAATAACTGGGTAATGTCAGGAAAACTATTGTAACAAAATTAAATGTTTGAAGAGTCTGTAATTAGGTTACACGTAGAGTCAGGACCACGAATGATGAAATGTAACTGACACATCCTTAAGTACTAAAGTTCCCGCCAAAACTGACCATATAAGGATTGATCCACAGGGATACCAATACAGACTTTAGGATAAGGAACTCATTTCTCTTTTTCTTTTATCCAAAGAGAAATATCATTTCTTCAAACTTAGCAAACATACTAATTTTGATGTTATGTTTCTTGTGTGGGGATCTTTTTTCTTTTTTAAGATTAAATTTCCACACTAGGTTCCAGTCCCGTATTGAAGTCATCCCCAATTAGTGGCCAATTCCTTCTGAAAAGGTTTTCAATAACAGTTTAAGCACCGATGGTTGTACAAAGTTGTCACATACTACCATGATAACAAAGTACAAAACGTAATGCAGATAGTCCTTGTATTAGGAAGGATGGAAAAACTGTACTAATAATCTGGCTATATAAGATCTGACTATATAACCACCTCATGAAACCTCTGCTTTGTCTTCAAATTCGTAGAAAAGCATAACAATACAATGTAATTATTCATTACAAATCTACAAATACTACATTTCCTCATAGGGATCATGGAGATCGGCACTTCATAAAAAAAGTGACTTGGAGAGAATTCTCTTTCAAAATATTGAATTTTGAAGTCATTAAGTCAACTGAAGGTAACTAATGATAAACACTAAATTTTGTTTTACAGTCAGATTACTCTACTAAGTTCTTAATATGTCCTGATTGTGTGATAGAGAATTAGTACTTTTCCCTTGGGTTTACTCAGTATTTAGTTCTTGGTCCTGGGCTGCATCCAGCTTTTTTTTGGTGAGAGCCTGGGCACTTCAAGTTTGTATTCAAGGGAGTGAGGATGCTTAATTGAGGGAGGACATACAGTATTCTGACATTTGCTTTTAAAACATTAATTGGTAATAAATATAATGCAATAAATTAGCTATTTGACTATTAGTAGAGTTAAGAGTCAAGGTGTTGAAAGTACACTGTACATTGTATGACATAATTCTCTGAACATGTATTTCTCTGGATATCACAATCAGTATGACTGCTTTTCATAGTCTTCTTTGGCTATTAAAGTGAACAAGTTGCACTGTAAATAAATTATGTGGTTAGTAAGTGGTTGGTAAAATTGTGTTTGTAAGTGGTTGGTTTTAGTGGTCGGTAAGCGGTTGCCGACAATGTATTTATGGTGCAACTTGTTCACTAATTTAGCTGACTTCTTTGACGTACAATGTACAAGGAATGTAGATTGGTGAAGGTACACTTTACAACGTAAGTTGATGGAAAATCATACACCATGAGTGAGTGAATGGAGCCAAGATGATGCCATGCTTTGGATGTTAATTTTGGAGAAAATAAAACTGACCTTCGAGTCTCTCCTGAATGAATCATACCTCTAAATGCAAAATAAACACAAGTCATGTAAAAAAAAAATCGTTGATCTAGGTATAAATGGCCTGGAGTTGTTCAGACTTCACGAATGGCAAAGAGGGTGTCAATTCAGTGGAGCAGGTATTAAGAACATATATTATAAACACAAGTGCAATAGTTCCAACAAGATTGTGCAGTCTAAATATGGTACGTGACTGTATCGCAGCAGAAAAACAATACAACCTGCTTCCAAATTGCACCTTATGATAATAATTTTATCGTATAAATAAAAGCAATGAGCTTGGTGTATTGACAAATATAAGTAAGATAGCTAGTACAGTGTACACCTATTGGATTCACCAGAGCCCAATATGGCAAAATATTAATACCAGACGAGACCAAAGGTTGAGTCTAACATTAAAAGCTAAGACTTAAATATTGTCCACATTGGGTGAGGATGAATCCTATGTGTTTTATTATACCAAACAATGCATGAGCAGCTCATGCAAACTGTCCAATACATAGCTTTATTATACAATTCTGCCAAGAATGCACAGAATATGCACAATAATGCACAAAATATGAGACCGTATTTTGGGTACCGTAGGTACGTTAAAATGACTAGCTGCCATCACTTGGTAAATTCTATTTCTTGAGTTCAAAAGCAAGGATTTGGTTATTATAAAAAGAAAATTTTGTTTCATTGCAGAATTTATATAATAAATAACTTATTAGTCAGTTAATCATCTAATACGGCTATATTTTTACTCGCCATCTGTATTTTAAAGGCTCACCAAAATATGCATGACTCGTAAAAATACACAGCCATATTAGATGCTAACAGCCGACTAATATCCTCTATGTCCTACATGGCAAAATATTGGTCTGGCACATTACCCTAAGGTATAATAATAGTTTTTTTTTTCAGGAACTAGTTATCCATTGTAAACTCACATTGTGATTTTATATAAAATTAATTACATGTAGGCTAATTTTATCTGGTTTCAACCATTACGGTAGCCCCAATTTTCACCTAATTTAACTCTTTTACCACCAAGCTCTTTTAAAATAATTACATAACTAAAGCCTAACTGCCAAGTTATTTTGTATTTATATTGTAAGTTGACAAAACGTGCCTTTGGCAGCCAATGGGTGGCCAGTGAAAGAGTTAAATTATATAAACAAATGGAAAATCTCCACATCTTTTAAACCAAGATAAAAAATTAAAATTAAAAATTCAATAATTATTTTACTGACCTTTAAACCATCAGACTGGCTTTGATATCTCCTACCACGCATGCGCATCTGTGTACGAAGACAATAAAATGACACTGAAGTAATTATATCAACTTTATTACAATTCAATATGTGGTACACAGGAAATAATACTCTTTTATAAAATCAATGCGAATTTTCTACTATTGGTTTACATTTTCTGAGAAGCATATTAGTGAAGGGCAGGGTTGTTGCCAGAGGGTCAAATAGGGGGCAAGGGTGCCAATGCCCCCCCCCCCCCCCCTCTTCCCCAAGGAACTGCCCTTCCTTCATCCAAGGTAAACAGCATTGAGTAAAGAATGGTATCTATATTTCATTACTTGCTTGTATTTTTTGCTGTTTCCAGTCGTAAACAGTCCGAATTTGACCAAAGTGAAACAAGCTGCTTGCGTCCGTAGATATAATATTTCTTCGTTATGCACTTTTGACATGAAATAATTCTCCAAATGGCACCATTGTTTTATTTCTATATGATTAATAACACAGTTCTCTGCTATAAATAAATTACAACTTTGTATGGAAGATTTCTTGTCTTAAAGTTTGGAAACGTAACACATGCATTTGACGCTAGAAAGTTCAGTACTCGCGGAAGTACGAGTGGCTGTTTACTAGTTTGCACTATCGGCTGTTATGGACTGGAAACTTACTTTCACAGCTAAATATTTATGTTGATTGGTCAGAAGGATATCTTGTTTAGATGCTATGGTCCTTTCGGCATCAGGAAATTATTAAACTGGAGTTTTCGTACAATATTTCAAGCTATGCTGTAGCACGAGTTCAGAAGTCACAAATGTCCGTAAAACTAATAGCACGTTCATTATTACCAGTTTGCTCTATGTATTCAATAATTACTTCTGGAGCTTCATATGTATGTCGATTGGTCACAAGGATTTCCTCTTTCAGTTTTTCCCGTTAGTTTGGAGATTAGGGATTTATTCTTGGAGATTTAGTACAGTTTAGCGACCGTGTGTCGAAAGTAGAAATGTTCGCTTGTCACGAAAGTGCGTAAATTTACAAGTGGTTTCATAACAGTTCGATGTTTGACTCTCATGTAGTCGATAATAACTTCTATAGCTTCATATAATGTATGTCGATTGGTCACAAGGATTTCCTCTTTCAGTTGTTCCTGTTAGTTTGGACATTAGGGATTTATTCTTGGAGATTTCGTACAGTTTAGCGACCGTGTGTCGAAAGTAGAAATATTCGCTTGTCACGAAAGTGCGTAAACTTACAAGTGGTTTCAAAGCAGTTCGATGTTTGACTCTCATGTAGTCGATAATAACTTCAGTCTATAGCTTCATATGTACATGTACATGTATGTCGATTGCTCACAAGGCTATCGTGTTTGAGCTCATGAGGTTGTTTTGCCAGCAAAGAAAGGTTTTATCTAACTTTTCGTACAGTCTTTGCACTCCGGTCGGTTCATATAATTTCAGCCTCGTTTCTAAGCCGTAGATATATTTCAGTTCGTATCGCTGTTGAAAACTGCCATATCATTTATAATATGCCATGTGTTTCGTGAACTCTACTGGACATCCAAACCCTCTTCGCTTCTGGTTGGAATGCCAAAAAGCTACCAATTTCTTGCGTTTTTCGGCTGCTGCATTCAGAGTACTCAGTGGCCGTTTTCCCCGCTGGTAAGCATCACTTATGCTTTTTTGTTTTAGTTGTGTTGCAGTGTGCAACGACTAATTTTGAATAAACAAATAACTAAAACTTATTTAAGCACATCTTACATTTCCATAAATGACCAAAGGAGGCAAGGATGAGTTTAAAAACAACACTGTTGGAAGTCGATTTAAAAATCGGTATTTCACCGCTCTGAGAACTTCGTTCCGGGCCGGAACATAATTCAAAAATAATCAGATTTTCACACATGCACAGTACCGTGACACTGCGCCTTTAAACTACAATATTTATATTATAATTATCTCTATAAAAAATAATTAAAATAATAAATGTACCCACCTTTCGAGCATAAGCATCCTTGTGTGCTGTTGAAATATCAAGTATAATAATCCTCAGATTCAAAATTCATACATGTAAGTATTGCATGAACATATGACATCATGCAGTTGTTATATTATGGTTGCTGCTATTGTCAGAAAACAATAGCTCTTGTGTTGTGTAACCTAGGAGCAACCATACATTCAAGTGACGTCATAAAATCCAAGATAGCAGTGCACAGGAAATTCAAATTAGTTTTATAGACAGGAAAATTGGTCCAAAAAGGACACCTGGCATACAATTTACATGAAACAAACACAGAGCAGCACTCTATGGCTATTGGCATTGATACAATGTAAGTACATTTGAGAGAAACATTGTTTTTTCGGCCGAGATTCCCTTTTTGAGTTCTCGAAGTGATTCGGGGGGGGGGGGGGGGGGGGGGAGGGGGGGCACATGCCATTCTCACCTGGTTGGGGAGGGGGTGGTGCCCCTGTTGCTATCCGCAGTTGATTCTGCAGTGAGAAATCAATGTTGTAGAACTCTTCCCCACTACCCAACTCATCTGGGATTGGTTTAGGGGGCATTTCAAGTTCAGGATTGTTACGCACATCCAGATCCTAGCAAAGGAAGCAAAATAAAAATAAAAATGTATGCCAGCACTGAACTATTCAATATACATGTACTGGAAGAAAAAAATTGATTGGAAGGGTTATAATAAATTTGGATTAGATGTAAAGGCCTTAAAAGTTGCCATTAAAGAAAGCAGTAGTGCATGTGAACTACATACAAAGTAGCTACATGTACATGGCAATACAAGGTTGAGTATATAGTTTATACAGTATTTTGTACATGTACATGTATGTATACTAAATGTTGTCTACAGGTCTTGGAGCATTTTACATTATATTACATTGTCATGGAGCAGAAACTTGCAGGATTAACTATTCCCTAGCTCTCTTATACTTGAACAAACATTGAAACCATCCTAGACATAATGGCTAATACCTGTAGATATTATGACTTTCATGATGTTTTGTACAAAAAGTGTACAAAATGATGTTTTGGACAAAAAGTGTTCCCTTCTGTGACAGAGAAGTAAAATAATATATCTTCTTGAGAATTTGACAAAACATTATGAAAAAAGATAATTTAAATACCTATTGGAGGGGTATTGGCCTTAGGCTGGTTTAAAAAAAAATTCCAAGTACATGTATACAAGAGCTAGGGCACACTGTGGCAAAACATCACATGCATGTGCTGTTGATGAGCAGCACATGACTTATCTCCCCAGTTTCCCACCAAAACTAAAAGAAAACAGAGGCAATCACCCATGTTTCTAATTTTAAGTACATATGCATATTTGATGTGAAATGTTTTGCAAAAAATAAGAAAACTATTAAAAGCTTAAAGCCGAAGACTTTAACAGGTTGAAGTTTTCTTAATTTGTATTTCACTGTGAGTTTACTGAGTTATAAAATTATTTACTGAAAAAGTTTAAGCCCTCTGTAATTTGTATTTGAAACCAGAGCCTTCGTTCTTTCGGCCAGCGGAGCTTAACTATTTGTTGTGGTGTGGAGCCTTTTAATCTTGTGATTTCCCCCTCTGTGACAATGCACAATACAGTGCAATATGCCCTCTTCTCTCTGTACATACCTCCATGTCTTCTCTCTGTACATACCTCCATGTTAGTAAGGAAATGAATCCCTTCAGGTAAAGTGAAAAGTCGATTTGTGTGTAGAATAAGCTTTTTTAGCTTAATGCATCTGGGAGGAATAAGAGTTTTAAAAAGACAAAATTAAATTTGGAACTCAGTACTTTTGGAACTTCGTAGCACCTAGCTTTAGGTGTGAGGTCATATACATTTATATTTAACAGATAAAGAAACCTAATAGCCATGTTTTATACTATCATAAAACACGATGGGCATTTGAGAACATGAGAGGAATGCTAAAGCACAAGCCAAAGGCGCATGCTTTCAACATTTCTCAAGTGTTCTCAAATCACCAGAATGTTTTATGATTATAATATGAAACATGGATTTAGGGCTTGTTATAGGTTTTATAATATAGATTTACACGCGCGATGAAAGGAAACCCCAGTTGAAAACAATAAAACATGGCAAACCATGTTATATACTCTGATAAAACATGGCTTTTTAGCCAATCAGAGCGTGCATACTATTGTACCTATATTATATATATATATATATATATATAAGGGTAGGATAAAAAACTCAACTACGTGTACATCTCGACAAGCCTGTTTCGTGAGTCGTATGACTCACTCGTCAGGAGACTTTAATGAGAAGAATATTCACAAACATCACTTATAAGGGTGGTTATTTACAAAATTAACATATTGGCGGTAAGTTAAAATGGTGTTAGCTATTACGTAACAATGCTTTATATCTGTGTCGGCACGAAGACACGAGTTCATTACGTTTGTTAAGTGATGAAAGTTCTGGGTAGCGGATAATGATCAATTTTTCTTTCAGACAAAGATTGCATCTTTTGCTTGCGCTGCTGTAGGCTTTAGTAGTGGATAAAATGCGCCAAGAGATGGAGTGGTCGATGTTGTTGTCCTTCAATGTCCAAATGTGCTTGCTGAGTTCGGTGGAGTTTCTGGAGTGTGTATGTCGGAATGAAGCGGTGTGATTTCTGTATCTTGTCTTGAATTCGTTTTCAGTCAGTCCAACGTATGTTTGTGAGGTGAGATTGTCCTTTCGTGTGACTGAGGCTTGGTATACGACTGATGATTGGAGGCAGTTTCCGTTAAGAGGGCATGCGTCTTTTTGACGGCAGTTGCATGTCTTGTTGTCTTTTGTGTCATTGGTAGTGGTGTAGTTGTGCTCGGGTGACTTCAGTGTGCGCTTGTTATGGTTGTCGATGATCTGTTTCATCATCATCATCATCTTTATTCACACACTATACATACTTAATTTTACAATAATACAATCTATACAAACTTACATTATGAATTAAATTTTCAATCTGGAAGAAATTTGTGCGTCCTAGGGGCTAAATTAACCGATTGGTTTTCTTAGTTAGTCCCTAGGTTAATATTATGTTAATATGATCAGTTTTCTAACTTATATTATATTATATTATAAAAAATAATTATAATAATGAGAATAAATGAAATTAATTATTTGAAAATATAATATTAATTAATGTGAAATTGGATATCCAACAAATAATCTTTAAGTTTTTTTGAGAACGAAAAGGTACTCGAAGACTTTATTGTTTCCGGAAGTTTTTTCCACATGTCAATTGCAATGAAAGAGATTGTTTGTTTGCCAATATTAGTTCTCACTTTTGGTTTATAGAAGTTTTGCTTTGTAGCATATCTGGTATTGTGAGAATGGATATCACTTGCATAGCAAAACCAGCTCTCAAACAAACTTGGGAGCTGTTTTCTATGCCATAAGTGAGCAATTTTAAGTATGTGCAACCGAAATACATTATCAACTGTTAAAATATCTAATATATTCAACAAGGGTAGTGCACTTTCTGTATGCTTACCATATGACTTAGCGAAAAATATTAATCTAACCACTTTATTTTGTTTAATTTGTATCTTTTTAATATGCATTTTATATGCACTGCCCCATGCAGAGATTGCATACGTTATATAAGGGTATATAAGAGTATAATACAATTGCTTTAATTGCCGAAGAGATATATAGTGCCTTAATTTTGAAATTGCTCCAGTATTTCTTGCAATACGTGAGCATATATATGATATATGCTGTTTCCATGAGAGAGTATCATCAATAAACACACCTAAGTATTTGATGTATGTCTTCCTTTCAATCGAATGTGTAATATCATCTTTGCCTTTTAAATTTAACGTTATGTTGATATCTCTTCTCTTGGCTGATTTAATTATCATGTAATTTGTTTTCTTGAAATTTATTGATAATTTATTAATATCACACCACTTTTTAACTTTCGCCATTTCGACATTGATTAAATTTTGAAGAGCGTAACTATCATGTGAAGAAGCAAAGACATTCGTATCGTCAGCAAATATTCTGAATTTAAGTAAACTAGAACAGTTCGGGAGATCATTTATATATATTATATTTATGTTTGGTGTTATTCATGCAGCTGTAACTGATTTTGATGGTGTTCCGGTTGAAGATTTTTCTAAGTTTATGGTCTTTCGGGAAGTGATTGTCTATTAAAGCGAGGAATCTATGTCCGATGTTAGTACTGACGTTTTTGCTGAAAGGGGGGTTGTACCAGAGGATATCGTTACGTTGTCTGTTTTTTCGTTTAACTTGCGTTGTTGGCTCGTAATGTAATGTGTACTGGTATCCACTGTCGTGTAGAGCTTTTTGGTATGGGGGGGCGGCTTGGTCGAAGGAGGTCTTGTCGGATGAAAGGGATGAGAGTCGTTTGTTGATTCCGGCGGGTATGTTTTTTGTGGTGATAGGTGGGTGGTTACTCTCACAGTGTACGTACTGTAGCTTGGTGTTTGGCTTTGTGTAGGGCTGGTATGTGTTCTTCGTTAGGTTAAATGTGACGTCTAGGAAGTTGATAATCTGTTTGTTGGCTTCAATCGTGATTCGCAGTCCGTTGTTTTTGAAGATGCGGCAAATGTCTTTCTTGATGTTTTCTGTAGTTCTTGGTGTGGCGTCTGTAATGGCTAGCCCGTCGTCTCTATACAGTCCTATGTTATGGCCGAGTTTTTTCTGCAGTTGGGAAAGCAGGAAGCTCCCTACTAGTTCGCACGTTTCAGCGCCGTCATAACTGCCCATAGCGACGTCAAATGTTGAGGTGCCTTTCTTTTGCCATGATTGTTGATTATGCGTTAAAAGTGAGTTTTTAGCGTGCATAATGATGTCTCTTTCGTCGTTAGTGATGTCGTCGAAGGTCGAGGCGAAGTCTAGTGCTTTGTTAAGGAGGTCTTGGCTGATGGAGGGGTAGAATTCTACAATGACGAAGCATATGAAGTTGTAAAGCTGTTTGTTTTCTATGGTGTTGAACCATTCAATCACGGATGCGGTATTCTTCCATTGATTGATGTTAGTAGCTGTCGTGATTTTCTTGTTGATACGGTCGAGAATTTCTTTGCTGATCTTGCCTATCTCGGATTTGGTCGGATTGATCAGTCGGCAGGTCGGTTTGTTTACAAAGTTCGGTTTATGGTCTTTAAGTGTTATGAGCGCGTCTTTGTTTGCTGTAGTGTCCACTCTATCGTCGATGTCCAGTTTCGTTGCGATGCTCTTGTTTACTTCATGGATGGCTTGTGTAGTGGCGTGTTGTGCTTTCTTGTAAGACTTAGTAATGTTCTGTTCCAGTAGGTCTTTATACGCTGATGGTTCTAGTTTGTAGATGTTCGTTGTTTTCTCGGCGGTGATCAGAAGCTTGGGTTCGTTTCCGATTCGTTTGGTGTCGTTTTTGAGTTTGTCGAGGAAGGGGTTGTTTACTTGTTTGAATTTCGTCGATTGTATCATGTATAGCATGTCGTCTTCGAATTCCTTTAGTTCGACGATCGGAGGTGGGTTCTTTGTGGACTTGAAGCCGTATGTGTGCTTTGAAGAGGTGGTACTCGGGTTGAGGAAGAAATGGGCTTTCCAGCGCATTCTGCGTATAAACTGCTCGGTTTTTTCGATGAGGCGATGCAAATAGTCGTTTTGTGATGGTAGTGGGATATTCTTCGTAGAGTAGTCGATGTTGAATTTCTCCATATCGGGTTATCGTAGAGTGCTCGACAAGTCTTAATTTGGAGCGAAATAGGAAGTTTGTTGTTCGAGTTATCCGTTAAAAGTGCTCGATACGATAAAGTAGAGCAAATATATATAAGGGTAGGATAAAAAACTCAACTACGTGTACATCTCGACAAGCCTGTTTCGTGAGTCGTATGACTCACTCGTCAGGAGACTTTAATGAGAAGAATATTCACAAACATCACTTATAAGGGTGGTTATTTACAAAATTAACATATTGGCGGTAAGTTAAAATGGTGTTAGCTATTACGTAACAATGCTTTATATCTGTGTCGGCACGAAGACACGAGTTCATTACGTTTGTTAAGTGATGAAAGTTCTGGGTAGCGGATAATGATCAATTTTTCTTTCTGACAAAGATTGCATCTTTTGCTTGCGCTGCTGTAGGCTTTAGTAGTGGATAAAATGCGCCAAGAGATGGAGTGGTCGATGTTGTTGTCCTTCAATGTCCAAATGTGCTTGCTGAGTTCGGTGGAGTTTCTGGAGTGTGTATGTCGGAATGAAGCGGTGTGATTTCTGTATCTTGTCTTGAATTCGTTTTCAGTCAGTCCAACGTATGTTTGTGAGGTGAGATTGTCCTTTCGTGTGACTGAGGCTTGGTATACGACTGATGATTGGAGGCAGTTTCCGTTAAGAGGGCATGCGTCTTTTTGACGGCAGTTGCATGTCTTGTTGTCTTTTGTGTCATTGGTAGTGGTGTAGTTGTGCTCGGGTGACTTCAGTGTGCGCTTGTTATGGTTGTCGATGATCTGTTTGGTGTTATTCATGCAGCTGTAACTGATTTTGATGGTGTTCCGGTTGAAGATTTTTCTAAGTTTATGGTCTTTCGGGAAGTGATTGTCTATTAAAGCGAGGAATCTATGTCCGATGTTAGTACTGACGTTTTTGCTGAAAGGGGGGTTGTACCAGAGGATATCGTTACGTTGTCTGTTTTTTCGTTTAACTTGCGTTGTTGGCTCGTAATGTAATGTGTACTGGTATCCACTGTCGTGTAGAGCTTTTTGGTATGGGGGGGCGGCTTGGTCGAAGGAGGTCTTGTCGGATGAAAGGGATGAGAGTCGTTTGTTGATTCCGGCGGGTATGTTTTTTGTGGTGATAGGTGGGTGGTTACTCTCACAGTGTACGTACTGTAGCTTGGTGTTTGGCTTTGTGTAGGGCTGGTATGTGTTCTTCGTTAGGTTAAATGTGACGTCTTTAATCTTTAATTATATATAATGCTTTCACTCCACACCTATCTTAATATGCATGTTTCTGATCATTTTTATACAATTCACTGCATACAGCTGTTGTAGAAACCTGATAAATGTTGTTGCTTAGTTTAACCTTCACTGACATAAAAGAATTTTAAAAATAAAGAATTTTTTTATTTTGCAATTCAAAAGGATAATTATTTACACATATTGTTACAGGTCTAGTAACTATAAAGATGTCTTAAAGGGTAACTGAACCCTAAAATCAACCGAATGTCTATATATACAAACATGATTGTATTCGAAATAAATAGGTTCTGCTATTTTATTTTTCTGTGTTGCACGTCTAGGAAGGGAAAATCCTAAAACCTTCCTCACAACCTCCGCTGTGTACATGTACTGATGCCTCAAGTCTTGTAATTAGTGACGTCTGGTACGGGGAATAAATTGGATTTGCCATGCTGTACCCAACATTGAATAGCGGGACTACCGGTAACAGTTTCTAATTACGGACCATTGTGTTTTCTTTGTGCTACAGGTGTGATTGTTTTTCCTTGGTATTTGTGATGTACGGTGGGAAAATTTGCATGACTTGAGCTGCCACATAATATAGATTTTTCAGTGGAAAATCGAACTTGGATACTAATTTTGTCCTCATAGATGCACAACACAGAAAAATAAAATAGCAGAACTTATTTCTTTTGAATACATCTTAAGTTTGTTTAGACATTGGGTTGATTTTAGGGTTCAGTTCCGATCTCCTTAAGGCTAGTTTTTAAGAAATCTAGCTGTCTTATCATGACAATAAATTGTACTTACCTACACAGTCCTTCTGGTATGCATTCTAACTGATTGTAAGCTGCCATGAAAACTTCCTGTAGGAAACAGTTAAATCATAAACCATTCAGGTGAAGTAATACAGGCAACAATTTCTTGCAACTTGTCTTGCCACAATATTGCATTGCAAGTTAAAGTACGATGATGCACGTATTACCACCACTTGAGCAACTTGTCATGCAACAAATTTCCATGTTGCAAGTTGCGGTAAGCATGCATGAATGAATCCAGTGCTGTGATTAGCTAATGGCTTGTACTAATTGTCTGTGCCATTGTTGTGCAACAAGTTGCAGTGCCAGGTGGTAATACGAGCAACAAAACCAAAATTTGTTGCAAAAAGTAGAAGTCACTTCTACTTTCTGCAACATGTTGCTGCAACTTGCAACATGGAAATTTGTTGTGTGGCAAGTTGCTCGAGTCATTGGTGGTAATTCGTGCAACATCTCGCTTCAGCTTGCAAAGCAACATTGTTGTGAGACAAGTTGCAAGAAATTGTTGCCTGTATTTTTTAACTTCACCATAAGTGCTGTCCAGACAATTTACACAAGTCAATTAGCATTAAATTCTGAATTTAAACACTTTTATGAGGAGCTGGATGGCACAGCATGTAAGCACTCGCCCCTCACCTCTGAGACCTGGGTTTGAATCCTGGACGTGCGATCATAATAATGTGAGTTGAGTGTGTTCGTTCTCACTCATGCTCTGAGGGTTTTTCTCCGGGTTCTCCGGTTTTCCACCCTCCATAAAAATCGACATGCAAGTTGAGTGTTGTGAGTTGTAAATATTGAACATAGTGAAAGCGTGTGTGGAGAATGCTCGGATCATTAATAGGATCTGCTAGGGGCCTAAAATAAGCCTCAATTTTAAGCAGAGAGTAAACAAAATATTTGATTTTTGTTTTGATTTGAAACAATACAGAAATTTACAGAATTATAGAGCAGTAAAAAGTTGCATGTTTAAAGTATGCAGTTTCATAGTTTTATAACAAGTTGTTCTGAAGTTATTAGCATTATTTTAAACCTTAGGGTAAACATGAAATGGAGGCTTGGTAAAGCCATGGCTTACTTACTTATACAAAGCTCTATATTTCAAATGCTAAATATAATTACTCTGTAGTAATGAAAGCTTAAAGTGCCTGCATTTAAGCCCTTGTCAGTTTTCTTTGATTTACAAGTCAAACTGGAAAACGAAATGACCGACATTGCAAAAATAATGATTAGTCAGTCTGCCAATCTCATTTATTATTAGGAATCAAATTTCAATGACATCATTTAAGGGATAACCTAATTATAGTTCCTTTTGCTCTGTTGTTATGTCAGCTCTATTTATTTAAAGATCATCTCCTAAGATTGTAAGTATCAAATATCTGACGCTTGGGAAACAACTTTATAAATGAAGAAATTCAATGTCAACTCAATTCATTTTCAACTCATTAGCATAACATCCCTTAAATGACGTCATTTCAAGGATTTGTAATGCTTTTTATAGCAATACTACGACCATAAATCACCCAAAAATGATTGAACAGTATTTAAAACACTTTACTGCATCCAAATAAACTATTTCTGGCTAGGATTTATAGGCACGTTTTGACATGCCGTTTTATGTGACAAGGTTGATTTCCTCATGACTGTGATCATTGCCGACCAATGTCAATAAAAACAGCATTATAAATTCATCAGGGGTTTCAAAAATAATTAATTAAAAGTAGCTTTAAATGGCTCAAAGAAGAAATTCAACTCCAAAGTACAACAATCCTTTTCAAATTATTTTTCTTATTCAAATTTTGAAACTCCTTGAGAATACCAAGACAATGGTCTAAATTAGAGGAACAAAAAAACATGCAAATGATTCTGGTAGTCGTAGTAAAATGACAGCATAATGCAAATGTCCTATTAAAGGAGTCAACTGAACCCTAAAACCAACTTTAGCTCAATGAGTAGATCTAAACATGAAAAGACTCAGCAAATGTTTTGCGTCAAAGGAAAGAAAATCTGCAAATCTTCCTCCCAGCCACTACTAAGTACAGACGGCTCAATTCTTGTAATCTGTGACATAATATACAGGGAATAAATTAGTTTTTTGGCTTTGAATAGATGAACTAACGATTCATAATTGCGCACTATTGTGCTTTCTTTGTGCTGAAGGTGTGGTTGTTTTTCCTTGGTATGCATGACGTACCATACGGGGGGAAAGCACTGAATTCAGAGCCGCCACACAAACTAGCTTTATCAGTGGAGAATCAGCTATTTTTCGACCTTCAAAATGTATTTCCTATTTTTAGACCTGCACCACAAAGAAATAAAATAGCAGAACTTATTTCTCTTGAATACAAGTTTGTATAGTCGTCGGATTCATTTAGGGTTTAGTTCTCCTTTAATAAAGGCTGGTTAAAAGTGGGCAAAACATAATTATGCCGCCTGTCTTATGAACCCTAGCTAAACTCTTTTGCTCCATTAATAAATTCCATCATAATCTAGGAGCCTCTTAGAAGAAAACTGAAACAATACTATGGATTCAATTTTTTAAGTTTTGGGAAACATGTCATTGGTTAGAGCTTAGTCATTGTTTTGTTGCTTAGACATGAAAAGATAATTGCAAATAGTAAAACTGATTGGGAATTTGCCGAATTTGGTCAGACATATGTCCGATGTCCACCAGATATTTCCAGCCCTACAGTATTAATGTGCTGATATATCACTTCAATAACCAATGAATTGAGCTTGTGGTCCCATGGTTTAATTTCCCATGACTTTACTGGATGGCAAACAAACTTCAATACACAGTTTGGAAAATAGCATTTATAAACATACCATAACTGTATATTTCTACTAACTATTTTGGTCAATGGAGAAAAGGAATCGTGATAAAAAGGTTGCCCTTTGAAGTAACAAGTTTCTTTGGCTACTGGTTCTCAGTAAAGAACCCATTGACCCCTTGTGTGTCGACTTACCTTTAACTACATTATTATGTTAATGATTTTTGGGGGCTTAGTACCTAGTACATGTATGTTCTTTACCTTTATATGCTGTATATGTTGCCTCCCTCCCCCCCCCCCCCCCCCCCCCCCGCAGAGAATATAATAAATGACAGTAAACAGGATTCAAAATTTGTGCTTGCTAACTTGTTAAATGCGAGTTGGTTTTAGGAATTGCAGGTAGAAAAGAAACCACTCGTTTTATTTCTGTGAGTTGGCATTGACTTCAGACTATGCAATATGTTTTGTGTATTTTGTAGGCTATGCAATACATGTTTGAACCTTGATTTCTAAAAAAAGGAATATGATTTACCAATCATTTGGCAAGTAATATCACAATTTTTAAGCCCCAAAACAATAATTCCAATTCCCTTACTGAGACTTTGCAAGGAGAAACCGAAAAAGAAGAAATTATGGACCTGAAACAAGTCATAGCATACCTTGAAGACCTTGCAAAATTTGCAGAAGTTGAACATGGAACTATAGGGTATTGTTACATTTGTAGGTCATCTTCAGTAAGCACTTTTTTTCAAAATGTTCAATTTCTTTCATAAAAGTTCATTTTTACATGCAAACAAATCATGTAAAGTTATACTTTGGAAATTGGTTTAATAACCCTTCTTGTAGCGATTGCTAAATTAGAAGGGAGTCAGAGCTCTATAGTCTACACTACATAACATTACACTTGTAAACAATACTCAGCAAATGATTAATATGTCACTCAATATAATTTTATGACAAAATTATTGATAGCAATATGTGACAAAATCATTTAATCTATTTGTTCGTGCACAAATATCCTGGCTGGCGCCTAGTGGATAAAGGTTGGTGCTTTTTCGTTTAGCTTGTAGGTTCCAAAAATATAAGGATTGTTATCTTGTGAGTTTGAACCTGGTAGAATACGGAAATTGTTAATCTTCACTTACCAAGTTATACAATTTCCCAATTCCAGTTGGTAATCCCTCAAAATTGATGTTGTTGCCTATAAAAAGAAAAAAATTAAGTTTGAGCCAATTAATAGTATAATGTAATCAGGGTGTTTTACTGTGGGAAATAGATTAAATGTGATTCAAATAAAGTATTAAATAAAGTGACACAAATAATCTTTTACTTACCATTTAGAAATAGCTTCTTGAGCTTTACCAATTTGCAAAGCGCCGTCTATGAATTAAAGATAAAATTACGGCAAGTTTGAGAAAATATCAAACAATAAAATAAAATAATGGAATTGTCAACCTTTGGGGAATTACCGGTAAGTTTAAAAAAAATTATTAAAACAATAGCAATAAAAGCTGTTTTATAAATATATCTATAAAATTATTAAATAACTAATTCATAAGGGTACCAACCAATCCAACAGCAGCATTCAAGTCACATGGATACTGTATATAAACCCCATACAAAACTGACACTAACTACCTATCTACCTATCTACCTATCTACCTAGTTACTGTAGAATTTGGTATCATTTGATACAGAATACCAACTGAGCTTAAAACTCTTACTCTTACTTTAATTATATACTTATTATCAACATTTCAGAAAATTGTTCATTTCATAAGTACATTTATTACAATATCCACATCCAAATTGTATGAGATATATTCATTTACAAAATTAATGTACAGTGGCCTCACCTAACAGCTGGCCATAATCAAACCAATACATGTACATCTACAATTCAGTAACTCATACCGCCATTTGCATCTAAGCATGAACACAAGGTGAAAACACGTTCTATTATTTGGTATCAAACGTAACATGATTCATTGACAATTCTCCAACCAGCTCTACCATTATTCATTCCTGAAGTCCCAATAAAGTAATGCATGATTGTTTTGAAGTTACATCATTCTGTATTTGTCTATTGTAAATATCTTCACAACTAGAGCAGACAAGGTACTTATGGGTACACACATGGCTTCAAATTTCGAAAGATTGATGATGAATCATGTTACATTTGATACCCAACTGGAACATGTGTTTGCCTCATGTTCACGCTTAGATGCAAACCATATATATTACTATGAATATTACTTTTGCTTGATTTCTTATGCAAAATTCCTTTTTAAAAGTAACTATAAACTTGAGGCAAGAATACAAATTAATTTGAAATGTTCTTACAGGTAATGAAGTGAGTTGATTCCTAGACACATTTAGTGTCTCAAGTTGTGTCCATGTGTCTGGGGAAAAAAACACAATTTTATCAATAATACATTCTCACTCTCATGAATTATTCATAATAGTCTACACCAATGGAATCCCTTGAAATGGTCACATTATGGATCTTGATACCGGTACCCAATGAAACACCAGTTCCAAACTCACTAGTGATTGATCCAATTTCCAACCCGATAGCAATAGATTAATTTCTTAATTTACATATTCATGACACTAAGATTGGTGTGGCTTTACATAAGGATGAGCGAAGGAAAAGATGGAAATAAAAGTGGCAATGCTATGGAGTGTTTCTCGAACCATGGAACACTTCTGACTTAATATATAAAGTCTCTTGTCCTGTCCATTACACTATATATCAAACACTTTAAATTTGTTGAAACAACTGAGAAAATAACAATATCAATAAATCAAAAGCAACAAAATACCCAGCAAAGTTCACTTCCTTAAGAAAACACTCTGAATTTCTAATGGGACCTGAAACAACCATAGGGGCTGATCAAAGCCAGGACCCGGCTAATCCGCAGATCGAATTGGAAATTAGCATGTTGGATTTTGTAGAGGGAGGAAAAGGACCAAAGAAAAGAGGACCCGGAGAAAAACCCTTGGAGCAGGGCGAGATACCAACAAACTCAACGAACGTATGGCGCCGCATCCAGGGATTGAACCTGGGTCACACAAACCACTACGGACCAAGAATACTGGCATTTGTAGTGTTGTGAGAAGTTATTTCCAACACTCATTCTTTGTGTTCCGCTGCAGTCCTCTTGAGTTTAATTTTTTCTATGCATTGGAACCCCTGATATACATATTGTATATAACACTTGTATGTGTATTTAAGATAGTATATGGCAAACCTGTATTTATTTGACTACATGTAGAAATATGTTTGGGACTTTATTACATATGTACTGCAAATTCAGGTTGAGCATTTAACAGTGTCTGATTTTGCAGTGTTTGTTGCACCGGTTGATATGTCACATTGCTAGTAAAAATTGGCATGGTGAACCAATTTGTCATCTGTTGGTGGCTTGTGGCGGCTGCGCGAGTAAGCAAAACATAATTTGAAGTCACACACTATATTTTACTACTTTATCCCTGTTAAAGGTGATGAAATTCTTTGGCCACAATTATTATAGTACAAGTATCCTATCTACTTGAATCTCGATTAATTAAACAGATTGAATGAAAGAAACACAAAGTACAGGAAACCAAGAAGGTCTACATTTTTCATTAGCAACATATTAAGTTTGTCCAGAAATGTTACCAATCAACCTTGTTGCAACAAAAACAAAATCAGACACCATTATTTAACACTCAACCTGAATCCGTGCAGTACATGTAATAACATCCCAAACATATTTTAGTCAGACAAATATATACAGTTTATAAATTATAGCCCTACTATAAAGCAGCCAATCTGCATTAAATGGTCACACAACCATTCATCAAAGGTTACAGCTTAATACGCATTTGACTTTATAGACAACTGAATTCACTGTGTGGATGCATATATAGATACAGGACTGTATGGTTTAAGTTTAATTTATCAATGGAATTTTCATTATAATTTTTGGATATCTACAAAAACTGGTACACAATAATAATATTGTATACTATGTGAATTCGATTTTTTCCTTCTTCTGAGATTTTTATTATTGTTACAGAACTGTTACTATTTGAATCTAAATAAACTGCAAATAGAAACTAAATTCAATACACTTAAAATTGTCTGAGCTACATGTACATGTAGGGTTCAAAACTGTAGAAATATGTCACAAAACAAATACAAAGTCTGTGGAAATGAATTTAAAAAGTCAAGAAAAATGCAGAAATTATGTACATGTACCACAAAATAACAATTGAAAATAAATGATCAAGATGTTAATTAAGAAAATACAGAAATGTTTTATACAGGTAACTAGTTTAAAAAAAAAGTGGACAACCTGATGGACTACTCACCAATCAATGATGATAGCTCTGTGATGGCATTGTGACTGACGTTGATCCTCTTTAAACTTGATATGAGATAGACAGGCTCTGGAACTGTGCAAGAAAAAAACCAATTATCACAATAAATAGTGTAACCACCTTGATTGTAAATGAAGTTAATATTGCATCCATGCCAAAAATAATAAACAAAATGTTATTGGTGACAGAATGTCAGAAAGGTACTTGTGCCATAAATATTTCCAAAATAAAGAATATTTTTAAGGTCACAAACATTTTTATGAGATGAATTTTAGAAAAAACCTCACACAGGGAGTTAATAAATTTTGAAAGCACATGTAGGTTAAAAAAGGATTAATATTTCAATCTAATGCTAATTAATTATTCATGATGGAAACCACCAAACCCAATTCTGGATTTGTATCATGTGCTGGTCATTGAAATCCTTGTAGAATACTCTCATGAAGAGTTCTACAGCTCCACTTCAAAGTCCTGTCCATAATACAAAATGTAACTGAGAAGCTAACATGTCAACAGTAGTAAAGAAGTGAATTAGTGACATTGAAAGAAAAAACCTGCCTCCAGCAGGATTCAAACCAACGTCCTCAGAACCCATAGATTCCTAATCCTCTCCCTTACCAACTACACTACATAGTCGCTTGTTGAACTATTACACAACTTTACACAATAGTCCAACAATACTCTTAATTACAAACAATACAAACAAAGCTTACACCATGTACTTAAAACATACCTGCATGTACATGTAATAATTAATGAGTAGTGCCCAGGCACCAAAAGCCTGGCAAAAAGCCTGGTAAGCTCGGTTAACCCCGGTTTAACCGGGCTCACCCTGAAAGGCCGGTTAAGATATGCTTGAAAAAGTCAGAAATTCCAAGCTTTCCCGGTGACTGCAGTTCAGGAAACCATAAAAGTCTGGTCAACTTGGAGTTGCTGCAGACAGGTTGCATCATTCCAATTTTTGACCTGGCTTTCCCGGTGAGCCTGGTACAGTTTAACCGTAAAAGCCTGGTAAGCCTGGTAAGCCTGGTGATAAAGTTCCTTTTTTTATTTATTGAAGTTTTGACCCAGCTTTCCTGGAGAGCCTGGTCTGCTTAAGAAGCTGTTTCATATACTCGTCACCAGATTTAACAGGGCTTTCAAAACCCTCGTGACAATTTCAAATTGAAATTTCAAACAGTTTTTGAAATCCCTGTCGAATCTGGTGACGAGTATATATATATATGAACCATTACAGTTCTGCTCGAAAGTAATACAAGCGAAATTCAACGAAATTTGTAGCTTTTCAATGAAATATGACAAAATTTGTCTAGTACTGCATCAAATTTCTTATTTCACTACGAAAATTCACTGGGAAAATTTGAAACAAAATTTCCATATGAATTTTCAATCTACATGTAACTTATGTACAGTAAGATGTCTGAATCCCTGAAATTTCATTTGATTATGGTGTCTGAACATTGCTCATAAACCACTACTATACACTCAGAAGATGTACAATCAGTTGAAACAAGTTTACACAACTCTTAAGATTGGTTACACACGAAGGGACAAGTCCCAGGGACATATCCCAGTGACATATCCCTTGTTGCTGTATGTTTACATGAAGGGACGTGTCACAGGGACAAATTCCTTGTTATGTTCATATATGATGGGACTTGTTGCAGGGACATTATGATTTTATTAGATGCAATCTTGAAATAGAGTCCACTATAAGGGCTTGTGTGAAAGTAAAATGATGCTTTGCAATTGGTTTATTTAAAAAAAAATCATATACATGTAAGTGACCACCACATCATTGAATGTCTTTGTGGTAAAGTGGTAAAGTTCTGGTCTTCCAAGCAAGCAGTTTGGGGTTCGAGTCTAGTCAGGGATGGAAAAAAAGTAAGTAACAATGGTACATACAATATTCATTAATGCAATAATTACAGTGAAGGGTGTCAGGGTGGGGTAGAGGGATCAGGGTGGGGCAGAGAAGTGCTGAGGGAAGGGAGGTACAAGACCAAGGGGGCCAAAGAAAAGAGAAGGAAGGGAGGGGAGGTGAAGACAAAAAGCTAAATTCTTTTTAGTTTGTGCTCCCTAAAAAAACTAAAGCCCAAAATGAAAGGATCCCTTTTTCTAAAAAAATAACCTAGGTTTAACTCTTTGTCGTCCGGCCGCACGTCAAAATTCACCCCGCTTCCGGTTTTCATCAGAATTAATTAAAATAAACAGGGTAGTATCCCAGTATAATAAGCCAACCACTGATCCTGTTTGTTTGAATTTTCAACCATCCCCTCATGGAGAAAAGCCCACGAATTTCGAGGAGCTGAAAATCGGCTCAAAAAAAACCTTCCGATTCGCACTTGAAATCAAGAGCAAACACAAAATAACCACTCAGTCGTTACAGTACCTTGTTTAATCTTTCCAACCAGCAGGTTTGTTTTCACAAAACACACCAAACGACTGTGAACCACGCCGATGTTTACACTGCATTTCACTCGACCACATTTTCCTGCTCCCACCTCCAATTGCATGCTGGGTAATCAAAAAAATCACAAGGGAGACCCCCCTCTGGGACGCTGGTAGGTTTTTTTTTATAAGTCTTTTACCCCTACAACCAAGAGCGGTTATTTGGACTCAAGCCATTGCTTTAAAGTGACAAAAACACATCCTAATAGGTTGAGCAGGGGTAAAAGAATGCCAAATGCAGGATTTCAAGGCTTTCATTGAATAATTTTTTCCTGTGTCTGAAATCACAAACACAACAGAAAAATCCTGTGAAATCCCCTCACAAGGCCTACTAAAAGCAAACCAAGCACTTTTCAGCCATCCTCAGACTTAATGATGTCTTCAAGCTCTCTGACAGTGGCATTTTTCTCCAAAATTAGAGCACATTTCATTGGAAACCCTACCGAAGCAGCCATACCTACCGTCGACCAGTACGTAGAATTCTCCCGAATGGCATTGTGGGGAAAGTTTGAGCCCTTGGCTTAACAAGTCAGCAGTATTTAATTACCCCGGGCTAGCCAAACTGGAACTGAGGGGGGAGGGTTTAGTTAGCACTCAGGATTTCACCAATTGAGCTCACACACGATCGGACAACAAAGAGTTAAAAAATAAACTAGGTTGGACAAATTTAACCTGAATTCTTTTTGGACCTGCAATTATTATACTTAACTTGTACAGAGTAACACACATGAATAATATTAACTCACCTCTTGGAAGATCATTATGGGATAGGTCCAGGTCTGAAAAAAGTTGTATAACACAAACCATATTTAGTATAACTATATTAAAGTACAATATACCGGTACATTGTATGCATGTTCTTTATATGTATGTGTACAATACAATGTATGTGGAACCTGGTCGCTCTGATGGACCACAGGTCTCTCATAAGCAACCATGTGTCTGTAATTTATTAAATAAAAAAAATAAAAAAATGTTTCTATAATTTAATCCATTTTATAGTTAAATTTGTTCTTCAGTCAAATCCCTACATTTGAAATCTCTTGTAAGTGACCACCACATGTAATCCAGAAGTGATTTGTTTGAAATTAAGGGCATTCACCTATGAGAGGCTCAATTGTATAAAAGTGCATCAGTGAAAATTTGTGATGTATGTTCTTCATGCAAAACATTAAATATTAAAAGTACTAATCTGCAAATACAGCCATCTCATATCGGGAGCCACAATCAAATGCTTCTTACGAGAGAGATATCTGAAATTCGAGGCCAAAAATTCCATACTGATGATGTTATGCGGCCAGGATCTGGTTGCGTCATTTGATTGGCTAGTATGCCTAATTATCAAATATGAGCAAATCAAATGACGTGTCCACATCCTGGCCACACAACGCCATCAGTATGGAATTTTTGGCCTCGAATCGCAGACGTCTCTCAGGGGATGCATTGTGATCATGGCTCCTGATGCGAGACGGCTATATCAGAAGGCTATAAAAGTATTAAGTAAACATTTACATGTGTATTTACTGACCTGACTACAAATGTGAAAATAGAGGGTAGAGTTACAGGTATAATCCACAGTACCAACAAAGATGGTGGCTGGTACTTTTACCCACAATCCTTTGTGCACAAAAATCTTGAAACCATTATAAAATCGCTGTAGAAGTTTAAAATCTTCAAAACAAGCCAGTACATTACTGCTCTTTCCACTGCCACGGAAGAGAACAGAGGAGTTCTACGTGTGTATTTTACTGAGTTAGGTTAGCAAGGGAGTGTGGTCAAATGTACAGCTGCTATCTTTCTTGGTATGGTGGATTTCAACTCACCTGTCAAATTAACAAGTCCCTCTAGCTTGTTAGGCATGTTTGTAATAGTTCTCTGAAAAAGAGGAATTAATTATTATGTTGATTGTGATAAACTAAACATCACTGATATAAGCTTCAAATATAACATAGATGCTCATAAAATATCATTTATTTCTACCAGCAAGTTTTTGTATAATTATCAGAAATTATTCCCTGTTTGATGTCAGGGCATTAACATAATTATTCGAAATAATAATTATTATAAACCTTCATAACTAATAGATGCAACAATCAAATTAATAAATATTATGCAAGTTTTTGTATAATTATCAGAAATTATTCCCTGTTTGATGTCAGGGCATTAACATAATTATTCGAAATAATAATTATTATAAACCTTCATAACTCATAGATGCAACAATCAAATTAATAAATATTTTACTGTTCAACTATTTACTTGATGTAGAATCAATAAATTTATTCATGATTAAAAAATTGGGTCCACATGCACTTTAAAGTATCCAATTGATTCCTTACCTGTGTGTTTCGAAGATGCAGAGTGTGAAGCTGTGTGAGGGATGGTAGTTGCCTATAACAGACATGTATGAATATGTTGCATTAATTATTCAGGGCTATAACAAAATGCAAATTAGGAATGGTTATATATCGCTGCAGTGACAGCTGACTGCCAGAGCTTCAGGGCCATGACAGTACTACTCATACAGGGATTCTTGACTTTGATAACTTGTCAGTTGCTGCACATTGCAAATTATCACATTGTTGGTTTTCTGAGCCCTTCTGTCCCTAAATGATAAATGTACTGCCTTGCAATTAAGTAGATATATCAACGGAGCATTTAAAAAACCTGACATTTTTCTGAACAATTCTATCCCCGACAAGAGCGCTGGCAAAGGAACCAACCCATCACATATGAATAGTTGTTATATTATTGTACGTTTTTACTTTTTACTTGTATTTGTTGTGTTTTGAATAGCTGTAGTAGTTTTGTAGAATGATGTACTTGAGCTGTATATACTTTGCATGAAAGCTAACAAACTTGACTTGGTATTGAACCTCCCCCCGGCATCCCATAAAATTGTTTTCCAACTTGGCCATGTTACAGGCAAAGAGCCTTATTTACTATTGGATCGGTGGGACTTGTTTTGCTTTGCTCAGTATAAATTAACCTCATACTGTATGGGCTACAAGGTACATTGTAGTTTGGGTTTACTTGTGAATGTAGCTGGATTGACTTCACTGAGATTTTCACACATACATGTATATTACACAAAAAATGTATATATTCACAATAAAGGAGTTTAAACTTTTATTAGTATTACTGAATTTTGCAAACACTAAACATTAAGATACATGTATGGAAATCAGAATAATTTATTACAGTAACTACAATTATGAGATCACAGCTGTGATCATTCTCCCCAGACCTTTTCTCTAGAGTGGTGTTCTTGTTAAATTAAATATTCATATTGTTTGCTGGGATTCTGTTTACCCACAATGAGAATATCGCATCCTAGGACTCAATGATGTATTCTCAACACATCTGGCAGTGATACTTACATTGTACTTGGGCTCTTAAATTACTGTTCCTTTATTATTATTATTATTATTCAAATTATTTCAAGACTGAGCAGAGCAAGAATGGACAAATGACCAGCTCATCACACGGCTTCTATCTCAACAAACTAATGGTTTAACTAATAACAAACTGATTAAAATAATATTAGTTTAATTTTAGCACAATATCTCAGCATTCAAGTCGATTTAATAACCATCACAGTGAAATGACCGCAAAGTTATGATGAAAAAGAGACCAGAGCAAGGGCTGTATGCCCTCTGATTGGTCAGAAAAAAATATCAGTGTTGGTGGACGTGATGACAGAACCATGCTCTTGGGAGAACTATACTGGACCATGTGTCATCTCAAAACAAATCAAAACACGACCACAAAACTGTTACATGTAAAATGAATTTACCTTAATTGTGCATGTAGTAGAGGATTATTGTTCAGCACCTGAGAGGTAGGAATAAGAAAAACAAGTTTACTTTATTAGTTAAAGTGCATAAATTATAAGCCCTGGCCAGTTATGCTTTTTTTTGAAAGCTTAGACCTTAAAAGGTAGGAATAAAAAAATCCAAGATTAAAAATGTTTTCATTATTTTTTTAGCAACTAAACTTCCAAATTTAGAATAATCTCCAAGCATGTTCGGAGACTGGAACGAGAATAAAACGTGACGTTATCAACAGAACTCGTCTCTTCGTGGGTAAAAAGCATTGGCCTATTTGCAAAATAATTGAATAGATAACTGAGAAAGATGACAATGTCGAGCTAAACATTTCGGAGGCTGGCCCACATGCCCATTTATCTGATGTGTGACTGATTGCATTATTAGTGTAGTTAACATTGGTTCTTCATTTCCTATTTAACAAATATATGTCATTTTGCAGTGCGTCTGTCCTATTATAGATGTGCAGATAGCATCAAAATGTGAAGTGAACAAAGTACATGTAGTGCACCATGAGATGCAGCCGAGTAGTACTTTCTTCAACTTCTTATCTCTTTGTTTCTTATCCAATGCAGTGCCGCCAACTCTGGGGGCTGAGGTTGATTACTTCTGTAAACTACATGTACATGTACTCTCATTTTATATAAGTTGGCTCTAAATAGAGTAATAAAGACAATCATGATTATATTTAAATTAAATCTGGATGAGGACTGAGCTAGAATGGTTCAAATCTCTAACCATCAGCCTATAATATACTGTATGCGCTACCCATAAACCATCACTTCTCGACCCAGGGCTAGCCTTCTGCTCCATGCTGGCAAAATATTAATTTCTGCCTGTTTCATAATGCTGAACGTGTCAGAAATTACATTAATTTTTCTATTTGTTAATTTAAATATATGTTTTTAATGTACAAATTGTATCTATTACACAAAGTGTTGAGTTTGGCTTCCTTTCTTCCTTATGACAGCTGTTTAACTCACCAGAGTCTGTAAGTTGACAAGTCTTCTCAGCTGAGGAGGGATGGTTTCTGAAATATAAAAGTAACACTCACAGTAAATCATAGTCATTTGTTGATATAAATTTGATTTCTCTTTGGATGAGTAATACTAAATGAGCATAGGGAACAGGCACGGATCCAGGAAAAAACTATGACCATTTTGCAATGTTGAGAGGGCTGCTAACACCAAAGGCTTGAGCCTCTAGGGGGTCTGGGGGATTTAAATGCTCCTCCTGACATTTTGGAGATTTTACTCTTTAAAACACCATTTCCTGCATTCTTGAGACCGAAAATCGGCTTGGGATTAGGACATCCTAAACAATAGAAATGTTATTTTCATGTTTTATTGCATCCTTAACCCTTTGACTACTGCACGTGTTTGGGCGCAATTGGTGAAATGCAGAGTGCTAACTCAACCCTCCCCCCTCAGTTCCAGTTTGACTATCCCGGGGTAGTTAAATATTGCTGACTTTTTAAACCAAGGGCTCAAACTTTCCCCATGATGCCATTCGGCAGAACTCTACGGACTCATTGGCGGTAAGTATGCTTTCTTCTGTAGGATTTCCAACGAAATGTGCAGCCTCTAATTTTGAACAAATGAGCCACTCTATAAAGAGAGCTAGAGGACATCATTAAGTCTGATGATGGCTGAAAAGTACTTGGTTTGCTTTTAGTAGGCCTTGTGAGGCATTGGACAGGATTTTTCTGTTGTGTTTCTGCTTTGAGACACATGAAATAATTTGTCACTGAAATCCTTGGAATTCTGCAGTTGGTGATCTTTTTCCCATGCTCAACCTATCAGGATGTGTTTTTGTCACTTTAAAGCAACGGCTTGAGTCCAAATCACTGCTCTTGGTTGAAGTGGTAAAAGACCAGAGGGGGTCCCCTTGCGATTTGTTTTGATTACCCAGCATGCAATTGGAGGTGGGAGCAGGAAAACATGGTGGAGAGAAGTGCAGCATTAAGAACAGCATGTTTCACAGTCGCTTGGTGTGTTTTGTGCAAACAAACCTGGTAGTTGGAAAGATTAAAGAAGGTACTGTAACGACTGAGTGCTGATTTTGTGTTTACTTTTGATTTCAAGTGCGAATGGGAAGGTTTTTTGGGGCCGATTTTCAGCTCCTCAAAATTCGAAGAAACGATATCCAAAACAAATGAGTTTTTCTCCAAAGTGGGAGAGTCAAGCGATTCCGGTTACAGCTGTGGCTTTGAAGTCATTCATCCCTTGAAATAATATCGCAACATCGTATTTCCAGCATGTCTAGGTTTGATGCAATAATTTTTCCCAGGTACATTTACATGCTTCATATTGGCCGCTTTTGGCCACTCTAGTAGTGAAAGGGTTAATAATATATAATTACCGGTAGTATAAGATACAAGTTTAAACACTTAATTCCATTTTCTGATGATCAAGTCTAGCAAATATTGTAAGAATCTCATCCATGTGAATGACGACATGTCATAGTTTTATATTTGCACAATGGACTACACACTGATTTAAAAGCAGATTTGTTTGTTTATATTGGCAAATTCTATGAACAAGAATGCCCGATTTAAAACACATACATGTGAGTGACATAATTATAAGTTATACCATGGCATTTCGGGGTATTAGTGATTTAAATTGCCCCGAGAGCCGAGGGAAGATTTGTAAAAGTCCCGAGGCCACTTCGGCCGAGGGACTTTTACAAATCTTCCCGAGGCTCGAGGGGCAATTTAAATCACTAATACCCCGAAATGCCATGGTATAAGTTTGTTATACCATGATCGCCGAGGAATGGAACAAATCTCTGAGAAGTTTAGTTCTCTCTGCCGAAACTAAAGACGTCGCATGAAGACAGGTCAGTTTGGATTCAGTATTTTTCATCCGGGAGCCCAGGGCTAGTCGTGCCAGAGGGGAGCAGGAGTTGTTGCTTTTGACTCTCTCGCTTCCAGCCTGCATCTCTTCTAATTTTCCCTCATTACGCATGCAGCGGAAATTTAGAAATATGCATTGTTTCAAAATTTCCCGGCACAATGCATATTTCTAAATTTCCCCTGCATGCGTAATGAGGGAAAATTAGAAGAGAATGCAGGCTGGAAGTGAGAAGGTCAAAAGCATCAACTCCTGCTCCCCTCTGGCACGACTAGCCCTACGCTCCCGGGTGAAAAATACTGAATCCAAACTGACCTGTCTTCATCATAACCTTCAATGTAATACATGTGGGATGACCTATTTCAATCTGCATATTCTTCTCTTAATTTCTCAAACCCGCTTCTTCCATGTGGGATACTTAAAACCATAAACGTGACGTAATTAAAATCCATTCATGCTCTTTGAATATTTAGTCAACCGCATAATTACATTGTATTTCAGTGTTATTCTTCTCAAAAACAACACGCTTTTCCCCAGGGGAAGCCAGGGTCGTTTAATCAATGCGCTCAGTCAAGCATTAAACAAAACGTTTTCGAATGCAACTCGACTGCGACGTCTTTAGTTTCGGCAGAAAAACTAAACTTCTCAGAGATTTGTTCCGTTCCTCGGCGATCATGGTACAACAAACTTATACCATGGCATTTCGGGGTATTAGTGATTTAAATTGCCCCGAGAGCCGCAGGAAGATTTGTAAAAGTCCCTTGGCCGCTTTTACAAATCTTCCCTCGGCTCTCGGGGCAATTTAAATCACTAATACCCCTCATGCCATGGTATAACTTATAATTATTGACTGTCGCATTGGCAAATTCAAAGGCATTTGTCAGGTTATGAACTTTGGAGTTTACTGGTACCTTAATTCTCAAACAAAAAAAACTATAAATTTTGCCGTGTCTGCAGAGATTTTAAAATTCCAGAATCTGACTGTTTTCTGTAAAATGGTGACAGTAAACTGGTCTGGTTCTGTGCCTAGGGAAGTTCATGAAGGAAACAAGAACAAGTGCCAGTCAATCAAATCCTGCTAGATCAGTTAAATATGTAATGAGCATCATCGTTACAAGGAAACACACTACAATAATTACTCAGGTATTGTGATTCTGATTGCTCATGTACATTTTACACACTGTACTCACCACACTGTCAAATCCTCTAGGGAAGCATGATGTAGAATAAATAATGCAAACTGTGGAACTAACTGATTAGAGCCACTCCACCATACATGTATATATGTACATATATGTACTTATGTGTTGATTATTTTTAAGATAAGGAATTATTTAATCCAATTTCTGACATACAATGTACAGTGTTAAGATCATACAAAGGCAATATCCAATGAAATCCTTTTTTTACCTAAACAGTTGTCACTCAGATCAAGGTAGATTAGGTCAATCAGGTTGATGAAAAGCTGAAAACAAATTAAAATTTTAAATAATGTCTTTTATGTTAATTCATTTGTTGGTAAAATATAATAATGATAATTATGATTATGATTAGTCTATTAAGTAATAATCCGTGTAAAAGGTACAATAAAATCCATTGTTCTGCAGTACTGAGCCTCCCTCACATGGGATTTGTCTGTGTTTTAGACTACCAAAACACCGGTTGATAATTATGATTAGTATACACCACACCAGTGAATATCACTTTTCGTACGCTCTGATTGGCTACTCAAACAGTGAATATGATTTCATATTCACCTCTGAGCAAAGCATCTATCATCTCGCGTGAGTTTTTGCCCATTTGACAGAAAATAAAATAACTATTTGGTGCTGGCTATTCACCTGAAGTGTGGTATATACTAAAACAATTATTCACCCCAGTGTTGGTGAATAGTGGTGGATATTTACCTCGCCGAAGCGGCTCGGTAAATATCCACCACTATTCACCTCCACTTCAGTGAATAATTGTTAAATATTCTTAAATAAAAACAGTAAAAAGTCTTAGTTTCATTCCATCATCCCCTATCCCTATCCCTATCCCCTCCCCCTCCTCCCTCCCCAAAAGGACACTAATTGAAGACAGTGATTTCCCTTATAACAATGTAATTGTATAAATTTGTAAATACATATATTGCAATGTCCCGTTTGGGATATAATATTTGCATTGTGGCAACGAATGTACAGTTTGTAGCTAGCGCTATTTACCAATACAATGTTTCATATGATTGCAGGCCTACTGATTGAACATGTCTGTGCAAGAACAACTTAAGAGACTACTGATCAAGTTCCAAATTCTCCTGTAGAAAACAAAGACCGTAAAGGAGAATTGAGAATGTGATCAGTACTTGTCATACATTACCTGGTTAGGAATGACTGCGATCCTATAAAGGAAAAAGCAGTACTGTTAATGGTTATCATTACCATAAAAATTAACATACATTGTAGTTTACATACAGTCCCTGTCAAAAGTATTTCACCTGAGTGTATGCAGTTATACTACTGTATGTTGTTTGGTAAAATGAATATTCGGTAACCACATGTACTTGGTAAACTCCCATACATGTATTTTTCTAAGGCCAAATTTGTTTTACTGTAGGTGATTGAGAGACCAAAATTAATGTAATTTAATGTTCGGGGGGTTGAGAGACCAAAATATTAATGTATTTACCATACATGGTTGTAGACTGAATTTGTTTCACCGAAGGTGGTTCAAGAGAATTATTTCCACAATGCACAGTGTGCATGCTAAATTCCAATTCAATCTGCACCATTTGAGTTCTCAATGAAGTGAAAATAAAGGATTTTAAAGTGGCTCACTAAGTTTAGTTACTTAAATAGGGGTTATATTGGATGAACATACATTGTATGTCATGGAAGGAGCATATACATGTAGATGTAGTGCATAGCAAGGTGAGCAAACGTTTAGATTTGCTTGCCAGAATAAGATCGTGCCTCACACTCAAGGCATCAAAATGTGTGTACAATAGTTTCATCTACATGTACCTACAGTTGTAGTTTTAGTTATACTGACACTGTGTGGGGTGAACTGTCAGTTACATGCAGCTAAAACCTACAGCAACTACAGAACCGGGCTTGCCGTATTATCCTTCGATGGGACAGTTCTAGTGAGGCATTTAAAGTCTTAGACTGGGTGGACTTAATGCCTCTATCAATTCCAAGCCGGTCCATCTCCCCACCAGGCAAGATGGGGCATTTGACAACCTATCTGTCCCTGGGGTGGGGCATTTATTTTGCGTCAGCCCAGGCCTGAAGCATTTGTCAAAAAATAACCCCACTCCTCCTGTGTTTGTTTTTGTTTTGCTCAACTGATCAACATGTGCTTGCTTCATCAATCAACATGGCGGTGGAAAAGTAATCCGTGAACATGGCGTTAATTACGAAAGTGTTTGAAGGTGAGTAGTGCATTACTTTAATAACGAAAAGCAGTAAAATGTGGCTTTGAAACGGCGAAGAAATTTGGTGTGTTTGCTGTACTTGCCTCGGGGTGGGGCATTTGACAGCTAAGCTGGCCCCACCATGCAGCATTTGTGGTGTTCTTGGAAAGAAATTAATGACAAAATCCTGACAAGTGCCGGGGGAGGGGGGGGGGGGGGGGAAATGGGTGAGCTTGGAATTGATAGAGACATAACAACTACATGTATTACGAAAATGCGTTAAGTGTATCCTAGTTTTCTAGTGTCTGAATAATTTTGTCTGAATAATAAGTTAGTTTTATTGACGAGTGCATTTCAACCCACCGTTTGAGTTCTGAATCAAGCGAAAATGTGCATGTGATTTGTACAGTGTAAACAACTTTACCCAGGGACTGTACCGTAAACTTGTTTATCTTATTATCGTTTTCATTGAAGTGCAACTGTGAAAGTTCCAAGACTCATTTGGAAAACTGCATTTTGCTGACTGTCAATGAAACAAGTACTGCCTAGTAAATTAAATTAAGTCTAGCACCATACAATGTACCTTTGAAAGCTTTGTTTGAAACTAGACTCAATGCAATTTTCGGAATGCGACTTGGAACTTCCAGGGTTGCACTTCAATGAAAACGGTAATAATACTGTGGTTTGAATTTTGTTGGGAGTTTTATTTAACATCAAGACATTTACATCTTCTATCCTGCCACACGAATCATGAAAACCTGCTGACCTTGTGATTTGTGAGTAGTCTTAAAAGTAAGGGGGAGGGGACTGGGAGGGTCACAAATAACAAATACACAAACGATACAACATCACTTTAGACTTACTTGTTGTTTGCTAGTGCGAGCACAATGAGAGCTTTTGCATTCTCCAACTCAGGAGGCACCTGGGACATTAATTTGCAGATATACAAATTAGTAAGAAAAAAAACACAATAATTTGAGTGTGTGTATTCCACAGTGAACAAAGCTTTTAATTTCCTGAGTCCCTTTTATTGTCAATATTAAAGTGCTAACTTAAGTGACACGTTTTTGTTTTTTTCCCTCAAAATTTTACAACACTAGGGGGACATGAACCTTAAATGATTTCAGTGATTGTTTTGCTCCCAAAAAATATTTTCTTATGGTGTTTTTCTCACCACAGGAAGCCCGGTTACTTTTCCTCTCAACTGTGCTCAGCATGGCAGATGTGGATTTCAATACTCAAAGTGCATTTTTTTTTAGGTTATTATTAGTATTATTTATTGCATAGTTTACATATTATAATTAGTATCTAGTAAATTATTATATTATTATTGCACAGCACAGTCAAGCGACTTTTCCTTCACATTTAGTGAACAAGTCTCTAGTTTAGGATTTGATGGTTAAATCCTAATTCAATATTACCCTTTTGTGCCACAATTCGAAGCTTCAGAGGCCAAAGGAGGTGCAGAAATGATGGAAATTGTGTACACAGTAGAAGAGACAATCTATTCTAGAATGGTACATGCATGTTAACTAAGTTTAATATTAGTATCTGGTTTAGCAGATGTTTTCAGTGTACATGTATACCAAATGGGAACTCTTTAACCCTTTGAGCCCCGTGGGCTTTTAACTGATTTTTGGCTCATTCTAGACTGCAACAAACCCTCCCCCCCTAAGAAAGCTGTAGTCACTGTTACCATGGAATTTTCATCTGACCAACAATACTGGGGGCTCAAAGTTTTTTGTCGGCCATTTTGGATACGTTGACGTCGCATTGCTATGGAGCTGGAGGGAAGTTTGTTTGGGGGAAAACAGAATTTAAGGCTTTTTAAAGCCTTTTTCACCATTTATAGAGTGCTGGAGGACATCATTAAGTCTGATGAGAGCTTCAATCAGCACTTTCTCAAAGAACCGAGTTTGTGCCACTGGTTTATTGTGACAGAGAAAGAGCCTTATTTCCCACTCGTGAATGGGCCAGGACGTCTTCCGTCACTTTAGCGTGGGCTTTATAAATGGGAGTCTGGAGCCACCTATCATAGCTTTTTTGGAATATTGGACAATATTTACTTGCCATTGATTCCAATATGAAGGTATTAGGTCGAAATGGCTTTAGACTTAGTATATATTTTGAAGAATGAAGATGGGGGAAGGGCCATGCCGCTGTTTGGTAGGATTTCCCGGCATGCTTTGTGGTCATTATGGATGGATTTAGCTTGTTGTGAAGTGCTTGTGGACAGAATGGCTTGGTGCTGGGCAAGTTTAGGTGTTGGGAGACAGAAAGTGAGGTTAGTGCAAACATGAAACTCTAAATTTTATGTAAAATATGTATTTTTGTGAGAAAATTTAGAATCTGAGGAGAAATATTTTTTTCTGTAACTGTCATTTTAGTCCCTTTTTCTGAAGTGAAATAATGTGAACTATAGTTAACTTATGCAAAGAAAGGGGGATTTAGATGAAATTATTCATTTTTAATATGCCTAATGCAGTTCAATAGGATCATTGGTCTATACATTAACCCTTTCACTCCTGGACGTGTTTGGGCTCAATGGGTGAAATGCAGAGTGCTAACTCAACCCTCCCCCCTCAGTTCCAGTTTGGCTAGCCCGGGCTAGTTAAATACTGCTGACTTTTTAAACCAAGGGCTCAAACTTTCCCCATGATGCCATTCGGCAGAATTCTCCAGACTCGGCGGCGGTGAGTATGGTTTCTTCTGTAGGTTTTCCAATGAAATGTGCTCTAATTTTGGACAAATAAGCCACTGTAAGAGAGCTAGAGGACATCATTAAGTCTGATGACGGCTGAAAAGTACTTGGTTTGCTTTTAGTAGGCCTTGTGAGGGGTTTCATAGGGTTTTTCTTTTGTGTTTCTGCTTTGGGACACATGAAATAATTCTTCACTTTAACCTTTGAAATTCTGCAGTTGGTTGTCTTTTCCCCCTGCTCAACCTATTAGGATGCGTTTTTGTCACTTTAAAGCAACGGCTTGAGTCCAAATCACCGCTCTTGGTTGTAGGGGTAAAAGACTTATAAAAAAACCCTACAGGAGTCCCAGAGGGGGGGTCCCCTTGTGATTTTTTTGTTGATTACCCAGCATGCAATTGGAGGTGGGAGCAGGAAAAACATGGTGGAGAGAAGTGCAGCATTAAGAATAGCATGCTTCACAGTCGCAATGTGTGTTTTGTGCAAACAAACCTGGTGGTTCGAAAGATTAAAGAAGGTACTGTAACGACTGAGTGCTGATTTTGTGTTTGCTTTTGATTTCAAGGGCGAATGGGAAGGATTTTGGAGGGCAATTTTCAGCTCCTCGAAATTGGTGAAAATCGGAGAAACGAAAAACGATCACCAAAACAAATGAGTTGTTCTCCAAAGTGGGAGAGTCAAGCGATCCCAGTTATAGCTGTGGCTTTGAAGTCATTCATCCCTTGAAATAATATCGCAACATCGTATTTCCAGCGTGTCTAGGTTTGATGCAATATTTTTTCCCAGGTACATGCTTCATATTGGCCGCTTTTGGCCGCTCTAGTAGTGAAAGGGTTAAGGTGTGTGGGAATCTCAGGGCATTGCTCTTTGAACTTAGTCAGATTTATACCCTCAAAGCAAGTAACCAGTAATAGTGCCATATGGCACTCTTGGGGCTTAAAGGGTTAAAGAAGTATATTGACTCGTAATATTTAATTACATAGTCTTGAAATCCACATCCGCCATGTTGAGAGAGCTCTATATCTTGTAAGGCCATAATTTGTTCTGGAGGCTGGTCTGTGTAAGTTTTGTTTAGCAGCATATCTAGTATTATGCTTGTGTACATCAGAGGCAGACACAATCAAGTCAGAAAAAGTGGCTGGAATTCTATGTTTCACATATATTATTTTATGTACAAGAGTAGATATTTTAAAGTTAAAAATGTTCTCAAGTTTAAGGATTTCTAGAATTCTATAATATGGGGTGGCACTTTCGGTTTTCTTTGCAAAGAAAATACAACGGATGCATTTGTTTTGCTTAGTTTTGATCTTATTTAGGCTGGATTGGCATGTAGTTCCCCAGCTCATTAGAGCATAATTTAGATATGGGTAAATAAGAGTATAATAGAGTTGTTTTTGTGTATTAACCCTTTCACCACTGGAAGTGTTTGGGCTGAATTGGTAAAATGCAGAGTGCTAACTCAACCCTCCCCCCTCAGTTCCAGTTTGGCTTGCCCGGGGTAGTTAAATACTGCTGACTTTTTAAACCAAGGGCTCAAACTTTCCCCATGATGCCATTCGGCAGAATTCTACGGACTCGTCGGCGGTAAGTATGCTTTCTTCTGTAGGATTTCCAATGAAATGTGCTCTAATTTTGGACAAATAAGCCACTGTAAGAGAGCTAGAGGGCATCATTAAGTCTGATGACGGCTGAAAAGTACTTGGTTTGCTTTTAGTAGGCCTTGTGAGGGGTTTCACAGGATTTTTATGTTGTGTTTGTGCTTTGAGACACATGAAATAATTCTTCACTGAAACCCTTGAAATTCTGCAGTTGGTTGTCTTTTCCCCCTGCTCAACCTATTAGGATGTGTTTTTGTCACTTTAAAGCAACGGCTTGAGTCCAAATCACCGCTCTTGGTTGTAGGGGTAAAAGACTTATAAAAAAATCCTACAGGAGTCCCAGAGGGGGGGTCCCCTTGTGATTTTTGTTGTTGATTACCCAGCATGCAATTGGAGTTGGGAGCAGGAAAACATGGTGGAGAGAAGTGCAGCATTAAGAATAGCACGCTTCACAGTCGTTTGGTGGATTTTATGCAAACAAACCTGCTGATTGGAAAGATTAAACAAGGTACTGTAACGACTGAGTGGTTATTTTGTGTTTGCTTTTGATTTCAAGTGCGAATGGGAAGGTTTTCTTGAGCCGATTTTCATCTCCTCAAAATTCGCGAAAATCGAAGAAACGAACAGCGATCTCCAAAACAAATGCGTTTTTCTCCAAAGTGGGAGAGTCCAGCGATCCCTGTTATAGCTCTGACTTTGAAGTTATTCATCCCTTGAAATAGTATCGCCACATCGTATCTCCAGCATGTCTAGGTTTGATGCAATAATTTTCCCAGGTACATGCTTCATATTGGCCGCTTTTGAGGCCTGTAGTGGTGAAAGGGTTAATAGAAATATAATGTCTAAGTTTGAAAATAATTCCTACATTTTTTGTCAATTTGTTGTTAATATGTTTGAGTTGAGCATCCCATTGTAAGTGCTGATCAATTCCCAATAACGACACCTAAATATTATATATGTGTTTTTTTCTCTATATTACAGGTTGTTATAATTGTTATATTAGGTTTTTTTCTGGGTGTGGTTATTAGCATATCTATAGTTGGTCTTTTTAAAATTGATGGATAGCTTATTTGCAGCACAATACTTTAAAACATTCTTAAGCTCATCATTAACAAATTTTCCTAACTCATTGAGGTCATTAGAGGAATAAAAAATATTTGTATCATTGGCACATATTGTGCCACTTCAGTTTAAAATGTTGAAACACATGTCACTAGCACTTCAACTTTTGTGTGCATAAAGATGATTATCATTAAAGTGACAATATAAAACAATAAACACATAACATTGCCTTCTGATTGGCTAGCCAGGTGGCATCTATCGATCCATAGTTGACCCTGTGTCCAATGCAGACAAAAATCAATAAAAAAATATATTTGTGATTCTTTCACTGTCAGTTTTCTGGATTGCAAAGTAGATAGAATGGTGGCTTGGTTGTGCTAACAAAAATAGACTTCCTGCTTTTGGTTTCTATTGAGTTTTGATAGTTTACTTGGGACTGCACCCCTTGCCAACTATTATGCAAATAAAGTGTGTGCCTGTCAAGGAACTATCGGCTGATAGTTGATGTTCTTAAACAAACATAAGTCAAAGAACGAAGTTCAAGGGCTTATAAATCATGCTAGTTTTAAGGACATCAAATCTCCAAGGGAAGCTATCAGCTAACAGTTGCAAAAAAGACACACTATTTAGTTAATATACTACAATTTATTTAATACTAACAAGACTACATGTAGTACAATGTAGTTTCAGATTTAAACCCCTTACCTCTTTAAGCTGATTACAGCTGAAATCCTGGTGAGAAAGAAAGTAAACAATACACATTAACATTAAAAAAATGATCAGAAAGGGTACCTAATTATGTACATGTACAATGTAATAACTAAAGACAGACATGAGTACAACTTGTCTAAACATTGGTAACTGCTTCTGTAAATGCCTTCTCTTACATGTAGCTGGACTGATTTAGACTGCAGCCACATGTTCACTGGAGAACATGTACAGTAAAGCATCAATCAATGTTAAGTGCAAGGGGAAACAGATGTGGAACATAATAACTTTTCTGAATAATTACTCGGGCCAGGCCTTTGGCCGGCTCGAGTCAGAAATCGCAAGTGTTAATTTTTTTAATTTTCCAAGTCGAGGTATTTCGTCCCCAACCAATCAGATGCCTCTTATTGTTTTCAGATTCGATATCGCTCGGGACACTTTGGGTCGGTTAACTTAATTTACATTACTACACAGTGAAAACAATATGGCCATGGTGACCAGGACTAAAGGGGAGAGAAAGTCCGCCGCTGAGGAAATTTCTCTCAAATTTGGAGTGCCATCTCTCAAATGTAAACAGTTTCATGTTTTATTTAACTTCATTCGTTGGAAAGCCTTCCCAACAGGCTCAGGATATTTCAACTGGTGCCGGCCTTGTCGGAGCCGAAGCCGAAGGACCTCCACTGCCGGGCACTGGCTCCAGTCTGCGATTCATTCGACACGATGAACACCACACGGGTACTCTGGCCAAAACGGAAGCGAAGTTTTGCTGTTCAAAACGCAACGTTTCTTCGATGGAAATGGCAAGATGTTGAGTTTTTCTAGGACTCTGGATGGAAATTTCTCACATTTTACGAAAAGGGAGTGTGGAAAAGGAGAACGCACGTCAATTGCCTGACGAGTGACATGTGAAATAATTTCAACCGACATTTTGTAAGTAAACCTACCAGATTGCATTCTGTTAAAAGTAATGTCATCAAATATAGCAGTAAATGGCCCGATTCCTGCTGTTCTAGGCCAGCATCGGCATTTTCACTCGGTCACTTCATGACATGTAAAATTAATGAACACTAGAGTGCTGCCTTTTCAAATATTAGTGCTACACGATCAAGAATAAAACTGCATGCAGATCAAGATAGATGACTTTATTTCACATTTTGAACGACACATCCTAAATATTCACAAGGGATATACATTGTAGCTCACAAGGGATATACATTGTAGCTATTAGCTAAAGGAAAAGTTACATGTATGCTACAATATAATTTATACCACCTGTGCTTGGACAGTGAAGTTAGAAAAAATATTATCAGTCTCCGTGAATCCTACTGAAAAGCATTGATTTCTAAAAACAATTTAAAGTATGGGTTGGCAATGAAAGCCGCGGTCACATCCGCGGTCATGACACAATACTGTAATATTGTGCAAAAGTCATGCAAACGTATTTCGACGAATTTCGCTCTTTGTTCCTACGAATGTCGCCGAAATTTCAACGGGCAACTTTTCGTTCGAAATTACGTTGAAGAATTGATCAGATACGCAAAAATTCGAATGCCAACATTTCGACGATATTTCGTTTATTGTCAAACGAAAATTCGGACCAGGTTATCGAAATATCGTGATCCGAAATTTCGCGTACGTGTTCATTGCCCAGTTTTGTATTTTAACCTTTCTTTCACTAGGATTAACGCGTGACAAATTCGAATTCATGACAAACAGTTTTACAAACGTACAGTAAGATGGTTTTGGTAAATAACCTGCGTGCCAGAGGCGTCAAAAAGTCAAGATTCTTAATAAAAGTCCCCGTCAATCGTGAACTGTCAGCCAGACGCGTGTCTCATTTCTGACACAAATACCGCGGGGGCGCAATTAATTTCCATTTACGCGAACTGACTGATCTGATCCGATGCATTAAAGCTCTTTTAATTCAAAAGGAATTGCACTTTCCCAGTAGAAGTTTTCTGGTAAGAGTATAGAAGTTTTTGCACGTCTTTCAATATGACAAACGTTGCTTCAAAACTCTGTTGATGTTCTGTAAAATTTCAGACTGACACGTTCACGCCTGACTGATTGCACGTGGAAATTCAGAAGAGTTGAGATTTTAATACACAAACATTTACAATGATTTCTGCCGAAACCTTTAAATAATACTAGTAACAAGACAAGGATCAGCCGTAAATGTGAAACGACACTGAAGCAGAAGTTTATTTGGTGTTATGTTTTGCGCTCAGTGGAGAATCTTTTAGAATCTTTTATTTTCGCCGTTCATTCAGAACTCTAACGGCGGGTTAGAATCTTAAAGATTCTAAAGTCTTAATTAGTTTCACCGATGAGTGCTTCTTTACCTGCCGTTTGAGTTCTGAATGAAGCGAAAATAAAAGATTCTAAAGTTTTATTTTCACCGAATAGTACTTCTTTACCCGCCGTTTGAGTTTTGAATGAAGCGAAAATAAAAGATTCTAAAGTCTTAGTTTCACCAAATAGTACTTTTTTACCCGCCGTTTGAGTTCTGAATGAAGCGAAAATAAAAGATTCTAAAGTCTTAGTTTCACCGATGAGTGCTTCTTTACCCGCCGTTTGAGTTCTGAATGAAACGAAAATAAAAGATTCTAAAGTTAACAGCGGTGTTGAATAAAGAATGAAAAGAACGCCGAGTCATCGCTACATCTTCACACTAAAGTCAATGATTTCGGCGTGATACAAATCTCAGCGGCCGCGGTCACGAACTAATTACCGCAGCTGACCGCGGTTTTACCGAGGTATTACCGCGGTCATTCTGAGGTCAAACCGCGGTATTACCGCGGTCACTGGACGCGGTACAACCGCGGTAAATGCTTCAATAATTCCAGGCGGTACTGTATGTGTGACCCAGTGCTCTGGGCTGATTGAACCAAGCTCACAAGCACTGACCCTGCACTCGGCTCTGGGCACTGAACCTTCAACTACATTTGTAAGTTTTATCATCATTTAGGACATAGGCTTCTCTCTAAGTTTATTGATCAGCTGGTTTATTTAATCTAGGTTTAGTTCCACTATTTTAATCAGGGTTTGGAACACCTGGTTCCAGTTGTATAACTTACCACAGTGAGGAGGTCATCAAGATTAAAGATATCCCCTGGTATTCCTGAATTCTTGAGCTCATTGTTTCTTGCATTAATTACCTAAATTTCAAGAATCAAACCAAAATGACAATGAATATCATATATATGTACATTGTAATAATATACATGTACAAGGTTAGTACCTGCAGATATTGAGATAATAAATGTTTATTGTAACAGTACAGACATAACTATAGTTCTTGGTTAAATGTATGTTCACTTACTACTTAGGGAGCACGTCCAAATATCGGGCGGAAATCCGATTATCGGAATCGGATCCGATGCCCTTTCCGATACTTGAGCATCGGGAAAATGTAGAGGTACTTTCAAGTCTTGTCCGATTCCGATAGCAAATATTCCAATTATATCCGATCCGATCCGATCCGATCCGATCGAACATAACAGTGACTTGTTCGGAACTCACATCGATCTGTCCGATTTCCAAGTTGCTCTGTTAAATTTTTGTAAACATGATTTACGCCATCACGAGTTGACATACATGTAAACCCGAGTTGAACTCAGTGGAGCCGAACTCAATTGTCGTGCTGCTCAGCTAGGCAGCGATCCTACGCTTCGGAAAACAACAAACAGACCCCAAGACAGACATGAAGAACTACATTTTTATTCGACCCGATAGAGCAACGGACATTGCATTGCATTCCGAAGAAATTTCGGCAAGCGTACGTGTTCATTGCACAATTTCGTATGTTAACCTTTCTTCCACCAGGATCGATTTAACGCGTGACAAATTCGAATTCATGACAAACAGTTTTACAAAGTACAGCTATACAGTAAGATGGTTTTGGTAAATACCCTGCGTACCGGATTCTTATAATAAAAGTCCCCGTCAATCACGAACTGTCACTGAACCAGACGCGTGTCTCATTTCTGACACAAATACCGTGGGAGCGCAATTAATTTCCATTTACGCGAACTGACTGATCTGATCCGATGCATTTAAAGCTCTTTTAATTCAAAAGGAATTGCACTTTCCCAGTAGAAGTTTTCTGGTAAGAGTATAGAAGTTTTTGCACGTCTTGATCAATATGACAAACGTTGCTTCAAAACTCTGTTGATGTTCTGTAAAATATCAGACTGACACGTTCACGCCTGACTGATTGCACGTGGAAATTCAGACTCCAAGAAGAGTTGAGATTTTTATACGCAAACATTTACAATGATTTCTGCCGAAACCTTTTAATACTAGTAAAAAGACAAGGATCTGCCGTAAATGTGAAACTACACTGAAGCAAGAGTTTATTTGGTGTTATGCTCAGCGAGTGAGTCAAGCTTTAAAGCGGGCCACATACCGCCGGTCTGGGAACTATTTAAGCGAGCAGCCGTTGTTTTGTTTATTTTAGGGCTCACGATATTTCGATAACTGCATGCTGCAATTTACTTGAAAACTTCATGCAATGACTTTTACAAAGATCTGGAAGGCTGACGGATCTGAATATTATTGATACGGTAACCTTTACAAAATTGAACACTTTCATTCCTTTCGTATATATTACCCTTCCGGCCTTCGATTCAAACGGGTTCAAAGCATCAGATTTCTATTCTTAGCCTGATTATACTGACTGAACTGAAGTAAACTCTACAGTTGTCCTCCTGTACCGTTCGAAAATGAGCCGAAAAGTTCAGTTAGTCAAAGTCCAAATAAAGTTTACAACTCAGGTTGGTCGAATTGACCGAGTGAGGCGGAAAAAAGTAACTTGATCTTGGACGGATCGAAATTACGAAGCGACATTTCGAAGAAGCGAAGTTTCGTGCGGGCTTCCTAGTCAGCTAGCTAATGTTGATGTACATATCATGTGTCCTATCTTTAATGATGCTACACGATGAAGAAATTTAGAGAAGTTGGGGAAGCAAACTGAGAAAAAAAGTGTCAATATCAAAACTAAAACAACGACCATTGAAGTAGCAAGAAACTGGCATATTTCCACGCCGCTTGCGGAGCTAACAAACATTTCGATCTACAGTACACTGTTTTAAATCTCCTACATGTATCTATCGTTAGTCCGTGTTTTAGTAAAGTTTTAATTAACTTTCATTAGGATTTTAATAATGCCCCGGCTATTTGCAATCGCTTCAAAGTTCGTTTGGTTGCTTATCAAGCGAATGCAGAAAACCGTGCTTTTCCCAGCGCGTAGCGATCAGGTTTAATCGGTTGTGGTGGCGGCTGCAGTACTGAACATAGCAATTTGGAAGGTCATCTGACAGATCAAAGACTGATACATATTTCCGTTCCGATTCTTCCGAGTCTGTCGGTACCGATACTGTAACTTATTTCCGATTCCCATTCTATCGGCACCGATTCAATCGGGTGGATCTTCAGTGACATCGGAATCGGATCTATTGCCGAATGATCGGAATCGGTCAGGACCGATTCCGATATTTGGACGCGCTCCCTTACATTGTATTACAACTTGGCATTTTCAAGTGTAAATATTGGCCAAATGAGTGCAATCACATATGAGTGAGTGCAATCACATATGAGTGAGTGCAATCACATATGAGTGAGTGCAATCACATATGAGTGAGTACAATCACATATGAATGAGTGCAATCACATATGAGTGAGTGCAATCACATATGAGTGAGTGCAATCACATATGAGTGAGTGCAATCACATATGAGTGAGTACAATCACATATGAATGAGTGCAATCACATATGAGTGAGTGCAATCACATACAATGTATGAGTGAGTGCAATCACATATGAGTGAGTGCAATCACATATGAGTGAGTGCAATCACATATGAGTGAGTGCAATCACATATGAGTGAGTGCAATCACATATGAGTTTATTTTTTTATACACACATCAAAAAACAGTTTTTATCAGTTTTTAATCACAAGTAGTTTCAGAGGTTTTGTAAGGGTGCAAGCCAATTAAAATGGGAATGTTCTGAAACTAATAGCCAATTACTTTTAGCACTCAAAAAAAAAAAATTCTGACACATGCATGCTCGAGGGAGAGAGAAGGGGCACAGGCTAACCATCCTCCCATTTTGTGTATTTTTCACTGATGTTTTAATAATCCATCATTTCTTAGCAAATTGTGAAATAAAATACCTTTTGACTTGTTTCTGCTGAAACCCGAGCTGTATTATGAGCGCGCGCTAAATCAACACATACACAGCAGAATCAAGTCAAAGGGTATTTTATTTCACAATTTGTTAAGAAATGATGGATCATTAAAACATCAGTGACAAATACACAAAATGGGAGGATGGTTAGCCTGTGGAAGGGGGAAGTAGAAGGCTGAGCCTGCACGGATGCAATACAAATTTGAATATCTGCAACTAAATTATGGGTTCAAACTTCCTATTGGTTCATTCTACGATAAAATATTTTCATGTGTTAATCAAATTTGAGATAATATTAGGCCTGTTTCTGATGCCACAGCACTCCATACTCCTAACCTGATAGGCCATTTTAACGATGTTGCACGTGCAGCTAGAACAATGCTATCTGTTTTAAATAACAAAAGGCTGGTGAATCAGAACAAGTCTTAGCAGAGCTCTCATGTCTATTGTTCTACTGATGCGTGCGCAACATTGTCAAAATGGCCTATTAGATAATTTAGCAAAGCTGCCCAATTATTATCCTTTGTTTGAATTGTGTTCAGCACATTAGTGTCCAGAATGGCATCTGAAACAAGCCTAGTGATGTGATGGATCAATGTACATGTTCGTGTGTAATCCAAATATTTATAGTGTCTGTGCAGCTAATTATTTTCCCTCTCCCAGCTGTAAGCCTGTTTGCTGGCTACAAATAGAGTTTTGTGCCCTCTTCAATTATTGGAGATGTAGAGGAAAATTAAGTTTGTCTTGATGCTGCTGGACATCTGTATGTTGTAGCTGAAGACCCCCTTTGACACCTTGTAGAAGTTACCTTCACACAACCTTGAGTTGCATCACTGTATTTGAGGTGATGATTGTCAGTGGTTAAGCGGTTTGCCTTTCACCTCTGTGACCTGGGTTCGATTCCCAGTGAGTCGAGTTTGTTGATATCTTGCCCTTGCTCCGAGGATTTTTCTCAGGATTCTTCAGTTTTCCAACACATAAATACAGTTGTTTATTTATTTAATTTATAAGTCAATTAAAGTTGTTGTGGGACAGTGGACTAATGACCAATCTCTTTGCAAAAATGTCTGATAGATATTATCAACATATGACAGGACACTGTCCAATTACTTTCTGTTTCCTGCGGCTCAATGTTTTTTCAAAAAGTACTGAACTACTGTAATACTAAATTATTGTCCTACTGGTGTAACCCTAACTAGCTAGGACAATAAACAAATTGTATTATCCCAATACAATCCCTGCAATGTATTCATTAAAACACAGACTTACCCTCAAATGACTCAGTGTTGACAGGTCACCATGGATACTGCTAAGATTGTTTTCTTTTAGAGACAAGTGCTCCTTCAAAGAGAAAAACAGGTCAGTATATCAAATCTACATGTAGGGATTCAGATTGTTGTTCAACAGTGGGCTTAATGACTGTTCATTTTGCACAAATGTCTGATAGATTTTCAATGTGACAGGATGCTGGTTCTGTTTCCTTCCGTTAAAATGTTTTTGCAAAAAGCAATGAATTACTTAGGGAGCGCGTCCAAATATCGGAATCGGTCCTGACCGATTCCGATCAATCGGTAATAGATCCGATTCCGATTACACTGAAGGTCCACCCGATTGAATCGGTGCCGATAGAATGGGAATCGGAAATATTATAAGTACAGTATCGGTACCTAAAGACTCGGAATCGGAATCGGAATCGGAATCGGAATCGGAATCGGAAATAAGAAAATCGGAAAGAATGTATCAGTCTTTGATCTGTCAGATGACCTTCCAAATACTGCAGCCGATTAAACCTGATCGCTACGCGCTAGGTAAATCACGGTTTTCTGCATTCGCTTAATAAGCAACGAAACGAACTTTGAAGCGATTGCAAATAGCCGGGGCAATATTAAAATCCTAATGAAAGTTAATTAAAACTTTACTAAAACACGGACTAATGATAGATACATGTAGGAGATTTAAAACATTGTACTGTAAATCGAAATGTTTGTTTGTTTAGTTATGTGCGTGCAAGAGCCCAAGAGAAAATCGAAATTAGGTGTCAATTGAAGCACGTGCTGAAACGATACAACATTAATAAATCTTATCTTTGCAAATGTTCGCCTTTCCGGCTTTCGATATATTTTCCTTCCCATCTTATCTTTGATGTCTTGACTAAGCACCTCTTTGACAACTTTGAGTGGTTTTCTATTTGTGTACGTATAAACTTACATACCGAGCTCCGCAAGCGACGTGGAAATATGCCAGTTTCTTGCTACTTCAAGTTAATGGTCCGGCACATACATGTAGCACATTAACTCAGAGGTTGTTTTAAAGTTTTGATATTGACACTTTTTTTCTTTGCTTCCCCAACTTCTCTAAATTTCTTCATCGTGCAGCATCATTAAAGATAGGTCACATGATATGTACACCAACATTAGCTAGCTGACTAGGAAGCTCACACATGACCACAGGGAGCCCTTCGCTAATTATCTCTAGAGATAAGTACCGTGGCGTGGCATGCGCGAGTGGCGTGCATGGCGTGGCGGCATGCATGGCATGGCCGACACAAACAAGCCCTCAGTTAGTTGGAAAGTATGGCAGGTGAAAGAAGTACGCTAGATGCGATCCGCAACAATCGTCTTTCTCTTGTCGACGAACTCCGGTCCCTCGACAGCGAGTTCTTTGACGCTGGAAAGACCCTGACCGATCTCTTCACTGATGCCGTTCAACAGCCAGGGCTAGGGTCACTGGATCTACTAGAAGAAGCCATCTCAAGCTTTGTTGGCCTCCTCGAACGATGGATACTACATCAACTTAGGCTGCTCCATGCTCTAAATGAGCTGGACAACCTAGAAGAAATGGCAACTAGTCACTGACTAGAAGTTATTTCTTCAATAAAACAACGGCTCTTGTAGGAGCCAACAAACAATCAAAAAGAGCAACAACCATCATGTGCTTTAAAATAGATGTAGCTGGTTTTATTGAATCATTTATTGAATTATTAAAAAAAATCTTAAATTCCAACCTCAAACCACCCAACTAATTAATACCAATACTGAGACTTTTGCCAAGAGACCATAAGCATAGTTAATAGAGTGGAATGGTTAGGAAACTCAGGGACCTTCTTTGTTAGCTTTTTTCAACCACTACCGTGCACAAAACACAATAGAAATTCCAACAATCTTTTGTCTTACCCCTTCCAACCTAAATCGCAGCGCCTTTGTTAGCCCTTTTGAAGTTTGCCGGGTTTCCTAACCATTCCACTCTGACTATTAACTATGCCATAAGTAAGACAGGGAGAATCTTGAAATGTATTTTAGTAACCAGTCAATGAAAATGGTGCGAAAATGTATGGCATTCATCGCCGGCAAAATATTTTCGCGCCATTGGCAGTTGATGTGGCCCGACCAACACCAACCCAACAACAGATTACGTTTATAGATTTGACACTATCATACGGTTAAAACTGAGTTAACCAGCTTTCGAGCAGATATTTCTCTTTCTTTGCCCTTGCTTCGAACAACCTGGCCCTGGTGTAGCGCTTATCCTTGTTTCGAACAACCGGGCTCTAATGAAAATAAATACGTTTTTCTTTGTTTACGATCAAATTTTGTAATATAGATACGATAGTATGCGCGCTCCGATTGACTAAAAAGCCATGTTTTATCAGAGTATAATTATAACATGGTTTGCCGTGTTTTATTGTTTTGAACTGGCGGTTTCCTTTCATCGCGTGCATAAATCTATATTATAAAACACTCTGGTCATTTGAGAACACTCGAGAAATGTTGAAAGCACGCGCCTTCGGCTTGTTCTTTAACATTTCTCTCATGTCTCAAATGCCCATCGTGTTTTATTTAAGAAATAGAAAACATTTCCCGTGTTTCTATAGAGTTATAGAAACACGGCTTACAGCCAATCAGAGCGCGCGTACTATCGAAACTATTTTATAAGATAGTATAAAACATGGCTAAGGCTTCTTTATTGGCATCCTTTCCCAGCTCAGTGCAGTAAAATCACCGTCTAGAGAATTACAAATTATATTCGTTTGTTGTTTCAACTAAATAAGAGCGCAAATAGTAATTTAGTAATTTAATCTGCAATGGACGATACCTGGATGTTTGCTTCTAGTTCAGAGGAAGATTCACCCCAAACCGAGAGAGATAACTATAGTGACGGTGACTGTTGGATGTTTGAATCTTCTGGTGATGATGAACCACTTGAGGACGAGACAGCTACAGCAGCAGGTTAGTAGTCATATATTACTTTGCTTTGAAATTTGTCTACTGAGCTAAATTATTTTAACATGTATCATAAATTACTAGTTTATTTAATTCACCAGGAGTTGCCAACCCATGTGGAAGACCACCTATAACTAGGAGATTTCCCCAGATTGTCAACATAGTACGAGAATTCATTGCACAGCACTCAGCAGCAGCACATGACCGCCGACGAGAAGATACTATGTTCTGCCATGGCGTCAGTGTCGATCAGATACGTAAGCATGTCTTACAGAGAATCCCAGACATTCCAGCTATATCTACGTCAACCATTCGTCGTCTTCTTTTACCACCACAGAGGAATAGAAACGCTTCCAAAAGATACAAGGGACTTGTATCGGCAAAACGACCTCCTAAGAGAAATGACTTGGTGATAAGACATCACAAGGACTTTCATTTCACCTGTGCTCAAGTAAACTTAGTGAGTGAGTTGTCAGAAATATTTGTGAACGAAACTGTAGCAATATCTGCAGACGATAAAAACAAAGTAAATGTTGGTACTTTGGCTGTCAGTAGGTACTATAGCATAGGTAATTTGTTTATGACTGATGACCAACCAAATTATGCAGACCATGATTTTCCATATAGCGGCGCCAAGCTTGTCCCCGCTGGTTACCTATTACTGAAGTCAAAAAATCGTAGGTCTCGGAGTTTGTCTCCGAAACGCGCATGCAGATCCAATAGTCACACAAGGCGTTCTTCCTCACTACCACCTTTACTTTCAGGCATTTCGAATCACTCTAGCAATAACGATAACACGTACCTGGACGAGCTCGGAAGGCAGAGAATTAAGTGGCCTCGAACAGGTCCTCTTTCAGTGTATCTGTTTGCCTCCATGTTCCATAACAGTACAAGCGCTATTCACGTTGATCACCTTGAAGAAATGCTAAGGCAAAATTCACAATTAAGCAAAGGCGCAGTAACAATTATTTGTGATGGTGGCCCCGACTGGAGTACAAAATGTACTCCCAATTTAATAAATTTTGGCAGACTGTGGAAGAATTTAAATCTAGATGTTTTGATATTGACTTGTTATGCACCTGGGCACAGCAAGTACAATCCAGTGGAGCATTGCTGGTCTCCTCTATCTAAATTATTAACAGGGGTAACATTGCCAATTCGTCTCAACCCCAGTGAACCATCACCTTGGGAACACGGGAACTTGTCTGAGGAAGAGCAAAGAAAACAAAAAGGAGACTGTTTAGATAATGCTATCGAAACATGCAAGAAATATTGGCACGGCCAACACTACGACTCTTTTCCCATTAGGGTTATTAGTGTTCCATGTCACGCAATTTCTCTGAATGAAGCTAAACACGAGCTCGTAAAATCTTTTTCCTCTAGTAGTGCACGGGCATTAAAGAGTAATCCACAGTTGATTGAAATTCAGAAAGAATATGAGTTTCTAATTAAACATTGCACCAGAAAAACCTACATGCTAGAATTCACGAAATGCAGTAGCGCTTCATGTGTGCACTGTAATAGTTCACCAATTAGAGCGGTGAAGTTTTTAAACTTCATTCGGCGCAATAATGGGTCAATGCCCACTCCAAGTTTAAGTAATATTCACACTGGCCATTACAACACAATGCTAGATGCATTTCAGGCAAATAGCGTAAGACGTAAGCCTCTTACTATTGATGAGGGGTTGCCAAGTTTGAAAGGCAAAGCCCCACCTTTGTGCCCTTTTGGATGCAAATATGTATTTAGTTCACGAGCAGATGCTGGGCGTCACTGTCGCTTAATGACTCACACTTCAACTAAAAATTGGAGATCTATGCTTCCAAAACTATGAAAGAGCAATCTGACCGTTCGTTTGTATTTTATTCAGAATCCTATTTCATATTCTTGGTTCTTATTATTTGTGAATCGAGAGCCGGGTGTTAAATTAGAACTTTAATAAGAAGTTTAATAATAAACAACTCGTTATTACAATGTCTTACATGCAGTGTTTTACATGCTATAAATGTATTCCGTTGCCCCACAAATAGACACCAGATTTATAGCTTAATATCTGCATTTGTTCACTATGTCCTAGGTTTTACATGGCCAGCATTTTGAAATTTCGACTGATTAAAAAAAATTTTTTGCATCAAATGTAAACATTGATCATTGATTTTCATATGCAGGATATCTCAACTTTTTCAAAAATACAGTGTTACAAATCTCCACGCACAAAAAATAAAAAATACGTAGAAAAGCCAGGAGGCCGTAATTTATTTCTCATACGCGTTTCGTTTGTTTGCCACGCCTTTCGTGACCACAAGATGCTGCAGGCTGGGGAGATGAGTGAGGCTTTAAGCATTGTTTTTACTGTTATTGTTGCACTATATGTATGGGATTCGTCACGTCAGGCTTCTCTCGACCTCTCGCCTTTGGGATCCCATTTTTTTAATAAGACGCAAGACGTCTTCTGATCTGGGTGCAAATAACACGCAACGTCAGTGTAATCAGGAAAAGGTGCCAGATTGAATCAGTGAATAATGGCCGGATGGTAGATTAAAACATCCTTTTTGTGGTGGTTAACTTGAATTCCAGTTATTTTCGTTGTCACTTTTGCATAGGCTATGCACATTTTCTGTATCATAGTCTGTAAATTAGTACTCCCAGAAGCACAGGCGCGCGGCCCAAGCTCTAGATTATTACAAGGAATGTATGCGATATTTCGCTGTGAAACAATGAAACATGAGGGCGCAAAATAGCACCATCGACATAAATGCAGTGATCGAATGCATGCGAGTAAATTTTGTGTAGAAATGTGATAAAGATCTGACTTTAGAAACGTTGGCACACCTAGGCCTATCCTCCATTGCAGGTACGGTGTTACATTGTACTAAAAACGATTCGAGGATAATATTCTCGAAACACGAAAACAAGAATACAATGATCGAAAAAAGTTATAAATGTCCCTTGGTTAAATCACCGTAAGTTTGTAACACGCGAATCTGTTGCGGTATGTTTATTTTGATGATAGACATATTGCGTTATACTAACGTGACTTGTACGTACGTGCGTGCACGCAGAGTAAATCGCAAGCAGGATCCCAAGTAATGTACTGAATGCAAGGACCAATTCGGAACTTGTGTAACCCGAGGAAGGTTGGCCGTGTCAACCGAAATATCGGTAGTAATTATATATACCGTGTAGGAGTTTAATTTTGCGGGAGTTAATTTTTGCGGATTTTGCGGATTTCCTTCGATCCGCAAAAAAAAACTCCCGCAGAAAAAACTCCCGCAAAATTTTCCACCGCAAAAATATACTCCCAGAGAAAATATAGTAAATCTTGTTTTAATGGTGATATCGGGTTAACAGCAACTTTTTAACATTGAACATAATAGGAAACGCCAGCCAAAGTTAATAAAATACATTTTTCTTCTCACATAGCCGGCTTCTCACGGAAAACCGTACTTTCCCGCTTCTGTGTCACGTTCAACGTCAGTTGTCGTAAATCAGTAAAGACATACAGTCAATTCCAAAGTACATGTACGCAATGGATTAATCTACAGACTTAATTCCTGCAGCAAATAAAGCGTGCTCTCATAACTCCGAGGCGACCGGCACAACAGGCATCTGTATTCCCGATTCAACTCCAGACACGTCCTCAAAAGAAACGGAGACTGTTATCATAATCGACTAATACGTTTTTACAAGAACGTACAATAATTCCCTCGGGTTTTGTCGTTGTTTATGTTCATGTTGGCGCTAGAACAACAACTATAGAAACTTCCCGTCGAAATTGTAAGTCAGGAAGTAAAATTTCAATTTAATACCGATACTGCCTTGAATTTTATTTATACTTGACCAGAAATCCGCAAAAATATCCTCCCAGCAGAAATTTTAGCTGTCTCGATCCGCAAAATTTTCCTCCCGCAAAAATTTCGTCCTACACGGTATACCCAGTACCGTACAATCAGCCTTTCATCTTGTCTTTAAATCCCAAGCCCGGTTTTAGTATTGTTTTTTTCTTTTTTCTTCTTACACCAAGGTGCCTGCGGAGGAGGCTATGGGTGGCGAATAATACTTGGAAAATACTTGAGTCTCGAAATGTCAAATTTTCAAAAGGGTCTCCAATAGAGACTTTGCGTGCATTAATTAAGTCACGACAACATCAAAGGGTTATTTAGCGTGATATACGCTGAAGCTACTGGACTGGCATATATGCATGCATGCTGTGATCAGTTCAAATCAAGAAAATAACACGACACACAACTAGACAACAAGGGATGATGCAGTTAAATATACATGATATCGAGCATTACATAACTATTTTTCTTTGCATAAGATTGGGTTATTCTCTGTTCAGAATCTCTTATTTCGGGATATTTTGTAGTATTAAAATATACTTTGTTACATGGTTTATCAGAGAACTAAAGACTACACCATGGTTTAATTGGTGACATGTCCTGTTCATGATTGGAATGTTGATAAGTATACGGCCTATAATTATATGCCAGCTTTGTAACACGCTAACTAAAGGTCTCAGTCCGTTTTCCGGTTAATAAAACAAAATTTGATGCATAATTTCTTGTTTTGGTGTTTCGAGAATATTATCCTCGAATTCAGTGTGGTTTCATTGTTTCGTGTTTTGGTGACATGGACTACTACTATTGCCGGTTCCGTGCCAGTTGTTATCTGAGTGATCGAAGGCTTTAGTTAATTACAAAAAACTATTCCGGTTGACCTCCCTCCTTGGGCAACAATTTCCCTTGGTCAATGGTTTGTTTGCCAGTTTGCACGACACCGATACACGATATAAATAAGAGTCGGCTGGTTTCCCAGGCTAACAACCGAGCAACATTTACTGAACACTAGACGAGCAAAACACTATTTCTAGCAAGCTGCAATGGAAAATATCCAGGTAAGAATCGTTACTTAAAGTTATAAAAACATGTTTTTGTTTTGCTTTTCTCATTATTAATTTTTTTTATTGCATCATGACAGGAACTCAAGTCATTAAAGCAAAGAGATCAAGTACAAGCATTCGATTCTGTTCTTGGGCAGTGGCTTAACGCTAGTGTCCGACAATTTGACCCTCAATTGCAAACAGTCAATATAAAATGGGCTGGGTACTCAAAAGCTTTCAATTCTAGGCTTCCCATATCCATAGTAAGGTTACCTTTGGTGGAACGACCATTGGATAGAAAGCACCCTATTTTACAGAGGCACTTCCCAAATAGAAAGCATCCAAAGCATCTACAGAAAGGCGACTGTATTTGCTACAGCGACGTAAATGAGGCAGCTGTGAAGGGGATCGTCAAAGAAAATGACTGCTTCCGAGGAAAGGTACATGTTCAAATATTTAACACTTCTCATTAATTTACTTTTCTTCCTTTTTGCCATTAATTTACAGAACAAAGTTAATCCCAAAGGCTGAGTATAATGATATTGTCGTAACTTCTTACCGTCACAAAAGCAAAGCTGGAAGGTTTACTTTTATACGGGAATACGAAAGGACTGATCCAAAGTGACTTCACAAACCACTGCAACGAGTCCATCCCTCAGCCCATGACCTTTATTAGATCTAGGAAAGGCCGGCCCCCTGTTGCTTTTGCTACTAAAAAGACATAAACGCTCTTTTATCCCTAGGGCAATCTCTTTATTGTAAGATATCAGTCACAATTCTTTTTAAATCCTCACTAGTTTACGATGGCCGAGAGGAGGGCTATCATAATTCAGACACTTTTTTACTCCAGACTTCAGAGTTTTTTTAAAATAAAGATCTAGAAGCTCAGTGATTTAATACTGTTTATGGCATTTAATTGGAGATCAAATGAATGCTTGCTTATCAACTCTATCCTTTAGTACAATGTATGCGCTATAGCACTCCACCGAAACAAATATCGCATTAATAACACTGATTTGCCTCAGTAAGGATAACAACAAGCATAAACTTAAGCTGAAAATATAATAGCAAACCTCAATCACTGAGCTTCTAGGTCTTTATGTAGCTCTGACTAAAGTGGTTATGCTTTCCTGAATATTGTTTATATTGATTCTCAAGCATAGCAATACGAATCAATGCACTTACCTTCTCATTGTAATGACCGAACTTAATGTACCGTTTAATCGCGAAAACCTTGAGTACTGTTAATCGTAATAAACCAAAAGCAGTCTACGGGCATCTGATGTACATTCTTACAATACCCCCAAAGTAAGAACTAACTATAGTATACAAACATTAAAATTATATCTCTCTAAAATATGGGAAGATATTTCTGTTGATATAAAAAACTTAGGCTATCTACAGTTTAAAAGGCGCTACAAAATATTTCTTCTCGAGTCACAGGTCTAACTTTATGTTTTTAGCAACTAATTATTGAATTTCTGTTGTCATTACTGTTTTTCACTCTGCTCCGACTATCATGCTATAATCCCTGCAGAAAAAAAAAATCGTAGCCTTGATACCCGATATATCTATTTTTTCAACTTTTCATGATCATGTGGCGGTGGTTAGCTCGAAAGCCCATTGCTCCTCTAACCACCGCACGCTTCATTGTCTGAATCTATTTTTTCATATACTGCTATTGTAATTATCTTTGTAATGCTACTTTTCTAAATATTTCTATTTATCTTAGTTGAATTAAGAATTTAATGAATTATATATATATGGGTCGTATATAGCTCAGCGTCATTTATGACCACTCACAGGAAAACATACCTTCACGAAAATCCATTTAAACAGGCGCCAAAAAACGTTAACGAACGGGAAGTGAACGCTTTCAAAACCGTTGTTGTTTACATTTTACATTAATTTGTAGGTCACACTTGAAAATGACTTGGTTGTTGAGTATGAGTATGTGAGAGAAGAGTATGAAGGAGAAGAGACAGATTGTGTAGATGACCCGCCAGCAATGGTACTGGAAAATGGCCCAGAAAAAGAAGATGACATCAAAGAGACCTGTCCACCATCACCAGTCGACTCTTATAACAGTACGGACACGATTGTAGTAAAGCGTAGACTATCGTATTTAGAAGCAGACGAAGAAGACGATGCGGTAAGATAAATTTGCATAAGTTTCAGTGAACATGAATATTGTAAAAATATTTTTAGGGTGCGTTTTTTAGGGTCAGTATTCCGAAAAAGAATACAGCAAAATCGTGTACATATCACTGTTCTGGAATTAGAAAGTAAGCGCTACTTTTGGGAGTATTTATTTTTATTTACCTTTTAATTTTCGTTGTATTCTTTTTTCGGAAGAACGCATCCTTAACTTCAACAATGATTGCGGGTTTTTTTCTTATGTTTTTAAGTATGTTGATATAGACGAAGTCTTGGAAAAGATGGAGCTGACCGAACAGGTGGAGACATTAAAGGCAACCCAGGAGAAGATATTGGCCAACCAAAACATGATGCTTGCTGTATTGAAAGAAATAAATCACCTTCTTCACGCAAGGGCAATGAAGAAGGGCATCAAACCGGAGTCCGAAAGTATGCAAAGGATGCCAGTAGTCCCAATGCCTACACCCATTGCTGGGAGAAGTACATCTACCAGTGAGGTTATGCCACACCGTCAGAGATATCCACCGTTTACCAGTGATGTAGATCCACTCACACCACTGTCTACACCCATTCTGCCCATTGCTGCGAGTACGCCTACCAGTGAGGTTATGTCACCTAACGTAGAACTCCAGGAATGTTTTCCCACAGGTAGCAATGCTAGTATGCCAAATAGAGGTCAAATTTCAAAGGAATTTCTTACTTTTGCTGCTACCAGTGATGTTAGGTCACCTAACGTAGAACTCCAGGAAAGTTTTCCCACAGGTAGCAATGCTAGTATGCCAAATAGAGGTCAAATTTCAAAGGAATTTCTAACTTTTGCTGTTGCTACCAGTGAGGTTATGTCACCTGACGTAGAACTCCAGGAATGTTTTCCCACAGGTAGCAATGCTAGTATGCCAAATAGAGGTCAGATTTCAAAGGAATTTCTAACTTTTGCTGCTGCTACCAGTGAGGTTATGTCACCTGACGTAGAACTCCAGGAAAGTTTTCCCACAGGTACCAATGCTAGTATGCCAAATAGAAGTCAAATTTCAAAGGAATTTCTAACTTATGCTGTTGCTAATTCAAACAATTGTACCACCTTCGTTTGTAAATTGCTGGACGGCTCGTTCACTAAAAATGAACTAAGTATGTCTAGCTTAGCGGGTGGTTCTAGAAAGTACAAAGGAATTGTAAAAAGCAAATCAGCTCTTTCTCCTGCCCGGATGAAAAATATTTTTAAAGTCGCTAAGCAGCGCTATCCAGCTGAATTTCCACTTGTTGTTACGACACCTGCTTTTCGTGAAGCAATTAACATGAAGTGCCGAAAAACTAAGTACACCTGAAGAAATGACTTTGTTATGTTATGTTGAGTGCTTATATATCAGTTCCATTTCACAGGTGAACTGTACAGGAATAATACATGGTAACGGTTTGTCCATGCAGAGTGATTTCAATAAATGTGGGCATTGTTTCTAATCAATACTAACAGTGATAATAGTCAGTATTTATAATTGCTGCCCATTGCTGCGAGTGCGCCTACCAGTGAGGTTATGTCACCTAACGTAGAACTCCAGGAATGTTTTCCCACAGGTAGCAATGCTAGTATGCCAAATAGAGGTCAAATTTCAAAGGAATTTCTAACTTTTGCTGCTGATGTTAGATCACCTAACGTAGAACTCCACGAATGTTTTCCCACAGGTACCAATGCTAGTATGCCAAATAGAGGTCAAATTTCAAAGGAATTTCTAACTTATGCTGTTGCTAATTCAAACAATTGTACCACCATCACTAAAAAAGAACTAAGTATGTCTAGCTTAGCGGGTGGTTCTAGAAAGTACAAAGGAACTGTAAAAAGCAAATCAGCTCTTTCTCCTGCCCGGACGAGAAATATTTTTAAAGTCGCTATAAGCAGCGCTATCCAGCTGAATTTCCACTTGTTGTTACGATACCTGCTTTTCGTGAAGCAATTAACATGAAGTGCCGAAAAACTAAGTACACCTGAAGAAATGACTTTGTTGTGTTATGTTGAGTGCTTATATATCAGTTCCATTTCACAGGTAAACTGTACAGGAATAAGACATGGTAACGGTTTGTCCATGCAGAGTAATTTCAATAAATGTGGGCATTGTTTCAATACTAACAGTGATAATAGTCAGTGTTTATAATTGCTGCAGGAACAAAAGAAAACAAGAGTTACGGTCTAATAGTGTACATTATTTTCTTGTTAATAATACCCTGTTAAGTTTGTTTAAATCACTCGACTGTATTTTGAAATGATAGTCAAACAGTTACTCTGCTATGTTAAGGTCCTTTTTGTGGTAAAATAAAAATCATGTTATTGTTACTGATGTGTAGTCCTGTGGAATATAAGATGGCCTATATGGGTGGCCGGAGCTCTATTTTAGTTTAAAATACCAGAATGACAATCCATTTCGTGGAGAAAGAAAAATCCTATAAATATGCTTGATGGCCCAGCGGTGCTTTTTCCCGGGCTTCGAAAGGCCCTATAAAAGTTATTTTGGCTGTAGGAGTGTGGGTGAAGCATGCAGTGATCTGCCAGCAGGGACGGTGGCTTTCAGAAGAAGTTTTGTTTTGTTGGGCTAGAATTGAATTGATCCCCGGGTAGAATTAGACTGACAAAACAAGCCGTGTTCCTCCGGCCGACCAAAAAAACACGTTTACATACATTTACAGATTTGACGCTGTATCCTAGGGTTAAAAGTTAACCGGCTTTCGAGCAACAAACCACAGGCTGCCCAGACTCGACATATATTTCCCGCTTTTTGGGTTACCTGTGGTATGTTTCATTAGCGATCTCGGAAGAATTTATATAATTGCTCCTTGTGAATTCTCTTTTCCGATTCCTACGAAATAAATCTTCAATAATAAAAGATTGATACTTAATGAAGTTGTGTGAGTGATTTTGGGGCGATTTTGGGACTTCTAAAGCAGTTTATTAGGCCTCGAAGTTTTGACGGTTGGCCGCGTGTCACTGGTCGCGAGTGAGGTCACATCGATGAAAAGCACCTCGAATGTGTATATTTGTGTCCGATGGGTAGACACGCGGCCAACCGTTCACAGGCATTACAGTTAATTTCACAAAACTTTGGCCGCGTGGATTGCCAAGTTCGTTTGGAACTTGGGAAGTACGTTCCGAAGTACGCAAAATACTTTTGTATCTGTCAATCAAATTGTGATCTTCCAACTGAACTTTGGAACTTCGGTCTGAACTTCACAACAAAGTTGCTTGCGAAGTTGGGAAGTTGGAGGTGAAGTTCGATCCCATTTTATTATGGAATATTCTTTGTAACCCGGCTCACAAGCACTACTGTAGTACTGAGTGAGACAGACGAACTAAAAGGCTGGATGGGAAATTAGACGATGATACATTTTTGCTTAAATTATAAAATGGGATCGAACTTCTCAACTTCGCGAGCAACTCTGACCGAAGTTCCAAAGTTCAGTTGGAAGATCACAATTTGATTGACAGGTACAAAAGTAATTTGCGTACTTCGGAACATAGTTCCCAAGTTCCAAACGAACTTGGCAATCCGCGCGGCCAAAGTTTTGTGAAATTAACTGTAAATCCTTGACATGACCGCCAACGCATTGTATTAAATGATTAGAAACGTAGTAGTCATAGTATTACAACGTTCGTCGAATTAAACGCCAATGATTTGTAAATGATTTGGAACGGAGATCGGATTCATTGCAATGTACCGATTGGGAACAAAATCCAGCAAATCAGCCGGGTGCATTGCTCAATTAGATATGAGGCAAGTAGTGTTTTATATTGCCAACCAAATCTTGGATTCCGGCGAAGATGGAAGAAGTCAGCAATGCACTATTCCTGCAAAAGATAAGTTCTTTAATTCGTAAGCTCATTCTAATAACTTCTACAATAGGTCACAGTTCTTAAGGCCTGTTCGGGGGTCTGTCAAACAGGAATTAATTTGTTTCATAACGTACCGTTCCTGAATGGAATGACTTGACAGTTTTCGAACCTTAGTTATTGCTATGTAAATATGACGGCTACCCTAAATTTCTCATTTAATTTAATTATTTATTATTAATTAATTGTTTATATATTATTATTTATTATTATCTATTTTTATTTCCTTTATGTATAATCTTGGTGTAAAGCAACTCAGCATAACCAAGTAATAAACAGAGAAACAGAGTTTTGTTACTTTCCGAAGCGCGGTATCAGTGCCTGACTGTAGAGCAGCACGACGATTCAGTTCGGCTCCACTTCAACTCAGGTTGATGTTCACTCGTGCAGGCAATCATGTTTACAAAAGTTTAAAATAGAGCAACGTGAAAATTAGACAGATACAGTATTGTGCAAAAGTCATGCAAACACCTTTCGACGAATTTCGGGGCTTTTCGTACCCTGGGTGCCAGACTAGCTTAGCCAAAGTTCTCATCGAGTCGAATATGTCCAAAACATTTAATGTAGTGTTCAATTTTGTAAAGGTTATCCGTATCAATAATATTCAGATCCGTCAGCCTTCCAGATCTTTGTAAAAGTCATTGCATGAAGTTTTCAAGTAATTTCGGACCATGCAGCAGCAGTTATCGAAATATCGTGAGCCGTAAAATAAACAAAACTGCTGCTCGCTAATAGTTCCCAGACCGGCGGTACGTGGCCCGCTTTAAAGCTTGACTCACTCGCTGAGCGCAAAGCATAACACCAAATAAACTTTTGCTTCAGTGTAGGTTCACATTTACGGCAGAACCTTGTCTTGTTACTAGTATTAAAAGTTTCGGCAGAAATCATTGTTTGCGTATAAAAATCTCAACTCTTCTTGGGGTCTGAATTTCCACGTGCAATCAGTCAGGCTTGAACGTTGTCTGTCTGATTTTTTACAGAACATCAACAGAGTTTTGAAGCAACGTTTGTCATATTGAAAGACGTGCAAATTACCAGAAAACTTCTACTGGGAAAGTGCAATTCCTTTTGAATTAAAAGAGCTTTGATGCATCGGATCAGATGAATGGAAATTAATTGCGCCCCCGCGGTATTTGTGTCAGAAATGAGACACGCGTCTGGCTGACAGTTCACGATTGGCCGATGACTTTTATTATAAGAATCTTGACTTTTGACGCCTCTGGTATGCAGGGTATTTACCAAAACCATCTACTGTACTTTGTAAAACTGTTTGTCATGAATTCGAATTTGTCACGCGTTAAATCGATCCTGGTGAAAGAAAGGTTAAAATACGAAATTGTGCAATGAACACGTACGCTTGCCGAAATTTCTTCGAAATGCAATGCAATGTCCGTTGCTCTATCGGGTCGAATAAAAATGTAGTTCTTAATGTCTGTCTTGGGGTCTGTTTGTTGTTTTCCGAACCGATACTAGAATCACAGCATTGGATCGAAACATTTGGGATCGGTGCCTGAGCAGCACGACAATTGAGTTCGGCTCCACTGAGTTCAACTCGGGTTTATGTCAACTCGTGCTGGCGTAAATCATGTTTACAAAAAATTAATAGAGCAACTTGGAAATCGGACAGATCGATGTGAAACAAGTGACCTTTGAGCTGACGGTTTCCCAAGTGACCACTGTTATGTCCGATCGGATCGGATCAAATCGGATCGGATCGGATCGGATCGGATCGGAATATTTGCTATCGGAATCGGACAAGACTTGAAAGTACCTCTACGTTTTCCCGATACTCGAGTATCGGAAAGGGCATCGGATCCGATTCCGATAATCGGATTTCCGCCCGATATTTGGACGCGCTCCCTTACTGTAAGTCCTTACTCTCCTACTAAATTATTGTCCTGTTGATCTAACCCTCACTACATATATGCAATTATCTGATTTTTGGTGCTATTAACGATAAATGCTGTGTGATATTTCAAAATGTCATCAAAATTTGAAAATAATTTTAAAATTATTATCACAAGCAGCAACAAAAAGACAATTCTTTGTTTAATATTCATTTTATACGGCCTAAATTTTTTTTCTTGACTAATGAATTTATGACAGCAAACCATACAATAATAATAAATTATTGCAGCCAAAGCAAGCATTTTTATTTCACTAAATCAGAATGAGGCTTGACATTTCAAAAATGTCGCAATGGTAACCCTGAGATTGCAGTGAATTTCAACTTCCTGCAGTGAATTAATTACAACTTTGCAGTGAATTAACTGGAAATTTGGCTGCTCTCAGCCAATCAGAATCGAGAAATGTTGTCGAGTATATGATTGAGGTAATACCCCTTACTACTATTTACTGTGATACATGTACTCTCAGTGGTCATTACAAAAAGACATGTATGTTTACATGAAGCTACAATTACAGGCCAAAAGAACAGCAGCTGGATTTAAAATTAATTCCAAAGAAATCCCTGTTACGTGTATTGTTCTTTCCTTTCATCACAAATTCCTTGCCCCCCTTAATACTACATGTACTACAAGGAGGAGGGTAAGCCATTCTAACAGCGGCTGTGTGCTGATCAATCAACCATGGTTAACCTTGGATCAATCAGTGTTCAAGCTACATTGTATAGCCCCAAAAAATGGAAGGGTGGAATATTTATGTCATAAATATTCAAAACATTTTTAATGTTAATTGCGTTCGACGAAGGAGAACGCATACTAATCTTGCAGTGGACTCCCTGTGGTCCTGTGTGGGGTACCTGTGCTTCCCCAGGCGAAAGAAATCGAGATTCGTGTATGTCCGTCCTCATGTTTGTACTTTTTGGAATAAATTATCTCGGCCGGGGAACTGGTAACTACACGTACACGATGCGAGCAGCCATTTCGGTCAATGCCATCGTGGCTTCTGTTTTGTTTCGCGATCGGTTAGTTACTTGCCTTATTTTCCGACAATGCAATGCAGTGATGTTTCAAAGGTTTGCAAGTACAATTGAGCAAAGCCTGAGGAAAGTGTGTAGTACATCTGGAGGACCTTGAACATTCAACTCAGCCATAATTATTTATTTATGCTGAACCCGAGTGAATGTGCGATCGAAAAATATGCTGTTGGCAGTCAAGTTGGCTTGCTCGCTGCATGAATTGTGCTGTTCGGTTTGGCGATACCAAAACTGCAAATGGTCAAGATGCTAAAATCATACCTGAAGGCTGAAGAGAAATACAGAAGCTTTTTAAATACTACACGTGCATGGTTTAAGTCAAACATGGTCTGTTTTGTCGGCGCGGTGACGACACCAGCGAAGTTGAACAGAGAACTGAGTCAAATCAACTCACCATAATTGTAAACAACCGAGTGAATTCTGTTGGCTTGCTCGCTGTACTGGATTCTGCTTTTCGCTGTACATACAGATACCGAAACTACAAACTAATATAACCTGGCTGAAGAGAAACAAGGTCTGAGTTTTCTAGATACCCGTAACCGCCGTATCTTGTGTGAGTTACGACACTGTGTACATCTTGGTTATACAAATTAACGGATTCAAATTAACACTACATTCAGGCAGAGAGTTAATCTATACCGACACTTTGATATGCCAAGGAACTGGAATATCAACACAGTACAAGGTGAGGGAAATTTAAAGTACTGACTTCATTGCTGTGTTCAATTAATCTACACTGAATTTCTAACAGGCCTGAAACAAGGCTGATCAAAGCCAGGACCCGGCTACCAACATTGACCATAAATTATTCTGGAACTAACAATGGCGCTCAATATTCTGCAGCCAACCTTGTTCTCACTTGAAAAATACCCTGTATCCTGTAATATAGTGTCCCCAATTAGCTTTACAGCTAAATACTATTGACACTCAAATAAAGTTCATGTATGCATGTAAATGTATGTAGCTATAGCCTGGGTTGATTCGTGTTCTACACTAACTTCAATTATTGTTTTACACTGTATACCACGTGCGCACAGCAAAATGTGCTACTAATTCTCAAATCAATGCCATAACCATATAAAACACACATGTATAAATATAGCCCCATAAGCATTGCATCCAATGATTTAATGTTACACAAAGATAATTACAGTTTTATACCCAGATACATCCCCTTGTATATTAACATATAAGTCAAGACCTCAAAATTTTCACATTAGTTAAAAACAAGCACTTTTGATCAGGATTACGTACACCGTCCACATCATTGCAGCAATTTTTCAGCTTTTCAAACTGTTACCACAGTCCATTCTCTTTCAAAAAATATGTCGAACGCACTTTGATAATCTATGATTACTTCTAGTAATATTTATTATGATGGAGACACGGGTACGTACAAAATGTATGTACTTAAAATCATGTGACCAATGACATCATCATTACAACATCAACGTACCACTATAAAGTGATTCATGGGGACCATTACCATGTCTGTCAAAGTTTGAGCTGCCTGGAATTAGAAGTGAGGGAGATACAGGTGTGCTCTTTAAAACATTTGTCTGATGACGTCATCATTGTGAGATCACCAATAAATGATTTATGGGGATCCAATACCATGCCTGTCAAAGTTTGAGCTGCCTGGCATTAGAAGTGAGAGAGATACAGGCATGTACAATCTACCTACAGGGAATGAGCCAGGCTGTGCCATTCCCACTTTAAAAATACATTTGGTCCTGGAAAAGCTTTGGCCGCTTCTAAAGGAAATTAAATGCCAGTTCACTAGCAAAATTGCCAAATTGTCCCCTGGCTCAATTTCTGGCTCATTCCCTGTACCTCATTCCCATTGTAGCTACAGGCTTTGGAAAATCTGACATTACCGTAATCTTCCTCACTTTGTATGCCAAATGTCTCCTAGATTTTTGACATTTAGAAGTCCAAATCATTCATAAAATGTAATGATTTTTTTACAGCAGTGAACACACATACTGAGTATGTCATGGTAATAGTTTCATGACATTTGGGCAAATATTTATGTTTTCAGAATTTTTAACACACTTTATTTTGACAATTTTGCTGTCCTAAAAGCTGAAATATCTTAGCTTTTTCGCCTTAAGAAGTCTAAATCTTTCATGAAATGGCATGACATTTCTACAGGAGTGAACACATATAGTGAATATGTCATCATAAAAGTTTGATTACATTTGCCTAAATATTTTTGTTTTAAGATTTTAAGTCTGTCTGCATCATCCACCATTTAGCATTCACCTTCAGGCTCCACTACACATTCCACACATACCTCAGTTCTCTAAAAATGAAACCTTCACTCTGATTGGTCGAAATGAAACAATGGCCAGAACACAGTTTCTGCCAAAGTCCATCAGACGGGGAGAGGGAGAAAGTGAGCGGACGACCTCGTACCATCTGAAAATCAGGCTAGATATGGTATGCTCTTAAATGATGTCATCATTATGACATCACCACTAAGTGAGTCATGGAGACCCAATACCATGACTGTCAAAGTTTGAGCCATCCAGCATTAGAAGTGAGAGGTACGAGCATGAACTCAAAACATGCCTGTGCCTTTTCCTTCAACCTTTGAGGTGAAATGCACTTGAAATTCGCCACAAAACATTGTGGTTTTCTTGTACTTTATGCTTTCATCAAAAGAAATATCAGTCAAAAACTAGCGTTAGAAAAAAATCATCAATGTCGGATAAAAACACTCGTTCCAAGCTTTCATTGTGCCTTTTTTGCCTTTGATTGCTCAATCATGCCTTTTGCACCAATCATGCACTTTTTCCATCACGCCAATCACACACTTTTCCATCGCGCCAATCACACACTTTTTCCATCGCGCCAATCGCACACTTGTTCCATCGTTCAAATCATGCAAATCGCACCTGAGTTAGTAGATTGTAATCGTAGGCTGATATGTCTGAAGAATACAAACAGTAAATACAAAATGTTCACCTTAAAATATAGCGGCTTTTTTGCTTGTATTTTATAAACTCCCAAGTACAGCTCTTGTGAAATAAAGCGGGTGAAATTGACCCTCGTTTTGTATCAAAGGTTTCTCATTTGTGGTGTACGTTGCATGATACTTCCAAATAATGTTTAGCCTGAAAAAAAAAAAGAAACTAAGCTCAATTTACTGCAAGCCAATTCGACCCCCGTGGGAATTCTTCAAAGTTGGAAGTTGTAAACAACTCAATTAAGTATTGTGACATCACAGATAATTTAAATTGGCAGGTGCAAAAGATCAACTCACTGAAAGTGAAATGTATTTCTCTTGTAACAGACAATGAATGTAATGAATTGGTAGTACAAAGAGAAATAAGTTCCTACATGTAATATAGACGAGAGGGCCTGGAGAGCAGTTATGATAATTAGGGTTATGTATATAAACTGTCAAGAGACAGAGTCAGTTCATTGTGGTTCTGGCTCACGACTTGTATTCTACATTAATTTTTAACAGGGCAAAAATTGCTACATGAATGTTAAATTACTAAGCAAGTTCAAGAAATAAGGCATATTTATTCATTCCAAGTACAATCTGTATAATATTTATCATACAACAGTGATACGTATACTTCAATTCAGGGACATCAAGATTATTTGTGGATATGGTCCTATTACTGGTACATTATATATATCACTTTTTTATTATACCAAACATGGTAACACATCAGTTTACTGTTCACTGTATGCGACATGTACATGTAACTATAAGACTAGACAGTTAACTACATGTATTAGTTAGTGCATATATATCATTAACATGGACCCGTCACATTGCATTGTTTCATCTCAAAACAATAGATCATGCTTGTATAAGTACCCAACTGTATGCTTCGTCATAATTTGCATAACTTTGCAGACTTACAAATATTAAAGATACTGTGGGCCTGGACCCGTCACCGCAAATGGTTGCTGTGTGTTTTAGGGACTCGAGGAGATAGAGGAAAGGTCTTTCTTGGAGTTACCACATAATATTTCTTGGTCTCTAGTGTGCTGGAGTTTAACTTGAATTGAACGTCATCACATTTTGAATTAAGACGGTCGATCTATGCACATTTTAGGCTGATTTCTATTGGGCCAAGATAGCGAAATTTGCATAAAGCAATTATAATAAAATTTCTGACAAAGCCAATAGAGACTAGCTATTAAAATACATTAATTTGTTGAATATACCTACATGCATACATGTAAGTCATAATCTTGTCATTCAACATTAACACTCAAATTTAAGTGATACAATGAATAGTTTCGCATTGATGTAAATATATTAATTGGCAAAGTGATAACAAAAAGTGCAAAAAAGGCAAAACGTGTGTGATGCAAAAAGTGTGCGACTTGTACGATCTGCATGATTTGCAAAATGGAGATTGTGCATGCTGGAAGGCAAGATTTGTGCGATTTGTGCGATGCAAATTCACTCTGAAATTGAGAGGTTTTGTTGCGTAGCTTTCACGATTTTTCTGTTGAGAACGGTTGATATTTTTATTCTCATCGCCACGTTCTTCCCTCTTTCGAAGATAAAGATTCACATTCGAGAAACTACATCAAACTAATGTCAGAGTGGTGGGAATTTAATAACATTCAATTAAATAACGACAAAGTTACAACAATTCTAAAACAAATTTTGGTCTAAATTTTCTCCATTTTCGTCGTGTTCACCAACTTCGTGCGCAAGGCCTTGTAAGTTGGAATGCTGTGTTTTCATTTTGTATTTAGATCTTGTTGTCTACATGTATAAACAGGGCATCTGGAAAAGTGCGGTAAAAATCCCGCAAAAAGTGCGGAAAAGTGTGATTTTTTCCCCAAGAAAGTGCGGAAAGAGTGCGGCAAAAACGGTCAAAATTGCGGAAAAAGTGCGAAAAACGGTCAAAAGTGCGGAAAAGGTGCGGTAATATATATTTTTATTTCGCCGTTTACTTTTGTTTTGGGATCCTAACGAGTCGTTTCTGTTTATTTTCTATTGTTTTTTTTATTTGCACAGTAGTCATGGTAGTCAGTTTTATTTATTAACTCTTTTTATTTAAAATCAACAGGAGAAACCATCCAGTGGTGTACATGATATGCATAACATTTTCTCGCTATGTTCATGCTTTTGTTCCTCTTGAGCAATGCACAGCTAAACAAATAAACGTCCTAGACTTTTCAAAGCGGGACCGGCGTAATATGGACACTGCACTAAGACACTTTCATGTCCTTCTTGAGGAACTGCTGCACCTGTTCCACCTCGGCGAGCTCTTGGACACTGAAAGGACCATTACCCTTTAGCGTTACAGGACCATAGATGATGGTAGACAAATGACAGGAGTCAATGTCATCGCGCCTTGGCCAATCAAACGCCTTTGCGCCAGAAGAGTGGAGAAACTTGAATTCCACGTACGAGTTACTAGTTGGGACGGTCAAGGCTCGTCCGATGTAGAAACCTTTCTGGTACGCCATAGCATAGTATTCGCCTGGTTGCGGAACTGATTCTGTGAAGTCGCGGGTCTTGCTGTTGTGAAGCTCTATCATCATATTGCTTCTAAATTCAATAACGCTTGCTTCGGTAGGGATGGCGGACCCCAGAACCAGGTTTCTGGCATACACACAGATGAAGACGCCACAGTCAAACCCATTATGTTGTTGTGGAACGTCTCCGGGCTTGTTGGTTGCTTAAGACCACTCTTTTACATCAGCCTTTTGGTCAAGGTCTTGAATCACACCCCACATCTTTTGGATGGCTTTCTGAGTAGACGGCTTCACAAACACCCCGGGAAGACTATCCAATGCCAAGATCTGCTTTTCCTTGGTCCTGACCACTAGTAAAAACCAATGCGTGCTACCAACTCTGTTGCAAGGAACCAATATGATGTCATGCTCCAATAGGGATTTCTTGGTGTCTTTCCCCTTGGCGGCTTTTGCGCATTGTGCTCCCTTGCACTTTTCAAACATCTCCCACTGACAGCTGACAGTTGAAATACCATTAGATGAGCCCTCCGTGGCAATGAGTTCAAAATACGAATCAATAACAAAGTTGTTAAGATAATTTTCCTTGTCACGTGGATGGCCACCAACCAGAGCTGTGAGGTCTTCGGTATCCACAAGGCTGTTGCCTTGGAACTGCACATGGTCATTAAGAAGGCATCTTCGCAGTGGAATGTTGTAACTTGGGAAAACACAGCAAACCTCTCTGTTCATTTTGTTGGCGACGTCATGGGCTAAGCCATGCTGTGTTATTATAGATGGTGTGGATGGTGTATCCACTTTGTTTTTTTTCACATGTGCTTTGGTGTCTGCTTTTTTCCTTCTCTTAGTAGTCGCAGATGAACTGGTGCTCGCTGATGTTGCAAACAGTCCTTGGCTTGGATGACTTGTCGATGTTGGAATGCTTGCGGGTGGCACTGGAACTTCGGAGCTGGTGGATGGCAACTTGGGTTGGGCTTTCAGGGGCTTCCCTCGGCTTCCGAATGCCACTGAAATGTTGGAACTTGAACTGGAGCTTGCTGATGTTGCAAACAGTCCTTGGCTTGGATGACTTGTCAATTTTGGAATGCTTGCGGGTGGCACTGGAACTCCGGAGCTGGTGGATGACAACTTGGGTTGGGCTTCCAGGGGCTTCCCTCGGCTTCCGGATGGCACTGAAATGTTGGAACTTGAATTTGGTGATGCTGCTTCCAACGATGCCACCTGCTCCTCTTCAACGGATGCTTTCACCCGCAAATTCCAGTTGAGGAAGTGAAAAGCTCTCATTGTGTTGTCAGATATTGATCTCCTCTTGTCACCCAGAATATCATGATAAGAGGAGAAGGATCTCTCCACCTCACAGGAAGTAATGGTCGCGGTGCAGTATCTTGATGCCATTTTGTACAGTTGTGGAAGCTCAGCTGCTTTTGACTTCCAAAACAGCACCAAGTCTAGCTTGCCTTCCTGGCATTGTTTGACAGCTCTGGGCCCAATGTTGTTGACATAGAGGTCCCACTCCTCTCGCGAAACACTCTCAGTGAAACCAGGGACACTCTCCATATCTTCAAAGCTTGAAATAACATCCACCAGTTTCCTCGGGTCAAGGATACGCACTTTATCTAAAAATTCTGCAGCGGGCTGAGCGCCTCCGGTGGTGTATTTATTTAACTTGTCGTAGGCAGCAGTGAAAGCAGAATTTGCTAAATTCACTAGTTCCTCTCTCTCTTCGCAGGTGAAACCATCTGGGAAACAATCCTCGATATCTTCTTCCAGCAGGTTGCTGTTGTCACTCAAGTACTGCTGAAGACTTTCAAGCTTGTCATGGGCAGCTAAGACGTGGGGCATCCGCTCTTGGAAATAATCTAGAAAATGCATCAAAGTGGGTGCTTTGCTTTTAATAAAAGCAAGCTGGGCATTAAGCTTTTTCATGAAGCTAGGATCTTCGTACATTTCCCGTAAGCGAATGAGAGAGTAACAAGCAGAACTCCCCGACTGGACCAGCTCATCTTCAATGAAATCCCCGAAAAGATAATAAAGATCAGCATGGTAGATGGCTGAGTTGAACCACGCTTTCCAGCTTTTGGTTGTTGGGTTCGGTGGCATTCGAACCTTACCAGCTGTGCCAAGAGCATTCTGTAGAAATGATCGGAATCTGCTCTTTCTTCCGCTCGGTACGAAAAACAGGTTCCGGAAACACTTCACAAATTCGGTTACCACCTTAAATTTGCTCTTGAAATCTGAAGCAACGAGGTTTACAATATGACTCAGGCAGGTAATGTGTACACAGTACTGGAATAAACATGACAATGTCTCTCTGAATGCCTTCTTCATGTATGCCACATTGTCTGAGTTAAACACGAGCACATCGTTAAAATCGATCTCGTATTCATTGCAAGTTTTAACAACAGCTTGTGACACGGTTCGGTTATTGGTTGCAGGAAGAAACTGGCTCCCTTTCTTTTTGCAATCATTTCATGAACTGGTGGAGAAAAGAAACTTCTTCCCCCAGTCACAATATTGTTTGTTACAATATTGTTACATTACTATGTGACACGAAAATGAGAAAATGGCTAACATCATTTTGTTTGATGACTTCTGTAACAATATTGTCAGGGTGGCTGAGTGCAGAATACAGTGACACTTGGTTCATTAATCATTTATTTTCTCAAATTTTCATACAAACCTTCCAAAAACCTACCCCAAAAATTTAAAAAAACCTAACTATTTTTGACCACAAATCATTCATAGAACAAGTCTAAATACACCTGAACTATAATGTAAAATTTTGCGCAGTTATCAAGTGATTTACTGTTTGACCGAACTTTTGATTTATGGCTATGCTGCAAAAATGTACTCGGCAAGTTCAAGAACTTGATTCTTGCCCGCCTTTCTTGATCACATTAACACCCCTAAGACACGTAACATGTGAAGAAACACCACAAATACCATTGAAAATATACAACTTACAAGTTTTGTGAGGTGTGACAGTTCATCCGGTAAAGTTTCCAAGCCAGCTTTATTCAACTTCAGCCAGCGTAAGTTTGTCATATCTGCCACGCGTTTTGGTAAACCTAATTCCTAAATACAACCACAGAATAGAGCATTAGGACAAATAGTCTTAGGCAGGGAGGTGAATATGGCTTTGAAAGTTTTACCTTGAAGTCATTGTGGGTTAAATCTAGTCCGCGGACGAACGGCAAAACACCGTCCGCCATCTTGATTTTCTTGCTGGAATGTTATCATTCGGTACCGTGCCCTCTCGTCTCGCGCGCCGTATCGCATGATGTCACGTGTGTCACGCAAGTCACTGAATATATTTCAAGAAGCATCTTTGAAAATGCTTTTTGCTAGAAAATCCTAGAAGTCTAATACCATCGCCGAACTTTCAAGTATAAGAAAATCAGCGGCTGGCTAGCGGAGACCATCAATCGGAAGTTTCGAAGTTTCGCGCGCAAATACGTTTTTCTTCTTTTGGGGGGTGGGGTGATAGAATTATCGGCAATAATTGTGAAAGTCTTAATGATAAAACGACAGGAAATTCAACAACCCAAATTACAGTATTCTATCTCACAAGAATCTTTAAGACATATTTTTGGTGTAAAATATTTGTTTGCGATCTCTTTTCATATTGGGTAGCCTTTGTTCCACCCACCCCTCCCTGCATGAGAAATATTTGTATTGTAAACTGAGGAAAAGATGGCTGAATTAGATCGCTGGATTGCAGTACTTCCATCTGTTTTTGACTTGTTACTTCACAATGCAGACGGAATCGTAGATGACACGAGTTTAGAGAAACTTCTTGCCTGGTTGAGCGAAGTCTGTTGTGATACAAATGGTTTGAAAACGCTACTTCGAGAAGACACTTCGAAAGCCGACACTTCTACACGAGGATTCCTTCAGAGTGAGAAACTCTTCGAGAGCCCAGGCAGTCTTGCCTTCGCCCATCGTTTATGCGGGATATTTTGGTCAAGAGAAGAGACGTTCAAAGAGCTTAAATCGCTGGTGAATTTGTTTAAAGTTTGCCGGGATGATAGCGCACTGTGGCACAATCCAGTGGTTAGAAATAGCTACTTTGTTGGACTACAGAGTTTGACTGAACATGGAGAGGGCATGGATTGGCTCTCAGAGCATGATGGTAAGGTTCTATAAATGCAAATATGAGAGTAGTATAAAAACGTAAAGCCAAACACCCTTAGAAATGTACAATTGGCTAAATTGCAGAATACAGTGGCACTCTTGAAGCTCTTTATAAATATCTGGCTCCGTGGCTCCGTGGCTCCGTGGCTCCGTACTCCGTAGGCGTAGTTGCCCGGCGCGTAGTCGTCAGTTTTAAGGAACTGAAATAGTATTTAACTGTATTAGTCATTGTGTAGCTAATAATGGCCACATTTATATATATAGCGCCATATCAACCACAGTTTCATGGCGCTTTACATATGACTGACATATCCCGTCAGTGAATTATTTCAGACTGCTTCACGGCGCTAATAGCTGCCACGCAGTTTACAATGTTGAGTGTGGTTAGTGCAATGGCCAGACTGCTGTACCGGGTGACAATCCCCTGCTCTTTTTCGAGTAGTACAACAGGTTCTTTCACGTCCCCTTCAAATACTGATTAGAAGTAGAAGGAGACAAGGCCAACGGCTTATAAACGTCCCTGCCCAAGGACGCGGCCGGGATTCGAACCCCCGACCTCCCACACTCTAGACCGTGCTCTACCAACTGAGCTAACCAATCTTAGGCAAAGGTAAGGATTAGCTAAGTCTTACAACCTCCATTTTGAATTTATTATCATCACAAAGTAGGAGAGCAAAGGTCATGGCTCCGTCGCTCCGCTGCTCCGTGGATGAACAAAACACACAGGAATCCCATAATATAGTGTTTATTCTCCATAATTTAATTTAATCAAATCTTAAAATAACCCCATCGCACCTCATTGTGACTTCGTTCCCAGGACGTTTTTCTTTCCTTTTTTTTCGTTTTTCTTGATGACTTAAAAATATATACCCATGTGTTTAGAAAATAAAACCTTATTCATCCCAGTTTGTGTAGCCATGATTGTATACCCATTTATACTAACTTTTATACGTTTATTTGACGCGTTGACATAATACATGTTGCTTCGTTCTACTACTGTAAACAGAGAGACTCATTCACACCCAGACATATCTCTCTAACGCGTTGACATCATACATGTTGCTTCGTTCTACTACTGTGAACAGAGAGACTCGTTCACACACAGACATATCTCTCTAACGCGTTGACATCATACATGTTGCTTCGTTTCTACTACTGTGAACAGAGAGAGACTCGTTCACACCCAAACATATCTCTATAGAGAGATAACCATATATGGACTAACGCGTTGACATGTTGGCGTCTCCACCTAACGTACTTGAGCGGGGGGAGGGGATTCTGCAATTGCTCCCATTTCGCGGTATTTTTGGGCTGTGTAATAAAATACAGTAACAACAACACAAGAAAGTTATGTCAATTTACTTATTTACTTAAAAAGAAATATTCCCATTTAAGAAGCATTATGTTTCTGTGCTGTTTAGTGACTTAACCCAAAAGAACCCTAAATTAGTGATCATGCATTGTTGATGGTTAGGGTGTTTTTAAATGATGGATTAGGGTTTGGATTAATCGATAAAGGCATCGTGTTTTGGAATCTATAATGAGATTCACTGCAGAGCCACTCCAAATATAACCTTGCATTGGTAGGGTATAGACAGGTATCATGTTTGGAATCTATAATGAGTTTCACTGCAGAGCCACGGAGCCACTTCAAATATAACCTTGCATTGGTAGGGTATAGACAGGTATCGTGTTTGGAATCTATAATGCCTCACTACGGAGCCACGGAGCCACTTCAAATATAACCTTGCATTGGTAGGGTATAGACAGGTATCGTGTTTGGAATCTATAATTGTATCACTACGGAGCCACGGAGCCGCGGAGCCACTTCAAATATAAACTTGCATTGGTAGGGTATAGACAGGCATCGTTTTTGGAATCTATAATGACTTTTAATAACAGTATAATGTTATAATGTCAGTATTAAAGCTGGTTTAACTTACGTTTAAGTGTTACTCAGTGTCGTTTTAGCTTGCTATGGTCAGCGGAACCGCGGAGCTGGTTTTTTTTGAGAGACGTTGATAATTAACGTTGTATTCTGCAATCGCTCCGTACAATTAATGATGAATTCGAAAACAAAGTACATTATGCATTACTTTTTATGTAAATTTGTGACTTTTAAAATTTACAATATTGAACTTTATACACGACTTTCATAATGGCCGCCTCCTAATTTGCATATGTGATTTCCCGTTTCGGTAGTTTATCCACATGTATAGAAAATATGAACATTGCCATGTGAAAGAGCATGTCGACATAAGCGAACTTATGAAAGTTGAGTGCTGTAGCTTATAAAGCAATGAAGTTACAGCCAGTTGAAATTAGAGAGATTTGTATGAAAAAAACGACGGATGCCTTTATAGCCTCGCTTTCATATTTTTCTGCATTACAAATGCTCATAGCTCAACAGCAATTTTCCACATTCCTCTAAAACTCAAAACAATTACTAGTTTTAATGTGATCTTTCATGTAGTAGCATTGGTTTTCCCCTACATGTTTATCTTCCAAATTATGCAAATTAGGAGGCGGCTGGAGGCGGCCGGAGGCGGCCATTATGAAAGTCGTGTATAGAGCTACAAATATTTTTTTATCATTAATATCGATTCTACATCAAGTGAATAGTTGAATAGTAAAATATTTCTTGATTTGAGTGTTGCACCTATGATTTATAGAGGTTTCTATTTCCAATATGCTAATGAGTGATGTAAATTTGACGTGAATTCGGGAATTTACTTTCTCATTTCTTTTAAATTTCCTTGTGAATGAAACTGTTTACTGATTTTGACAAAATATTTGGAAGAATCACTGATATAACCTTCAAAATAATTAATATAACATAGATGTTTACAAAAGGTCAGATTTTTATCTCTACCAGTATGTTTTTGTATAATAAATGAAGACCAAATTTATGTCACTGGCTTGAATTTATTATAAATATAAACCTCTATAACTCATGGATGCAACACTTAAATTGAGAAAGTTTAGTGTTTGATGTATTTTACTGTGCTTGTGATTAAACACAATTATTTTAATAGACCTTATATGGTCATACCTTTTAGGGTCAAAATAATTTTGACATGCTAGGCTCTTTTAATTTATGTGTACCTTTTAGGGGTCATTTTTGAAGCTCCGGCTGATCACCCCTAGCACTTCAATATCTCGAACCCGGTCCCCCTCCCCCCCCCCCCCCCCCCCCTGGATTCACTTTCCCACAGTATGCTAATTTGACATACTTAATTGCATAATTATGTCATAGAACATGTTTTTCCCTACACATGTGCTACATGTAGAACATTGATTCAGAGTTTCTTGGTGTTCTCACTTACACTATTTTCGAGGATGCTTTTTAAAGTGTGGAGACAAGGAATCAAGAAAGCTGTCACTCGTAGCAGACTTGCTAGAAAGCCTGATTATGAAGGGTATAGTATGTGGAGGAGGCAGCAATAATGATTGCAAGGTGAAACAACTCATAATTACCAAGTGCCGATTTTGGAGTCCTGGGGAGGTTGTAGGAACTTCACTTGCATGGTCACATTAGGTGAATGTGCCCACTATGCCCCAGGTGAGGGGGGTTGGGATTTTAAATGACTGGTGCATTACCTTGTGTTGGACTGTGCACCACAAGTAACCGAGTACTTTGTATTCAGCTTACCCCCTCCCCTATTTAAGTCAAGACTTAAATATTTTCCATATTGGACGAAGATGATATCCTCTATTTAATTTTATTTAGTGTTTAATTATTCCGAACAAAATGAAGGGCTGTGTGCAACAAGGACATAAGTGACTCCTGATCACATTCCAAATTCTCCCTTAGAAAACAAAGAATTTGAAGGAGAATTTAGAATGTGATCATGAGTCACTTATACATGTACATGTATGTGTACTCTTGTTGCACACGTGGTACAGAGCATTCAAATCATGTCACTGGGCCTTAGAAAACTTGGGGTGTCGCAGTTTACTAAGAAGAGTAGTAACCAACTGATCACATTCCAAATTCTCCCTTAGAAAACAAAGAATTTGAAGGAGAATTTAGAATGTGATCATGAGTCACTTATACATGTACATGTATGTGTACTCTTGTTGCACACGTGGTACAGAGCATTCAAATCATGTCACTGGGCCTTAGAAAACTTGGGGTGTCGCAGTTTACTAAGAAGAGTAGTAACCAACTGATCACATTCCAAATTCTCCCTTAGAAAACAAAGAATTTGAAGGAGAATTTAGAATGTGATCATGAGTCACTTATACATGTACATGTATGTGTACTCTTGTTGCACACGTGGTACAGAGCATTCAAATCATGTCACTGGGCCTTAGAAAACTTGGGGTGTCGCAGTTTACTAAGAAGAGTAGTAACCAACTGTCAGTGCTTGCCATAACATATTTTTTCAAGTCCAATGGGGTACTGGGTTTGTGTCATCAATTTCTGCAGTCTTAGTGAACTTCCAAGCTATTATAAGGTTTTACAGAACATGTATGCATTGTGGGGGACTGGGTGCAAGTAGCACCATCATACATGTATATAGTAAATAAGTAGGTGGCGGCCTCCGGGTCCCTCATCGGGTGGGCACAGTGACTATATAACAATAATATTAAAAATAAAGGTAAAAAAAAACACCAAGTGAATTCAAACAAGTCCCTATAGTTAAAGTGCACCTAACGTTTATTTTGTTATCATAAATATCGATTCTACATCAAGTTTTGAGTACTTCTGTGAAGAAAGTTTTGGTTTACAGAGAATACTCTATGTTCTACGTTTGTTTGAAATCATGAAAATGTGACCTTTCCTGACCCATGACCGCGTAAGCAAAAGCCTGGGTCGATCCCTAGGTTGACGTCATCTCATTAATGCATTATTCTCCATGGCGTCTTTCTATCACAACAACATCGATTTATAGAGAATATACACTATTTGCGAGTTGTTAGTTAAGAAAAAGTCATTTTAGTCAACATGTTAAGTATTTATTCAAATTATTGCAAAGTCGAATTAATTATATGATGTCTACCCAGGGATCGACCCAGGCTTTTACTTACGCGGTCGTGGGTCAGGAAAGGTCACATTTTCACGATTTCAAACAAGCGTAGAACATAAAGTATTCACTTTAAACCAAAACTTTCTTCACGGAAGTACTCAAAGCTTAATGTAGTATCGATATTTATGATAACAAAATAAACATTAGGTGCACTTTAAAAAAAACCTTCACTTGTCAGAAAAAAAAGAAGCTACATTACATGTAGTTAGATAAATAATATAAATTAGCTACATGTAGTTAGAAAAAATTACCAAGATAAAAATATAAATTACCTGAAAACCAAAATTATGTTCCTTCCACAGCTACATGTATATATTGGACCTTCTTGGCCCCCATGCCACACCCCAGCTACAATGTAGATCAAACACTGCTCTGCTATAATATATTCTTTTCTGTATCTTTTAGATGATAAACATTCATTTTATTCACAGAGTACATGTCCACAGCTGTCAATCACATAATCGACAACAGCATGTTTGTTGCAACTGCAGCAAGGACCCTTGTTGCCAAATTCCTCATCACAAGTTATCAAGTTGCCAATGAACAGACTGCACACAGCAACACAAGAACTCTTGATTCACAATTATTCCAATCCAAGATAAGATCATTGCTAGAAAAACTCCATGAGAACTTGTGTCTAGAGCCAGACAGTTCAATAACAAAGCAGCAAATGTCCGACAGTAGGATTGCAGTTCTGGATGTTTTGAGGATTTTACTCAATACAGATCCCCAGGTTGGGGAGGAAATTCTGAATGTTTCGGGGTTATTTTCATCATCTGTTGAGCTGATGAAGACATGTGATGAAATAGTCTGCACAAAGTTTGTTGACGTTGTTAGTGAAATGGTTCAAAGTACAAGGTGAGACATTTTCAAAGGAAACAGGCAGAATCCACCATACCAATAAATATAGCAGCTGTACATTTGACCACCATCCCTCGTAAACCTAACACATTCAAAATAACCCGTAGAAATCGTTGGTTCTCTTCAATGACAGTGTATAATTACAGCAAACCTAACACATTCAAAATATCCCGTAGAAATCGTTGGTTCTCTTCAATGACAGTGTATAATTACAGCACTTGTACTGGCTTGTTTTTAAGATTTTAAAACTCTGTTGCAATTTTATAATAGATTTAAAGTTTTTCGTGTGTAAAGGATTGTGGGTAAAAGTACAAGCTGTCCTCTTTATCTGTACAGTGGATTACAGAATACTCCCTCCTGGGCACGACAAAAGTTAATTTGCATGTCTGGCTATTAGATCAGTACTAATGCCCGACTGACAGAAAGCCATGAAAGTAGGCAGCCTTCTTTAATAGTGAAATGATGTATTCTGGCAGGCTTCAATTTTCTTTATCTTACTACCCTGACTACCCCTAGTTCAGGTGTATTAATTTAATTAGATTCATTCTATGAATATTTTGGGGTCAAAAATGGTTAGGTTTTTGAAATATTTGGCTTTGTTTTAGAAGCTTTAGTTTGAGAAATTAATTATTACTCAACCATTGGAGGGGGTATTCTGCAATTACTCCATAAATATAGTTATTATTACGGACTTCATTTTGCTTGTATACCCTATATACTAGCAGACATTTGCTAGCGGATTTAGAAGTTTAGTTCGAGCCCTGCCGCCGCTCGATAACTTAAATGATTAATTTTTATGTATTATCTTTTCCAGTCTTTGGAACCTCCACTGGGAAAAGCTATTGGTGCATACTAATGCAACCCCTAGAGAGCAAGTGATGGTTTCACCAGCTATAATCTTGTTAGAAGTGCCCTTGGTATTAATTCAAAGAGGTTTGTTGTCGAATGCTTTTAACCTTATAGCAGGACTGGCTTTCTCTAATGGATCAATTCCAAGGTGAGAGCTCTTCATTAAAAAACTGAGCATTAAAAGTTTTTTAGAGTGAAATTAATGCAATTTAAGAAAGGTTGAATATTCCAGTGTGTTATGGGATCCCTCTGATAGACTTTTAGTTGCTTGTTGTATTGCCTTTGTTTTGTTATGATCGCTTGTGATCCTTATCGACATGTAACTGGTTTTATTTTAATAGCTGAATTCTTTTCAGAATTTACTAATTACATACAATGTACATGTAACTCACAGTAAGTGTTAGTATTAACATCACTGTGATGTTTCGTGTTATAAACATCACAATAATTATTTTATATAATAATTATTGTTAGCTAATGCGTGTTCCAACCATGATTTCAAAAGGCTATTTTGTGTAAAGAATCAACCGATCTCTGGTTGGCACGTTAATGACAGTGGATGATGTGCCAGTGCATGAACATCACTATTCAACTTCTAATAAAACCCCTTTTTTTTATTTCTTCACATAAATTCTTATAATATTTAGAGTAATTCTGCAAAAAAAGTTTTGTGTTTGCTTGAATCCTTGATGGCCCACGCTCTTTTCACGACTGAGTCACAGTACACTAATTATAAGCATTAGCCTAGTACATTGTGCATTGTGTGTGATGCAAGATCAATAATCCATAACAATAGAACTTACAACAAGTGCTGGTGAACAATGGCTTTTTCCTGATCTTACGTCACCCGACCCAGACCTCAAACTGCGCGGTCGTGAAACAAAATACGCAGGACTTTAATCACAATTTAAAAATCAGGAATTATACTGATTTTCATCTAGACTTTGACAATAAATAATAATAATAATAATAATAATAATTTAATACTTATATTGCGCAGTTTACATAAAATGATCAATTGTGCATATTAAACATCTAGTAAGAATATAATAAAAATATGTTAAAAATATGTTGTGAACTGAGTATCTTAATATAGTATGGTAGATAAATATGTATATGTAAAAATACATATTTATATATATATATACGTATAAATTGAATAATTAGATAAATTAATATAACACTTAAGGCTCATATGCTAGATAAAAAAAATGGGTCTTGAGATGGCGCTTGAACTTATCTACAGATTTAATCTCACGAAGAGCACTTGGTAGTGAGTTCCACAGCTGTGGTGCAGCAACCATGAAGGACCTACATGTACATTTATCTCCTAGCGTCAACTTTGTCCTAACATTCGGTAAACTAAGCATTAAACTATTCGAGCATCTTAAGTTATAATGAGATTCCTTAACATTAATCAGTTCACATAGATATTCTGGTGCCATTCCGTAGATACATTTAAAAGTTAAAGTAGTACTTTAAAAATAATACTAAAATGGGGTTATGGGCACTTTAATCTTCTGACGTAGAATATTGTATATAGGTATATCCTCCTCCACAGTCGTGCATCTCTAAGTATCAGAAACCATGAAAAAAGATGTGGTTTCCTATACTTAGAGAAGAATGCAGAGTAGGCTAATGTACAGGGTTGTAGATAAAATTTAAAGTAGATGATTGTTATGGGTAGTTGTGCATAGTAGGAAGGTAATTATAATAGTGAACTAGGGTACAGTAAACCCTTTGGCTACTAGAATTATAAGGGTCCTTTAAAAACATTAGCAGCTTTTAAAATGTTTCAAGCCTTAAGGTTACCGTATACCTTCGCGGGCGCCTCTCGCAAATAAAATCGCACGCGCATCATTTTAAAGGAAAGTATAGAAACCTATATATCACTGGGAAGGTTATATAATGTAGAATGCGCTGAAAATGTTTTTTTGCACAAATGTTACATTTTCAGTAAATGCTAAGGCAACAAACGCAAAAAAGACGAGTCTCACATAAGTGAATTTATGTCCCTCCGCGTTCGCGCCTACGGACGATTCCGCTGCATAATGTCAATCAACACATGATGGCCAGTCAAAGTGTGTGAGCGTTTTTTAATATTTTACTTTGTTCAAATGCAATTCATCTTCAAAGTTTCAATCGAAATAGTTTCTGTGTTTCATCACGGCAAGTACTCTTATAAGAAAAATAATTAAAATATCGCTAAACGCTCACACACTTTGGTTCATATGTAGCTCTTCTAACACTAGGCCAAGTTTCATCAAGATCTGACAAGTCTTCATACCCTATAAATTCACCCAAAGACAGTGAATACGCATAAAAATCTATCGGCGTTTTTGGCTTCTGAAGGTTAGGAAACACATCACACCTCATCAAAGCAAACGTCAACACTTAAACCAACCAGCCAATTATATGTAAGGATCCCCGGAGCTTATGAATCAAGTCCAGAAATTCGCGGGAAATTAGTACGTGGCTCAAATTGCATAAGAAACATACATACTAGTGTCGTGTCACAAATATTCAAAAGAGCGTTGTGTTATGGCCAAAACTAGAGATAATGCGCAAAAGGGGAAAAAGAAAGGTAAATCAACAGGGAGAGGGCCGGATATCGAAAACTAAATCGCGTCGAAAGGCAACGCCGCAAACAAGAGCGAAGGGAAAAGCGAGTGGCAGCCTGGCAGGCAACCTCGTGCTCCGAACGTTGATGTTGATCCTAAACCTGCTATGTTAGCTGCGATGATTCCTTCAGTTCCGCAAAATCGACCGACTGAACTTCGCTCAAGTTCACGATTTAGAACTCCTGGATTGACCACGGCCCAGGTTGGAAACTGCGAGTCACCCAAGACATTAGAATCGGAGTCGGATGCGGACTCGCTGCTACTCTCTGAATCTTCCGTCTCTTTTCTTGTACCTGGCAAAAGTTTAAGCCTACTAGCTGAGCAGCTTTCCGTCGGAGTTGTAGCAGTACTAATAGAACTCGAAGTGGGAGTCATCGAACATGAAGTCTGTTCGAACCACGAGCCTTTGTCGCTTTCCGCGAGCATCACTTTCTTCTCCGTATTGAAACTTTGCTCCTTCTCGAGCTCATTCTCTTGAATCTTCTTGGGGCCTGTCTTCTTTTTTAACCTTTTATCCAAGGATTATTCTTTTCTCTTCTGGACATATCCACGATCGATATATCGGTAAATTTTACTGACGTAAGGCCAGAGAAGCGTTTTTAATCGCACAGGCGAGAACACTCGAACCTTATGGCCTTAACATCCGGGAAGAGTAATACTAGATATCTGTTTCTGTTTTATGACAGCTCAGTATCACGTTCAAAAATACACGCCAATGTAAATTGTATTCATTGTACCTGAAGAAGGCTACCCTGGTTACCAGAGTCTCGAAAGTTGCGAGTCGCTAAGCGACGAGTCTTCTATGAGAAGACGGATCGCGAAACGATGCGTCTCCGATGGTCTTTGCTTCTTCATAGTTATTTTTTATTTGATAGCCGATTAGATCACTAGTTTGATCCAACGTACACCAGCAGGATTGTCGTTCACGGTTGCTTGCTTGAACAATTGAACATAAAATCACTGAACTCACGAGTCACGGCTCACTGTGAGTCTGAAGCTCCGGATGTAGTTTCCCGCAAAAATTCAGCGGGGTGCCTGTGGCACGTAATGGGATCAGAGGGATTTATTACGCCTAAGCGATTTATTTACTTTCCTTCAAATTACGTTTTTTTCTAATATCTCGCAACCTTTTGTATGTTTAAAAAAAAATTTTTGGGAAAGATGAAGATCAATCCATCAATTTCAAAAGAATTACAAAAAATTTTTTTTAAAGAAAACATGCCGCGAAGGTATACGGTAACATGAATCAGGAAGCATGGCGATGATGCGAACGGACCAAAGATTTTTCAAAGTGCTTTAATTTAAAAGAAGCCATTTTGCTTTCATGAAAACCTGGGGCTGTATGTGTTAGATAAATGCATCCTATTTTTTTTAATATAGTGAATATACAATATATATTGTTGTTATAATTTTCATTATGTGTTGCAGCCAAAGTTTGCAATGGCATTCCATGTGATTTGGCTTGAGCAATATGTTGACACCACATGCATCATGAACAACAGAACAGTAAATAGGACATTGCACTGAAAGCTCTTAGCAATGGGTTTGTAGGAAAAAAACAGCATGTTGGTTTGGACTAGTTAACTTTCATAGCCATGCATTAACTTTTCCAGATGTTTGAGCAGTTCTGAATAGAGTCACAATGTAGGTTGAAAATATATTGCTATACGACTTATACCTAGAATATTTCTGTTCTTCATAATTATGTTACTCATAAATATTTTTTTACAAATTTAAGGTAACACAATTTGTTCTTATATAGTCTTGGGATCATCTTCGTCCTCTGACAGAGATTTCAATGGCAAAATAATTATTACAAATCCCAGCTCCAGCTCCTGTTTTGAAAGTGTTATCCAAGCTCCATTTCCACAGTTTATATGCCACAGTTGCATTGTGTTTTGAAAGTAACCGAAAATGTACGACAGAAATTTAACTCAATATGATTGGACATAATTTTGACAGATGAGATTATTATTTAACTGGGGAGAGAAACAGCTTTCGTGGAGTTCTGTTGCAGGCTTCCTTCTTCCCAGCCCCAGTGCTCTTAATCTCCCCCACCCCCCTTCCCCTAGGCCTCATTTGCACCACTATGCCAGAAAGTGATATTGCATCATTCAGTGCTGTAAGTTGAGATAAAACCAAAATAAGCATCACTCTTTTATTTTTATTTGTTTTGCCAACTTTAATTTGAATATTGTATTTTTTTGATTGATGGAATAATTGAAATTGATTCACTGTTTGTTTTTTATTTTAAGTTTATTGCCAGTGCCAACTGCGTACCTCTTTCACTTGCTTATGATATGGCACATTACAAATTTAATACAGTATCCTATTAAATAGAAACTCTTCAAACCATGTCTGACTTTTGACATATATTAATCATGCAATAAAACATGTCTGTGCATGTATATGAATTGGGAAATTAAGGGGAATTTTTTAACAAAAAACAACAACAAACAACTGACAGAAGTAATGTTGGCAAGAAAGTGAAACACTTCATAATTCCTAACTCTTTAGCTCAACATCTTACAGTAAAGAAATAATCCTTTCCATATTTCAATTCAAGGTGTTTCCCTTTATCCTGGTATGGATCACTATACTGTTTTATTGACTCCACCATCGTAGCCTTACATAAGACTAAGCAACGCACCACAGAGAATTACTACAATGGGGAAGCAAATAACCAGAGCAAGAACATGATTGAGTTGGCCACAGATCTCCTTAGTATTGAAGAAAGGGATCTAGAGAGAACCAAGGTACTTACAGTAATTATTATACTTGTGTATGAGGTGAACTTTTAAATAGGGTGGATTTCATGCAGTTATGGAAACACCCCCAAAAAAATGTTTGTTCAGTATATATTCTATGACATTGAATGGCTTCCTTAAGGATTTTTTCAAATCATATGCAGTCCAGTTTCAGTCAGTTAAGATGTTAAAAGATTACACTAGTTATGGGTTGTACACTAGCTTTTGCACAATGAATGAAAACAGTCATATTATTTAAAGATTCTGAAAGACTGCATACAGTTACAAGTGATATTATTGGAAGTGTCAGAAACGAAACACCAGGAATTATTTTGCTTCAGCTGTAGAGTATAACCTGATTTGCTAAGGTAATGAATCAGCTGAAGTTTCAAAACACAAATTATCGACATAGGAAACAAGTCTGCACTTGGCTTAATTTATAATAAACTATTTTTAAGAATGAATAACAATACATTTAATATTTTGTCTACATGTATTGCATGAATTCTCATTGAACATGTAGGATAATTTGTGTTTTCTAAATTCTGCCCCTTCAACTTTCACTATCATAACGACATTTTTGTACCATCAACATTCACTTTTCTGCAGCTCCTACATGTAAGTGTGTATTAAATATAAATGTACTAGACAATAGTATACTGTACTATTTAAGAGTAAGAGTTTTTAATTAGTACTATTAAACACGTATCATGAACAGTTACATACATGTATATTTTGCTTAATACGGTCTTCAGTCAAAGGAGAGAAATCATATATCTGAATATCAAATGAATGTATCAAACTTGTACAAAATGTTAATAAATGTAAATACAGGTATTATCTGCGTAATTATTGTTAAGTGAATATTTGCCAATGGTTAACTCAGTTGGTGTAGAAGGATAAAACTTATAATTTATATAGGGATAGAGTAGGAATTAGAATCCTTTGAGAACTGCATTAATTATTGTATTTTCTATGATTTCTCTGTCTACTACAAATGTATTAGTATAATGATACAGACTACCAGAATGGTTGCTCTAAAACCTGCATAACAGACACTTAGTAAAGTATTTATAGTAATAATATATTTCAGGCTATGAACCAGAAGGAAAAAAAAGATACTTTGCTAATGGTGTGACTATTATAGCAAGTACTAGTACATTTGGTTTTTGGCTAGCAGTTAGATTTTGTATTTCCATTGGCCACTTTGGCTAGTAGAACTTCTGTATAAAAAAACTATTTACATGTAGTAAGTTATTAATTCTAATAGTTTACTGAAGTTGCCTATAATAATAATAATAAAGGTTTGGCTATAGTAGGAATTTAACAGACATGATACTTAAACCATTAGGATACCACATCAAAATGTTACAATGTAGTATCAAGCTGTGATTATATACAGTTATATGTACAGTAGATGTATGTAGTGTATTTGCTATATGTCATGGGTTTAGTGAAACCACTCCAACTACATGTACATGTCTTGTAGGTTGTATTAATATTTTTTATGTTTTTGTACCACCATTTTGCTACAGATGTCCTTCAGTCTAATAGAGTGACACAATTTCTTTAGTTAGATTTGAGAAGTACAAAATAATTTTACTAATGTATAAGTTTCTCATTGAGTTATTTAAAAATATATATAATTATATAATTATCTTGGATTTTATCTTATAATTTTAGATTGTACAAGAGAACTTCACACAGCAAATCCAGATCTGGCTTACTGACAAGAAATCATGTGTTGATGTTTTGATCAAAGTCCTGAGCACTATTGAAGACTTGGTGAAAAAGGTTCGCAGCAAGTGGGACTTAATTTACTGTTGTGCATGTTTTTTTTACAGAATCCACAGTCTAAACATATTGAAAATATATTTCTTTTCTTGTATTTTCTTCTGTCACTACAATGTACATGTAGTTCCTTCTTCAGGGTTCCCATGGTCAGGGAATTGTCAGGGAATTTAGAATTTGGTCAGGGAAAATTCAAGGTCAGGGAATTTAGGATTGGGTCAGGGAGATCCCAAATTTCAATGAAAAGTCAGGGAATTTATGATTTCATCTTCACATACTTATTTCTTTGGGTTATTTTGGGCTGTTCTGTTCGATATTTCTGTCAGAATAACGATTGAATATCTGGAAAAATCTGTACTGGAGGTCAGTGAAAAATGCTTCTTGATCAGTGAAAAGTCAAGGAAATGTCAGGGAATTTTTTCCCTGCAAATGTGTGGCAACTGGCCCCGCTGTTCTTTGTCATCATTTCATTTTTTTCAGACCTTCGAAAATAGTTTTGATAAGTATAAGTACAATGAATCATACAAAACGATTGGGCTCGAATTTAACTTTGAAGAAAATTAAGCATTTGGGGTAACAGAAAGAGGATAATTAACCAACTGTGAGATTTGACTGTCAAAAGAATTCTTTATAATACAAATGTAACTGGATTCAATTCTTCGTAAGGGGCTTTCTCTGGATGTAGAATTATTTTAGGTCAACCGTTTTACTAACCACTACGGATTAGATACATATAATGTAAATATTTTTTTAGTATTATTAAACCAAACATGAAATCTAGTTACTGTTTGTTAATGGAATATGTGTATGTGCAGTTATAAATTCAATCCCTGACTATGGTTTGAAAACCTAAAGACTCTTAATTTTGAGACATGTATTTCATTATCGTTTAGGCTATTAACCTAACTCTCACTAAAGGTTTAATCTCAGGCCCAAAATTACCTACTTATTAATCTACTTGCTTCTATACAATGTATCTCCTGGCACAAGTAAAAATGGTAAAAATATCCTTTAGTTAAGGTTGTATTTCAATTAGAATATTTCACGGTAGATTTTACTGTAGTCTACTTGTACAATTGTTAAGGATTTTTATGTTGTAATGTATCTTCAATCTTCAATTTTCGATGTTGATCGAATCAATAATGATTATAGTATATCAAAATTCATGGTATTAAATACAGCTCACAGAAAAAAGTAAGTGCTTAACTTTTCTACTCAAAGTATGTGAAAACCAACTCGCATTTACCGAGTTGGCAAATGTTTTAAAAATTGGAAGCCTGAATCTAATTCGTAATTTTGCAAACATTTGGTTGTCTCGACATGCAGGCCCTCGTCTCATGCCTAACAAAGGTACCCAGTTGGGCTGAGTTGACTGTAAATGTCCTGAGAAATTGTGCAGTAGAAGTAGCCACAGAACAAGATGAGTTTCCATTTGATGTGCTTGGAAATAACAAAATACTCAAGACAAGTCTGAGAACCATTCATAGTTTACTCAAGGTGCAAATGGAAGTTCAAGGTACAGTTGTTTGTGTGTTATTTTTGTTGCTCCCTTTTTAGTGTTAAAAGTTGAGAAGTTGATGGATCAGCAGGTATATATTACAATGTGTTTTGCTCATGCCGTTTATCCTACCGTGTTTCTCAACTACAAAATGGACTAACAAACAAAGGTTTTTGTACAGAGAGAATGAATTATTGAGGGAGATGGCACAAATAAACTTAATCCTCCCTGTCTTAACGCAGTTTACAGGGGGTTCCAAGGCTTGAAATTAGGCTTATAATTACGCACTCGTAAATTGCGAGTAGATTTTTAGAAATGCGAGTAAAATATTATGACAACTCCCAACGGTTGTTAGTAGAATCTTGCCGAACTATTTGTTGTTGCTAGTGGATCAGACCATGTTAATTACTGGTAAAGATTAGTGACAACTACCAACAGTTGCTTGTAGTATTTCCCTCTCATTTCAAGCTCTGGGTTTCGTTAATTTTGAAAGGTGTATAAAGGAATACAAGTTTCGATACACATACATGTACCCGATGTACAACAACATGAAAGCAACTCACAGCACGGGAAGAAGTAGCCGGTTCACGAGTAAGGAAATAGCTAGCTTGAACTAAAGATTAGACTTAATCCTGGATAAAGCTTAATCGGGTCCTGGTGATTTGGGGAAAGATTACTTGTAACTTTAAATTGCGATCCGGTCGCTGGGTGTTGTTTATTGAATCACTACACAACAGAATAACTTTAGCTTGAAACGTCATATTTTAAGCATTTGATGCCCGGTATTTGATGATTACTCAAACAACAACAACTTTGTTTCACTCAGCTGGTAAAAGTAAGTTAACTATATAGGTTACAATTTGTTTATGTTTAAAGTAAAATGTAATCTGGACCTAAGAAAAATGGGAGGTTGTCAAAGTCAAGTCCTCATAAATATGAGATAAATACTCATAAATATCCAGAATGGTACGTGTATACTCTATATTGCATTGAGATATACACTGTCACAAGTTACATGTGGTTGTAAAGAGTTTAATGAGAGTGTTTGATGCCGTTTAGGGGCACTCGATCAATCAAATTAAACGTTTAAGTTACCAGTTTGTACTTACAAAAATAACACTCTGAGATCGAAGATAAATATGTGAATGTCCTGCCGATATGCTTTTCAGTCTTTTTCAGTAGAGGATGGCAAAGCCTGATTCCGGTTACGGTGAACGTTGTAAATTTCTCTTAAAAGCAGTATTTTTCATCCACTCGAATCTTTGCCATCCTTCACAAAATTGGCCTCAAATTTTTTTTTTAGTACATGTAGTTATTTGAGAAAGTTTATCATTTGGGGGTTGACAGTAACCCTTCAACCACGTTATGTAACTATGAAAACATCATGATCACGTCCCTGGTGCGTCGTCGTAAATTAAACGGTGGCCAATAACCCAACTTTGCTGCTACGAAGGACAAGAACATCTTATCTCGATTGGCCTCCAACTTTATCCACTTTATCCCAAGGGACAACCCTTCGGTCTCTCCATTTCTCCATCTTTGCATCTGCTCTCTGATTTCTTCATCGATGGCTTGTTTTCCAAACTTGTGGCTCGTGATTCTTGCTTTAATGTTTCTTGTTTGACCGACATAGAGGACAATCCAGCCGTGGCTTGTCATTTCGCCGATAGCGTAGAATCCTGCCGTAGATGGAGCGTCTCTGGTCTCGTAAATTCGCCATGCCTTTTTAAGCAACCTCGTCGGTCCTATGATACTGGCCATGAATTCGATTCTACTAAGTAGGCAACTGAATTAACAGTTTAGTTGATACCGTGTTTAAAAAATAATACCACGTGGAATGTCCAATTTGATTTTGACTGCTGGATCACGCGCTATGCCCTAGCTATGAGGTTGCCGGTCCCTGGGGGGTCGACTGGCAGCATCGTACATGGTAAGGGTTTGAGCCGGCAAAACTCTATTGAAATCACGGTCAATTTTTTTCAAATGTTATGGAAATCCCAAGTGTTATAGCTACTTTTTTTGCCAACCGGATCCGGCTAGAACTGCATGGTGTCTTAGGACCGTTTCAGACGATCGCTCCACTCGGCAAAAGACGGCCTGTTTTGGTGTCGTTAGGCTTGTCACATGAGTGAAGCACCGTCTGAAACGAGCCTTATTAAAGATTCTTAAAAGTTCAAACAGTGTGTATGTAACATTAACATAATTTATAAAAGGGCGGTCTTTCTGGATAGTAATTAAACATACAAAACTAGAACTCTTGTATGTTCTCAGTCATTGATGGGTTTGAAGTTTAAAGACTTTTACCAAGTCTGAACCAGAGTTCTCGGTTAAAATTGAATCCAGCGATAACGCTTATCAGACTTCGAGCAGCCAACGGGTGCCGTGGATTTCTTCGCGTTAGAGTTTCGTTGCCGGCAAAAGAAAAATATATAACCGTTTGATGTCTTCGCAACAGAGTAGTATTTTTAAAATTTAGAAAGCTTAGAGAAAAGGAAGATCCGTCAAAAACTTTTAAAATTGGAAGATCTGCCCATAGTTAATATGATCTGCCTTAGTTTTCCTAAGCTTTCTAAATTTTACAACCTCTCTCACCTCTTAAACATTTACCGCTTGTTCTGCTCTCTTTGAGGGTGCGTTCCGTGTTCTGGAATACCGATACACTTGTATCCTGTATATCATAGCCGGCGGCGTTTGTATAGCTTACAGTGCAGAAACTATTCCAAATATTCTTATTCTGGAATACCGTCAATCGAACGCGCGCTAATGCTTTAAATTTATCCTCCTGGGCCGGGTTGTTCAAAGCCCGATTAGTGTTAATCCTGGATTAACTCTGCACAGAACCTATTGGTTGTCATGGAAATTAACCCTGGATTAGCACTAATCGGGCTTTGAACAACCGGGCCCAGGTGTTTTACTCTCTAAAATAGGAAGATAACTCGGTCAGTTCGAAGTGGAAAGGCTGATTTGTCGCTAGAGATCAGTATTATAGGTCTAAGGTAGCGCTTCGTGTGTCTCTAATCTTTATCCTGTGATCTCAAATGAAAATATTTTGATCGCTGTCACATCATATATCAAGATAGTTTTTCAACTGTGGCTTATGAAACAGAGTCACAAAAAATGGCATCTGAAGCTTGAAGTGCCTATTAGAAGTCCACACTATCCACTTATATTGTATGGTGTATATTGTATCTTGTGAATTTATTTATTAAATATTCCGGTGCTTGATTATTAAGTATCTTAAACATTTCTATCGCTATAAGCTTTCTTCTGCGAACCGAAAATCTATCCCATCCTATTTTTTTCTAAGGAACTTCTTGGCGGCGCCCGTACTTATGCTCTCTCTGGTCTTGCCAAGATATATGACCTCTCATTTATCTCCTCCGTGGTACATGTATTTCCCAAATACATAAACTCCGCCATCATCGGGGCCCAGTTCTGTTTCAGAAGGACCTTACGAAGAAGTCTCGAGCAAATATTTGAAGTCGTCATATATACTGATCTATCTAGAAAGAATACCATACTATATTATATAGGCACTGTGGAGAAATTCCACTCGCGGGATGTCACTGTGAGTTTAATTTCGGTTTGGGTTTGCAGTAATAGAGTTAGGAAGCCCACGGCGAGCTTCAACCACTTCAATCAATCAATCAATCAATCAATGATCTTTATTTAAACACGATATATAAAGTTTAAGCGTTGTCGCTTTTGGGGTCGTTTCCTTCGTTCGTCACTCACTCCTCTGACGAAATACCCGGCGGCTGCGAACGAGACTACTTGTGGGGTCGTTCTGCAAATTATTATTGAAACGTCATTTGAAGTAACTCACTAGTAACCCCACCAGCTCAATCTAATACAATGTGTATTCTAAAATGGCTTGAGTTTAGTTCAGTCGGAAATGACAGCTAGCTTATTTTTTGCTGAGTGAGGTTCGACCTTGTTTACCATTTTTATCGCTCTTTAGACCTACAGTAAACGTCTTCTCCTAGAATATTAGACGGCCTAACCTTTGGAACTAAGTTTTACTTTCAAATTTTAATTGTTTAAACTTTAGGCTTCACGCCGGAGTACTTATAAATATGTACTGCTCGTGACTAGAATAAAGAATAAAAATACAGACAGCCAGTCGCTTTGTATTTGATGATCCTAGATAATGTTTTTGGTTTGGATTAATAGGAATAACTGGATGCCGGGTCAATAGTCAGACGGAACTATAATTATACTTATCGATATTAAAAGGCAGTACATTGGTTGTGCAAATTATTGTTGAAACACCACTTGAAGTAATCACTTTTAGCGTCCTTTGTATATAAGGTAAATATTTAGGACACTGTCAGTTGGAAACAAAAAACCCAAAGAGCTAGGATGTAGGATCGAAAGCACAAATAAGAGAATTCTTCAAATATTAAATGTGTGTTTGAAAATGTAGCGTGTACTTTGTATATATAAAGCAATTACTCAAAACTTACCGGCGGAGCAGTATGTTTGATTTGAAACGTGTTGACACGCGGTTTGGTTTTACTTGCGTTCTATTCATTTTGTTATGAGAATGACAGCCCTGGGCATTACGTCATGGATATTTTTAGATGACTAATTGGGATGGACCAAACTTTGTGCTGACTAAGCATATTTTAAAATAGAGCCAGACTTGCTTGTCGTGCAGGTATTAAAACAGAGAGGAAAGGCCATCGCCCAGAATGAATGGACATATCTGATCACCAAGGGCTAATTTGCATACGAAAGTGTTCAATCAAGCGCGCGGGTAATTCAAACATCAGATCAGATTTACAGAAGAATGGACCAAATTAGAGCGATGTATCCCCCATGTGGCATATTTTAAAATAGAGCCACACTTCGTTGTCGTACAGGTAGTAAAACAGAGAGAAAAGGCGCCAGAATTTAATTTATTAAATGGGAAATTACCCGAATTTTCTGAAAAGCATCGAACCAAAGTATGTATGTAAATATTAAGTGAATTTCACCAAATTATATAAAATCGTAATCCCTTAGTTTCCAAACACGTATTGATAGTTGTGCGAATGCTTAGTACGCCTGTTCCCCCAGTGTTGTTCGTTTAAACAGGGCTAGTCTCATATTAAAGTTAAATAACTGTAATAACGTGGCAATACGGGCTTCGGAAAGCTCAACTTCACTGAATAAACACAGTTCTATGTCAGATAGCCCTCGCTTTTCAAAGTTTTACACCAAAATGAAGCACTGATACCATTGAGGAAACACAGAAATTCTCGAGTACGAAACTAAAATTTAAAGTGTGTATTGCTCGTTGTGAATACAAATTTACTTACCGTCAAAGGTCTGAGACGTGGCTTTGTTTTCAAGACTCTTGAGATCTGATGCTTTGGAAGAAATTCAAGACTGGCGCCTTTTTATAAGACACAATGCGTCGTAGATTATTTTTCTTCTACCAATCATAAGCTGGTATTTTTTGCAGATGAAGCGAAACTCTTAAGGGAATTCCCCAAACTCTTGAGGCCGTTTCAGGCATGTTTATCATTGTTTTATTTTTTTTACTTTTATTAGAAGAAAACGTACAGTTGCTCTTTGACAGGAAGAATGTGCATGTGATATGTGTTTCTAGCTTCTAGCTTCTTGTTTCTAGCTTCAGGAGACGATGTGCCTCGAGGAAACTTCAGTTTTCCATACATTTGTCTGTAAAAAAACGAGTCAAAGTCCGTGGGAAAATTTACAATGGACGGAAAACTGAAAACACGATCGAACGCTTCCCAGTACAGCTACATCCCTTAAATTTCGATCAGTTAATCTTTTACCTGGTATCTTATGTTTGGCTGAAGAATATTTGGCATTGGTTTCCCATATAAACACTGTATTTCGCGCCATGTTTGCATCCTTTTCAAAATGTCGGAATTTACCGCGAACTGGTCTATTGAAAATCACCATTTAATGTAAAAGGATTGAGTGACTTTAGATAATATTACAAAGGGAGTGCGTGTGATAGTTGTGTTATAAACACCTACATCCTTTATAACCCTTGTCTTTAACAGTTGAATAATTCTTTCTCTAGTTTTTTTCTCTCCTCTACTCAATGTAAATGCACTTTTTACTGTAATTCTATGGTGAATAATTCCTAACTCATCCAACTTAAAGCATGCTCAACAAGTACAGGAGACCGATAACTGAAAATGTTCTCAAGTAAACCCTAACTAATGCATCGTTCGAGTCCCACAGATCCTTTTGTGCTTCTATATATAAGTGTTTCAAAACGTTTTTAAATCACATCATATATCAAGATAGTTTTTCAACTGTGGCTTATAAAACAGAGTCACAAATGGCATCTAAATCTTGAAGTGCCTATTAGAAGTCCACACTATCCTTGATCCCCGTGAGTCTTGTTGTATCTCGGCCAGTAACCCAACAGCCTGTGGATACAGTACAGATAATCCCTCTCTCTTCTATTGTATTCATTGTCCTCCACCCACTTTATCCATATCGTGGATTCCTGATCAGACTCGATCCTTTTTCTAAGGAACTGGTCTATTTCTTGCCGCCCATATTTGTGCTCTCTCAGGCGTCTTTGAATATCATTGGTCTTGCCAAGATATACGACTTCAGTCCTATCTCCTCCATGGTATTCTCCAAACACATAAATCCCGCCATCATCGGGGGCCTCTTCAGGTTCATAAGGCCTCCAGACCTTACGAAGAAGCCTCGAGCAAATATATGAAGCCATACTGATCTATATAGAAAGGATACCATACTATATTAGGCACTGTGGAGAAACTAAATTCCACTCGCGGAATGCCACTGCATGTGCGTTTAATTTGTTTGTGTTTACAGAAGAGTCCGGGAGAACAGCGAGTATGAAAACTCACTATACCTTTCAAGCAGAATATATGCGAGCCCGTAATTTCCGAGAACTAAACTCAAGTCAATCTAGAAGGTGGAGCTTGTAATTAGTTTAAGTTTAATTCATATCCCTCACACCGCGAGGGCTTTATATTTTAAAAAAATCTTTCATTTTTTAAATTTAAACAATATTTGGGCTTTACATTTGCCCCAAGAGCTCTAAGCTCATCGTGGACCTTGTTTACCAGTTCCATCGCTCTTTAGACCTACAGTAAACGTCTTCTAGAATATTAGACACCCTAACCTTTGGAACTTATTTTTCAGAGGCAGTATATAACTTCTCTTCGATAATTTTAAGACCCTGAGTGGTGGAAATAATGAACCAACGATCTCGCGATCTCGATTCAACCGAAAGTGGTAAACAGCACCGAAAGTCGCTTACTAGTTAAAATCCTCTCGATACTAACCGAGTTTATGGACGAGAGTGAGAGGTATTTAATCAGTACTCTATCAGTGCAGCTAAGTCTTACTTTAAGTTTTTATTTAAAAACTTTAGGCTTCACGAGTACTTATAAATATGTACTGCTCGTGCCGCTAGAATAAAGAATAAAAAGACAGACAGCAAGTCGCTCGGTACTTTATATGCCTAGTTAACTGGATGGTCAATAGTAAGAACTGTGGACTTATCGGTAAGGCAATGGTTGTGCAAATTATTGTTGAAACGCCACTTGAAGTGATCCAAAATAAATACACTGTTGTCCTTTGCAAGGTAAATATTTAGGACAGGTTTGCCGCTAGTCTTGTGGAAAAGAATCACAAATAGCTTGGATCGAAAGTTCTTCAATTATTAAATGTGTTTGAAATTGTAGCATTTATATTTTCTGTCATTTCGTTCTATTCAAATCTGCCGCGCATTTTGTTATGAGAATGACAGCCCTGGGCATTACGTCATGGATATTTTTAGATGACTAATTGGGATGGGCCAAACTTTGTGCTGACTAAGCATATTTCAAAATAGAGCCAGACTTGCTTGTCGTGCAGGTATTAAGGGTGTGTTCCTTTGGGAGGAATCCAAATCCGGATTTCGGATCCAAGATCACTCGGATCATGTGTCCAAAGGAACGGCCATTTGTGAGAAAGGATCAGTTACCACAGTAACGCCATCGATAGTCGATTTCAATATGGCGCAAAACAATACAATTTTATTCTCTTGGGACTCAAGATGGTCGCTGCGTGAGAGAAAAGTTGTACATGTATTGCTGTTGATTTGATCCATTTGTCGACTTTCATCTTCACCTAACGGAAGGAAAATATATCACTTAGGGAAATGAGTAAATCGAGGAGACGAGAGAGTAAAAATTCGCCTGCTCTAACGAAGTATTTATTGATCAAAGCGTACGCCACTTGTCAAATATTTTCAGTGAAAGGAAAAGCACAAAATCAAAGTCCTACCGGCTGCTGACCCAGTAATCATCATCGTTCTAATCATTTGTGAAGAAAATAGAAAAAATACAGAAATCTCACCTACTGATCGTACAGCTACAGCGCGACAAACTGGTACGGACCGCTGGACACAATGATATTTTTCGGATCTGTTCCCAAAGGAACGCGAAAGATTACGAATCCCATGATCCGGATTAGGATTCAATGGATTCATGATCCGATGAATCCTTTCTCGTTTTGGATTCACCGTATCACAAATCCGTTTTCGGATTCATAATCCGGATTTGGATTCGCCCAAAGGAACACACCCTAAAACAGAGCGAAAAGGCGCCAGAATTTAATTTATTAATTGGGGAATTCCCGAATTTTCTGAAACAGCATCGAACCAAAGTATGTATCTAAATATTAAGTGAATTTCACCAAATCGTAATCCCTTATTTTCCAACCACGTTTTGATGGACCACAAACTCGATCGTATCGAAAACACAACTTATCTAAAGTTGACATGTAATCCATTACTTACACACCGCGTACATGAACTACATTGCGAGGCAAAAGGCCAATAGTTTTCAGTTCAACAACGGGGAATGATGTCGCAGATCGTTTAAACAGGGCTACAGTCTCATATTAAAGTTAAATAACTGTAATAACGTGGCAATACGGGCTTAGAAAGCTAAACTTAAATAAACACAGTTTTATAGTCAGATAGCCCTCGCTTTTCAAATCGGTTTTACACCAAAATGATGCCATTGAGGAAACACGGAAATTCTCGAGTACGAAACTAAAATTGTGTGTATTGCTCGTTGTGAATACAAATTTACTTACCGTCAAAGCTGTGGAGTAGTTTGTCTGAGACGTGGCTTTGTTTTCAAGGGTCTTGCGATCTGATGCTTTGGAAGAAATTCAAGACTGGCGCCTTTTTATAAGACACAATACGTCATAGATTATTTTCCTTCCACCAATCATAAGCTGGTATTTTTTGCAGATGAAGCGAAAACTCTTAGAGGGAATTCCCCAAACTCTTGAGGCCGTTTCAGACATGTTTATCATTGTTTTATTTTTTTTACTTTTATTAGAAGAAAACGTACAGTTGCTCTTTGACAGGAAGAATGTGTGATATGTGTTAGATGAATCTATTTGTAGCTTTGGGGCTAGCCTCCTCCGCAGGCATCTCTAATTTTTGAAGAAATCAGATTATGGGCTCCCTGTGGCAGGTGAAGAAAAGAGAGGGAGATTGGAGTCACAGGTAACCCAATTCACGATTTTTTTAATCTGATTTCTTCGAAAATTAGAGATGCCTGCGGAGGAGGCTACTTTGGGGCTATAATAATAGTATTTCATTTGTTATAGCAGGTTGATTATTATGGCATCTTAATTAAGCTGGTGGCCTGCTTTTACTACTCACACGTCTGTTTAAGCTGTAGCGTGTTTCTGGAAAGTTTTCCCGATTTATTTATGATCATCAAGTTACAAAACATATTTTGTGGGTTAGTAAACTTTACATAAAAACACGAGATTAATAAGGAGCACTGAATGCGCTGTAGGAAACGCTCAGATTGCATTATGGTCCACGCGCATTATTTTTTTGTGTCATTGCGCCTAACCACAATGCAATGCGCTGGAAATGCGCCTAAAAGTCCGCCTGACTGCACAAATTAGTACTGTTGCTTTTGCTCGATCGCTTCAGGCTTGCTGCCCTGGTTGCCAGGGGTTCAAGTTCGAGAAGCGGAGCAATTACTTTCTTCCTTAGGCTCCTCTTAACTCTCTTTCGAGCCTCTGGAACCCAGGCGGGTACAGGCTCGCTCGCTGCGGCAGCAAAATTTTGAGTTATTTTGAAAATCTCGAATTTTCCGATATCCCGTTGTCCCCGATCTAGTGAGATATCCAGAAGCTCAAGCACCGAAAATATTTTAAGGTTTTAAAGTGATTAAAATCTGTTTGCTTTATAGCATTTCGGAGGAGTTATATTACAGTGGGGATTATCAGAATTCGATTTAGTTCAAAAGTTATAATGCTTTCCGTGAAAAGGCGCTAACATTATCTGACTAGATACACGGGAAAGGCCGTCAAGAGCTCTGTTTTTAGAACCCAAAAGAGTACCGAAGTGTGACGTCACCGATTCGGAAAGAGCAATATAAAAGAACATTACATACCAAACATGAGGTGTATACGATGAAAAGCGGCTGAGATATGCATGGGCATTGGAATATATAATTTTCATCACTGTATTTTTGTACTGGATCATAACTTAGGAACCAGGACAAAAATACTACTCGCTTTCCACGGCGGTTAGCATACCTCAATCGACTTTAGTTGATTATACCAGTGTTTATATTCCCCGCCGACGCAGACCAACACTAGTTTTTACAGGAACTAGTCACCATAAAAAATACAGTGATTTGTTAAAGAAAATTATATATTCGAATGCCCATATCTCGGCCGCTTTTCATCGTATTCACCTCATTCTTGGTATGTAATGTTCTTTTATCGTGTTCTTTCTGAAACTGTCGTCAAATGTTCTTAAAGCGAAAATTTATTATTTATGACGTTATCACTTCGGTACTCTATTCCTCGACAGAGTTTTGTGATACAATTCCTCCAAAATACTTTAGGTCGGTACACACGGAGGGACAAGTCCCGGGTACCAAGTCCCTGGGACTTGTCCCCTCGTCTGAACTAGGAAAAATCATGTCGCGGGGACAAACTTTTGTCCCCAGGACTTGTCCCTTCAAATCAAACTGGTTTGAATTGAGGGGACATGTCCCTGGGACAAAATGAAAATAAACCAATCGTAAAGCGTCATTTTACTTTCCCACAAGCCCTTACGAACTCTATTTCAAGATGGCGTCTGCTAAAATCACAATGTCCCTGCAACACGTCTCCTCGTCTGAACACAACAAGGGATTTGTCCCCGGAACATGTCCCTGGGACTTGTCCCTTCGTGTGTGCCGACCTTAAAGCAAACAGATTTTAAAACCTTAAAATATTTTCGGCGCTGGACAGTTAGGAGAAACGAGATGGCAGGAAATTCGCGATTTTCAAATACAGAACTCAAAACGTTTTATATATTCTTGTAGCCATTTTTATAAGCTTTAAAATGAGATATGGTTGAGGTATCGACGACGTTTCCTCGAGGCGCTACATACTTTACAATGGAACGCAACTCTAAAGCCATGCAGGTATCTTAGATTTTTCCGCTGTTTCTGTTCTCAAGATTGTCTGGAATATTTTTTTATACAGAGTCTTCTTTTTCTCAATTTGTTGTGTGAAAAAAGTGGAGGCCAGTTTCGGCGCCGCAATGCAAGCTAATGTGTGAGCGCTGATAAACTGATTTTGAAGTTATGCACCAGTCAATGTAACCCCCCCCCCCCCCCCCCCCAAACTCGGGCATGACCGGGGACTTGGAATTTGGGGTCAGTGAAAGTGAGAAAATGCCCTTGCCCCTGGGGACATGTTGCCGATCCAATGCCCCTGCATATCCCTGCCCCCCGGGGGAGTCTAGGGAAAATGCACAACACATTTGAAATGCGAATGAACAAGAAATAAGCACAATGTGCTATTTAAATAAATAACACAAGTGAAAGATCAAACCTACCTTTCTCTATTAGACCTGCCATGTCAGTGGCTATGACGGCCTTTTTCTGTCCATTATAGGCCACTTTGCACAGCATTTTTCCAGCTTGATCGAAGCACGAGGACTCGAGGAGCGAAGATAATGTATGCAAAATTATAATGCGCGCGAAAACATTCTCGTTATGCGCAGAGCCTTCAGTAATACTGGCCAGCAGGTAGGCTCTGGGTGAACTCCCGGTTAAGTCCCCGGTACAGAAACCGAAGAGGTGAAAGCCAGCGAATTCCCCACCTAGCGGGGATGAATATGGTGGTGAATACGAGGTAAATACCCCCCCCCCCCCCCCCCCCCCCCCTTCGCCCCGGTCATGCCCGGGTTGGGGGGGGGGGGGGGGGTTTACATTGACTGGTGCATTAGTTACATGCATCCTCATCGAATTCGTTTCCCTGTGATTCCGATTAATTTGTATACGGTTGGATTCCCTGTGGTTCGGATTTCAACGGCTACTTCTATCCGTTTACTATAAGGTATTTTTTTCTCGTAATGTGTAATAAGTCTTTCCTATGAATAAAGAATGATAACTTACTAAAGTTTAGTCTTGGTTTCCTTGACAGTTTGAGGTCAATACATCGAGTTTTGGAACTGTTAAATGTTATTAGCTAGCGGCAACTGAGTTTTACCCTGTCCCTAACACGGAATCCAATTCCGTAAACAAATTAATCAGAACCAAAGTTATGGAATGCCGAGTTTCTTATCGACCGGTATATGTCTTTATATATAAACCGGTACGTAAATATTATCATAATCATCACTAAATGATTTTGAATACATGTTTATAATTTGGTATTGTGTCCCTAATAAGTTGTCAACATGGATCGAAGGGTTCGACCATTACAAAGTCTGGGAAGGTGAAATTGATAATTTCCCTAAATTAACAAAATCGTGGAAGGGAAAATTAGCGAAATATTGTTTTTCTGCAAGTGCTTAATTGAACAAAAAAGAATTATCGGGAGAGAAAATGAAATGAAATATCAGGGAATTGAAATTACAGTGTAAGGGGAAAATATGCAGATCTGACTTGGACGAAAAACTTGACAAAAGAATCCACGCTCAAATATACATCTCCTTCCCTAACAAAGTCGGCTCGAATGTTGGTTTCACTACTACTACTTGTATATGCAAATGTTTATCAAACTCTATCATTTTGCTAATAAAACACAAAACTATTTCCCAAGACTTGTGTAAGGTTGCGGTGTTCGGTTTTGGGGACGTTTTGAACATCAGATGCCTTTATGGCTTGCGGTTTCTTGACTGGCGGTTTCTTTGCGGCTAACTTCTTCGCTGTAGTTTGCGGTCGCTTCTGTACTTTTCCAGCGGAAGCCTTTACGTGCGCTTTGGCTACGCTGCTATGGTTAGTGACCCTTATCTTCTGAACCGTTGTTGTTTTCGTCTCCATAACGTAGTTACTGGAGAGCTGTTTAGCACTAACACTTTTAACAGTCGCCCGAGCTTTTGGTGGTTTTTTCGGTGCTGCAGGTTTTGAGGTATTCTTGCGTCCCATTCTACAATACAGTCCAGTGAAGGTTGATTAATTTTATATAAAATAATTTTATGACATATTTAGGGTCGATACCAATGTGATAAAGCCGTGAATATAATCCGTATCAACAGATCACTTCACGGATTGTATTGCCCAATCCCCGGGAAATTTCCCGTAATAAATTACTTAGACCAATCGCATTGCTTGTATTATTTATTGCTGAAAATGTAATAAACTCGAAGACTCGCTCGTTCGCAATATGGCATTAAAAACTCGTGAGTAAAAACGATATCAAGCTCTTAACATGTAATAATCTCTACATTTGTTTATTCTTAAACACGCGCAGTTCTAAGTACTCCACGCTCGAAGGGCACGCTGGGTAATCGGGACAAACATGGCGGGAAAAACTGTTTGTATGAGAATCTGGTGTCAAATATTTTGGCGACTATAAACTGAAAAAAAAACCGCAATGTTTAAGATAATAGTTTTATATTTGTAAGAATAACTGGCTTTATCCTAGGTAAAGGATCCAAAACGGTCTTTGTTATTAGTTTATTACATTTTCAGCAATAAATAATACAAGCAATGCGATTGGTCTAAGTAATTTATTATCTCATACAAATTACAGTATTCGGAGCGTGACTAACCAGCATGACATTGCTTAGTGGTATCCGAGCACGTAACCCGATCCTGCAAAGGGCCTGTTCCCTCTTCTCTAAAATCCACAAGAGCCACCTGCTTGTTCTTGTTTACTTTCGGCACGTTGATTCAAAGCATTGTTTTGGAATAGCAAACTCGTGATCATGATTATTGGAAAATTTTACCATTATATAAAATCAGGAATGACAAATACTTTGCGTAAAGAAAAGGAACAAGGCTACTGATCAGATAAATCAATACTAATGAAGTTTTCCATACATTTGTATGTAACAACGAGTCAAAGTTCGCGGGAAAATTTACTGACAAATGTATGGAAAACTGAAAACATGCACGATTGCACGCTTCCCAGCACAGCTACATCCCTCACATTTTGATCAGTTAATCTTTTACCTGGTATCTTAAGTTTGCAGACAGTGAATGTTTCAGAAATTCGCTTTTACGGAAAGTATTTGGCATCGGATTCCCATACAAACACTGTATTTCGCGCCATGTTTGCACCCCTTTTAAAATGTACTGGTCTATCGTTTGTTCGGGACAACCTATTTTGAAACTGATAGGTTACAAATAAACATTAGATTTCAAGTGCCAACTGCATGATAACTTTTCAAATAATGTTTCTACTGCAGACGCGTTAGAATGTTTTCAACTACACGTGAAACCGAAACCCGTTGAACTCTAACGCCCAGCTGTGAGCAGGAACTATAACGATGCTTTCAGTATTCAAAATAGAGAAGTGTGATTGGCCAATTGGCACACAGACTAGTAGGTCACTAACTTTTGCGCGCCTCACCGAAAAAGTTCGTTACAAAAAGTATTGACACAAATGAATCATGGAATTTTAGTAGAATTGTACTGGCACAAATGGATCATGTAATTTTAGTAGAATTTTACTGGCACTGTGCAGAGAATTAGCAAATAATTAGTACGGTGCAATAAAAGAGTTCGTTACGATGTGAAAACTAGGCGAATTTATTCAAAAATATTAGCAATAATGATCTCGTGTCCTAGAGCTGTCAATTCTCCCCCTCAAGAAGTTTAGTTTGTAGAATAATGGGAATAAAGGATAAAATACTGAACTCATTAGAACATTAAAATCGAATACCACGATGCTTTACGTTTCTACAAAGTCGTACATGTAACAGAAATAACATTTGCATCAGATTTTACTACTCTACTGATTGCCGGTAAACGTGACGAATTTGATAGCGATTTACTATATTTTACTGTTTATGATTACTAGGGAAATGCTTGAAATGTGCTGTCTTTCCATAACGTTTGATGCACTAACTAGCAAATGACTTTAATCTGCCACTGATTAGTGTAATGCCTCAGCGAAAGTTGAACATACGTGATCAATACAAAGCATACCACTGAGTTTGTCGCATGACCACCGCGAAGTACAACATAAACTCTTCAGTATAGTCTGAGGCATAGCTTTCATTGACACTCACCTTTATGCTATAACGTGCATGTGTTGAGTTCGTTGAACTTATCGTGTCCTTAGGAATACTGTTATTCCATGCAGATCCTTCACTTCCACGCAAGCATTACGTCATAGCCTTAATTAATCAACCAATCACTGGTGATTTATTACCACTCCCCCTCCCTCGCAGGAATGATCATAAAAGGAAACACGATAAATGACTTTTTCAGCTATAGGGTCTGTTTATAATTTACAATAACAGTAATAATACATTTTCTTATTTCTTATCATTATTATGTATCTAAAGCTGACAAAACAATTATTCTTCAAAGTAAATGGTACAATTTGCTAAGAAAGGGTAAAGATAGATATGGGATTGAACGGCATTTATGATTATTCTGTCTTCGCTAACACACTTGCGCATGCAGTGCCATGATTATTTTCGTCGACCAATCACATTGTATAACTGAGCGTGTTGACTTTCATTTTCAATTAAGGGACTTTCCCGACGCCCAGTGCGTGTTTGGTTTTATCGCATTGTATAACTGAGTGTGTTGACTTTCATTTTCAATTAAGGGACTTTCCCGACGCCAAGTGCGTGTTTGGTTTTGAAAATTCAATTCTTTATTATGCTCATTACCCAGATAGAGATACTTGATACACATATAAAAGTATGTACATTAATAATGGCACTGGTCATTTACAAAATATATTCAATTGACATTAGAGCCTGGGAGCTAAGTAAACCATAACGTTATCGAGTTAGCCCCCAGCATTTTGGGTCTAACTATATATGTATATTACAAGCAAAGAGATATAAAGGACAGTATAATATAGAAATAAGCCGTTTGAATAAATGATACAGTGAGATATGAAATATCGACTCAGGTGCGAAGCTCTGATAGTAAATATTGTTTTACATTTTTTGAGAATGAAAATACAGCTTAGTTCCTTAAAGTGAGCAGGGAGTTTTTGCCACATTTCAGTCGCCATGTAAGAAATTGTTTATTTACCAGTATTTGTTCTAACGCGTGCCAGTGATTTGTAGCCTGCGTCGCATCCGATCTGAATCCCCCCGGGGGGGGGGGGGGGGGGGTAGGGGGGTTGTGACCCTCCCCATTGTATCACATTGAGTTTTTGTAGCTCCCCCTCATACCTGTATTTTATGTGGATGAAGTTTTGCAATTCCCACTACTGTGACATACCATTTTTAGAAGTGCAGATAATCAAATTTATTTGCTCTTCTTCTGCTTCTAGTGTTATAAATGTGCTTCTCTGGATTGCTGATGCTCTTGTTATACTTGAACTAGAGTCATAAATAGTAGTGTCGTCACAACTCTTTTCTTGTGTGCTGCATCCACTTTCAGTGTCACCCATATCATCATGTGATGATGATTCAGAACCATCCTTGTTTGTGTGCATCACTGTGTTCCATGTACCGGCAAGTCTGCCATGGCGATTTACAATCTTCACTGCTGGTACAAACTTCACAGATGACTCTCTGCTTCACTGTCAGATTGTCCTACAATGTTGATGCCGAGATCACTGTGAGAACTAGTATCCTTATTACTCATCTCATCATTATCAGTCTCACTGTCATTATTAACCATTTTGTCTACAGCTTCAGTGGACTTCATGACCGTGGTTCTTCTGCTTGTCTCTTTTCCTCACTTCTTTTCCTAGTTTAATGCTTGCCTTGTGTTGTAAATGGAGACTGACAAGATCTTTGTTGACTAGATACTCTTTGGAGAAGGTATCAATCTCAGCTGTCATAGCAGGATCTAATTTTCCTGCATTGAACAACATGGTCACACTGTCGTCTTGGTTCGTAGTCATCAACATCCCGATATTCACCATCAGGCTCGTATGAGGGAGTTTCCTCATATTTGTTCGTAATGTCCTGTTTGTGTGTCAAGTATTGGGCATGGGATTGGATCAAGCGTAGGTAGCTCTAGCTCTTGACAGCTTCCACATAGGTCACACTGTTGGGACTTGCACCTGAATCTTTAAAATTCAAAGTATAGTTCACCACTTTCACAGTGGTTCTTCGTTTGGTTTTCAACCATCGTGAAATAATGATTGCCTGGAAGCGTTGCTCTTTAATTTTCTTTTTTCCAGCCTTTCTCCATTCATTCAAGTAATTTGGTTTCATGACTACCCATTTCTTTGTTCTGTGTTTTTGTGACACTCCCCATAAAGGGGTGAGTTGTTTTTATGAGCCTCCCCTCCAAATTTGTACCCTCCCCCTCCCCGGTGGTTATTAATGACAGCCCCCTTGTACAAACTCAAGATCAATTGTTTCTTCCCATGTAAGTAATAAACAGCCAAAGTCGCCGGGGAAAACACCGACTCTTGTACCATTTGAAAGTTTCATCCACAGCTTAAGCCCCGGTCAAATTATCGAACATTGTTGGATTACACCATCCAACTTTGCTCGCTCCAACATTGTTCAATAGTTTGTCATTCCATGTTAGACGATCCCATGTTGCTTGATCAAATGTTGGATGAAATTTGCTTTTGTTCAATCAAATGTTTGACAGCGTTTTACCGCCACCTCGACATTTCATCCAATAAAGCTGGATCGTGCAATCCAACAATGTTCAATAGTTTCACCAGCGCATAAACCTGTTGTTTTCATCTTTCGACCTCGAGCTAAAATCTAAAATTTGTTTTTGTTTGGCCTACTAGACATGAAACCTAACTGAATTACCCTTACATGCATTCTTCCCTCGTCCAAATATATTGCGGTTTCCTAAATAAAACGCCTTACATTGGTCCCGGTATCTGGGAAACTACCCACCCACCCCTCCCTTAGATATGCATCGTTTTATTGATGATTAACCATTGAAGGTTAGGGTGAAGTGTGGGGGAGGGGTGGGGGTTAGGGTGAAGTGTGGGGGAGGGGTGGGGGTTTCCCAGAAACCGGCATTGAACCGGAAAGGATTACCCGGCACTTATTAGATAAAGATTAACATAGATTAACATACGCCGAGTTTTTACTACTCTTCTTGGTAAAATATCGAAGTTCTTTTCAGCCTTCATATTACACTCGCCAATTAAAGTGCCATTCAGTATACTTATCAAGAAATAAGCGTTTTTCATGCTGCCACTCTTTGTATAAGCTTCACCCCTAACCATGATCTCAAGTTTAATTTCGTCCACTAATCATGTGCATCGATGTGCATCGTTTTAATTAAGGGACTTCCCCGACACCGCGTGTGTGTATTTGAAAAGCGCGCCAATAAAATATAAACATATCTTATAATGCGTAAGATTAACATAGATTAACACTAAGATAATCACTCAAATATATAATCGCACGCGAATGAAACGCCTGGAATTTATTCCTTATTGTGCTAGTATTTTCCCGGAGTATTTTTTCTGCATTAGAATCATTTTGGTTGCAGTTGATAAAATAAAGTATTTAGAACCATCTAGAGAATGACAACACTATAAGTAGCGTTGTTAATAAGTGTCACGAAACTCTGGGAAGACCCGAAGGTTTCCCCGAATTTACTCGGCTCATTGACCTTGGCTCTGCTTATGTAATGACACCCGAGATCACTTTTTCTGCCAAATATGAAAACACGAAGAGAGGGAATCTCCATTACGCTATTTTGAGTACCCGGAAGCAGCTGAGAAGTACGCGAGCGCGCGACAATCATATCTCATGGCGGCAAAATATTTTCCCAATCCTCAGATTGTCGTCGCGCACTTCGGTTACTAAACATTTATTTTATTAGACATTATAGTCGCACACCGCGCGCTTCAAGATTCCCTCTCTTACTTGTGCTCTGTTGTATTTACTTATAACGTCAAAGCCACCGATACTGATGAAAAGAGCACATCAAAATTCAGTAAAACTCCTAGTTTGAGAGTTACATCGTGCATAGAATCGAACATATAGTCGAGTAAAGTGCGCCATTTTGACAGTAATAGCGCGCCCAGGGGCCTGGACCTTGTGTGGAAAAGCGAGAAATGGAATGAAACGAGGAGACGCATTGGAAAGGCTCCATCCGGGAAAATAGCACTACCTCCTCACGATCCGTTCATTTCGGGAATTTTCCAGTTGGAGGAAATCAAAATAGCATTGCCATTTCCATTCCAACCGAAATAACCGGAATATTATACTGAAATGCGACAAAAGCCCCGGTCCCAGACTTATCGGCCCGCGTGCCCCAGTTTAAGAGTGCTGTGCCTAACATGCTTGTGTAAATTGGGCTTAAGAAACCACGACTTAGAACTGAGGAAAGAATCAAACATAAAATGGTCAGCTTAAAGGAATCCCTGGCTGTTGGAACAAGTTGCCGTTAAATTGTTGGCAATATGGTCTAAGTTGAAAATATGTTGACAAAATTGGAAAATATATATTACTTTTTGAAGAAATTGGACATGAGTACGAGCCATGTTGGGCATGGGCGCCGCCATCTTGGATCTGATGACGTTTTTGGCGGTCCCTATTGTCAAAAAACAATAGCTTTTTTCTTGTAACCATAGGGACCGCCGTGAAACGTCATAAGATGCAAGATGGCGGCGCCCATGCCGAAAATGGCTCATATTCATGTCCAATTTCTTCAAAAACTAAAATACATTTTCCAATTTTGTCAACATATTTTCAACTTCGACCATATTGCCAAGGAATTTAAGGGCAACTTGTTCCAACAGCCAGGGATTCCTTTAAAACATAAGGCAATAAAACCTTCCACAGTTTTTCAACATTTCGATATCTACTTATAACAGCAAAATCTCTAACACTGCTGAAAAGAGTACCTCAAAATTAGTCCAAAAAAACAAATTGACAAAGATTTTAAAGACCGTTGTATGGGGCTCCACTTTCATCACTTCCCGTCAGGCTGTAGACATTCTGTGCGAATGAAAACCAATTTTTTTTTTCATGTAAATGGTAATCAAACAAAAAGTCGCCGGGGAAAACACCGACTCTTGTACCATTTGAAAAATTTGTCCACAGCTTAAAGTAGTTATAGCTCATGTCAAACTCCGTGTCTCGTGTTCCGTTATAAGGTCTTCATTTTCAAAAAGCGTGCCCTAAGTAATTACTCATTTGAGTTATAAGAAATCGAAGATAATCACACGTACGGAACAACAAAACCTGATGCCTAGTGCGATTGAGTGAGTCAGATCAATTGCAGTCGATGAATGTAAAATCTTTAGTAGAAGCTACACTATTAAACTTGTTTACAAGCGTTTGCGAAAATTTCAGAATACCCGCGTTGTTTCCCCGAATTTAGTCTACCTTCTCTCTGCATGCGTAATGATTTACATTGAGGCGTTTGTGTCAATACCGCTGAAACCGCTATTCGTAGACGTACTGTAATATCTGCTATTAATCAACCAATCACCGGTGATTTTTGATCCCCTCCCCAGCATATGAGTAAAGGAATGGCCAATTACTGCCCAGAATAAGTAAGACGATAAATATTTTTTAGGGGTGTGTTTATTTCACTCAAGGTTTTGAAACAACAGACCTTTGGTAACCACCGTTACAGAAAAAGATGGTACTTTTACATCTTGTGCACGTAAAAAAAAAACGTAATAAAATCGCGGAAGAGGTTCAGTTAAATTTCGAAAACAAGCCAGTAACAAAAACAAGTGCTGTTGCCAATATAATGTCATTTAGAGAATAGAGGATTTCTACGTGCGTGTTTTACTGTCTTAGGTTCGCAAGGGATTGTGGTCCAATGTACAGCCGCCATCTTTCCTAACATAGAGGTTATTGACCAAGCGTTGAATTCTCCATTTGCCGCGAGACCAGCTTGCCATATGATAAGGTGGCTCGTGCAACTAAAGCTTTGATTTGGAATTATTTCTTGCCCATCATTTTTATAAAATTAAATGTTTAAATGTACATTTTATCGATACCATGTGATTGCATTCCTGCAAAAGGCCCATTGTTAGAAGTTATAAAACATATGTAAATTAGTTGACGATTATGAATATCGTAGATGTAATCTAGTGTCAGATTGTATGATTAGTAACAAGCAATTTTGAAATCTCGTTACTGTGGTGTTTTAGTCGCTATAACTAGTATGATATTAACAAAATGTAAAATATTTTATTATGAGATATTTTACATTTTGTTAATATCAATATTGTTCTGGACGGCAAAAAAACCCTGACTTCATTTAAGGCACTTGTACGAGATCGGTAGTGTTTTTCAGTTTAGTGTCGAAAAGTAATTGCTTTCGAATTTGATTGGCTAGTTATTATCCATGATACGTTTACTTTGCCTCGTGATTGGTTCAAGTAAAACCAATCGTGAATAACTTCAGCGGTTCGTGATTGGTTCGTTGTGTTTTTACTTGCTCCTGTGATTGGCTCACTGGTTTTGGTTTTACGACACTCAATTGAAAACTGCTCTATTAGTAAAACCGGTTTGTTGTACTATTTTCCACCTCCAATCGATTGTCGATCTTTCTAAAACAGCATTTTGAAGTTTGTTTGCCACGCAGTAAAGCGTGGGATCATGAGCGCAATTCATTGGTTATTGAAGTGATATATCAGCATGTATGACTGCATGCAAAGGCCTATTACATTGTTTTGACTTCTTATAACAGCCTGAAACAGTTGTGTCTCGGAATAGAGAGCGGTCAAATTTCAGGAAACGTCCTAGCAATTCGAATTCTTAGCATGTTGACTAAGTGTGTTGGATCCTCTCAAGAAAACTATTTTGTTTCTTAAATAGTTCCATTTAGTTGTCACAAGTGACACGATAGATATAACTGGTTACCATAGGTTCTACTGCCCCATAACATCAAAGTTAGGCAGGAAGCTCCGCCAGCGAGGAGCGAATCTGAATTGTCACGAGCGACATGACAAATAAACCTCTTGCACTCAGGGTACGGTAGATTTTATTTATATACGATAAGATACGATACATGATGCAACTCGATCTTTTGAAACTCGTCAGGAATAAGTGTATCCACTAAAAACTAAGTACTATAGTATAGACAAAGAGCGTTAAAATAGCTTTCTTTTAACGTATTTCAGAACGTTTTTATCATCCCGATTATAAGCCCTCGGTAATAAGCCTTATTATTATTCTAAACTATAATATAGGAGCAACAAGTATTTTAAACATTTTGTAATGCCCAAATAAAAACCATCATTCTTAAAGGTAGATTTAAGGCATACCCTAATAAACAAAAACTAATCACATATGGGTTACAAGTTCTACTAACTCGTTACCGTATAAAGACAATGTAATCAGAACATTCTGTCCAGTCAGTTATGACCAGTACTCTACAGCTTCATCTTTCCTACACCACTGCAAAGTAGGCCAACGTCTGTAAGTTAGTGATGGTATAGATATATTGCATAAATGTGGCCGTCCAATTGTATAAACATTGTTTAATCTTTATTTATGGAGTGTAATAAATACAGCATTTAAAGGCTGGTTTCCAGTTTGGCCCACAAAATAATATAAATATACAATTACATATGAATAAAACAGAAAATAACACAAAAATAACCAAAACTACAATACAAACTAATATGGACAAGTTCTAACTAATTAATACTAACTCAACTACCGTAATCTACTAATTCACAAGAGTAATATTAAATTAAAAAACTAAATTAAAACTAATTTAAATAACACTTAGTACACGAGTAATAATAATTTTACAGTCAATCTCATAATAAATATGAAAACAGTCAACAGTCAAACTATTAACATATGAAAACGCAGGCTAAAGTCTCCTGCAGGACAATAGGTATTTAAATTGGACGCCATTTATGCAATGGCTCTATATCTTGACTGCTTTCTGTATCACCAGTCTGATTTCTCATCGTCTGTTACCTCTTGTACGATTCATTTTCAACGGGTATCCGCGACCTCTCATGCATAACACAAAGCTATGTTCATTTTTGCTTGGCTGTTTCGTGCCAACCCATTTCACAAAGAATTGGTTCCTGGGAAACCTTTTGTCAATGAGGTATTTATCAATGCCTTGTCTATGGCGACGTTTATGTTCCCCCAGTCTTCGCCTGATGTTATTTGTCTGTCCAAGATATAAATAAGTGTACCGCCTCTTGCTCCTTTTCTTTCGGGCAATAACATAAATGCCACTGCGTTTGGGTATTTTCTTGTTACCGTATAATCGCTTAAACCTTTTCCGAATAAGCTTGCGGCAAATGTCCTTAATCGGCATCCTGCAATGAAAAATGATTTAATCAACTATTGCAGATAATTTGAACTTTATACGATAACAGTAATAATATATTTTCTTATCATTATTATGTATCTAAAGCTGACAAAACAATTGTTCTTCAAAGTAAATGGTACAATTTGCTAAGAAAGGGTAAAGATAGATATGGGTTGAACGGCATTTATGTTTATTCTGTCTTCGCTAACAACTTGCGCATGCAGTGCCATGATTATTTTCGTCGACCAATCACATTGTATAACTGAGCGTGTTGACTTTCATTTTCAATTAAGGGACTTTCCCGACGCCCAGTGCGTGTTTGGTTTTATCGCATTGTATAACTGAGTGTGTTGACTTTCATTTTCAATTAAGGGACTTTCCCGACGCCAAGTGCGTGTTTGGTTTTGAAAATTCAATTCTTTATTATGCTCATTACCCAGATAGAGATACTTGATACACATATAAACGTATGTACATTAATAATGGAACTGGTCATTTACAAAATATATTCAATTGACATTAGTGCTAAGGAGCTAAATACACCATAAAGTTATCGAGTTAGCCCCCAGCATTTTGGGTCTAACTATATATGTATATTAGAGAAGCAAAGAGATATAAAGGACAGTATAATATAGAAATAAGCCGTTTGAATAAATGATACAGTGAGATATGAAATATCGACTCAGGTGCGTTGCTCTGATAGTAAATATTGTTTGACATTTTTTGAGAATGAAAATACAGCTTAGTTCCTTAAAGTGAGCAGAGAGTTTTTGCCACATTTCAGTCGCCATGTAAGAAATTGTTTACCAGTATTTGTTCTAACGCGTGCCAGTGATTTGTAGCCTGCGTCGCATCCGAACTGAACCCCGGTTAAGTCAGTTCGGATGCGACGCAGGCTAGTGATTTGTAAAAATTCTGATTAGCCGCGTACCTTAAGTATTGTGGGAGCGAACATGGCGTATTGGAAGAAATCATCGAATATAGCTGGTAGTTGTCCTTTCTACTTGTGCCATTGATGGGCGAATTTTAGTGCGTGTAAACGATAAACATTATTTACTTTGAGAATGTCTAGGAGATTAAGCAGGGGTAGGGCGCTTTCTGTATACTTCCCAATTGAAACTGCTAAATATATTAACCTTATGACGTGGTTTTGTTTTGTTTGTACTTTTTTTTAGGACCGATTTGTAGGCGCTACACCATGCTTGAATAGCGTACGATAGTATACAGTTGTTTTAACTGTTGTAGAGATAAAAAAAAGTCTTAATTTAGAAAACTGCACTATGAAACGTACAAATTCGTTCACTGGACTTTGTAGATAATCACACAGGTATGGAATAACAGGAATAGGGTCCTATTATCCTTTAGTTGACTGCAAAATGTTTCAAGCTTTGTCACTGAATAACCATCAGTCACGCGAACAGAAACTGTCCCTGAATTAGAACTGAGCAAAAGTCCGATCTGGTTTTTTTTTCATTACCTCGGGTTCGCTTTCGATCTACAACCCCCATTTCAGCGATGAGACCGTTGCCTATAAACTGAAATGGACCATATTTAACATCCATGAACTGGTGAATAGAGCGGTCTTCATTTTCCAACTAACTGATCGACCGCCGAGATTGTACTCAGTTCCAAAATCTAATTTTGCTTTGAACGGCTAGCCGGCATTAATTAGATGTAAACAAGAAGAAATTATCGGCTTATATTACATTGGAAACGATTAAAATACCCGGCACTTATTAGATAAAGACAACAAGTAGATAGAGATTTTTAACGAATTGTTTCCTATGTTGTAGCTAGCATCTTACACTCTGTTTGGTAAAATACCAACATTTTCCTCAGCCTCCATATTACACTCACCAAAATGTCAAAAAATACTTTTCATACGGCTTACCTGATACCGTGTTGCTCAAAGACAGTAGATAATTCAGTGACTTGTCAAGAAATAAGCGTTTTTCATTCTGCCGCTCTTTTTATAAAAGCTTCACCCATAACCGTGATGTCAGATTTAATTTTGTCCACCAATCGGAATCCCTATTTTTCTTAATGATGTCGTGTGTATTTGAAAAGAGCGCACGTGTGTGTATTTGAAAAGAGCGCCAAAAATATAAATACATCATCTAATTCGTAAGATGTACTAGGTCATTCAAAGAAATGGAGCCCAGATCAGAATCCTTTCGGTTGCAGTTGATGAAATAAAAGATAAGGAAGCATCTAGAGAATTATTACAGCAGAGTCGTTTACATTGAAACGCTACGAAATTCTGAGAAGACCCGAGGGGTTTCCCCCGAATTTACTCGGCTCATTGACCTTGTCTCTGCGTATGTAATGAACACCTGAGATGGCTTTTTATGCCAAATTTGAAAACACGACAAAAACATACAATGAAAGAGTTAAACTCTAATATTCCCTTCCATGGTGTTTTAAACATTTCGATATATACTTATGCCTCAAAATTAGTAAAAAACTGAGTAGCACCGTCTGTTCCAAACTAACATGTTTCATATGAGAACTAGCCGATCAGACTAGTCGGTTCGTGCCGTAAGGGACCGTATTCATACTTCCCCACTTAACGTCCAAGGTCGGACCTCCACATCAAAATTAATATCATATTGACAAAGATTTTAAAGACGTTTGTATGGGGGGAGGGGGGGGGGCACTTTCGTGACTTCCCGTCAGGCTCCAGACGTTATGTGTGAATGGAACCCTGACCTCGTACGGAATTTTCCAACAGAGATATTTGCATTCCATTTGGGGGGAGGGGGGCGCTACAGATTTGGGAGCACTGCATCCCGTATTTACCTACAAGATAGTTAACGGTCTAGCACCAATGTACCTAAGTGAACTGCTTGTACCTTATGTTCCAAAGAGAGCTCTTAGATCTGCTGACAAGTTGCTTTTTTGCCAGCCATCATATCATGCCAAATCGTATGGGTCCAGAGCGTTCTCAGTTTGCGCTCCTTATATGTGGAACAAATTACCTATGGACATTAAGTGTAGTCCTAGTGTTGTAATTTTTAAGCAGAAACTCAAGACACATCTTTTTAAATTAGTATATTATTAACTTTTTACTGTTCATATAAGTTCCGATATTTCTATTATATATAGTTAGCATCCATTATCGTTATTTATACTTCAACTTAGGTTTTTAGATTTGAATTGTATATATATGTAAAGCGCATTTGGGCATTTCTGGAGAGTGCGCTATAGCAAATAATAAAGTATTATTAAGTATTATTATTATTGTTTTGTGACCCTCCCCATTGTATCACATTGAGTTTTTTTTGTAACCCCTCCCCTCATACCTGTATTTTATGTGGATGAAGTTTTGCAATTCCCACTACTGTGACATACCATTTTTAGAAGTGCAGATAATCAAACTTATTTGCTCTTCTTCTGTGATGATGATTCAGAACCATCCTTGTTTGTGTGCATCACTGTCTTCCATGTACCGGCAAGTCGGCCACGGCGAGTCACAGTCTTCACTGCTGGTACAAACGTCACAGATGATTCTCTGATTCACTGTCAGATTGTCCTACAATGTTGATGATGAGATCACTGTGAGAACTAGTATCCTTATTACTCACTTCTTTTCCTAGTTTAATGCTTGCCTTGTGTTGTAAATGGAGACTGACAAGACTTTGTTGACAAAAGATACTCTTTGGAGAAGGTATCAATCTCAGCTGTCATAGCAGGATCTAATTTTCCTGCATTGAACAACATGGTCACACTGTCGTCTTGGTTCGTAGTCATCAACATCCCGATATTCACCATCAGGCTCGTATGAGGGAGTTTCCTCATATTTGTTCGTAATGTCCTGTTTGTGTGTCAAGTATTGGGCATGGGATTGGATCAAGCGCAGGTAGCTCTAGCTCTTGATAGCTTCCACATAGGTCACACTGTTGGGACTTGCCCCTGAATCTTTAAAATTCAAAGTATAGTTCACCACTTTCACAGTGGTTCTTCGTTTGGTTTTCAACCATCGTGAACTAATGATTGCCTGGAAGCGTTGCTCTTTAATTTTCTTTTTTCCAGCCTTTCTCCATTCATTCAAGTAATTTGGTTTCATGACTACCCATTTCTTTGTCCTGTGTTTTTGTGACACTCCCCATAAAGGGGTGAGTTGTTTTTATGAGCCTCCCTTCCAAATTTGTACCCCCTCCCCCCGGTGGTTATTAATGACAGCCCCCTTGTACAAACTCAAAATCAATTGTTTCTTCCCATGTAAGTAATAAACAGCCAAAATGTCGCCGGGGAAAACACCGACTCTTGTACCATTTGAAAGTTTCATCCACAGCTTAAGCCCCGGTCAAATTATCGAACATTGTTGGATTACACCATCCAACTTTGCTCGCTCCAACATTGTTCAATAGTTTGTCATTCCATGTTGGACGATCCCATGTTGCTTGATCAAGTGTTGGATGAAATTTGCTTATGTTGCGGATCAAATGTTTAACAGTGTTTTGCCGCCACCTCGACATTTCATCCAATAAAGCTCGATCGTGCTATCCAACAATGTACAATAGTTTCACCAGTGCATAAGCCTGTTGTTTTCATGTCCTCGTGTTGGCTTTCGACCTCGAGCTAAAATCTAAAATTTGTTTTTGTTTGGCCTACTAGACATGAAACCTAACTGAATTACCCTTACATGCATTCTTCCCTCGTCCAAATATATTGCGGTTTCCTAAATAAAACGCCTTACATTGGAAACGAGGATCAATCCCGGTAACTGGGAAACTACCCACCCACCCCTCCCTTAGATATGCATCGTTTTATTGATGATTAACCATTGAAGGTTAGGGTGAAGTGTGGGGGAGGGGTGGGGGTTAGGGTGAAGTGTGGGGGAGGGGTGGGGGTTTCCCAGAAACCGGCATTGAACCGGAAAGGATTACCCGGCACTAATTAGATAAATATTAACATAGAGTAACATACGCTGAGTTTTTACTACTCTTCTTGGTAAAATATCGAAGTTCTTTTCAGCCTTCATATTACACTCGCCAATTAAAGTGCCATTCAGTATACTTATCAAGAAATAAGCGTTTTTCATGCTGCCACTCTTTGTATAAGCTTCACCCCTAACCATGATCTCAAGTTTAATTTCGTCCACTAATCATGTGCATCGATGTGCATCGTTTTAATTAAGGGACTTCCCCGACACCGCGTGTGTGTATTTGAAAAGCGCGCCAATAAAATATAAACATATCTTATAATGCGTAAGATTAACATAGATTAACACTAAGATAATCACTCAAATATATAATCGCACGCGATTGAAACGCCTGGAATTTATTCCTTATTGTGCTAGTATTTTCCCGGAGTATTTTTTCTGCATTAGAATCATTTTGGTTGCAGTTGATAAAATAAAGTATTTAGAACCATCTAGAGAATGACAACACTATAAGTAGCGTTGTTAATAAGTGTCACGAAACTCTGGGAAGACCCGAGGGGTTTCCCCGAATTTACTCGGCTCATTGACCTTTTCTCTGCTTATGTAATGACACCCGAGATCACTTTTTCTGCCAAATATGAAAACACGAAGAGAGGGAATCTCCATTACGCTATTTTGAGTACGCGGAAGCAGCTGAGAAGTACGCGAGCGCGCGACAATCATGCATATCTCATGGCGGCAAAATATTTTCCCAATCCTGAGATTGTCGTCGCGCACTTCGGTTACTAAACATTTATTTTATTAGACATTATAGTCGCACACCGCGCGCTTCAAGATTCCCTCTCTTACTTGTGCTCTGTTGTATTTACTTATAACAGCAAAGCCACCGATACTGATGAAAAGAGCACATCAAAATTCAGTAAAACTCCTAGTTTGAGAGTTACATCGTGCATAGAATCGAACATATAGTCGAGTAAAGTGTGCAATGTTGACAGTAATAGCGCGCCCAGGGGCCTGGACCTTGTGTGGAAAAGCGAGAAATGGAATGAAACGAGGAGAAGCATTGGAAAGGCTCCACCCGGGAAAATAGCACTACCTCCTCACGATCCGTTCATTTCGGGAATTTTCCAGTTGGAGGAAATCAAAATAGCGTTGCCATTTCCATTCCAACCGAAATAACCGGAATATTATACTGACTGCGTCTAAAGCCTCGGTCCCAAACTTATCGGCCCGCGTGCCCCAGTTTAAGAGTGCCGTGCCTAACATGCTTGTGTAAATCGGGCTTAAGAAACCACGACTTAGAAGGAAAGAATCAAACATAAAATGGTCAGCTTAAAGGAATCCCTGGCTGTTGGAACAAGTTGCCGTTAAATTGTTGGCAATATGGTCTAAGTTGAAAATATGTTGACAAAATTGGAAAATATATATTACTTTTTGAAGAAATTGGACATGAGTACGAGCCATGTTGGGCATGGGCGCCGCCATCTTGGATCTGATGACGTTTTTTGGCGGTCCCTATTGTCAAAAAACAATAGCTTTTGTCTTGTAACCATAGGGACCGCCGTGAACGTCATCAGATCCAAGATGGCGGCGCCCATGCCGAAAATGGCTCATATTCATGTCCAATTTCTTCAAAAACTAAAATACATTTTCCAATTTTGTCAACATATTTTCAAATTCGACCATATTGCCAAGAATTTACGGGCAACTTGTTCCAACAGCCAGGGATTCCTTAAAAACACGAGGCAATAAAATCTTCCACGGTTTTTCAACATTTCGATATCTACTTATACCAGCAAAATCTCCGACACTGCTGAAAAGAGCACCTCAAAATTAGTCCAAAAAAATAAATTGACGAAGATTTTAAAGACCGTTGTATGGGGCTCCACTTTCATCACTTCCCGTCAGGCTGTAGACATTCTGTGCGAATGAAAACCAATTGTTTTTTTTCATGTAAATGGTAATCAAACAAAAAGTCGCCGGGGAAAACACCGACTCTTGTACCATTTGAAAAATTTGTCCACAGCTTAAAGTAGTTATAGTTCATGTCAAACTCCGTGTCTCGTGTTCCGTTATCAGGTCTTCCCCGACAATAAGTGCATTTTCAAAAAGCGTGCCCTAAGTAATTACACTTTTGAGTTGTAAGAAATCGAAGGTAATCACACGTACGGAACAACAAAACCTGATGCCTAGTGCGATTGATTGAGTCAGATCAATTGCAGTCGATGAATGTAAAATCTTTAGTAGAAGCTACACTATTAAACTTGTTTACAAGCGTTTGCGAAAATTTCAGAATACCCGCGTTGTTTCCCCGAATTTAGTCTACCTTCTCTCTGCATGCGTAATGATTTACATTGAGGCGTTTGTGTCAATACCGCTGAAACCGCTATTCGTAGACGTACTGTAATATCTGCTATTAATCAACCAATCACCGGTGATTTATGATCCCCTCCCCCGCATATGAGTAAAGGAATGGCCAATTACTGCCCAGAATAAGTAAGACGATAAATGTTTTTTAGGGGTCTGTTTATTTCACTCAAGGTTTTGAAACAACAGACCTTTGGTAACCACCGTTACAGAAAAAGATGGTACTTTTACATACAATCCTGTGCACGTAAAAAAAAAACCGTAATAAAATCGCGGTAGAGGTTCAGTTAAATATCGAAAACAAGCCAGTAACAAAAACAAGTGCTGTTGCCGATATAATGTCATTGAAGAGAACAGAGGATTTCTACGTGCGTGTTTTACTGTGTTAGGTTCGCAAGGGATTGTGGTCCAATGTACAGCCGCCATCTTTTTCCTAACATAGAGGTTATTGACCAAGCGTTGAATTCTCCATTTGCCGCGAGACCAGCTTGCCATATGATAAGGTGGCTCGTGCAACTAAAGCTTTGATTTGAAATTATTTCTTGCCCATCATTTTTATTTAATTAAATGCTTAAAGATACATTTTATCGATACCATGTGATTGCATTCCTGCAAAAGGCCTATTGTTAGAAGTTATAAAACATATGTAAATTAGTTGACGATTATGAATATCGTAGATGTAATCAATTGTCAGATTGTATGATTAGTAACAAGCAATTTTTAAATCTCGTTACTGTGGTGTTTTAGTCGCTATAACTAGTATGATATTAACAAAATGTAAAGTATCTTATTATGAGATATTTTACATTTTGTTAATATCAATATTGTTCTGGACGGCAAAAAAAACCTGACTTCATTTAAGGCACTTGTACGAGATCGGTAGTGTTTTTCAGTTTAGTGTCGAAAAGTAATTGCTTTCGAATTTGATTGGCTAGTTATTATCCATGATACGTTTACTTTGCCTCGTGATTGGTTCAAGTAAAACCAATCGTGAATAACTTCAGCGGTTCGTGATTGGTTCGTTGTGTTTTTACTTGCTCCTGTGATTGGCTCACTGGTTTTGGTTTTACGACACTCAATTGAAAACTGCTCTATTAGTAAAACCGGTTTGTTGTACTATTTTCCACCTCCAATCGATTGTCGATCTTTCTAAAACAGCATTTTGAAGTTTGTTTGCCACGCAGTAAAGCGTGGGATCATGAGCGCAATTCATTGGTTATTGAAGTGATATATCAGCATGTATGACTGCATGCAAAGGCCTATTACATTGTTTTGACTTCTTATAACAGCCTGAAACAGTTGTGTCTCGGAATAGAGAGCGGTCAAATTTCAGGAAACGTCCTAGCAATTCGAATTCTTAGCATGTTGACTAAGTGTGTTGGATCCTCTCAAGAAAACTATTCTGTTTCTTAAATAGTTCCATTTAGTTGTCACAAGTGACACGATAGATATAACTGGTTACCATAGGTTCTACTGCCCAATAACATCAAAGTTAGGCAGGAAGCTCCGCCAGCGAGGAGCGAATCTGAATTGTCACGAGCGACATGACAAATAAACCTCTTGCACTCAGGGTACGGTAGATTTTATTTATATACGATAAGATACGATACATGATGCAACTCGATCTTTTGAAACTCGTCAGGAATAAGTGTATCCACTAAAAACTAAGTACTATAGTATAGACAAAGAGCGTTAAAATAGCTTTCTTTTAACGCATTTCAGAACGTTTTTATCATCCCGATTATAAGCCCTCGGTAATAAGCCTTAATATTATTCTAAACCATAATATAGGAGCGACAAGTATTTTAAACATTTTGTAATGCCCAAATAAAAACCATCATTCTTAAAGGTAGATTTAAGGCATACCCTAATAAACAAAAACTAATCACATATGGGTTACAAGTTCTACAAACTCGTTACCGTATAAAGACAATGTAATCAGAACATTCTGTCCAGTCAGTTATGACCAGTACTCTACAGCTTCATCTTTCCTACACCACTGCAAAGTAGGCCAACGTCTGTAAGTTAGTGATGGTATAGATATATTGCATAAATGTGGCCGTCCAATTGTATAAACATTGTTTAATCTTTATTTATGGAGTGTAATAAATACAGCATATAAAGGCTGGTTTCCAGTTTGGCCCACAAAATAATATAAATATACAATTACATATGAATAAAACAGAAAATAACCAAAACTACAATACAAACTAATATGGACAAGTTCTAACTAATTAATACTAACTCAACTACCGTAATCTACTAATTCACAAGAGTAATATTAAATTAAAAAACTAAATTAAAACTAATTTAAATAACACTTAGTACACGAGTAATAATAATTTTACAGTCGATCTCATAATAAATATGAAAACAGTCAACAGTCAAACTATTAACATATGAAAACGCAGGCTAAAGTCTCCTGCAGGACAATAGGTATTTAAATTGGACGCCATTTATGCAATGGCTCTATATCTTGACTGCTTTCTGTATCACCAGTCTGATTTCTCATCGTCTGTTACCTCTTGTACGATTCATTTTCAACGGGTATCCGCGAGCTCTCATGCATGACACAAAGCTCTGTTCCTTTTTCCTTGGCTGTTTCGTGCCAACCCATTTCACAAAAAGTTGCTTCTTCGGAGTCCTTTGTATGCGCTTGTCAATTGCTTGTCTATCTCCACGTCGATGCTCTCCGAGTCTTCGTTTAATGTTATTTGTCTGCCCAAGATATAAAGGATGATGCTTCCTCCTTGTTGTCACTCAAAGGTGTAAACCCTTTCTGAACGAGCTCCTGGCAAACGCTTTTTTTTCCCATCCTGCAATGCAAAATTATCTCATAATTTGAATTTACTGTCAGCATCATTATTGTTGTCATCATCATCATTAATCCGGCATTAACATCATCATCATCATCGTACCATCATTATTATTAATATTATTATTGTTATTATCATCATTATTGTTATAATATGTATTTTGTGTATATATGTACAATAAAAACATGTTTACAAAATGAAGATTTATCATCAGTACAATTGCCTTATAACATCTTCCTTATAACATCTGCCCTATTCGAATACCACTCCAAATTATCCAATAAAACATTGTACTGAAACTCAGTCTAATGCCCCACGTATACCCGAGGGGAGGATTGGCAGGTTTGGAATTGATAGAGCCATAATGTCAAAATATAGGCTGTTTGCTTTTCTGTGTCAGCCAACCATTAAAAAGTCGAGCAGGATCATAGTCTTTGTAACTTCTTGCAGTGATGTAATTAACCGTTCTTTAGGTACTTTCAGTCTTAATACCGAAACATACCAAGTAGTGATTACTGATGAGATGTTCATGAATGCCAATTCGATAGAGTTGCTTCAACGTCGTTGTTGACGATTTAGTTCAACTAAATTAGTTAAATTTAGTACTAATTTAGTTGACGTCACCTAATTTGAACTCGAATGTCCCACGCCAACGGTCCTCAGATCCGACGGAGACTTTGACTCGCGGTTGGACTATCAAGAATCATGGAGGTGAGAGGAATCAACGCCGGTTTAACTGAAGTTTACATTCTTTTTTTTCCCCTTATATTATTTGTGTTTGCTCCAGGAGCAGGAGCTCATCTAGGGAGCTTACACAATATTTATTTACAAATAATTACTTTGTGAAACGAAAGGAGGAACTAAGCTACATACATACATGATTATTACAAGACTTAAATTTAAACAACACCAAAAGATTAATAAGTTCGAAAATGACAAAACAGAAGGCGAGTTGCAAGGACAAATCAGAAAAAAACGATTTGACTCCATTAGAAAGATTTGTGCTAGTGATAGGCTGGAGTCTCCAAACAGTAAAATTTGTCCGTGCAAGTTTACATTCAGCCCCCTCCCCTCTCCCCCCGATTTCGCTGTGACGGTTGGTTTTGCGGTTACACTAATTTAGGTGACGTCAACTAAATAGTTAACTAATTTAGTTCAATTTATCTAAATCGTCAACACCGACGTTGAAACGATTCTAACCAAACCTGGGTTAGATAAGGAGATTAGACTTAGGCTAGAACAAAAATATACCAAGGCGTTAGATTCATGATCTGGCCCAATGTTTAACATGTTAGGGTTTACAATTTATTTTCTTAGCAGCAACGCCTGAGAAAAAATACCAAGAAATTGTGTTTACTCAGCGATCTTATGATACTTTCGGTGGAGTTTCTGACATTGTTTTAAACGTTTTGAACACGCTATTTCCTTGAAACTTGTTCTAAACCCTAACCTAAACCCTAGGTACCGGTACATAAACGTATTGACGGCGACCAATCACAAACCATATTTTTTGCTATCTGGCATTTCTGTATAAGCATGGATCATAAAAAGACTGGATTGGGCACGCGCTGACGTGATGGCCGCAACCAAGTGGAAAATCGTGACGTCACATGTAAACAAACATTTTCGTAATTTCTCGGCGCGCGCGATTTCGCGAGTATCTTGGAAAATAAACATCGAAGAGAAAAAGATAAAGCCCTGAAGGATGGAGATAGGAGAAAACTTCGAGGGGTGCTCAAACGGCTTGTTTTCGGAGGAGAAAATGCAGCTAAAGGAGAATGAATTTAATACGAATTTGCCGATAACTGTCGTTCTAGCAATTCCGAAAGTGAGAGTGAAATATTAGTGTTTAGAGTGCAGAAAGGTCTATCATACTAAATGTTGGTTCATGATAAGACACGTAGGAAGCTATATGGAGCTATTAATATGAAACCGCGAAAAAAGCAAAAATTGTCAGAACATCAAACGAAAACTACAACTCGGTTTGCCATAAGTAAAAACACGAGTATTCTCTCTATTCATTCTATCGCGTGACTGTGTACGAACTCGTTTGAAAGGTCCTTGTTGATGAAGTTGATAATAATAATAATAATAAAGACGTTATTTATGGAGGGTAACACATAATAATGCAGAACACTAATAAACTTGTGGCCCTAAAAAACTAACCCAGTACAACCACATGATTGCATTCCTCCAAAAGGCCTAAAATTGGATTAGAAAAGTGCGAGGTATTCTATAAGTTTCCCACCCACAGTCATACCGCTTCCCCATACTATTTTCCCAGCACATTCAGTGATTTTTAGATTGTGTCCAAAATCTAAGATTTTTCGCAAAAAAATGTCTATTGTTGAGGCCTTTCATTTTGTTCTGAAACCCAAATGGGTATATTTAATAAGTATCCCAAAGGTGAAAGCTTGGTAACATGTTATTGCTGGGTTTATTGATTTGTGAAGGCAATAATATGTTATACTGTTAGAACACTTTGTATTATGACCTCTGGGTACAGTATGTTGATTAATTGACTCCCAGGAGGATAAATAATATTTGTTTTTGCTAGTCTAAAGTTGTAGTGAAACTGCACAATACAGGGCATTAACCAACAAAGATATTTTTAAATAATTGTGCAGTATTTTTTTTCCAAAAAAAACCTTCACATGCTAACTTAGTTCTCTGGGAGACTGCTTGCACTATTGGTTACGAAGTATGTATACAGTGTTACTGTAAATACAACCCTTGTATTATAGCTTAATTTTTGGGGATTTTTTCCATGAGGAGTAAATCTAGACATTTTAATGCCATCTCTATGGGGGATTATGAAATGTCTTGAGAACTTTTATAATTTCTCATCTCGCCCCTCTTCCTCCATAAATAATGAATGGTCCATATAAAGTATAACACATTTTGAATCATGTAAAATCTGCATGTACTGATGTAGACTACTTCTTTTAACACATGCATGTACATGTAATATGGAACATAAGGAAGAGTTCTGAATGTTTGGCAATTAAGTTCCAGTGATTATTATAAGTAAATCATCATTTGATATAGAACTGTGAATACAACAATAGTTGTAGATAGAAGGCTAATTTCAGATGAAGGAACATTGTGAATAGTAAACTGAATTTCAATGGAAGACCACAAGGAGGTAATCTCGATGTGCAGTAGATTCACTGGGGCATCCCTGGTGCCTTAACTTTCTCTCAACCATCTTGACATATGTCTAAGTGGATAAAATTAAGTAACATTTACATTTTGTTCCGCATATAATAACAACCTTGACATAAGCTACACAACTATCCTCAAAAGTCACCAAGTTGGTACATAATTTGCAGTTTCAAATTACAACCCTAACTCATAAAACTATGTCTAAGCCACAATTTGATGCAAATACAATCAAGTAAAGGAGAATTTGAACAACGACAACGTGAAAAACTAACAAATATTTGTGTCCCAAAATACACAACATTCTTCCAAATTTGGCCCTAAAAAGGCCCGTTTTGGGGATGCGATTTTCTCCAAAACAGAATAAAATGAAAGTAAACAACAACAAGATGGGCTTACCTTGAAGTTTTCCGTGTGGCTTAGGCGGGTTGGAATTGTCGTAACACAACGGAAAAAGAAAATATTGTTACTAAAAGTGAGAAGAGCACTAAAACACGACCAAAAGAACAGAAGTAAAGGCAAAGAAACAGCGAAAAACCTTTACCTACGCCACTCTTCACGTCACGATTTTCCACTATGATTGAGCCATGTTGAAGTAGAGTATCAGCCAATCAGCAAACCGGAAACACCCCACGTGACCTGTAGTTTCCAATCCAGTCTTTTTTGATCCATGGTATAAGGGACTTCCCCGACGCCGTATTTTGTAAAAACGCGCTATGAAAATTAGCGTATTTCAAGCGATGTACATACAACCACACTTGATAATCACCAAAAATTTGAGAGATATGATAAATATATTTTGAGGAATGATCGTTTAAAAATCTCCCCCCAGTTTCTCCGTAAATATTTAACATATCAATATCAAATAATATATTATATAAACATATTGTCGGCGACCAATCACAAACCAAGTCTAGTTCGACCAATCATGCATGGAATATGCTGATTGTATTTGGGGATGGTGTAGCAAAACGGAAAGTGATCTCTTAGAAAATGTTCAATATGAAGCTACTAGATTAGTAACTGGAGCTATGAAAGGAACTAGTAGAGTTCGTTTATTACAAGAATTAGGATGGGAAGATTTAAACGCAAGGAGGCATATGCATAAATTAGTTTTTTGTATAAAATAGTTAATCATCTCGCACCAAACTATCTGTATCAGCTACTTCCTTAAAAAGGTAGTGAGCGTTCAAGCATATCTCTGAGATAGTTATATTTTACCAACCTGTCGAACTGAAAGGTATAAAGGGTTTTTCTTGCCCTCAGCCTTAATAAAGCCCTAGTAAAGCTATGGAATGATTTAGATTTAAAAATACGTAAAATGTCTACCTTAAACTCTTTTAAATTTGTTATCAAATCTGCGTTTGGGTGTCCACAGTATAAGTAAGGGTTAGAGACTGCTTGTGAGTTCTTTATCGACAAATACAGGCACGCGCTGACTGTACGATGAACGAAAAATAATGAATACTGCATGAGGCCGAAGGCCGAATGCAGTATGAAGACATTTTGAGTTCATCGAACAGTCAGCAAGTGACTGTATTTTGCCGATAAAGCACAAACATAAAGTCTCTAACCCTTTTAATATTCAAACTGAGTGCACTGTCAGCCGTGAATAAAGAAGTCAAATATTTCGCATGAATTAAATCATTTTACGGTAAATATCTCCACAAAGAAATATCATTTCAACAGACAATGAATAAAAACAGGACTTTTAATATCCAACTAAATAGATAAACTTTGCAAAGAATATTTTACTTTGGCGTTCGGTCTGTTTAGTTGACGCCTTGCGAGTATGATTTGTACATTGTACATTTAAAAACGTTTCTCTTGGAGCCATGTATTGAAATATCAAGTCAGTTTAGCCGGCTTAATTCCTAGATAGTCTACTTTCTTTAATAGTTTCTTTCATTCGAAAATACTAACCTGCAGATTCCAGTGAATTGAAATCTTGAAACCGGCCTCCGTGTCCTCGGCTCTGATGCAAACGTTTTCCAAATAAAAAAATCCTAGGTTTTAGAACCATCCACTGAATTGTCGCTTCATTGTCTCCTCTTATTGACAGAGTAAGGTCTCGGAAATAAAATCCATTTCTTCAGTAAGACTACTAGAGTGTTGTAGAAGCTTTTGTTTTCTCGGACACATGTTGACTAGTTGTACTTTCAGCGCTGGCAAATCAGCCATTTCTAACAAACGATTATGCAAATGTTTGCCTCAAAATATAATGTGAGCCGGCGAAAAGTATGATTGTACATTTAACTCGAAAACCTTTCTCTTGGAGCCATGTATTCAAATATCAATTATTTAGCCGGCTTAACTCCTAGATAGTTTACTTTCTTTAATAGTTTCTTTCATTCGTAAATAACTAACCTGCAGATTCCAGTGGGGCAGTGAACTGAAATCTTGACTTGAATTTGAAACCCGCTTCATTCCATGTGCTCGGCTCCGATGCAAACATTTTCCAAATAAAAAATCCTGGGTTTTCGAACCATCCACTGAATTCTCGCTTAACGTTCTCCTCTTGTTGACAGAGTAAGGTCTCAGAAATAAAATCCATTTCTTCAGTAAGACTGCTAGAGTGTAGTAGAAACTTTTATTCACTCGGACTTGTTGAGTTGTACTTCCAGCACTTGCAAATCAGCCATTTCCAACGAGCGATTATGCAAATGTTCGCCTCAAAATATATATTTTCTGTCACACAGGAAACAGCGTCCAATCCTGTCGTTACCTTTCTAGTTATTGTCTACATTTTCACTGTTAAATAGGCGATTGTAAGCCGTCCAAACACGTAACTAAGGCTAAGCGAATGCTCACTCAGTCACTGTATCAGGTCTCCCTTTCCCTAGGTAAGAGAGGGTCTGGGTCGAGTGCTGTGGTCACCAATAATGCACGCTCATTAGCCAATCACATGCTTGGATTTTGTACAATGCACGAAATTTGAACATTAAACTATTATATATTGAGATTTTTTAGATACATTATCTATAATACTGGTCACCGGTTGATACCAGCTAATCCTTTTCGATTAGTTGATCGGTCTTATCAGTTTAAATAAAGTTATTACTATTATTCGTATATGTTTGAATGATTTAATATGTCTCGTGTTGTACAACCGGCAATGTTCAATCGTTTAGCCAGGGCTAAATGACTTAAGGAGACTTCCCCGACTCCAAGTTCGTGTATTTGAAAAAATTGTATCACTGATCGACTCTCACGCTACCGACGAGAAAAGGGACATTTTTGCACGATAAAGAAGATCTCTAGATAACATCTTGCATTTGCTTTCAGTAACTCGAGTCACCCTTTTCCAAATCTAATTTTTGCGTAGTCAGCTATCCGGTATGATAGAAATATTGTCAACAAGAAGAGATTTGTCTAGGTTAGCCTGCTTGTAGCCTCTTCTGTGATCTTTTTGCCTACGGGTTGTGACTATTTCTAGCTCAGCGAACTAAATTTTTAAGTTCTTCCTAGAACACGGGTTCTAAAGAAATTATACAAGTCATGTTGCATAAGAGTAATGTTTAGCTCCTTGCTTTGTTTTAGCATCTTAGCCGCCCCATGACCATGTGGTAAATATTGAAATTCATGCAACTGCAATAAATAATACAAGTTATATATAGGCTTACCTTTCTTGTGCCTTAATTGTTACTGCAGTATAAATTATCAGTTCTGTCTTTCTCATGAGTTTCTTCTCAAGCAGTAAACATTCCAATCTGCCGCTCTTTTTATATAAACCTCACGCCTGGCCATGACGTCAGGTTTAATTTGGTCCACCAATCAGTTGCCTTGATTTGTGCTGACTTGTAGATATTTGAAAGGGACTTCCCCGACAACATGTACGTGTATTTGAACTTCGCGCCATAAATAGTTATGCTAATTATTCGTATGTATAAGTCATTAAGAATTCTTAGATAGAGAAAATAACAGCAGAGGGGAACAACCGAACAGGAATTGGGTCCTCGGGTATAACTATCGAATACCCCGCATCGAGTGGCTACGCGTAGCCACTCGTAGCCGCGTAGCCACTACCAAAGTATTGCTTCGTTCTTTAAAACTTTGATTTATACGATGCGACTTAGACACAGGCAAGCCACTTCTTATTTTTGACGCGTAGCCACTCGTAGCCGCGTAGCCACTACCATAAGTATTGCTTCGTTCTTTAAAACTTTGATTTATACGATGCGACTTAGACACAGGCAAGCAACCCACTTCTTATTTTTGACGTGTAGCCACTCGTAGCCGCGTAGCCACTACCAAAGTATTGCTTCGTTCTTTAAAACTTTGATTTATACGATGCGACTTAGACACAGGCAAGCCACTTCTTATTTTTGACGCGTAGCCACTCGTAGCCGCGTAGCCACTACCATAAGTATTGCTTCGTTCTTTAAAACTTTGATTTATACGATGCGACTTAGACACAGGCAAGCAACCCACTTCTTATTTTTGACGTGTAGCCACTCGTAGCCGCGTAGCCACTACCATAAGTATTGCTTCGTTCTTTAAAACTTTGATTTATACGATGCGACTTAGACACAGGCAAGCAACCCACTTCTTATTTTTGACGTGTAGCCACTCGTAGCCGCGTAGCCACTACCATAAGTATTGCTTCGTTCTTTAAAACTTTGATTTATACGATGCGACTTAGACACAGGCAAGCAACCCACTTCTTATTTTTGACGTGTAGCCACTCGTAGCCGCGTAGCCACTACCATAAGTATTGCTTCGTTCTTTAAAACTTTGATTTATACGATGCGACTTAGACACAGGCAAGCAACCCACTTCTTATTTTTGACGTGTAGCCACTCGTAGCCGCGTAGCCACTACCATAAGTATTGCTTCGTTCTTTAAAACTTTGATTTATACGATGCGACTTAGACACAGGCAAGCAACCCACTTCTTATTTTTGACGTGTAGCCACTCGTAGCCGCGTAGCCACTACCATAAGTATTGCTTCGTTCTTTAAAACTTTGATTTATACGATGCGACTTAGACACAGGCAAGCAACCCACTTCTTATTTTTGACGCGTAGCCACTCGTAGCCGCGTAGCCACTACCATAAGTATTGCTTCGTTCTTTAAAACTTTGATTTATACGATGCGACTTAGACACAGGCAAGCAACCCACTTCTTATTTTTGACGTGTAGCCACTCGTAGCCGCGTAGCCACTACCATAAGTATTGCTTCGTTCTTTAGAACTTTGATTTATACGATGCGACTTAGACACAGGCAAGCCACTTCTTATTTTTGACGCGTAGCCACTCGTAGCCGCGTAGCCACTACCATAAGTATTGCTTCGTTCTTTAAAACTTTGATTTATACGATGCGACTTAGACACAGGCAAGCAACCCACTTCTTATTTTTGACGTGTAGCCACTCGTAGCCGCGTAGCCACTACCATAAGTATTGCTTCGTTCTTTAAAACTTTGATTTATACGATGCGACTTAGACACAGGCAAGCAACCCACTTCTTATTTTTGACGTGTAGCCACTCGTAGCCGCGTAGCCACTACCATAAGTATTGCTTCGTTCTTTAAAACTTTGATTTATACGATGCGACTTAGACACAGGCAAGCAACCCACTTCTTATTTTTGACGTGTAGCCACTCGTAGCCGCGTAGCCACTACCATAAGTATTGCTTCGTTCTTTAAAACTTTGATTTATACGATGCGACTTAGACACAGGCAAGCCACTTCTTATTTTTGACGCGTAGCCACTCGTAGCCGCGTAGCCACTACCATAAGTATTGCTTCGTTCTTTAGAACTTTGATTTATACGATGCGACTTAGACACAGGCAAGCCACTTCTTATTTTTGACGCGTAGCCACTCGTAGCCGCGTAGCCACTACCATAAGTATTGCTTCGTTCTTTAAAACTTTGATTTATACGATGCGACTTAGACACAGGCAAGCAACCCACTTCTTATTTTTGACGTGTAGCCACTCGTAGCCGCGTAGCCACTACCATAAGTACTGCTTCGTTCTTTAAAACTTTGATTTATACGATGCGACTTAGACACAGGCAAGCAACCCACTTCTTATTTTTGACGTGTAGCCACTCGTAGCCGCGTAGCCACTACCATAAGTATTGCTTCGTTCTTTAAAACCTTGATTTATACGATGCGACTTAGACACAGGCAAGCAACCCACTTCTTATTTTTGACGTGTAGCCTGTATTTCCTCCCACCAAGGATGCCGTTTTTTGCGGGGTATTCTGTAGTTACTCCGAAAATTCGAACAATCTAGAAAATTGCTATAGCGATACTTACTGTTTGTAAACACTGACGTCATTTATATATTTGCATATATAATGTGATTGGCAAAAAAAAACATGTGTTTGTATGATTTGTATGGGAACTAGCGATTTAGGCCTCACAAAATACATCTAAAGTCTCAATTCTGATTCCAAATCTTAATTCCTTTATAAGACTTATAAGTTAAGAGCATATAAGCTTCGATGAAAGGGCTTGCTTGCATTTTGGAAGAACAAGAAAGTAATTTGGCGATGAATAAGCACCGACCTGTGATATTTTATAAGCATCTGACTGGGTTCACGCTTCGTTTCTGCCAACCACAGAAAGCAACAAATGTGGCGTGACTGGCCTGTGTGACGTCACAGTAAGTATCGCTATAGCAGAGTTGTTTTAATACAAGCAAAGTTTCTTGGAAATCCCGTGAGGGGTTTCCCCGAATTTGATCGGATCACTTGGCCGTGTGTCTGCATGCGTGATTAATGTTCGAGACAAGTAAAAAGAAGTTTGCAAAACCACAACAGAATCACATATTCACTTGAGTAAACATTTTACAAAATGACAAATCAAGAGAAATTTTCTCTTGAACAAATCTATTGAAAAACTTAAGTGCTCTTACTAACATGCAACTACAGCATTTAATATGATGCTTGATTTGTGCTGACTTGTAGATCTTTGAAAGGGACTTCCCCGACACCATGTGCGTGTATTTGAACACTTCGCGCCATAAATAATTATGCTAATTATTCGTAAGAATTATTCGTAAGATGTAGTCACTAAGAATTCTTAGATAGAGAAGATAACAGCAGATGTACGGAACCACAGGAATTGAGTCCTCGTCGGGTAGTATTTTCCCGGTAGTATTTTCCTGCATAAGAGCCATTACGGTTGTAGTTGATGAATACAAAGAAATTGGAACAATCTAGAAAAGCGGCGTTGTTTACAAGAAAAGTTCTTGGAAAATCCGAGGGGTTTCCCCGAATTTTGCCTCCATTGACCTTAGCGCGTTCGATTGAGCGTAATAATAAGAATGCACGGAATGATCACTACAAGTCGCTTATATCGTGATTTTTTAGGCACTGAACATTAAATGTATGTTGTTTTCTTTCCATCTTTTCTGAACTTCTCCTTGTGTAAAGCCATGATATAATCCAGTGTTACTTTGTTGGAAATGTGACCAAACACTGGTCAGTTTGAACAGGAGCCCATGCATAACTAGGAGCGTCCATACGTCCTTCACCTGACACGTGACATAATAGTGTTCAATGATTGACTAAACATCTCAGAGTTTGAGAAGTTATATATCAAAAACTCGTTCTGTGTTGTTTGACTGTGGTATCAAAACACCGAGAAAGTAAATGAATCTCGAGTGGCGCAGGTTTGAATTCCAGATAGAATGCTGCTCTTTGGAAAATATGACAAGGCAAGCGACATAGACATATTTTTATTAGCTCTTTGTACTACATAGGTACATCAGATTGTTGCTAATAAATGTTTAAGGTAGCTAAAAAATAGAAAAGTAACTAACTAAAATATTAAGAGCCTTGTATCGTTACAGATCTGGCATTCATACACGTATTTTGCGGCTATAGTTGAAACTTTCCCCCCCTCCCCCAACCCCCAAAAAAATTCATTGTCAGTCACCTTCTACAAGCATTTTTTATTTGACAATATTATAATTTTTCTTTCCAAAAGAACCGCTGGTTGGGGACTTTAGGAACACGGGCAAAGCATGATATTTAACTTAATTTTAGACGAGCAGACGGTACAATATGCCAAGGCGGACTTGTGATGTGGCTACAAGCAACGAGCATCTGCTTTGGATGAGTCCTCGATTAGTTTCCAACGCCCGTATCAACCACCTCCCGGTTATAATTAGCTCAGTGGTTAAGCTCCAGTCCCTCCCGGTTAGCTCAGTGGTTAAGCGCGGGTCTAATGTACAGGAGGTCGCGGGTTCAAACTCTGGCCGGACCAACACTCGGGATCTTAAAATAGCCGAGTAGAAGGTGCTGCCTTTGTGAAACAATCTCGTTCTCGAACTACAAATGGTTGGACCTACAAAGTACATCTTCTCGGATAAGGACGTACACTCGTAGGTCCCACGTCAGCCTAAAGTGTATCAGTCTCGTACTGTCACGAGTTAGGACCGTTTAATCAGGTTCCTTTACCTTTATGCCTTTTCTTTGATGAATCAAAAGCTTCGTTAAACAACTGTATTTCCAGGATGTGGAAAGTATGTTCTGATTGGTCCATAACACAATGGTATTTAATTTAGAGTTCGGGAACGGGAGGCTTTTTTCCTATCTCTGGAGTTTGTTCAATAATTCGTCTCTAAATTAAAGTCGAAAGAGAATAGAGAAAAAAACAAATACGTTATTTACCGGCCTGGGGTCGTATAGAGAAAAACTGTGCCCTCGTTCTTGAAAGTACTGATAGTAGCAAAACACGTTAGGGCAGGAACAGTCGTCAGTCAGTAACTTATTTCATTGCCAAGCTCACACTACTATTTTGTTCTCTAATATGCATGTTACTTGGAGTACAAATAGTGTTGTCGTTTGCGGTCTTGCTACATGCAAATACAGTTGATGCCCAATAGACAAAACGTATTCAAGATGTGAAAAACAACTACTAGGTATCGAGATGACAAAAAGTGTTCGTGTATCCATGCTCTCTTTAACTTTCTCTGTCTCTATCAAACTAGTTGTTGCCTTGATTCATGTTGTAACGTGGCCAGTAGCCCAACTTCTCTTGAATGCATTTCAGGTAGTCTCCTTCTTGGTGCTTGTGACCTTCCTCCTCTAACCATTTTACTCCCAGGTTTTCTGCATTGTTACGTTGAAACTCATATTTTATGAAACCGTCGATCTGCTGTTTTCCGTTCTTGTGGTCCTTCAGCCTTCTTCTTATGTTATTGGTTTGGCCAACATAAATTACGCTCCAACCTTTCCGATCGTACTGTCCAATAGCGTAAATTCCTCCTTTTTCTGGTGCTGCGTTTGGGTCATACTTCCGCCATACCTTCGCTAATAACGTCGAACAAATCTTTGAAGCCATCTGAAATGAGCCGTTAAAATAATAAGGAATGTCAACTTAAAGGGGAACTGAACCATAAATCAACACAACGCCTATACAAAGATTTATTCAAAATAAATAAGTTCTGATATTTTAGTTATCTGTGTTGCGTGTCTATGAAGAGGTTCGAAAAATTATCCGATTGTCCGCTGATCAATCTAGCTTGTGTGGAGGCTCAATCACCATATCGTATACGTCACACATACCAAGGAGAAACAATCACACCTCCAACAAAACGAAGACACAATGATCCGAAATTAGGGGCCGTTAGCTTTTCAATGCCGGAGTACCGGGTACAACATGGCAAAACTAATTTTTCCCCTTACCTTACGTCATTTTATTTTATTTTTCAACAAGAGCCCATCTGGGTTTTCACTCGGGCCACATGAGTTTGAAGATGAAATACACTTTCATTTGAAATCCTCTTAGCCAATATTAACCAAAGAGAAGAATTATTAGCTGAATTTAGCAGTCTTTAGGAGTGGCCGGTAGCGCGGTGACTTTCATTCTCTGCTCTCCAAGCATATATGTAATTTAATATTTTTGTTTTTCTCGTATGTTGACCTTTTAATTTAAACACTACTTATTCATGTAACACACGCTTACAATTTAGTCTGCTGTTTCCGAGTACTATACTAATAGATGATTGTCTCAAATGTATGTTTATATTTGTACCATATTATAAGTTGTATCTTGTCCATCCTGTGATGGAGCTAGCTATGTCAATTTGTGTGCCTCTATGTAACTTTATCTGCTGTTCTTGCTAAACATGATGAGCTGTTACGAGACCATTTGTTGGATTGAAGATTATTAACTGAAATGGCTCTTGGATCTCTAATTAAAAGCTTTACACTCATTCCCAAAACTTCAGTCTTCTCATTATATTAAAGAACTATATACTAACTATTTTTGTGAAATAATATTGGTCATTTCTTCTGTGGTTTATTGTCTTGAAAATAAAATTAGCAGTAAAGTGAAAGGCATACTAAACATCGCTAGGTTTATCTGTTTATACACCCCATTCCAATATGGCGGATACACGGCCGGAGCGTTGGGGCGGGACACGAAAACGATATTCAGGCTATCATTTTCACTGAGGAATATATTACTAAGTCAAAATGATAGCCTGAATATCAGCCATATTTTCTAACTCTCTGGGGATAAAATCTACTTATTCCAACCATCTCGGAAAACAAACTCGCTTCAAAACTTGCGCAAAATTCCCGCCTCATGACCTTCTTGACATCGACTTCCGCCTTAACTACCCTCGTTTTCGTGTCCCGCCCCAACGCTCCGGCCGTGTATCCGCCATATTGGAATGGGGTGTATAGGAAACAGCAATATGACAAACTATATTCTCAGCTTATTTTGCGGTTAATTTATGACATTCTGTCAGTTGGTTCGGCTATTTTGGCCTTCTTCCGAACTGTTATAGTGGACTCTGGTACGATCTTACCGGCTATTCCATGTGACACAAATAATTCTGGAGAAGCTTCTGTCCTCAAAACGACCAAAACATACACGCTTGAAGATAATTACAAACCTTATTCACTGATTATAACACGGCTGCTCGATCGTACGGTACTCAACTAGAAGGCTTGAATGTAGCGAAATGCCAGCTTTGTGGTTCGTTAAATTGCTACAGTCCTGTACAATGCACAAACTGGAAGGCATATTTCTATTCAAAACGTTTTCTTTGCGGAAAAATGGTACACTTTCTTGCTACATATGTTAGTTCGCACGAAGGTTTGTATGAGAAAAGTAGCCCCACGTGTTGTTGTCTTGAGACTTTGACGTCACGTACGCTAAAAAATGACTAGGCGTTCCTCGCCAACAGGAACACGTTCGAGTAATGGCGGACGTAAAATGCAAGATTCGGAGTCCGAAAAAATAAGACTTCCCGTCGTTGCATTGAAAAACGGTTTGAACTGGTAATAACTGATAGCAACTCTACTTTATGAATATGAGAAAACACTCATATGCCAAAATTTGATCATAGTGGCACTTTAACAGTAATCAAAAGCCAGTATTGTAGATTTATAGACTGGGGAAACTTTTTGCTGTCTTTTGAAAATATACCTTTCTGAGGCCACAATGACCTGACTAAACACTTGAGAATTGTTCCTTCGTTTCTGTTATCCCACGAGGAAAGAAATGATTTGCTAGAACTCGAAAGAAAACACCGAACCTCTGTATATAGAGATGTCATATGACCGTCCCAGATGTTCTTAACTTATGAAAACACGAGAACATGACTGTCCCCGATCGACTGGGATGATCGTGGACAAAATCTGGAACGATTCTATTTTGCCGACGCGTCCCAGATTTCTGCGTTCATTGACATAAATCCTGTCAGTCTGGGACAGTCGGCGACGTGTTTTGCTCGGTCCAGACTCCGACGGACACCACAAAATCAATTTCCCGCGCATATTTTATGTCTTTTATTTATTGTCACCGATGGTCGCCGACGGTTCTCGGCCAAATATCGGGAACATCGGGGACGGTCGGGAAACATCGAAATCCCAGATCGTCTGGTATTTTCCCGACATATAAACCCCAGGGGCCAGATTCACGAACCTTTTCCTGAGACATGTCATAAGATATCAAATTTGTGACTGTCCTAAGAGATGTCGTAAATGCGATCCAGCAACTATGTCCTAGGGTACTCCTAAGATGTTCTCAGCTAAGACATCTGTTACGTTTCCAGCCTCCGTAATTAGTCATTCGCGAAATCAGTCGTTATGGCTGCGGACGAAAAGAGGCGAAGTCCCAATTTTTACCAAACAAGAAATAGCGGTCTTGGTAGAAGCTGTACAAAGTAGGAAATAAATTTTATTTAACTCCTTAAATAACATGGACACAAATGTTCAGAAGAAACGCGCATTGGAGAGGGTATGCGAAGAGGTGGGGGCTGTGTCTGGCAACAATCGGTCGGTGGATGAAGTACGAAAGATATGGAGGACCTTGAAGAGCGAAACAAGAAAGAAAGCGGCTTCAAACCGCAAATAAGCAAGGAAGACTGGGGGAGGTCCTTCACCGCCACAACTTAAGAAAATAGGAGAGAAAATCATACATGTTATGTATGGGTGAAGCGATACTGCCTCAACAGGATTTACTCTTCCAAAACCAAGGGATTGGCGCGATCGCGAAAGACTCATTCCCGTCGTTGGCTCGCCGATGTTGGAGCGCCAATAACTTGGCCGCCATTTTTGCGTGAATAACACTTTTGTCCTAAAGTCTATCTTAGGAGGGTTCTTGTGTCCTAAGACACCTTCGTGGATCTGGCTCCAGGCTTAATATCCCACATTTTTTCTTTTCTTGTGTATTTATACATTGTAACTGTAGATACTAATTAAAATATACTTGTTGTTGTTTGAGTGCATTTCAATCTGCCGCCCTTTTATATAAGCTTCACCCCTCACCATGACGTAAAGTTTTGTCGACCAATCAGAATCCTTGATTTGTGCTGACTTGTGTCTTTATAAGGGACTTCCCGACCTAACTATTGTATTCGCGTTGTATTTGAAAAGCGCGCCATGAATAATCCTGTTAATTTGCTTTCGAAATCGATGACACATACGCAAAGTCAAGGCTTCACTCCTATTCCGATGACTGTTTATGAGAATGAGTTGGATTGCATTGGAGGTATCGCAAAAATCCTTAGTAAAATCTAGAATATTAAAGTTTACAATCTTTGTGAATTAGTCCCACCCTCGTTGGACATTTGATATAAACCTAAAGCGCTGCCTGGTCTAACCAGTCTGACATTTTGGAAGTTAGCTTATTTATTATAATCCACAGAAGCTGGAACACTGTTCTCAGCCAGCGAAGTGAAACTGTTTTGCACCTTTGTAGCTCGGGCAGCATTTAAGAACGTGTTATTCGGGAAGAGATTTTTTTCCGCGATGTCCGGTTGGGGTAAGCCCACGCTAATTTTGTGTTTTAAGCCTTCGTACCGTAAAAAATGCAATTTTCCTCAACATTCTCAAAGCATTGGCATGTGAAAAGAACGTATCTCGTAGCCTACCTTTGTATGGCTTGTTGACGCAGTAAAACTCAGTTATATATTTCCTACTTCCATAAAATAACGCATTTCAATCGGTCGTCCTTTATATAAGCTTCAACCGTTACCGTGACGTAAGCTTTTGTCCACCAATCAGAATCCTTGATTTGTGATGACTTGCGTCTTTAAAAGGGACTTCCCCGACCTACTGAAAAGTGCGCCATACGTAATTATGTTAATTTACGTATTAAAGAAAACAACGTATTTGGTGCCGATGACTTTTTTTTCTTCAGATTCAGTCTCATTGCAGTTCGTTAATCGAAAAAGTCTTTAGAAGTATCTAGTTTACAAGCATTTATAAAATTCTCGGAGGAGCCGAGGAGTTTTTCTTAATTTATTCCGCTCATTTTAACTTGTCTCGGCACGTGCGATGAACTGTATCTGCCAAACTTGAACCAGACGAAAGTTATGTAAAATGGACTTTCAGTTTCCTGGGTATTAAAAGATGACTATAAATATATATTTATTGATACGTTCTTTCCAAATCATTGTTTCCTTTCGGAAACAGGGAAAGCACCGAGTCTTCTGACATTTGAATAGTCTGCAAATAGCCTGAAGAGACTGGTACCAGGTTTGCTTTGTTGGACAGCCCCTTTCCACTCTGTACCCTTGTGAGGCACCAGTTGTATGTCTTGACAGGGGTAGGGAGGGGACTATAACATACACTCACTCGTCCAAAACACGTTCACTTATCTAGTAAAAAAAAAAGGAATAGTTCTTTCCTGAAAATAATTGTGACAGAGAAACGACTTTGGAAGACATTTTATAAGATATTGATGGGTTTTTTTTATGTTACAGACCTTCCATTTGCTGCAATAAAGGTGTTCCACGAGGCAGTTCAAGTGCTGGTTGCTCTTATTAAGAACTCGCAAACTGAAACAACGGTATGGAATGACTACTTTTTAACTGTAATTGAATTTTCAATGACAATTAGAAAATATTTTTCGCTGTGCTCTACAAAATACCTTGAGTTCTAAACAGATGCCGAAAGCTCACACAACGTTCGAGCACCATGGAAAACATTTCCCTGCTAGCAGAGGTCTCCGGTTAAATTGGAAAAATAAACATCTGCTTGGAAATGTTTTCTTCCTGGAAAATCAAACTAACTCCTGGAAAACTGAAATTCTAATGATTAAAGAGTGTTACTTTAATTGAACGTGTCATTGAAAGCAATTTTAATCATGAAAGTTGTGCGAATTCAATTTTTGTGATTTAATAATACTCCTAGAAAACAACTCGAAAAAGCCTGAAAAAGTTATGGATGTTTTAAGCTGTGAAAGTGAATGAACCCTGGCTAGCAGGGAAGGAAAAAACTATATGTGTTTGTGTGACATCCGGTATTGCTATGTTGAGACCAGCTGGTTTATTTCTTTCACGGTATCTTTGGTTAGATAGCCGCATGCCGACAGTACAGGCGGCTCGTGTTTCTAAGTGAAGTTTAGCTTGTAAAATTGCTTACCGTTTTGGGCATTTTCTCCAGAGAAACAACTGCTACCAGGACTGACCGGGATTACTGTGGTATAGGAGAGGATATAGGCTGGGGAGAGGCTGATAAAGGGATTAGAAATGGGGAGAAGTAATAGGGAGAGGGGGATGAGGGAGAGAAAGGTTACCCTCTCTCTTCTCAGCCACTTTTCTTCGCTAGACCACCGTAACTCCGGTCAGTGAGTTTTTAAGAGTTGCCTGAAAAGCATTCAGTGTACGTTGGTATATATCGCGGCAAAACGTCACGCGCATGCGCTTTTGATGAGCTCATCACGCGCGCGTCTCCCCAGTTTCCCGCCGAAACTAAAAGGAAACAGAGTCAATCAGCCCTGTTTCTAATTTTAAATACGAACGCGTTATACGTGAAATGTTTCGCGAAAAACGAAAACTACTTAAAAGCTAAGCCTAAGACTTTAACATGTCGAAGCGTTCGTAATTTGTAATTCACTGTGAGTTTACTAAGTTATAAAATTATTTACTAAAAAAGTTTAAGACCTCAGAAACTTGTATTTGAACTCCAGAGCCTTCGTTCTTTCGGCCAGCGGAGCACAACGTTTTACCGCGATGTGAGTATGTACAAGCTTGATTCCCGCCCTCTCAATCTCAGTTTTCCCGGTTTCCCCGGCACCGTGTATTGCTTTTGGAGGTAGATATCCTTACCATATTGAAGTGTCTGTTAAAGCCATATTATTACCATTGTTGTAATTGTTGTTATTATTAATGAATGCGAAAATCTATTGTTAGGTCATCACCTCTGCACTGCAAACTCTTGGAAGTCTGCTGCAACTGCGGTCCAGCCTCACGGACAAGTTACTCATTGAAAACATTCAGAGTCAAGATGCAGAATTTTCTTCTCCTTCAAAAAAGCCAAGGTTGAGCGAGCCATCAACTGTTCTACAGACAGAGCGTAAGCAGGGCGCGTCTGTGGTTGGTGGTTCCTTTACAGAGAGCCTCGGCTTCACGTTGCACCGCAGACTCCGAGACCAAAGATGGGAAGTGAAGGACTCCATACTCGAGTTCATAACATGTTTACTACATATCCCAGGAGGTAACATGTCTCTTGAATACAGTAGAGTCCTAAAGATAGTGGCCAGTCCCACACCAACCCCTTTGCCTTCATAACTAAGGCGTAATGTAAGCTTGCTCAACGAAACTGATTCATCCAAATATAGGCGCCTATATATCAATTGAAACAAAATGTACATCTAAAATCATGTACAATGGATAACAAGCTCCAGTAGAAACTAGTGTTGGTCTGCGTCGGCGGGGAGATAAACAATGGTATAATCAACTCAAGTTATGCTTATGGGAAACGAGTAGCAGCTGACGTTTCGAGCAATGATAGTCGCCAGCGCTCGAAACGTCAGCTGCTACTCGCTTCCCACGGCGGTTAGCATAAGTTGCGGATTATAGCAGTGTTTATGTTCTTTTCTGTCCTATAAATTAGCCGAATTTAACTCGATATTTTCAATTTAAAAGTGGTTCGGTCTCTCCATCATCAAGCTGCCGCCCAGCCATCTTATCAACAATACAATAACCTTTATTTTGCTTCGAATTTAAGATAGCAAATACATGCTAATATCTCCGAAAACAGAATGACAATTATAAGTAAAGACAAATTAAATAAGACAACTAAATTAATATTAAAATATAAGCTAATTAATAAATTATGTACAATTGCTAATATAATAGTGGTTGTGACGTCGGTGGGAAGGGGAGAAATGGACAGATTAAATACAGTTATGAAGTGCTACAAAAGGAACAACATTCATAAGAAAAATTAAGAGACCTGATAGTGGATTTAAACTGGTTTAAAGGTAGATTACGAATATAATCGGGAAGTGAGTTCCATAACTTAGCACCAGAATATCTAAAGGAGTGAAGACCATATTTAGTACTGTTAACTCTAGGTATAGCCAAGGTAGACTGACCACGTAAATTATAGGCTGATGATGTTCTATTCTGGAAAAGACTACTAGTTATATAAGATGGAACTTGTGAATGCAAAGCTTTATATACTAAGATGAGTGTGTCGCAATATCTTCGATTTAAGAGACTAGATTGGTCTATTAATCTAAGTAAATTGTCATAACTATCGTGGTAATTGTTTAATACAAAGCGTAGACAACGTTGATTGAGTTTCTTGAGCTTATCAGAGTTACGCTTGCCATAGCAGTGCCAAACAACAGAACAGTAGTTTAGCTGTGGTAATATGTAGGCTTTATGTAGCATAACTTTAGCACCAACTTGTATCAACTTCTTGTGCCTCTTGATCACTTTTAGCTGATTGCCTACTTTGCGAGTAATGTTGGCAATATGATCACTAAAGTAATGCATGCTGTTGCAACGTAAAATAGTGTTATCGCCTAATTTGAAAGCCATATCACTATTATTACCTACATCTTGATCACTGCCCATAAACATAGAGGAGCACTTGGAAGCATTAATTAACATGCCATTATGATCAAACCATTCCTTAGCAGTAATAAGATCAGTATTTATAGAATGTTGTAAAAGACCAGACTCAGTATTAGTTGCAAATAACTGTGTGTCCTCAGCATAAGAATTACTGAGCCATTTGTTTTGCCTTCTTCCTCAGAGGCTATCGTGACTTTCTTTGTGGAACATAACGTGCCTTCTGTAGTGTGGCAAGCTGTTGACGACTGCGAGAGTTACGTACGCACCTCGGCCTGGCAGACTATAGGGCAGTTGGTACGCAACCCTCGTCTGCTAGCAGAACTGATAGAGAAAACACTAATACGAGAGGTAGTATGCTGCTAGTATTATACTGTTATACTATAGGGAGGTTATAGTCAATAACCTAGTCGTGGCGTGGAATTGTCAGAGGATATTATCTGTTCCAAGAAGCGAACAGTTTTGGAAAGCGAAGCTCGAGGGAAACTGAGAATTTCGATGAACAGAGAATGTCCAAAGACTAATATCAGTTCATGCTTCCATATTCACAAATATCAGCGATTAGGTGTCGACGTCGAAACTAAAACGATATACAGAGCTGTGAATAGCCCATCTTGCTGTTTGTATTTCGTAAGGATGCGGTTGAGCGACCCGTGAGGAAAACACTGCCCACAACTAAGAAGGTGGTTAACTAAAATATCTAAATGCCTGTCGTAGAATAAACCGTGGGAAAACCAGCTGCAAACCAAAAACGTGTCACCCTAAATCCCTAACCGCATTTGACATGTTTAAGATATCCGTTTGACTACAGTTTGGTTTGTAGATTACTGACCGCACAACATTAGTGGTAAAACAGGTCAGGCGTTTAGCATTTAAATATTATCATCCGGTCTATATCAGAGCACGTAGCTATGGGCTTAAATAGAGTAAACGTGTAACTAAAACGTGAGAAGAGGAATGAGAAGAACATATAGTATTAGTCTAGCCTTTGGAGAAAAAGAAGAGAAATACAGTCAGTCGAGAAGTGGAGAAGAGGGAAGAGAAGGGAAAGAGACATGTAAAGTGCACCCGGTACCTCTTCGCATAAGCGAACCCCCGAAGAAGTCCGAAGACTGAATAAAGCTGTACGAATAGTTCAACATACAAAAACAAATCCGTAACAATCGAAAGTGCCTAAAATAGATTCTACGTCAAGTAAATAGGTGAGTGTAAAATATTTCTTGACTTGAGTGTTGCGTCTATGAGTTATAAAGTTTCCAATATGCTATTTATGTGATGTCATAGAATGCCTCGATTATTGTACAATGTTGACTTTCATACACATCCATGTTACATTTGAGGCTTCTATCAGTAATTTCACCAAATATTTTGTATCATTCAGAAATAGTTACATTCACAAGAAGAGAGAAATGACAGTAAATCAGTCTGCTATGACATCCCATAATACCATATTCGAAATATAAACTAAGTTTAAACTCGTACACGCAACAATCAAATCACGAACACAATTGCTATTCACCTATTCCATTGATGTGGCATCGATATCTATAATAAACAATGTGCACTTATAGGCACTTTACTACGAGTGAATGTATAACATCAAAGGCCTACCCCGGGTCCTAAAGTTGCCGTAATTTTGGGTAACTTAAGGCAACTTTAGGCAACTTAAGCAAAATCGAGGTAAAAAATGTGGAAACTTAAGCCGGCGACTTGATGCGATTTAAGGCAACTTCAGGCAATTTTGGGCGACTTAAGGCAACTTAAGGCAACTTAAGGTGACTTAAGGCCAACTTAAGGCCAACTTAAGGCCAACTTAAGGCAACTTAAGGCAACTTAAGGCAACTTAAGGCAACTTAAGGCAACTTAAGGCGACTTAAGGCAACTTTAGGACCCGGGGTAGGCCTCATCAAGACGAGGCTAGCACTGCGTAAACGCAGCGCCGGTAACTTTCGAAAACGAAATATTTACCCTCGAGGGACACCAGTTGAAGAATATTAAAGGCTGTTTTACTGTGTGATTACTGTAATCGGAGCCACTTAGACAACGATAACCAATCACATTGCAGAACGAAAACAATGCATACCAACTTTTTACGGTAACTTGAGCCAATCAGTATCGAGTACAAGACAATAGCTTTTCAACTTGCTCGAGCTTCGAGCCGGTAAAAAGCAAATTCGGTGGACTAGTTCTGAAGTCTTTCGAATGAAGAAAATGGCGTGCATATTCTAGGTTTTGTACTGTGGAATGCTTTTCGTTTGGCAATGTGTGGCCCCGGTTACAGTAATCGCACTGGGACTACCTCTTCCCACTTGTCGAGACTTTTTGCTTCAGTTGAAAAACGGTAAGTGGAAATTTCGTCTCCATTTCTCGTTTCAGATAGATATTCTATCCAAGATAGTAGATGTTATTGAGGACGACAGTGAAGCTTTCCCAAGGAGACGCGTTGTCGAGTGCCTCACGCTTTGGACACACGACAAGCTGCCCATGTTGTCCGCCATATTGCCGCCAACCCCTGGAAAGGTTCCCATGATGACAGAGGCCTCCTGTCATGCTGGTGACGTCACGACACTAATTTCTCGTGCAGTTACTTGTGCCTTAAAAGACTTTGATTGGGAAGTGAAGCTTCGCGCTCTGGAGTTTCTTGAAAGAGTAATAAGAAATTTCGTGACTGATGAGACTAGCAGCGAGTCCAAAAACGGTGTTACTGCATCGTCCAGTTGGAATTATGAAACGCATGAAGACATCTTGAAATCTGACGACTTAAAATCCACTACAATCTCGACACCATCTTCCTCAAATCTTGCAAGCAAGGGGCCAGTGACTGTTCTCTTCGAATTAAGAGTTTTAAGGCCTTTATTAGAGTCAGTCAGTGACTGTGATCACTTGGTCTGTGAGAAGGCGTTGGCAGTGATCGCTTTCCTTAAGTATCGGGATCCTTCCAAGGAAAGTAAGCTCGAGAAAACCACATACGATGGGGCAGCAACAGAAAAGGCGGACGGCACTCCTTGGATGTACAATAAAAATAGTGTAAACATGAATAAAGTTGAGGGGGGAAAAGATCATGTGGAACGCAATGAAAGTAACGTCCATAACAAGAAAACCGAGACAGTTAAACGAGTGAAAGAACAAAAAGACGGGATTATTTTGAAGGACGAAAGCACTTCGATAAAAACAGCCGAAGATTTACAAGCAGCACTCGGTGCTGGTGACGTTTTGTCTGTGGAGATATTTGTTGACATTCTACGGCGTATTCATGTCCCATGTCTGAAGGACGAGTCCGCAGCCGCTAACATGACCATTCGTTCTGACCCTGTGTGTCTTCTGGAAGACATTCTTTCAGCGGCTGGCGACCACGATGACAATTTACTGGATTGTTATTGACTGTTCCTTTAATACTATTTCGGATATAAAACAAGAAGTCGCGGTATTTTGGTAAATTAATAGAAACTGAAAGAATCAATACATTGTAGTGTCTTCCTGATCATTTTGCAGTATTGTAGGTCTATCAAGTATTAGTATAAACCAACTAGTGGACTATTACGAATCCTGCATTCTGATTGGCTACCCTACAATAGGTCCATTTGTGATAGCCCATGGTAGAGAAATACCGCACGCCTTTTCGCGAAATAATAAAACTTTTTCAACTTCAATTTGTTTCTTTCTGTAATTTTCTGCTGTCCGACTAGTTAGCAGGTAGTTAGTTTATACTGAGGCTGCGCCTCATGGGCTATTGACTCGTAGCCCATTCGGGCTGCGGGTCTAATTGTTAAATAGTGCATGTGTTGCTGAAAAGGCTATTATTCAGTTCAGTTTCAGGTTACTTTTGCCATATAGTAGTACAGAAAAAGGCATATATTAATCATATAGCATGATCATAAATATCCAGTACAAAGTAAATTATTAGATAAATAAGAAATAATGGCGAGGATACCTCTTAGAAGCCATGGAGGCTTATTGGTTGAGGCCCTCCTAAATATGAGCATCAATAAACCGGGGTTACACATGGTTATGTGAGCGAAACGAAAAGCGTAAAACAACATTCACAAAATCAAGCACGGTTTTGATTTTCTCTTAGGTAATATATTTTGAAGGCACTTATGTTAGTAGCTGTTTTAATGGTAGTTGGTAATGCATTCCAGAGCTTTGGACCTTGAAAAGGTATTGTAAATGTTTGATATTAGTTCTACAGGCATGAGGCCGGTAGAACTCTGCGGATCTGGTTGAGTAATTATGAATTTGATTACTTGTTTGGAAAGTTTGCTCAAAGGACCGTGGTAGCAATCTGTTATGGTAAGAATACATAAAAGTTCCAGCTTGGAGAGAGTATATACAGAAGATATCTAGAATGTTTAATTTACAAAAGAATGGTTTACTAGGAGCTCTATTATCAGCCATCAGAATTGTGCGAACTGCCCTTTTTTGAAGAAGGTATATTCTTTGGAGGTTAGTTACATAAGTAGAAGATTAGACTATATTGCAGTAAGTAAGATATGGATAAATCAAAGTGTAATATAAAGCAATGATTTTGAAAGCAAATAAAATCTGATTTTGTATAATAACCCAATTGATTTTGAAATCTTTGTACAAATGTAATTAATGTGGGTTTTCCATGTAAGATGCTGGTCAATATAAACGCCTAGAAATTTAGTACCGTCGAAGAGAACGGGTTATTATTTTGGGGGAACTTTTGCACTATTATTAATATTATTTCTTAATGGTTATACAGTAGACTAAAAGTGTATAACGCTCTCCCGCCCGCACTAAATACACTTTAGGTCAATCAAATGTATTGATTAATTGATGAGAAATTAAGTGTCATGACGATGAAAAGCACCAATACGATAGAGTTCAAACTCTTGAACCACTAGGTATGGATAAACGTGATGAAACTTAACTTGTATTTCACAATCATCATCACGTTAATTCTCCACCTTCTTTTCATTGGTCTATGTGTGTTTTATCATAAGATTGTGCAATTCACAATTCATGTATTATTTCGTAAAGGTTCTAGTTTATTAGATACATTGTAAGCCTCTCCCCGAAGTTCGGCCGTGCCGATCGAAATATTGGAAGAAAGACTCTCTGCCGTTGAATCAGCCTTTCCTTTATTGTCTCCAATTAACCCACTTCTAAATGGGGAGGTACCGTTATTGACAGGAAATGCTTATGATTTTCCACCCCTCTCCCCTCAGTTTTGCAAGGTTCGCAGATCTTACCTCAACTGAATTTGCAAACTGTATGTTGTGCTCATCGTGTTTAGTACCAAAACTATGAATTTAACGCTGCAACTTTATTTAATCCAGTTCTGGACTTGGAAATAGAACATGAAACTGGCTCAGCATGCTTTGCGGCCACATCGAATAAAAGGGTGATCACCAAAATGTTACCCATAGAAAACTGCAGGGGTTCTTCTTAATTTGGTTGACATTAAAGTTCAGGGAAGAAATGATAGCGAAAACAATATTTCAAAACTGCGTAACCCTCCCTGAACTTCATTTGCGCGAGTAATAACCCAAAAAAATCATCTAGCTGGTCGAAATTACATACGATAGGCTAGGGCGATGGATTTTTACGGATAGAAAGAAACGTCGTAAAGACATGGAGTTTTCACCAAAATGTTACCCATAGAAAACTGCAAGAGGTCCTTTTAATTAGCTCATTCCCCCCTGAAAGTTGATCTCAGAGGCAAAACAAAATTTCAAAACACCTTAACTCCTTTAACTTCATTTGCGCGAGTGTTAATTTAGATCAGATAGGCTGGTTTTTATTTCCCCCAACATACCAAACATTGACACCTCTCATCCATGAATGACAAACATTTCCTACCCCATTTCGTTTATTGATACTTGTCGGACATGTATGCTTTGTTAATTACAGTAGTATATAATGTTGGCAAATCAAGTCTATATATTAGATGTGTAGTCAGTACATTTCCTCTATTCTTAACATATGTCTTAAAGAAAATTTAGATATCAAGGTAGAGAAACGCCTTTGAGCGATTCTTACATATTAATCAGTCCTCTTTATACACCCTCTCGTTTTCCCAACGGGATTATATAACTTGTTTATATGACAACAACATACTGCATTAATTCCTACCCACTTGTGTACATTCCGTAACGCTATAAAATTTATTTATGCTCTTATCACTACTCTGAACGAGCATAAAACATTTAATAGCTAAACTGTATTAAACATAAACAACAGATCAGGAGCGGGCATTTCGTTTATTGATGCCCCACCTTCGATAATAATAATAATAATAATTTAAATATTTATACAGGAGGCAAACCTCACCCTAAGGTGATTTTCAGGAAGGTCCTGTATTAGAGTAAAAAAAAAAATGTCTATGAATCTATAAAAGGTTCAAATCTAGTAGTATAAAGTATTAATAAAAAAATTGCTATAAAGATAATAATAATAACGTACTACTTTATATAAGTACTAGGTAAATCGTTTAAATTGATCTAGATTTAGAATGTTTCTCGTGCTCTCAGACAGCAAATTCCAGTCCTGAATGGCACTCAGGGGCGTTAAGACATGGGTCTCCAATATGGCCGCCGCAAATCAAGAGGGGGTGGTCTATCTCTTTGTGCTTGTGAGATATAATCTTGACACTTTGACAGATTTGATAAAGTCACAACCTTAACATATGTTTGTGACAGTTTCCATGGAAACGTGTAATGTGACCTTTGATCTTTAATTTTAAGGAAAATTGGGAAAAGCCTGCTGGAGGTCGGAAAAATTTGTTGATATAGTAGATATTTTCATGCAAATGAATCAAGGTTAGTGCACAGTTCGGTGCTCCAATTTGAAAAGTTGGTTATTATTGGAATGTTTGTTAATTCGGTGGAAACTACCACAACAAGGTTGTGACTTTATGGAATCTGTAAAAGTGCCGAGACTATATCTAACAAGCATGAAGAGTTAGATCACCCCCTCTTGATTTGCGTCGGCCATATTGAAATAGTTTGAGACCCATGCCTTAATGCCCCTGAGCATGAAAACAAAGGCGACGTTGGCCAAACGAACTACGAGATTTAGGCTTATAAATGTCGTTCTTCTAGTATTGTAGTCGTGCATGCCTCTCTTAAAAGTAAATTAAAATCCCAGTCTATAAAACCATTTAAACATTTAAAAACAAATAATACACGGTGCTTTCCGAGTCTCTCTGATAAGGAAGCCCAGCCAAGTTCTTCCGAGGCCTCTGAAGCAGAAGAGTGCTTGGACTTATCTAAAATTAGCTTTGCTGCTCTGTTTTGCAGAAGTTGAAGGGATTTCATTAGAGTAGTATTGCTTTTGTCCCCCCAAACAATGTCGCCATAATCTAAGATTGGTAAGGTCATTGTGTTGCTAAAAAGTTCTGTAACAGAAGCGGGAAGTAAGTACTTGATCCTGGTTAGTATCCCTAATCTTTGTTTAACCTTGCTGTAGACGTGATCGACATGGTCGTTCCAGGTAAGGGTTTCATTTATGACGACGCCCAAGTACTTAAATGAATCTACTCTATCAAGATCTTTGTCGTAGATTTGTACACTAATCGTGTCAAGGGATTTCAACCTCTGTGAACTTCCAATAAGCATAAACTTAGATTTTGCGGTGTTCAAAGTTAGCTTGTGATTGTAAAGCCACTGTGCTACGTTCTTTAGGTCTTCATTAAGCATAGACTCTAAGTCCTTAACTGAATTCGAAGAACAGTACATGGCTGTATCGTCGGCAAATAATGTTACCGAAGTATGCCTAAGGCAATTGGGCAAATCGTTAATGTAAATAGAGAACTCCAACAAGGGACCAAGGATGCAACTATGAGGAACCCAACAGACACTTTCCGAATACTTGATGAAACTTGTCCGATAACTGTTTGCTGACGACGATTGGTTACTGAGATAAGTCTGGAACCACGCCAAACTCGTTCCGCAGACTCTTAGAACTTTCAACTTATGGATGTTAAAGAAAGACCATGATGCAAGCTAAACATTAAACTTCTAGAAACTGATAGCAAAGAATCAAGTTTGTCTTTGACTATCTTTTGCTCAGTCTGATTTACTTGATGCTGAAAAAGGCGATTACTAATTCCAGCGTTAGCAGCAATCGAGGCAACATTTATTACTTTAAGCAAAGCTTAATAAATAGTAGGTTGTATCACGACCTGCATGCGACTAATACATATTAAGTCAATCTTCATAAGGTACAATAGTCGTGACTATAAAATGATATAACATGAACTTGAAATTGCAACATTGCTGAATTAGACAGTATTTCTAGATTTGTTAACTAATAGATAATCTAAGTTTATGTACGTTGCCCGATACAAAAATACAGAATAAAACCACCTTGCTGTGGAAAACAATTCTGGAAACGAACTCCTCGACCGAACACAATCGTACGAGGCTCCGAGGGCTAAAGCCAACAAACTAATAGACTCTAGCATCCTTATTTAAGATTTGTATTAAAGTTATGGCTGCACTATAACAAACATATCAGTTAAAACTGAAAATTCCAGAGATTAAAGTTTGGATATGTAAAAACTGAAAGGAAAATATATCGCGCACATCAACCCACATCATGCATTACACGAACTGCTACCTAATCAAAACGGGTAGACAAAATTACGTCAACATATAGCTACGAAATACGAATAGAGCACTTCAAACGCTGTTTGTAAATATATGAATTAAAACCTATTGTATTTTAAATTAATAGTCCTTTAGTCCTTAATTTCATTATGTAAGAATGATTGTAAACTTAAACGTGCAATTAGAGTTGTAGAGGCTTATTATTCAAATAGGACTGTTTATATTATATCTTTGGAAGTCTAACAAAACATCTTCGGTTGGCCTCTGGTGTAGTTGGTAGCCGAGTAGACTTGGCTCAGTTGACTTGAAAACTCAATCCTTCTCCTTCTGCCTCAGATCAAGGAACTGTACAGTACTTCAATGCAAACGTTTGTTGACCTTGTAAAAGGAGATAAAAAAACAATAATATGTTAGAACAGGCCCAGTGGCCGCGACGTGATGCACAAACCACATTTCTGTATAATAAACAGAGGCTTATACAGTGTGTCGTTCCAGTGAACATAAAGTTAATGTTAGCCAGTGCCGTTATACTGCCGTACTGTCTAGACCGGCCAGTTATTTAGCGGTAAAATGATCCAACAGTAACAGAGACGGTGTGCTAAACTAGCTAAAGTTTCAGAACCGAGCAACGATTTTATATTAAGCCAGTGTTCAAAGACTTTTCCATTCTAAACAGACAAAATCAATAGCAAAATGTCTGCTGTACACCTAAGGGGCCGACCATTTGACTTTTGAGGGGGGGGGGATGGGTGTTCTTGTCTGTGCTCGTTTTTTTGTTCTTTAGCAGTGTTGTTGCACGATTTTTTGTTGCGAAAAAAGCGGAGCCAGAACAAAGCTTTTCCGCTTGCAGGAATTTTTTTTTCAAAAACACCCACCACCCCACCCCCCCCCCCCCCCCCCCCCCCCCCCCTCAAACGTTAAATGGTCGGCCCCTAACTAGTAGAATTAATGCCTTACACTGGCTAGCAGTCTAGACCAGTTAAGATACTGCCGTACTCTCTAGCAGTCTAGACCGGCCAGTTAAAATAATTAGCGGTAAATGCTCCATCGAGCAATAAAAACATACTGTATCGAATTGTGCATGGCTTCCAGGTAGACGTCCACCGACAGCACCGCAAGCCAGCAAGGGCATTTTTCTCTCCTTCTGTTGTGCCTAACCGCTGCAACATCGTCCTTCTGTAAGAGGATTTTCACCCTAACCGGCTGGGGCAGACCACCTCATTTCTGAGTTAACTTCCTGAACTTGGCACTCGGCTACCACGTCTTCACGCGAGTTGATCGGCGCCATTGTTACTGCTGATCTGAAGCTATATATAGCACAAGGCAGTGTTCCGGTCAGCTCTTTCGTCTTTGATCGTACATTTTCCTGTCTCACCCCTCTTTCGTACTCACTTGCAAACTCTTTTAAGACCTCTGCTTCCTCTCGGCTCTGCTTCCTGCTTCCATCGTTTTCCACCATCTGCTTCGTTTTTCCGAGACCCAATGCCGGTTCGGAGGCTCGCTTTTGATTATTTTCTCTGAGTAGTAGGAACTGATTGGGCCCAGTGAAGTACAACAACAACAACAACAACAATAATTTATTGTACCCTTTGAATAATACAACAGTTATGTGTTTAAAAGTTAAAATAAATATAATTAGGGTACTGGCTTCCAGAAATAACCTTAAGGGGGCTAAAAAATGCCAGGAAGCCAGTTTAAATAGAATAATTATAATTACAAGGTCGGAAGAAAGCAAGGGGTACACACACAACATAAACTATGCTAACATACCCACACATACACACACAGGCAAAAGCAGCAATAAACACACATTCACACACAGATCTACACTAATGTCATAATAAAATAATCTTCGAGAGCATAAACAGTATTTAAAATTCAGGAGAAGTGCAACTGATATATCCTCAGCATGTTGTCTCTTACACACCGGCCGGGCTCTTCTGTATGCATGCCATCCAGGACATGTTCCTTCCCAATTTCTCGGATAGTATTGACTAGACTGGTGTGGAACTCAAGGGCAATGACAAACGACTGGCGCGTGGTCCGAGAAATCGTCATGTCTGGACCTGATTTGTGTTTCGTTTCCCAGTTCTTTCAAATGCACACTCTTCATGCCTTGCAAAAATGCGACAACATCCAGAATCTTGGTGTGTCACTTAAGTTCTCCTTTTTGTCGATCTTGAAGACGTTGGCGTAATTTGCCATAACACGCTGTAGTGGAATGAGTCATTTAGCCAATGTTATCATCCTGACAGCTTTATTGCCAGTATCACATACAAAAACTGTGTTTTGGTATGTGCAAACGGCAAAGAGCATATTCGATGTGCATCTCCAAATAGGCCGTTCTGGTAGATTACGTCCCTACTATTAACTCTTCTTCATTGATGCTGTAGATAGCATGTTCTTTGCTGGAGGTTACGAAGACTCTGCCATTTTCTGTAACGGCAATTCCCATGGGACTTGCAGTGTCGCTAAGAGTTGTTACATTAATCGCCCCTTCAACTTCACACAGTGCACTTTTGCACCCGTTTCGTCACAGTCTCCAACGATGATATGCCTTTCATCGCGTGCATAAGTTAATTCCAGCAATGCCCATCCCCCCCCCCCCCCCGGGACAACCCCCGGGCATTAGTCGTTTTCTTTTCAAATTCCCCACGGTGGGGACAAGCAAGGTGTTGAAATGCCCCACAGTGGAGCCAAAGAAATAAGAAAAATGCCCCACCCCCCGGGCACATCAATAATGATATACTGCCCAAGTCTAATTCCATGCAAATACACAAGGCGTGGAGAAGTTCTACTTCTCTATCTATTCATTAATTGATAGTTTCCGTTCGTTTTGTAAATCGGCCATCTTGTTTTGTATACTATTGAGCTGCCTGGAGCAAAATGTTTATATTTCATGTTTATATTTCATTTCTATAAATAATCATTCGCAACGCGGTTAACGTTATACAATAAACGCTTATTAAAACCACATGACAGATAGTGTGACTGTTCTGTTCGTCCGGTGGACAGCAGCAAACAGTGTATACTTGTAAACTACTTGATATCGTTTCAAACTCGGACCGGAAGAGCTTGGGCCCCGAGTGGCTCCTGAAAGTTTTAGCGTATCATAGCGTTAAGAATGCAGGATTTCAGATAGATCATGATCAGTTTTAGATGGGCAGTTTTCACGTACTAGTCTCTTTCGCAGCCGTTATGGTCTCTGTCACGCAACGCTCTGAGCCCACGTACGAGAACTGCTATTTTCTAACTATATTTTTTATATGATGTAAAAATTAAACCCATAGATTTCCTGGCTTTTTCGTGTCCTAGCGTATACAAATAACGTGGATAAAACGGTATAAACTGCAGGTTTCTAGGTTTAGAGAAATAGATAGAATCCACAGGCAGCCGGAGTAATTACAACAACTCAGATTTATACTAGTTTTTTACTTGATCCAGTATGGCGTCGTCACGAGACCAGTCTCTTTCCTGGAAGAATTCATTTCGGCAGTGTCAAATGCCTCACCATGCGCCCCGGGGTTGAATAATGCCCGACCCCCTGGCCGATATAAGGTTACAAATGCCCCACTCCCGGGATCTCAAAGTATGCAAATGCCCCACCATGTCCCGGAAGGGACATTGGCATTGCTGGAATTGGCTGATGCATTATTGCAATAGCAATTGGCAAACTGGACCTAGGGAAACTAACAATATTTTTAATCCTTCCTACCCACTTTGATGTTTCTTCATGTTGTTATAACTTGTGAAACACAAACATCTTTTTTAAGGCGAATGTCTGAAACAAAAAACTTGGAATTGTCCTTTGTCGAAGAGCAAATTGCGAAAGGAGAGGCTGAGGATGGGTAACGATACGCGGGCTCTGGGAAACGTTGGCTTCTTTGTTGCGTTACCTGGCAACCTTGACATCCGACGTCAATCAACTGACAATTAGTAACCGTAAGTATAAGCGACGTGTAAATAATTTTAAAACAAGTTAAATAATTAAGCTCTGCATGGATTTCTATGGATTCCGGATTTCATACCATAGTGGATTCCGGATTCCAAAGCATTGTGGATTCCGGATTTCAGTGCTATGGATTCCGGATTCCAAAAGCCAAAAAATGATGGATTCCGGATTCCGGATTCCGGATTTCGATTTCTTACATGGGGCGATATGCTGGATAGATTGAGCTCCTATAAATAGCTCCCAAAACCCAAAATGTGAACTAAGGCCGGCTACCTTAGACCTTTTTGATATCACAATTTTCGCTGTATTCCGCGTAGTTACGCTAAAGCGCTCGATCGGGCGTGCTCATTGTCGAAGAATCAGAAATTTCAAACAGAATATACTTGACTTTTCCTAGCCTGTGCACAGTATCTTCCTATTCTTGTCCACTACTAGTCGAGGCACGGCTATTGGTTCTGTAACGGTTTGAATATGCTGCAAAATTCACCCAGTGTCAAAGCCTCCCGCAGCTGAACACTTGTCCTTTTCCTGAAGACTCGTGTGGTCAACTCGAAAGCCCTAATGCTACTTTGACCACTTGCGCACGATTGATTAATTATATTTTTTCTCACTTATATTTACTTCCATATTCCCTTTATAATACTCATAAACTGTAATATTTTCTTTTTGAACATGTGCAAAATAAATCTGAACTGAACTGAACGTGGTGTAGCGAAAGGTTTGATATCGCGGTGAGAGACATTCCTGTACTGTTTATTCCCTCTGATCCTCGGCACGTGGCTCTCTTCTCTGCGACAGGACGTAGCTTCTTTCCAGCACTAAAATCTTCGCCAGCTCATCAGACTTTGTATTCTTCAGGAATTGTCCAGCCAGCAAAGCTTCCAAATTCGAAGAACCATGCAGTTGCTCTTTGAAGAGACTACGGGAGTTTCGGTTTCGCTTAGCAGTTCTGGGTCCGACATCATAAAATTTAGGTAACAAGGTAGAGAAACGCCTTCGAGTGATTCTTACATATTAATCAGTCCTCTTTATACACCCTCACGTTTTCCCAACGGGATTATATAACTTGTTTATATAACATAATGCATTAATACCTACCCACTTGTGTACATTCCGTAACACTATAATATATATATATATTGTAATCTACTTATGATATGCACCACATAAAATTTCTCCTACCTTGCTATCGATGTGGAATGATAGATCGTTTATTACAAATATTTCTCACTTACAGCAAAAACTGAATTACGGAGATTTACATTAATATGGTTCTAGATAAGTTAACTAAGTTTTAAGAAGGATATACTATATACTTCTCTAATTAAACTAATGCTATATTACAATTAAAAATTTCTAAATACATCGATTGTAGTTACTTACAATTGTTATTGTAATCATTTGCGCCCGATATTATAAAGGTGTTTCTATATCTATTAGTTCTACATGATGGTATACACATAGGATTTCTACTCCTTAAGGTAACAGTTGGGCGCGTTGCATTAAACGGTAGGAGGCCATATAGATTTCCCTCTGGATGCGACAGTATCCTCCGAAATAAACTCTGGCAGAGTTGTGACCTACGGTCCGCAAGGCTACATAGACCAGAAAAGTTAAGCTGGTCAGAGTACGAAAGATCGTATCCATATATAATGCGTAGGGCTCGTTTTTGTATTCGTTCAAGTGAACAGCTAAGATAATCTGGGAGACTATAATGAAATACCGGGCTGGCATATAACAACACAGATTGAATACAGGCAGTATAAAATTGGACAAGTTCGTCTGCAGAAACATTAGCGCGCTTAAGCTGAACTAGGAAGTATAGTCTCTTTGGCGCTTTTTTGATGGTGTCCGAAATATGAGAGTTCCATTTAAGATTATTCTGTAATGTTACACCTAGAATTTTAATTTCGTCCACTTCACCAAGAGTTGCCTCCCCTACCGTAACGGTGTCATAAATTCTCGGTGTTCTAGAGAACGAGATTTTGAGTTCTTTACATTTCTTTGGATGCAATTCAAATCTGTTCTCTTTAGACCACTGATCTACACGATTAATTATCTCCTGTGCGTGGCTGCATTCGTTCTTTTTTATTACTTCGTGAATCGTGGTATCGTCGACATATTTGAAAATACTATTTGTGGATGGGGCATTCAGATCATTGATCATAACTATGAATAGCCAGGGGCCTAATTTGGTACCCTGAGGTACCCCTGCCGGCACTGACTCCCACTCTGAGAAGCAATCACTTGCAAGCTTAACACGTTGGCGCCTATTCGATAGAAAATCGCAAATCCAGTTCAGAATATGCGGGTTTATACCGTAGTTGGCGAGCTTATTAATTAATAGGGTGTGGTCGATCAGGTCAAAAGCTTTCCGGTAATCTAAGACAAAAACTCTGACATCATTCCCTGACCCATCGGTTGCTTTGGACCAATGGTGTATCATGCTTATCAAGGCGTGACTGGTTGACAGGTTAGGGATACACCCAAACTGGTCAAGACCAATGTGATTGAGCACCGCCGGTTTTACGTGAGCCTGCACTACAAAATCTTCAGCCACTTTAGATAGAGTTGGTGTTAACGAAATAGGCCTTAGGTCTTTTGTGATATCTTTAACATGTGTTACTTTCGGGAGCGGAGTGATATTCGCACTCTTCCATAAAAGGGGCATAAAAGGGTGGAATTAATAATTGATGTCACCGGTACGGTTAATATATACGAATACTCCTTTAAGATCCAGTTCGGGATATCATCTGGGCCATTCGCTTTGCCAGCACAGATTCTATTTAACTGGGCTGTTACTGACCCAAGGGATACCAAAGGCTGGACAGCATTGCTTGAGTCGAACCGTGTGTCTGCGACTAAAGGTTGATAAGACTGTTGGGGCTCTAGGAAAGCATTGTTTATTTGATTCGCCAAGTCAGATATTTCCTGTGAACTGGGGGAATCTCTTGAGAGCATGGTCGCTATAAGGTTATTAGCTTTCTTCGTCATGCCACATAGGCGCTTGCATTCTTTCCACCATTGTTTGGGGTTAGAGTTATTTAGCTCTTTTATCTTCGATTGGTAAAATTTCGATTTGCATAATTTGCGTTCTTTGTTTACTCGGTTTCTGTAAAATTGAAAAAGCGTGGAATTTGATTGATTAAGAGCTTCTTGGCGCTTTCTGATTAACCATTTCAGTTGACCAGTCATCCAAGGTGCATCATTGGTATGTAGCTTCACAGCTTTTGTTGGCATAATAGTGTTCAAACCTATGCCGATCATAGAATTAAACAATTCTAGTTTATCTTGTGCATTATTCAAAGTATCTATGGCGGACCAGTCAATTGTACTAAAATATCTCCCGAGGGCATCCTTTGAACTTGGCCGCATATCTCTAATCAACACTGTCTTCTTTGTTGTAGTGCCTTTTGTTCGTGACTGAGGGAAAAGAGATACCGTACAATGGTCGGACAGACCGAAAAGTGCTAACTTGGGATGAATTGGTTTCTCACAAAAACATGTCACACATTGAAGAGACAGTGTGTATGCAATAAAACAGCAGAGCGTAGCATGCAGAAAAACAGGTCCCACATGGAAGAGATGGTGTGTACATAATAAGAGAGCATATGTACTTTGTCATTTCACCCGGCCCGGGATAGGGGTAGTAACACACGAGTACTACGGGTGACATACGAGTAATACATGTATATTATGGGTCGCATTGCTAACTAATAATACTCTATTGAAGGTCATGTACTTATTCAGGGCAGATCATGTAGTTAAGACTTTGCATTTCACCTCAACAGTTAATCCTCATCACCAGTGTATGTGCACCTCAAGCTCGTTTTGTCTATTTCCTCTTATCAGAAAATCCAAGATGTCTAAAATGAGTTACGTCCACCAACCTGCCACCAGTCCATTAGCACACCGCACACTTTTCAACTTGCTCGACATCCATGTAGCTGAGCATCCCGAGAAGGAAGCTGTGATATACCGGGATCTTGAAGGAGGTAGGTCATGTCAAGAACTGTGCGAAGTACATAGCGACTCACTTGTACATAGATATGGACTCACGTGGACTCTAGTTACACAACAGCTAGAACTATCATATTACAGGGGGTTATGTTGGGAAACGTGTGATTGGGGTTTAGATCGGATTCGGAGTTATACAGATTGGAGTTGTATATCGGATGATTATGAATCACAAATAAAATAGAGGAAAATCAATAGGAGTCAATTCTTTACATGGTCCTTCGAGCCGGATGACGGAACTCAAGAAGAAACGGAATATACGGACGGGGCATAGAGCCTACACAACTAAAGTAGTCAACGAGGCGAAAGAGGCACTTGGGGTCGAATTCAATGAGGAAATCTCGAGCAAATTACAACAGCTGAAAATAACACTGGAGGAGCGTCTCGTAATTCTTGGAAAGCTTGACGATGAGATACTGGAATTGTTAGAGGATGAGACTGATATTGGCCAAGAGGTCATGTTAGCGGGCGAATTCCGCGAAGGAATGCACGGAGTATTGGTGAAAATACAAAGCGTCCTTTCAAAAGCCAACAAACCCGCCAGCGCCACTCCAGCGCACGCTCATTCTTCGAGCAACGGAAACAACCTTCAGTCATCATCGACGAAGCTTCCAAAGATCTTCATCAAGAAGTTTAACGGAGACTGCAAGCAATGGTTCTCATTTTGGGACAGTTACAGGATGGCGGTTCACGAAAAATCGGTGCCGGATGTGGAGAAATTTATTTACTTGAAGTCTTATTTGGAGGGAAGCGCGGCCGCAGTTATACAAACACTACCGCTAACTGAAGCAAACTACAAAGCTGCGATCGAACTGTTGAACCAACGATTCGGTAACAAGCAAGTTATAATCAGCAGCCATATGGAGGAATTACTCAATCTTCCAGGAGTCAGTACGACGGATGTCACAGGCTTGAGAAAAGCCTTCGACAAGATGGAGGTTCATGTTCGGGGACTGGAGGCGTTAGATGTTCCCATCGAGTCATACGGCAGCTTGCTGGTGCCAGTTCTCATGTCCAAGCTACCTGAAAACATTCGTCTACTTATCGGCCGGGAAGTAAAAGACGATGAGTGGAGTCTAAGGAAGATCATGGAGGTTTTGCGAGGAGAAATCGAGAACCGCGAACGTTGCGCGGGCATCCAAGCACGCAGCGATTCGAATTCAAGTAGCGCTGGTAAAGGGCATGGCGGAGCGAGCAAAAACAACTACAGTTCTGGAGCGGCACTTGTAGCGCCTACAGAAGGAGGGAAGACTGTGTTCTGTACGTTTTGCAAAAGCACTGAACACTCAACAACTAAATGTAACATTGTGACAGAGGTCGCCGCTCGCAAAGACATTTTGCGACGGGAGGGGCGTTGCTTTATATGCCTCAGAAAAAGTCACAGAGCGGCGGATTGTTCGGCTAGAAAATGTTTTGTGTGTGATGGACGGCACCACACGACCATCTGCACGCAGCCAAAAAAGGGAGAGCTTCAGAAAAGGAAGATGGCGTCGGGTCACGGGCAAACAAGCGAGCAGGGCTCACAAACGAGCACGCTTCATGTTGCGGCTAAGGATTCAGTCTTACTACAAACGGCCCAAGCGAATATCAATGGAGAACGAGTGAGAATAATATTTGATTCAGGGAGCCAGCGCAGCTACGTTAAGGAGGGAGTTAAAGAGCGCTTGGATTTACGGACAGTCAGCAGGGAGTCCTTGTTAATTAATGCCTTTGGCAACGCGGGAGAACACCCCAAGTCCTATGACTGCGTGGAGTTTAACGTTACGGATTTACAGGGTACATCGGAGAAGCAAGTGAGGGCGATTGTTGTGCCCGACATTTGTACACCCATCGGAAATCAAAAGATAGAGAAAGCGGCAGAGCAGTTCGACTTTCTTTATGATCTTGAGTTAGCGGACAATAACAATGATGGCGAAACGTTAGAAATTGACGTTCTTATCGGAGCAGATAATTTATGGAGGTTCTTCACGGGGAACGTAAAGCGTGAAGAAAATGGAGGCTTAACAGCCAGTGAGACAACCCTGGGATGGGTCCTTTCGGGACCATTTTACAATGGAGCTCAAGGAGAGCATTTATCCAGCGTAAATCTTGTGGCCACACATGTTTTGAAAGTGGCAGTGCAATCGGATACGGACACGGCTGTTGATGTAAACAGTGATGGAATGTTGTCTCGATTATGGAACTTGGACTCTATTGGAATAGTGGACAGCAATGAAACAGTGCACGAGAAGTTTAGAAAGAACATTTCTTTCGTTAATGGAAGATACCAAGTTGAGCTCCCAGAACGGGAAGTACACGATATGCTTCCGGATAATTATGACGTTAGTCTGGGTAGGCTACACAGTCTTGTGAAAAGGCTTAACAAGGAACCGGAAGTCATGCGGCAATATGACAACACGATACGGGAACAAGAGAACAATGGTATTATTGAGAAGGTAGAGAAACCAAGTTCTATTAATACGGTGCCAGGAGAAATACACACAACGGTACTCGTCGGAACAGCTAACCAAGCCGAGACTGAGGGGGTTGGAAGTTTGATAGATCCCCAGCGCTATAGCAGCGTTACAACGTTGTACAGAGTCACTGCGACGGTGATGAGATTCATCAACAACTGTAAGGCACGAGCTCAACGGAAACCTGAGGATGTTGTTAATGGCACCTTGTCGGCGGAGGAGATAAGGGATGCTGAGATGACTTGGATCCAATGTTTACAAGCAGACATGGAAACGAAGAAGAACTACGGAAATCTTAGCAAACAATTCGGACTGTATAAGGACGAGAACAACATCATTCGATGCAAGGGAAGGTTTAGAAACGCGAACCTTAGCGAGGACGCTAAGTACCCTGTACTCCTCCCTAGAGAGGGTCATATCACGGAACTGATTGTGCGCGCGTGTCACGAGCGTACATTCCACGGAGGCGTGAAAGACACTCTTACGGAATTGAGATCACGTTTCTGGGTCCCGAAGGGTAGGCAATGTGTGAAGCGAGTACTGCACCAGTGTGTGACGTGTAAGCGTGTGGAGGGCGTGTCATTTAAAGCGCCAAAGCAGGCGGATCTCCCAGCTGATAGAGTCAAGGAGAGTATGGCTTTCGAAACTAACGGTATTGATTTTGCGGGACCTATATATATTCGGACGGAGAACGGAATGACAAAGGGCTACATCTGCCTTATTACATGTGCTACATCGAGGGCAATTCATCTTGACCTAACACCGGACTTGTCTGTGGGGGCGTTCTTAAGGGCGTTACGGCGATTCATCGCAAGGAGGGGTATGCCCTCGACTATTATCTCGGATAATGCGAAAACCTTTAAACGAGCTAACAAGGACATTGACAGGCTATTCAGACACCCAGCAGTTCAAGAATTTGCCGCAAATAAAGGAATCAAGTGGAAGTTTATCTTGGAGCATGCGCCATGGTGGGGAGGGTTCTACGAGAGAATGGTCCAGATCGTAAAGAGACGGTTGCGCAAGCTACTTGGGAATGCACGACTCTCGTATGAAGAACTTCTTACTGTGGTCACTGAAGTGGAAGGGACTTTGAACTCTCGTCCCCTTACATATGTGTACTCGGACGTATGCGACGAAGAACCACTTACACCGTCGCATCTGATTTTCGGTAGACGTTTATCAAGTTTACCGGATCCAAGTACTAGCGATGAAGACGACGATGGAGCTACGTCACAGCGGAGAGCGGTATATCTCAAGCGATTACTGACGAACTTTTGGCAGCGATGGACTAGAGAATACTTGAGTGAGCTGCGAGAATATCACAAATGCGGTTTGGGTGATGACCAAGGCAGAAAACTCACAGTAGGGGAAGTTGTCACCGTACAGGATGAAGACCAACCGAGATCTAAGTGGAGAATGGCGGAAGTAACCGAGCTTGCGCGAAGCCGCGATGGAGAGGTGCGGGGAGCCACCTTACGAACACTGTCCAAGACGGGCAGACGCACAGTAATACGGAGACCTCTTCAGAAGTTGTACCCACTAGAAATACGAGTCTCAGAACCAGCGAACGGAAGGGTATGCGCGCCGAGGCAAGCGGACGCACAGCAAGTGCATAGAGACAGACCACCGCGCAAGGCTGCGGCGGCGAACGCTGATGCGATCCGCCGACAGCAAATTGTTGACCAGACTGTATAGACAGCGGGTCAAGGTGGGGAGTGTCAAGAACTGTGCGAAGTACATAGCGACTCACTTGTACATAGATATGGACTCACGTGGACTCTAGTTACACAACAGCTAGAACTATCATATTACAGGGGGTTATGTTGGGAAACGTGTGATTGGGGTTTAGATCGGATTCGGAGTTATACAGATTGGAGTTGTATATCGGATGATTATGAATCACAAATAAAATAGAGGAAAATCAATAGGAGTCAATTCTTTACAGGTCAAGCATAACCTTTGGCCAGTACAAGGAGCAGTCTATCGCCATGGCAATAGGGCTTTTGATACTTGGTTTCAAGAGGGGTGATAGGGTGGCTCTGATGGTGCCTAATGCATCGATTTTGCATCAGTTAGATGGCGCTGTGCCGTATTGGAGTAAACACCATCGTTCCTGAACTCGGAATCAATCAGGCCCAGCGGGTTAAAGACTTGATAGTGGATTTGAAATGTTTTGGCATCGTTTGCCATCTCATTAATGACATGGGAGAGAACGATGAACAAGGAAGACCTCAACTGCAAATTTTACAGGAAGAAGTCCACTTTGATGACCACGCCATTGTTATATTTATATCAGGCAGTACAGGGAAACCAAAAACCATTCAGTACACCCATCACTCCTTTGTTAACTCTAGGATACTTCATGGACACATCATGAAGATCACTAAGAATTCTATCCTCTTCAATGACAGACAAATGGATTGGATCTCAGGACTTGGGATGGGCCTTAGTCTTGTTTCTCTAGTTGGTGCAACACTAGTATCCATTCCCCCTCACGTTTCAATAAAAGGAGGGCAGACGTCATTTGTCCTTGAAGTCGTTCAAGACGAGGGTTGCACAAACGCACATTTCCTTCCTTACTCACTTCATGATATTAATTTTAATAAGGAAGAAAAAAATGATCTTAGCAAGTTACGATACTGCATAACGTGAGGTCAACCAGTGGCACAGAAGCTTCTCTGTGATGTGTTCGATGTCCTGCCACAACTGGACATCAGTTTGTGTTATCGCTCAGGTGAGGACGGCTTGGTGTCCTACACATTGATCAATAAGAAGAACGTCCACCAAGATGATTATAGCTGCATGGATGTTGGCCCCGGTGTGGAAGCTACTTCCTGTTGGGTCAACCGGCGAGATTTACATACGAGGGACAAACGTATTATTCAAAGATGCAGAGAAAACCGCGCAGGGAAAAACACCTACAGGGTGGTTTCGTTCCAGTGACTCAGGTTTCCTTGATGACAGGAGTCGACGTATTTGGTCGAATCGACGACATAATAAAACGTGGAGGAATTTCCATTGTTCCTGGTAACATCGAAAAAATTATTTCCAAGCATCCTTCGGTGGCTCAAGCTCAAGTGGTTGGTGTACCTGATCAGCGGTTTTACGAAGTGGTATGCGCATGCGTTGTGCTGAAGAAGGATTTCCAGGGCAACAAGGAGGCTGCAAAGGCGGAGTTGGAGAAGTGGTACCTTTGTGAATTGGGTTCTCAGTTTGACATACCAATGAACGAGATACATCATTTTATATTCATGGAGAAATTTCCTACTGCAAGAACTGGCAAGATTCATCGCAAAGCGCTGAAAGAGATTGCAATAAGGGAGCTTGGACTTGAATAGAGAGATCAAGGCATTTTACTCAGTTCCTTTGAAAAATCCCTACCATAATATTTGCCAACAAAATATGGCTTTACCGATGAGAGCATCTGTTCAATAATTAACTGAAATGAAAACGTTTCTAAATACCAAGAAGAGCCCAATTAAACCCTTGCTTTTATATATTAAGAAGTATTTGATGTGAAGAATATGGTCCACCCCTGAAATGGTCGCAAATGAATATAAATGTTGTTCTGCAGATTATTTTTAGGATTAGCAGCCTGTGAACAGGCGGGGAGGGAGGGGAAGTTAAAGCAGAAAAAGAGAGAAGTAGACAAGTCATAGACTATTCGCCTTTATCACAGTTCGGTCATCTTAAAATAATAATAATAATAACAACAACAACAGAAATAATAATAACAATAATAATAACAATAATAACAGGAGCCAGGAGCGTCCATATATACTGTACCCGTGAGTCAGCGTATGACCGGTTTGAGCTATTTTTAGAACATGTTTCCCGGGTAACTACCTTCTGACTCTGCTGCGATCGTGCATATGCTTGCCGTCAGTTATCGAGATTAAGAATGATCTATTGTTCTGTGAGGTAATTTTACTAACGCTGCATTCATTTGTCCTGACTATGGTTTGATTGGATTCCCAAAGTGTGGGTACGTGAACTCCTGTGAGATCTGTTCTAAATATAGCTCAATCCGGTCATACGCTGACTCACAGACCTAGTATGGGAGATGGACGCTCCTGGTAATGGGCTCCTGTAATAATAATAACAATAATAAAAAATGTTGTTATGGCGCATTTAACAGAAAATCTCAGTGCGCTTGACAGTATGTAGCATGACGAAACCATATATCAAACCAAACAAATAAAATACGTAACGTATACTACAGTACATGTATATGTTTTCTACATGTATGTACAGAAACTAATGATTTAATGTAGTTCGGCAGAGAGCAGCGTTTTGCTCCGGTGACGTGCGTGCAACTGTAGTTGTCTTTTTCATATTTCGACAGAAGGGTAAGACCGGAGCTACTAAAAATCTTGCATTTTATTGGGCCCTTTTGGGCTGCACTGTAAAGAAATGTAGTGTTTGTACCGTTATTAAAACTGTCAAAACCAAAGTATATTATATAACGTATCGATTTGTTAGAGACTACCTACAGACTACAATATTTGACACTCTCCAGCTGCCTATATAACTTTTGAAAGACGCTCAGGTTATTGATCTGAACTTTCAAGTATTTAACGACCATGATTATTTTACATAAAGTGAGTTAGATGATTTGGCTAAAGTAGTTAAACCTTGCAAGGCTACTCTCCATGTTAATATACGTAGTCTTTCTAGACATAAAAAAGATCTCGAAGAATTATTAGACTCTAGCTATTTCTCAATATTTTGATTATGTTGGGTGTAGTGAAACTTTGGGGTTGCAATTTACCTAAAAGAATCTGACAATTTTATTGTTCGAAATGACCTGCAAATAGATACTATTGAAATTTATGAATATAAAAAAAACACGTAATCATAGGCATTGATAAGACACCCAGTTTCTAGTGCAGAATTTACTCGTAAGCAGCAGAGAAGTACGCGAGCGCGCGACAATCATCTCTCATGGCGGCAAAATATTTTCCCAAGTCCTGAGATTGTCGTCGCGCACTTCGGTTACTAAACATAAATTTTATTAAACATTATAGTCGTACACCGCGCGCTTCAAGATTCCCTCTCGTACTTGTGCTCTGTTGTATTTACTTATAACAGCAAAGCCACCGATACTGATGAAAAGAGTACATCAGAATTCAGTAAAACTCCTAGTTTGAGAGTTACATCGTGCATAGAATCCAACATATAGTCGAGTAAAGTGCGCAATTTTGACAGTAATGGCGCCCCCAGGGCCTGGAACTGGTGTGGAAAAGCGAGAAATGGGTAAATGAAACGAGGAGAAGGCTCCATCCGGGAAAATAGCACTACCTCTTCACGATCCGTTCATTTCGGGAATTTTCCAGTTGGAGGAAATCAAAATAGCGTTTCCATTTCCATTCCAACCGAAATAACCGGAATATTATACTGAAATGCGACTAAAGCCCCGGTCCCAGACTTATCGGCCCGCGTGCCTCAGTTTAAGAGTGATGTGCCTAAAATGCTTGTGTAAATTGAGCTTAAGAAACCACGACTTAAAAGGAAAGAATCAAACATAAAATGGTCAGCTTAAAACATGAGGCAATAAATCCTTCCACAGTTTTTCAACATTTCGATATCTACTTATAACAGCAAAATCTCTGATACTGCTGAAAAGAGCACCTCAAAATTAGTCAGAAGACCGTTGTATGTCCCGTCGGGTTGTATACATTCTGTGCGAATGAAAACCAATAGTTTTTTTTTCATGTAAATGGTAATCAAACAAAAAGTCGCCGGGGAAAACACCGACTCTTGTACCATTTGAAAAATTTGTCCAGAGCTTAAAGTAGTTATAGCTCATGTCAAACTCCGTGTCTCGTGTTCCGTTATAAGGTCTTCCCAGGCAATAAGTGCATTTTCAAAAAGCGTGCCCTAAGCAATTACACTTTTGAGTTATAAGAAGTCGAACACGTACGGAACAACAGAACCTGATGTCTGGTTCGATTGCTTGAGTCAGATCAATTGCAGTCGATCAATGTAAAATCTTAAGTAGAAGCTACACTTGTCTATTAAAATTGCATGGTCAGAAATTCATGCCATTGTGGGCGGGGTATAAAATTATGCAAATCTGCCTGCCCATCATAAATTACTTGTTCTCAGGCTCGCTCAGCCATTATTCCAGGCCAAACACTGCTCGAAGCGAATTGCGAAAGCGGTCGAATTCGAAAGGCTTCTAGTGTTTATGAACTGCGTGGTTGGAAAGTTCTAGATATGTCGGATTATTATTAGTAGAGCGGCTAATAGCCAAGCGGGAGGTAAACAGTGTAACCGAGTACGTTTACAGGGAATACAGTCACGATTTAGATTTCAATGCCGCATAATTTTTTTAGCCCTATCAGACAAGCTCTTATATATGAAAGTTATAATAGAGCCAATGAAAGAACAGTTAAGAATATACCAGTTCCCAGGCTTGTACAGGCAAACCGAGAGAGAAATGGCGGACAAAGCGTTTCGAAGAGAGAGGCAAGAGATGTGCAAAGGACTTACGTGTTTACGGCATTCTTCCCTGCTGTGGCCGTCGAAAAACCTTAAAATTACTCATATTTGTTCGCAATTCGCAGCTCGAGGATAATGTGAAGTTATATTTGGATCTATCTGGGCAATATAACGTCTTTTAAACTACTCGGCTGAATCGGGACAAAACAATAACCACCCGAGTTTTATATTGTAAAGTTGATCAGAGCAACCATCATAACGGCTGAAAGGAAGGAGATTGCTGTCAACATGGAGGTCATAACATGGAGGTCAGTTAACTCATTTCAGATTCTTTTCGAAGCCATAATTATTCGTTATAACTTGAAAGAATACAATTTTACGGAAGGCAATATGATTTAGAAATTGCTAAGATCGGGACAAATGAGCTTCGCTATAATACCATCTCCCAATGTATCCCCCAAAAAAAACTTCCATACAAACTACTGTAAAATTCTGAGCAACTCCGGATCTGTTTATTTATGAAATTTAATGCCTAGTGCGCACGCGTGGCATGAATTTCTGACAATGTGTTTACAAGCGTTTGCGAAAATCTCATAACACCCGCGTTGTTGAGCCGGCCTGTACCGCTCGAAACGAGCCACAGCATTGGCTTACCCAACAATACAAAACACCCTAACCTTTAGAACGAGCCACAGCATTGGCTTACCCAACAATACAAAACACCCTAAGCTTTAGAACGAGCCACAGCATTGGCTTACCCAACAATACAAAACACCCTAACCTTTAGAACGAGCCACAGCATTGGCTTACCCAACAATACAAAACACCCTAACCTTTATAACGAGCCACAGCATTGGCTTACCCAACAATACAAAACACCCTAACCTTTAGAACGAGCCACAGCATTGGCTTACCCAACAATACAAAACACCCTAACTTTTGGAACGTGCAGTACAAAAACAATAGAGCTACAGTATAATGGGGGCAATCAGAAAACAGGTTTCGAGCGGTACTGTATTACTCGCGTTGTTTCCCCGAATTTGTTCTACCTTCTCTCTGCATGCGTAATGATTTACATTGAGGCGTTTGTGTCAATACCACTGAAACCGCTATTCGTAGACGTACTGTAATATCTGCTATTAATCAACCAATCCGGCACCGCGGTGATTTATGATCCCCTCCCCCGCATATGAGTAAAGGAATGGCCAATTACTGCCCAGAATAAGTAACACGGTAAATGTTTTCTTAGGGGTCTGTTTATTTCACTGAAGGTTTTGAAACAACAGACCTTTGGTAACCACCGTTACAGAAAAAGATGGTACTTTTACATACAATCCTGTGCACAAAAAAACTTTAAATCCCTAATAAAATCGCGGTTGAGGTTTTAAATCTCGAAAACAAGCCATTACAATTGCTGTTGCCAATATACTCTCATTCAGAGAACAGAGGATTTGTACGTGTTGCTTTGACTGTTTTAGGTTCGCAAGGAATTGTGGTTAAATGTACAGCCGCCATCGTTTCCCTTTCATTGAGGTTATAGAGTTTTCACGTGACGTCATAGCCGCCATGTTGGTGTACCTTTGACAATAGATTCTTCGTTAGCTTCTTTTGTTAGGTACACCAACATGGCCGCCATGCCCTTTGTCATTTGAATCTCTGGGGATTGAGTGAAAACCCTCTATTGACCAAGCGTTGAATTCTCCATTTGCCGCGAGACCAGCTTGCCATATGATAAGGTGGCTCGTGCAACTAAAGCTTTGATTTGGAATTATTTCTTGCCCATCATTTTTATTAAATTAAACGTTTAAAGGTACATTTTATCGATACCATGTGATTGCATTCCTGCAAAAGGCCCATTGTTAGAAGTTATAAAACATGTAAACAAGAGCCCATCTGGGCTTTCACTCGGGCCACATGAGATTGAAGATGAAATACACTTTCATTTGAAATCCTTTTAGTAATAACCGAAGGGAAGAATTATTAGCTGAATTTAGCAGTCTTTAGGAGTGGCCGGTAGCGCGGTGACATGCATTCTCTGCTCCCCTAGTATATATATTTCTCGTGTACGTAAATTAAAGAAGTTGACCTCTACTTATTCATGTACCGCACGCTTACAATTTAGTCTGCTGTTCTCCAGGTTCAGAGTAATAATAGATGAGTGTCTCAAATGTATGTTTATATTTGTGCCATATTATAAGTTGTATCCTGTTCACCTATGATGGAGCCATCACTATATTTCTCTACTGTTCATTCTACCCTGCGGCTCTTTATCGCAGCTCGCGTCCATATTGGTATTTATTAACTGAAATGCATGTTGGTTATATACTCTCCTTCCCAAAACTGGTCTGCTCATTATATTACAGAACTATAAAGGGAACTGTTGGAAGCCTTTAATTTCTCGTACCAAAACCTCGGCCGTGAGAGGATTCTTGTTTAAGTTTACCTTGAGAATGAGAGTTGAATATTGTTTCGCTCATCATAAATTATTCTGTGCGAGTGTTTATTTCTCCGGGGTATTTCTGACAGCCAAAAACACGCTCAAAATTATTTTAGTGTTGGCCTACAGATCACAGTGTCAGTCATCTGGTATGTATTATGACCGAGAGTAAAATGAAATGTGGCATAAAACCTACGAAACGTACCTCAAACAAGAATACCGTCCGATGGCAAAATCTATCAGCGCCACGAGGTCAACAAATCGACAAAGAAATGCAGATTAAACACGCAATGATTTCAACCTCACCGTACCTTAATTCATGACCTGACAAGACACTGTTCAGTTTCACTTTCACTCTCAGCTTTGCTCTTGAGTTGAGTTCGGCTTTGTTAAAGACTTCTTATTCAGTTGTATGGTATTGTGCAGTATATTTGAGTATACCAATCCACAGAGATTCAAATAACAAAGCCGTGGCGAAAGAGAAGCTTAAACGAGAAATATTATGTCCTCCTAGAAAAACACAACATCTTGCCATTTCTATCGAAGAAGCCTTGGTTTCAGAAAGGAAAACGCTAAATTCCAATTCGATATGTGTGGATCTTTGAGTCCTTCAGGTCCGGCGTCGTGTCGTATATAAAATCACTGGCCATCTGGGTAAAAAACGCGGTCCTTCGGCTCCGACAAGAGCGCCAGTTGAAATATCCTGAGCCTCTCAAGCATGTTAAGGCCTGGTTCATTTAACGGAAAATAGATGTACGTTAAAACATGTTTTCTGACAGAAATAACAGTTTAAACAAAAACTAATTACACCGTAATACTAATATCAACTTCCTTAATTTGTTAAGTGGATGGCTGTCGTATCACGTGATCGATGACGTCATAATTATATAAAATCGTTTAAGTGAAATGCGGCTGCGACGATACCATATGAATATAAAGTAACCCTGCTAAAACATTACTCCTTCCGCAGTGTTTCCGATCACGCTTAGAAAACATGACTATCATGTAAAGATAAGGAGATATTAAGGGTACAAAAAGTCACCTGAACTATTTTGCATATGTTCGCCTTAATTACTCGGTAACGAAACATTGTAGTCATCTTTTCTAAGTTGATTTATGTAAAAGGCTTCAACCTTAACTAAACATAACCACTCATCATCCTAGCTGTTTTAAACTCGGAGCCGCGTTTTTGATTTACTGATTTCGTGTTCTAAGTCACGTGACAGACCACGTGACACGTTTTACTACACACAAACCACTTAAGGTAGTCAAGAATGACGATACCTATTATCGTGAGAAATTTGGCTTACTTACCATACTCGGCTGTGCTGAAATAAGGAAAACAGTTTTTACCAAAAATTTGACCCCTGAACCAGGCCTTAACATGCTTGAGCTGTTGGAAGGCTTTCGCACGAGTGAAGTTAAATAAAACATTAAACTGCTTACATTTGAGAGATGGGACTCCAAATTAGAGAGAAATTTGCTCGCGGGCCCTCCACCATCTTGATTTACTGTATTAAATTATGTACAGAAATTAACCTGGCGAGTGTTACGTGACCAGCACAGTGCGATCTGATTGGTGCTGAAATTTAATACTTCAGCGGTTCGTGATTGGTTCGTTGTATTTTTACTTGCTCCTGTGATTGGCTCACTGGTTTTGGTTGTACGACACTCAAAAGTCACATTTTGTTGCACCCAACAAAAAAATAATAATAACCGCTTGCATTTTAAGACTCGGTGCTGCCACAGGCAGCCCGAGTAATTAGTTGACAATTTGAATATCGTAGATGTAATCTAGTGTCAGACTGTATGATTAGTAACAAGCAATTTTGAAATCTCGTTACAGTGGTGTTTTAGTCGCTATAACTAGTATGATATTAACAAAATGTAAAATATCTTATGAGATATTTTACATTTTGTTAATATCAATATTGTTCTGAACGGCAAAAAAAACCTGACTTCATTTAAAGGCACTTGTACGAGATCGGTAGTGTTTTTCAGTTTAGTGTCGAAAAGTAATTGCTTTCGAATTTGATTGGCTAGTTATTATCCATGATTACGTTTACTTTGCCTCGTGATTGGTTCAAGTAAAACCAATCGTGAATAACTTCAGCGGTTCGTGATTGGTTCGTTGTATTTTTACTTGCTCCTGTGATTGGCTCACTGGTTTTGGTTGTACGACACTCAATTGAAAACTGCTCTATTAGGAAAACTTGTTTGTTGTACTATTTCCCACCTCCAATCGATTGCCGATCTTTCTAAAACAGCATTTTGAAGTTTGTTTGCCACGCAGTAAAGCGTGGGATCATGAGCGCAATTCATTGGTTATTGAAGTGATATATCAGCATGTATGACTAACTGCATGCGAAAGGCCTATTACATTATTTTGCCTTCTTATAATAGCCTGAAACAGTTGTGTCTCGGAATAGAGAGCGGTCAAATTTCAGGAAACGTCCTAGCAATTCGAATTCTTAGCATGTTGACTAAGTGTGTTGGATCCTCTCAAGAAAACTATTCTGTTTCTGAAATAGTTCCATTTAGTTGTCACAAGTGACACGATAGATATAACTGGTTACCATAGGTTCTACTGCCCCATAACATCAAAGTTAAGGCAGGAAGCGCCGCCAGCGAGGAGCGAATCTGAATTGTCACGAGCGACATGACAAACAAACCTCTTGCACTCAGGGTACGGTAGATTTTATTTAGATACGATAAGATACGATACATGATGCAACTCGATCTTTTGAAACTCGTCAGGGATAAGTGTATCCACTAAAAACTTAAGTACTATAGTATAGACAAAGAGCGTTAAAATAGCTTTCTTTTAACGCATTTCAGAACGTTTTTATCATCCCGATTATAAGCCCTCGGTAATAAGCCGCCCACCTCATTGTTATTCTAAACCAGGAGCGACAAACATTTGAAACATTTTGTGATGCCCAAATAAGAACCATCATTCTTAAAGGTAGATTTAAGGCATACCCTAATAAACAAAAACTAATCACACATGGATTACAAGTTCTACTAACTCGTTACCGTATAAAGACGTAAAATAACACTGTAATCAGTACATTCTGTCCAGTTACGACCAGTACTCTACAACTTCATCTTTCCTACACCACTACAAAGTAGGCCAACGTCTGAAAGTTAGTGATGCTACAGATATATTACATAAATGGCCGTCCAATTGAATAAACATCGTTTAATCTTTATTTATGGAGTGTACTAAATACAGCATATAAAGGGCTGGTTTCCAATTTGGCCCTCAAAATAATATAAATATACAGTTAGATATGAATAAAACAGAAAATAACACAAACATAACCTAGACTATAATACAAACTAATATGGACAAGTTCTAACTAATTAATACTAACTCAACTACAATAATCTACTAATTCACAAGAGTAATATTAAATTTAAAAAAATAATTTAAATAACATCTAGTACACGAATAATAATAATTTTCCAGTCAATCTGATAACAAATATGAAAACAGTCAACAGTCAAACTAATAACATGAAAACAGTCAACAGTCCAACTAATAACACATATGAAAACAGTCAACAGTCAATCTAATAACATATGAAAACAGTCAACAGTCAAACTAAGAACATATGAAAACATTCAACAGTCAAACTAATAACATATGAAAACAGTCAACAGTCAAACTAATAACATATGAAAACAGTCAACAGTCAAACTAATAACATGAAAACAGTCAACAGTCAAACTAATAACATATGAAAACAGTCAACAGTCAATCTAATGACATATGAAAACAATCAACAGTCAAACTAATAACATGAAAACAATCAACAGTCAATCTAATAACATATGAAAACAGTCCAACTAATAACATATGAAAACAGTCAACAGTCAAACTAATAACATATGAAAACAGTCAACAGTCAAACTAATAACATGAAAACAGTCAACAGTCAATCTAATAACATATGAAAACAGTCAACAGTCAATCTAATAACATGAAAACAGTCAACAGTCAATCTAATAATGTATGAAAACAATCAACAGTCAAACTAATAACATATGAAAACAGTCAACAGTCAAACTATTAACATATGAAAACAATCAACAGTCAAACTAATAACATATGAAAACAATCAACAGTCAAACTAATAACATATGAAAACAGTCAACAGTCAAACTAATAACATATGAAAACAGTCAACAGTCAAACTAATAACATATGAAAACGCAGGTTAAAGTCTCCTGCAGGACAATACTTATTTAAATTGGACGCCATTTATGCCATGCATGGTTCTATATCTTGACTGCTTTCTGTATCACCAGGATTTCTCATCGTCTGTTACCTCTTGTACGGTTCATTTTCAACGAGTACCCACGAGCTCTCATGCATGACACAAAGCTCTGTTCCTTTTTCCTTGGCTGTTTAGTGCGGATCCATTTCTTAAAAAGTTTCTTCTTTGGAATCCTTTGTATGCGCTTGTCGATTGCTTGTCTATTTCCACGTCGATGCTCTCCGAATCTTCGTTTAATGTTATTTGTCTGCCCAACATATAAAGGACGATACTTTCCCTTGTTCTTTTCGGCAATTAAATATATTCCGCCCTTTTTAGGGACGTTCTTGTTGTCACTCAAAGGTGTAAACCTTTTCTGAACGAGCTTCTGGCAAACGCTTTTTTTTTTCATCCTGCAATGCAAAATGATCTTACTGTCAACATCATTATCATCACCATTATTGTTGTCATTATCATCATTCTACCGAACAGGCAATTCTCGAGATAACAGATAATTTAAAAAGTGCTACTGATAATAAGCAAATCACGTGTGGACTTTTCTAGATTTTTCTAAACCCTTTGATACCGTCAACCACCAGATCCTAGTTGCTAAATTAAGTAGATACGGAATTCGGGGAACCCAATTGTCATGGTTCAGTAATTATCTAAGTAATCGAAAGCAATATGTTAAAATAGGGAATACTGAATCTTCAGTGCTTGATGTGACATGTGGAGTACCACAAGGATCGACACTGGGGCCTTTACCTTTTTTTGCTCCATATAAATGACATGCCAAATTGCTCAAAAAACTGTCCTTTCGCATTTTTGCAGATGATACGAATGTTTTCTATTCGTGTAACAGCATACCAGAACTACAAACTGTAATGAATGAAGAGTTTAAACTTATCCTCCAATACTGTGCCGTTAACAAATTTTTTACAACAACCGCCAATTTTCTCGCAATCTGATTGGCTAATTTTCATATGCAATATTTTAACAGACGGGCGGCCGGCTTTCGAAGAGGGTTTTGCAGAGATTTGTGAATTCAGGTTGTGTACACATCTGTTCCAAAAATCAAGAAAATGAGGATTTTAAAAGCATTTCATCACTGGGAAAAGTTAATCGGTGAGTCAAACTTCCTTGTGTGGTGCCATTTGTCAAAATTTGAGCTCTCTCTCGAGTCGAACAAAGTATTTTCGGCTAATTTGTGATCGACTTTGTGACAAGTTCGACCGATCTTTTAGAACTAGAACTGAGAAATGGTCTTGAATTAAATACATAGTCTTCTAGTTCGTGATTAAAATCTCTTATTCAGGATATTTACATAACGTTCTTAAGTAGAAACAAACAGTTTAGAGTAGCTTCGGTATTTTTCTAGAGTTCGGGAAAGCATAAAAACGTGTTTACGTTTTGGACTTTTCGACTCGAAAGGCAGTTTGTACACACTCATTTGAAGCTAAAAGTGTTTTGTTGTTGTAAAAAACAAATTGAAGTTAGTTTTTTATGTGTCTGTCCTAATATTGACAATGATTTTCGTCATAACATGGCCAAAATAGCTGTGGATCCACTCGGCAAAGACGCCTCGTGGATCCACAGCTATTTTGACCATGTTATGACGAAAATCATTGTCAATATTAGGACAGACACATAAAAAACTAACTTCAATTTGTTAAATCAATGAATTTAAGTAAAACAAATTATATAATTATAGCCTCATCAAAGAAGACATATCAATAAAATAGCGAGCAAAAGTGTCGTTTTGAAGTTCCCACGGCCTCTTCCATATTAGGAAAATAACATATTCCATATTTGGAAGAGCTGCCAGGACATTCAAAATGGCGGTTTCTAGGTCCCAGACCTCTATATCGACACTCGTTTCTTGATATGAGTCTCTAAAATCGAAATTGCTAATATTGAGCAAAAAAGCTATCTTAAATACTTAGGAATATATATAGATGAACACCTTACCTTGGAACATCAAATTAAACATGTAAATATTAAAATGGCCAAAAATATTGGAATAATAAATAAATTAACATATTACCTTGATTTAAATATGTTAAAGCAACTCTATTATACATTGGTATACCCATGATATTTAAATTACGGTCTTATGAGCTGGGGGAATACTTATACAAGTAAGTTAGCAAAGCTCCGTACTAAACAAAATAAATGTATTAGAAATATATTTTTGCTTATAGCGGAGAAAGTGCTACTCCATATTTCAATATTCTAGGTGTATTGGAACTCGATAATGTATTTAAATTAAGAATTGCAGAATTTAGTTTTACAATTTCGAATGGTAAAGATATTCCAACAATCTTTTCTGAATTTGTCACACCAGCAACAAAACGCCACAAATATATTACAAGATTTGCTGCAAAGTTAAATTTTGTTAGACCGAAAGCGAGAACGAATTATGGAATTCATACATTTAAATTTATTTCATGAAACATTTGGGAAACAGTTGATGAACTATGTCAAACACGAATTGGAGTCTTTCATCAGGGGTTCCAAATATTGAGAAAACAAATGAAACCCGAGAGGCGTAGCCTCGAGGGTTTTATTGTTTTCGAAATATTTGGAATCCCCTGATGAAAGACGAACAATGAGTGTTTGACATGTCTTCTCATGCGAATGCAAAACCGTCAATTTACATACGTTTCTTTTCAAACTTCATTAGCAAGTATTGTTTACCATTTGACTGTTGTATCTAATTATTCAATAGATGGCTTATTATTCTTTTTTGATGGCAATGATTTCAACTAGCGTACTAGTAGAGTAGTGGACAAGAGTTAGTACAAGCAGTCGGAAGGGTCGTGGTTCAAACTCCAGTGAAGACAGACTTTTTCTTTCTATATCATTCTTTATTTCTTTACTTCTTCGCTCCTTACTTGTAGTTTATCAGTATGTAATTAGTTAGTGGTTCATGAATATGATGATTAAGAAATATTGATCACTAGGGTTGGAAACATGATCAAACACAAGGGTTTCACCCGGTATCAAGACCCATGCATGTGACCAAATACAGTTCCTCCATTGGATGACTATCTCATGAATTATTAATGAGTTTGAGAAGTAGATATCAAACGATCAAGCTATATTAATTTATTTAAAAAAACGATATAAAGATGTTCTTCTCGAACAACTATACCTTTTTTAAATATTTATCTGCTTAATCATTCACATTAGTCTATACAAACGTTGCAGTGGTCAACTCGAAAGCTTTTGCTCCTTTGGTCACTGCGCACTACCAACTATTTGAAATGTAATCTGTATTTATTTCTTCACTTTTTTTTTCTTTTTCAAAATGTAGTGTTGTGTTTATTTATGTCAATAGTGCGAAATAAAACTTGAAACTCATTAGTATCATAATTAATATCATCATTAATCCGGCATTATAATCGCCATCATCATACCATCATTACTATTACTATTATTATGTTGTTATTATCACTCTTGTTATAATATGTACTTTATGTGTATGTATAATAAAAAAACAGAGATTTACAAAATGAAAATATATCAGTACAATTGTCTTATAACATGATCCACAAAAACGTACCAAGCTAATTACGTAAGTACTCACAATACCAAAATTTTGTCCCCGCGACAAGATTTTTCCTGGTTCAGACGAGAGGACAAGTCCCTTCGTGTGTACCGACCTTAAAGCCTGGTTTTGACATGTCGGGAAAATCTCAGACGATCGATGATTTCGATGTTCCCGACCGTGAACAAAATCGGGAACAATCCTATTTTACCGACGCGTCCCAGATTTCTGCGATGGCCTACGGTCATTCCCGTACCTAGACGTTTTTTTCCATTGTAAGCGCAGTCGCTGTACATGATCGTTAAGACGGCTTGTAAGCGGGGGAGGGAGACATTTTTACCTTGCACGATTTTTTTTTCTGCCCATATGAAGTGCAGGATTTTTTTTGCCGCATTCCTCTGTACGAATTTTTTTTTTTTTAGTAATTTTTGCAGTTTGCAAATTTACTAAGGAGATATTTCTCACAAGACAACACCAAGTAGCTACATCTGACGCCCAGCCGAGGACGAGTTTTGTTTTTTGACAAAAGTTCGCGTAAGGCAAAATTGCTGGGGAAAAATTCATGCACACAGATAGTCCCCCCCCCCCCCCAAATATAATAATAACAAATTTCGCGCAAAACCAGGGTGGCACTGTTATGCCCCCATCACTTTTCTAACGGTCCTCCCCTTAGGGACCTGTCATTAATTATGTGAGGTAGTGAGAAAAGGGGGGGGGGGGGCTGATTTTTTTTCTGAATGGGGGGAGGGGTCTTAAAATATATATATTCTCGAAGTTTCTCACCCACAGCCCCCATATTAATCACCGGTCCCTTTCAATGCATGTATAAGCAAACAGTACTACCTATTCTAGATTACAGCTGTGTTATATGGAGTGATTGCGGTAAAGGCAATTCACAGCGCTTAGATAGACTGCAAAACCAGGCTATGTGGATTATTCTTGCCGCTAATCGTAAGACGTGTTCACAAGACATGCGTGCCAAGCTCTGTTTGTTATCTCTTAACAGTAGAAGGCGCTTCTTAAGGCTTCAGTTCGTGTATAAAATTGTACATAACATTAACTGTCCGCATCAGCAAGAAGGGTAGCTTGTTAAAAGATCAGAAATGCATAATATACATCTTAGAGACTCCACACTTTTACATGTTATAGCCACGAAAATGAACATGGGCCAATTGTCTTTTAAATGCGCAGCCGCAAGAGAATGGCATGACTTACCTGGAGAGCTGCGGGAGTTACAAACACTATCAGATTTTAAGGCTGGTGTTTTCAAGTATTTTTAGAACTTGATGACAACAATCATCAATGTAGTTTACGATAATTATTTTAGATATCCTTTTTAAGTTTTGTCCAGTTATATGTATTTTCATTATTATTATATTATTCATTCATGCATTTATTATTATACTATTATATATTGAGATTTTTTAGATACATTATTTATAATACTGGTCACCGGTTGATACCAGCTAATCCTTTTCGATTAGTTGATCGGTCTTATCAGTTTAAATAAAGTTATTACTATTATTCTTATATGTTCGAATGATTTAATATGTGTCTCGTGTTGTACAACTGGCAATGTTCAATCGTTTAGCCAGGGCTAACGACTTCAAGTGCGTGTATTTGAAAAAACAGTATCACTGATCGACTCTCACTCTACCGACGAGAAAAGGGACATTTTTGCACGATAAAGAAGATCTCTAGATAACATCTTGGATTTGCTTTCAGTAACTCGAGTCACCCTTTTCCAAATCTAATTTTTGCATAGTCAGCTATCCGGTATGATATAAATATTGTCAATGTTACGGAAACTCTACCGCCTTTAATAGCTCTCTTTGTAAACCCTTTATAACATAGTCACACGGCCTTTTCCAGTTCTTGTCGCACTCTCTAAATCAACCGTATCTTACATTGCGTGTACAGTGACGCGAGGCTTTCGTCATAAAACTAAATGTTCCACAGAAAAGTCTAGAATAGAAAGGAAAAGCCTAGAAAGTTCGAGAAACAGTCAAACTAGGAAACTTACAAATAAATACCTCTTTGAACTTAAAGGAGTTCATAATGTTCATAATGTTCGTAGTCCACATGAAATACTACAATTAACACTCCCCCTCAACTTGACTTGCCCTTTTTGAAGGGTATGTTCAAGTTTACTCAGGGGTCAGCCTCTTCCAGTAAGCACAGCTTTGAGACTGGACGGATGTATTTTACTGATTTTATCGATACTTCAACCGATCTGACACGCCCGTCTTGACCAGGATAGGTGCGTACTATGCGACCCATTGGCCACATACCTCTGGTGGTATTTGGATTGACAGAAGTACCAAGTCTCCTTCTTTCATGTTTCTTGCTTCATCATACCACTTGTTCCTTCTGTGAGAGTTGGAATGTATTATTTCAACCATCGATTCCAAACGTTGTTAGCGAGTACTTGTGCTTGTCTGTACTTCTTCCTTGAATTTATCTCCTGATCATGCACTACATCAAATGGAGAGTTAGGTTGGGTCTGTGTAAGAGAATGTGGTTTGGTGTCAAAGCTTCGAGATCATGACGATCTGTGCCTGCAGGGACAATAGGCCTTGAGTTCAAGATCCCTTCAACTTCTGCCAGTGCTGTGTTTAATGTATCGTAAACAACTCTTTGATCATGCAGGATTGCATGAAGAGCCCCGCTTGCAGGATCTAACCAGTCTTTCTACGACTCCATTCATATGAGGGGAGTTTGGTGGATTGAACTTCCAATCCGTGCCATGCGGGATAATTCTTTGCCGTTTCTCTCTTGATGAAGTCGGCTCCACCCTTCTCTCAGTTCCTTGCTGCACCTATGAAGTTCGTCCCTCTGTCTGACGTCATGGTTTTGGGGTATCCACGACGATTAGCAAATCGTGCAAAGCAGTTCAGAAATGCATCTGCTTCAAGTGATTCAGCAATTTCAATATGTATGGCTCGGACATTTGCACAACAGAACAGTACAATCCATTTCTTTACTTCACTCCTTTGCTGCTTGACATATATTGGACCAAATAGGTCTACGACTGTGTGCGTGAAGGAGGTAAAAATGGTGTCAAACCGGCTCAGGTAGATTACCCAAACGTGGTGGGCCTGGTTGAGCGCGCTGTTTCTTGCAGTAAAAAACACTCTCTTGCGTATTTCTAGACCTCTGATCTACCATTAAAAAGCCAATACTCATTCTTATGGAGCTGAAGATGTATTCTGGGGGTCCATGCGCCAACATGCGCTGATACTCTGCGATCAGAGACGTCCAATGTTGGATTTACCATCGAGTATTACGGGATGTCGTGCATCGTGTGAGATAGGAGCTTCGTGAATCCGGCCTTCAACTCCGGCTGAGCAATCCATCTTTGTCGATATAGGGAATCAGCTGCCTTCAACCTTGAATTTCTTGGTAAGAGCTTTCCATTTTTGAGTGCCTTGAATTCCTCTTGGAATGACTTGGACTGAGCTTGCTGAATAAGCAGACATTCTGCTTGATGTAACTCACTGACTGTGAGTTTCAGATTATCCGATGAAGTGTCTTTTTTTCACTGTGTGCGTTGAGTCTGCTGTGGCGATCCTTGCCTTGAGGGAGTTGACAAACTTCATCACGTAGGCTGCAAACTCTCAATGCTTTATCAAAACTTGAATAGCGGCTGAGATCAATGACACTGTTACAGTTTGAATGTTGGTGGCCTTATTTGTACCGTGGGGCGAAGCTCTTGTTCCTCTTCTGTCTCTACCCCTCGTTAGGCGATTCAGGCCAGCTGTCTTCTGCTTGAGAAAGGAAGTGGGGTCCTCGCTGCCAGGTACTCTGTTGCAACATCTCAGCAAGTGGAAGTCCACGTGTTCCTGCATCAGCCACATTGATTGAGGTGGGTACATAGCGTGTGCTGATCTCGCGCTGATTGTTGTTTTCAAAACTTCGATATCTTCCATTATGTCCACAATGCGGTGGGCCACATAATCCTTGAATCTGTTACTTGGCTGCCAAATCCAGTGCAGCACAACCATTGAATCGATCCAGAAAACGATCTTCTTGATGTCGTAGTCCAGCTCATCGACGAGAGTAAGAGCAAGTTTAGTAGCCATACACGCGGCATCAAGCTCTAGGCGTGTATAGTCATCTTCTTTAGGGGAGCAACCCGGGATTTAGAAGCTGCTAACACGTTGTTAACTCTTCCATCGTCGTATTTGAATCTCAAATAAGCAACTGCACATCTGGCTTGCTGTGAGCTATCTGAGAAGACGTGTAGCTCTACCTCGTCGTATCTATCATGACGCTGCGGAAACATCGAGGAATGGCAACTTTCTCTATCTCCTCTGCTTCTTCTTCCACTTCCTCCATTCTTTCAATTTGCTTTCTTCGATTTCTTCATCCCATGCAAGTTTTTCCAAGCAAATTGATTGATAGAACATCCGTCTTCTGATGAAGAATGCGCTGAGCCATCCATGTGGATCCCATACTGATGCGATGTTGCTTAGAATACCTCTGGGAGTCTTCGCACGTTCCCTTTGTTGAGGTGTGATGTGGAAGCAGTCCGTATTAGCGTTGTATGTTATGCCCAAAGCACGAGAATTTGGAAGCCCACTTTGACTGTTGAGTGTTTTTCATTGTAACTCTTTCCGACTCAGGAATGTTGTTGATCACAGCTTCACTGTTACTTAACACTTTGTTAGCTTGAATCCTCCAAGTTTCATCAGCTCCATCAAATCGTTGTACAGAGCAATGGCTTCTTCTTCGGTTTCCACTGAGTTGATAGGGTCATCAACGTAGAGATTGCGCTTAACTGCTTCTGATGCTTGAGGGTATTTGCCCTGGTGCTCCTCTGCATTGACTTTGACGACAAAGTTTGCACAAGTAGGTGCAGAGCGTTCTCCAAAGGGTCTTCTCATGCACTGATAGACGTCAGGCTCTTTCTCTTGTGTATCTCTGTATAAGAATTGTAGGGCGGGCATATCGGATTGAGTAACTCGCATCTGCAGAAACATGTCTTTTATGTCGGAACATAGCGTCACAGGTTTCTGTCTAAACCGAAGTAGCACACCAAATAGAGAGGTCAGGAGATCTGGGCCAGTGTAGATGTGATCATTCAAGCTCTTTCCATTGTATTTTGCAGCAGCGTTATAGACTCTGCGAACTTTCTCTGGTTTCTTCGGGTGGCGTATTGGATGATGAGTCAGGTAGTTGACCTTCTGGCTGTTTGTAGATTCCACTTTCCTCTTTAGTCAACTTTCTAACATAGCCCGACTTCACATCATTTTGATAGATGCTTGGTAAACTTCCTTTAACTGAGGATCTCTCTGAAGTCTAAACTCTAGAGCTCGAAGTTGTGCCTCTGCTGCCTTTGTGTTGTTGTAAAGTACTGGATTAGCATCTTGCCACAGAACCTCAGACTCAAAGGCGCTTTCGTTTGGTATTATCCTGGTTGTGGTCTTCAGATTTCGTAGGCTTTCTGATCTTCTTTAGATCGAATGTCGGCTTTCTTCTTAGGACGGGAACAGTTTCCATGTCTATCCACTATTTCAGCTGCTGACGAACATCCAGGTTATCTTCAGGATTTATGGTTGGCTCTGCTTCCATACGACACACGTGAATCGATTCTTCCTCTTCTCCCGGCAAATGAGAAAATGCCAGCCAACCCAGTTTTGTCCTTACGGCTATGGGTGTTCGTTCCAATGGGGCCTTCCCTCTTCTCAAGCGGGTGTGTCAATATGGGGAAGATTCAGATCCTTTAGATGGTCGAAACGCCTCTTCTCTTTCGGCAATCAACGCTGTAATCAGGATTGTTGATCTTAGCACTGTGAATACTTTGCTGATCTTGTGCTTGGTTCTTCTCCTCCCAGCACTTGAAACTTCGAGATCTTTTATGACAAACGAGTCAACCACTTCATTGACATTCGTGCCACCAAGAATTAGCTGACTAGTAGGTCCCGTGAATCCCAGCTCCTCTGCCATGTCTTGTTGAGGAGAGTGGCGTTCGATCCTTCATCCAACAGAGCCTGTGTGAAACTTCACCGTTTGGACCATAAAGGATTACAGGAACGATCTGGTGCACGATTCGACGGCTTTGTTTGTGATCACCTTTCCTGCAAACACTTCTGGTGATGACTGATCTGTTACAGACGCTGTGTTGTCTTGGTATCAACTACTGCGGGGGTGTAGCAGTGTTGGAGTAGCCTCTTGCTTTGGCTGCCTTGTTGAGCGCTTCAACACCACGCCACGAAGAAGAGGATGATGCATTGTTGACATCCGTTAATCTTGCACGTGGTTTCTTTCTTGCAGTCCCTTTTAAATGCTTGTCAAGACAACCGAAGCACAGTCTTCTTTCTCTGACCAGCTTTCCTTTGTCACTGTATTTAGGTTCTTGAACATCCTACACTCACTGACTGAGTGCTCTGAAGCCTCGTGAAAGGGACAAGCTCACGTTGCATTTTATTGGCAGTGGTGCCAAAAGAAGATCTCTTCGCTGACGGCGTTTTTGACGGTAGGTGTGTCTTGCTTTGAGTCAATTCAAGAAAGGCGCGTTCCCACATGCGTGCTTGTGTTTCATCCATTTCCTGAATGATTCGAGGTTTATTTTTTCTGGGTTCAAGTTCTCATAACGGAAGCATCCGATTTTCAGCGAGGGTGGAAGCTTAGATAGTGCTTCTCTTACATAACAGCTGGATTTAAGTTCGTGTTTTAGTTCTAGTGACTGAAAGGTACTTACAAGCCTTCCAACTACAGGAAGGATACCTTGTAGTGCAGACTGTGCATTCCCTGTAGTATTATTTATTAGTATGTCTAGCAGCTCGTTCTCTGTATATAAATCTGCGTTTTCTAATTTTACGAAGGCGGCTCTGAAGGCTGGGTAGGTATTTATATCTTCGCCAAAGGACTTTATACGAGGCTGTTGCGTTTTAAGAATAGCTTTTGCCAGCTGCACCACGGGGATCGGCTGATTCCCGGACTTCACGTTGTGCTGATGGTGAACTTGGTTCTTGGTCTTTATTTCATTGTTGGCATGAACACGCTGGCGAAGAAACCGGTCGATCTTGTCATTTTGGCTCTCTCAGGAACTTGTATAGAAAGCTGTCGGTCAACTCCAAGCTCTTCATTCATACCGTCTTGCTCAGCTTCGAGTTGAGCCTGAGCTATTTGGTGTTGTGCACGTGCCTCTTGCAGATCTAGGTCCATCTGAGATTTCATCTGTAACTCTCTTCGATTTTTGGTCAAGTAGAAGCTGCTCTTTCTCAAGTTTTCTTCTCTCTTCTTCGCTCTGCAACTGGATTTCTCTCCTCAGATTTCTCGGCCAATTCTAGATCTACTTTTAGCCTTCTGTGCAGCCTTTCTTGCTTCTATTAGTGCTCTTTGAGAGGGTGATTTGCTTGCCATGGAGCATATCTGGGATTGTGAGGCGTTGTATTGCGACTGGATTTCAGAAGGCCTTTGCGGTTATTCAAATGCTCTAAGGTTTATCCATTACACTATTAACCTCTTCATTAATTTTCTCTATCCATTTCTTCTCGATCACCGCGTTCCTCTCATTTACAACACTAATTAGTTCTTTATTTACCTCCAACAGTTTATTGGATAGTTCGTTTACTGGGAATTAATAACTTTATTAACGTACGGCTGCTCCTCCTTTGTAACAACTCCTCTAGCTGAGTTATTAGCAACCTCAACTCTTCGCTCGGCGTTTTCTGCGAAACCAACGAAGCTCGCGCTGCGTGGGCTGCGCTGGATTGATTCACTTTCTGGCACTGAATTACTTGCCGTTAGACTCATCTGTATATTCTGTTGCTTGGGTACTTGCACTGGTGCGGGACCCTGGATTTTTTATATTATTTCGCGGGAATATATCGTAAGCGGAGACTCGGTGCGAGTTTGATCCAGTCCCTCTCGGACGGACCGCAACTGGGAAAACAAGATGTCGGCCGCGACAAAACTACAACTTCGCGAGAGATCTTCTGAGCTTTAATTTCGATAGGTTTGCTCACCTCTACGAAGAAAAAACTCCTTGTCTGGATAGGCAGTGGACTTGTTTGAATGGTTTCCTTGTCTAAAACTCGAAAGTTTTGACTCGTCTTTCAACCAGCTTGTGGAGCAGAAACTATACCTGGGAAACTATCACAACTTGTGGATTTGTCGTCTTGCAAACTACTCCTGTATTTGCAATCCGGCTCGAAGGGACCAAAAGGTTTGTTACGGAAACTCTACCGCCCTTTAATAGCTCTCTTTGTAAACCCTTTATAACATAGTCACCACGGCTTTACCAGTTCTTGTCACACTCTCTAAATCAACCGTATCTTACATTGCGTGAACAGTGACGCGAGGCTTTCGTCATAAACTAAATGTTCCACAGAAAAGTCTAGAATAGTAAGGAAAAGCCTAGAAAGTTCGAGAAACAGTCGAACTAGGAAACTTACAAATAAATACCTCTTTGAACTTAAAGGAGTTCATAATGTTCATAGTCCACATGAAATACTTCAATTAACAGTCAACAAGAAGAGATTTGTCTAGGTTAGCCTGCTTGTAGCCTCTTCTGTGATCGTTTTGCCTACGGGTTGTGACTATTTCTAGCTCAGCGAACTAAATTTTTCAGTTCTTCCTAGAACACGGGTTCTAAAGAAATTATACAAGTCGTGTTGCATAAGAGTAATGTTTAGCTCCTTGCTTTGTTTTAGCATATTAGCCGCCCTATGTGGTAGATATCGAAATTCGTGCAACTGCAATAAATAATAAAAGTTATATATAGGCTTACCTTTCTTGTGCCTTAATTGTTACTGCAATATAAATTATCAGTTCTGTCTTTCTCGTGAGTTTCTTCTCAAGCAGTAAACTTATTCCAATCTGTCGCTCTTTTTATATAAACCTCACGCCTGGCCATGACGTCAGGTTTAATTTGGTCCACCAATCAGCTGCCTTGATTTGTGCTGACTTGTAGATCTTTGAAAGGGACTTCCCCGACATGTACGTGTAGTTGAACTTCGCGCCATAAATAAGTATGCTAATTATTCGTATGTATAGGTCATTAAGAATTCTTAGATAGAGAAAATAACAGCAGTGGGGAACAACCGAACAGGTATTGGGTCCTCGTCTGCTAGTATTTTCCCAGTAGTATTTTTTCTTCGGTTGATGAAACAAGAAAATTCGAACAATCTAGAAAATTGCTATAGCAGAGTTGTTTACAAGCAAAGTTTCTTGGAAATCCCGTGAGGGGTTTCCCCGAATTTGATCGGATCACTTGGCCTTGTGTCTGCATGCGTGATTAATGCTCGAGACAAATAAAAAGAAGTTTGCAAACAACAAAAGAATCACATATTCACTTGAGTACACATTTTACAAATGACTAACCAAACAAATCAAGAGAAATTTTCTCTTGAACAAATCTATTGAAAAACTTGCAACTACAGCATTTAATCTGATGCTTGATTTGTGCTGACTTGTAGATCTTTGAAAGGGACTTCCCCGACACCATGTGCGTGCATTTGAACACTTCGCGCCATAAATAATTATGCTAATTATTCGTAAGATGTACAGGAATTGAGTCCTCGTCGGGTAGATTTTCCCGGTAGTATTTTCCTGCATAAGAGCCATTACGGTTGTAGTTGATGAATACGAAGAAATTGAACAATCTAGAAAAGCGGCGTTGTTTACAAGAAAGGTTCTTGGAAAATCCGAGGGGTTTCCATTGACCTTTTCTCTGCATGTTTAGCGCGTTCGATGAGCGTAATAATAAGAATGCACTGAATGATCACTACAAGTCGCTTATATCGTGATTTTTTAGGCACTGAACATTAAATGTATGTTGTTTTCTTTCCATCTTTCTGAACTTCTCCTTGTGTAAAGCCATGATATAATCCAGTGTTACTTTGTTGGAAATGTGACCAAACGAGCCCATGCAATAACTAGGAGCGTACATACGTCCTCACCTGACACGTGACATAATAGAGTCAATGATCGACTAAAAATCTCAGAGTTTGAGAAGTTATATATCAAAAACTCGTTCTGCGTTGTTTTACTGTGGTATCAAAACACCGAGAAAGTAAATCGGAATCTCGAGGGGCGCAGGTTTGAATTGCAGATTGAATGCTGCTCTTTTGGAAATATGACAAGGCAAGCGAAAACATTGATCTTAAATTCCCCCCCCCCCCCCCCCCCCCCCCCCCAACCCCAAAAAAATTATTTGTCAGTCACCTTCTACA